>JAPVLO010000377.1:1700553-2313606 GCA_027257055.1 Cephalopachus bancanus | reverse complement strand
CACACACACACACACACATAAGCAACAACAAAACAGTTTCATATTTAAAACTGAAGTAACACAGGAGGCATAGAGGATGCTCCAGGATTAACTCTCCTACTGTACATTTGAGGAGCTCTTTCTCCTGCCTCCAGGTAATAAAGACACCACCACCTCTGGTGCTCATGGCCCAACAAAGAGAAAGCCTTGCTTCTAGGAACTGCTGTTCAAAATTTTGACACATGACATCTTGAAGAACTATAGCCTGGGTACCATGTGAGACACAGGTGTTTAGTGTTCTCCGAAGTTAGACCTTAGCTAACTGAAAGAGGCCAGTAGTAGCTGATAGATAATCCTATATCTGCCTTCTTAGTCCTATCTAGGAGAATTTCTCCAGCTCCAAGCCTCAGCTAACTTGGTAAAAGGTATTCTGACACAGTGGATTTGTTCTTCAACGAATGTACAAGAATGCCACTTTGCTTTCATCAATTTAATTCTCTAAGCTTAAATCATAGCTTTTAACCGAAACAACAAACTAGTTGTCTCTATTAACTCTAAACATACTATAGGTTGAGCATCCCAAGTAGGAAAATTTGAAATGCTCCAAAATCTGAAACTTTTTGAATGCCAACACTCCAATGTTCAGATTTTCAGATTTGGGGGGGATGTTCAAACAGTAACAATGCAAATACTCCCAAATCTGAAACACTTTTGTTACCAAGCATTTCAGATAAGGAATACCCAACCTGTATCCACATTCCTAGATTTGGTTAATGCAGCTTCACCTTTAACTGGAATGTTCTCCTCACTTATTTCCTGAACAAATACTATCAACTTTATTCACTATTCATTCAACAAATATTTAGTGAGTGCTTATCCTATGCACTCTAGTTATTGGGGATCTAGCACTGAACAAAATTACCTCAAGTATCTTTCACTCTAGTTGATGGAGAAAGATAATCAACAAAGTAAGTTAAATATATGGTATGTAAATTATGGTATGTGTTATGGAGAAAAATAAGATTGAGAAAGGGGAAGGCAGTATTGGGTGTAATTTTAAACAGAGCAACCAGGGAAGGCCTCCTGAGAAGGTAACATTTGAGTAAAGACCTAAAGGAGGCGAGGGAGTGAGCTTTACAGATTATTTCTGAAAGAACATACCAGAAGGAGAAAACAAATACAAAGGCTTGAAGATGGGAAAATTCCTGGTGTATTCAAAGAAAAGGGAGAGTAACAGGGCATGAGGTTAGAAAGGTAAGTGAAGATCAGATCATATAGCGCCTTGTAGATCACTATAAGATCACTTTGGCTTTCACCATGATTGAAATGGGAAGCAGCTGGAAGGTTTTGAGCAAATCTATGACATGATCAGTTTGGGAACTGTGTGGAAAATAAAGGGAACAGGGTTGTAAGAGCAAGGAGACCAAATAGGTTACTGGAGAAATTTAGTCATATTGGATCTAGGTGATAGCAATGACAACAGTAAGATCCTGGATACCAAGTTGAACTGACAAGATTTACTAACAGATGTGATATGAGATGTAAAATAGAGAAGCAACTTCATGGTTTTTGACTTGAGCAGCTACAAAGATGGAGTGGCCATTAACTGATATGGAGTAGACTAAGTTCGGAGGGGAGGTCCAGACTTGAGATGTAAACTTGGGAATTATTAACCTACAGACAATACTTTCAGCAAAGAGGCTAGATGAGATCACTATAGTAGATCTGGATAAAGCAGTTGATATGGGACTCTGCAATGTTGAGAAGCAGAGAAAATGCAAAAACTTGTAACAAAGAGGCCTGTGTGAAGGATAACAGTAACACATAGAAGGAAGCAACTGATTCTGTCTGTAGAATTGAAGACAAGCACAGTAAAGGGAGAGATCCAGGAAACATTCACAAAGGAGATGGCTTTAGAGAACCTTTTGAGGATCAATAAAGACTCTTCAGGCAGGCAAAGCAAGAAATAGACACGTTAGTTAACTTCTCTATACCTTACTTTCCTCATCTGTAAAATGGAGATAATAAAACATACAAAATAATCTAAAACAATGCCTGGCAATAGTAAATGCTCAGTAAGTATCAAATATTATCTCATCTGCTCAAATTAATTGCAAATCCCTTCATATCACAGTGTCCTATATCTACAATATTTAGAGGTTGTGCTATTTCCCAAAATATTCTTAATAGGCAGCCAGGAAATATTGAATTCTGCCACTGATCACATATGCAGGGCCTTACCTTCCTCAGAAAATAAGACAGAACTCAATTAATTTGATAAATAATGGATCTAGCACAACCTATCTAGTAATAATGTAAAACTTTACCATAATGTTTACTGCTGCAGAAATATAAACTATTAGATTTTAATATTCTACTAATTTTGAATATAAAAATTGCTATGCAGATTTAATTTTTCAAAAAGCTCCGTTGCTCTGGTACTTGTTTTATCGATGTTTTTTAAAAATACGGAGTATAACCTAATTCATTTAGCTTCATTAAGCTATCAGAAACACAGTGATAAGACAAATGGGGCTTCTACTTGCTTACACAGATAAGATGAACGGTAGGTATACCCAGATCTTATTTGGACTTTTCCTCTATTTAAGTTATGCCTGATTTCATCTGATAGGTTATACTAAATTATTTACTGGGAAAATAGAACACAACTCAGTATGCTTTACGTGTTATTACTAGATTGAAGTCTATCATTAATTTTTTTTAAATGTCAAGGGAAGGAATCAAGTACAGTCCAAATCCCTTTTGTAGGTCATATTAATTGTAACTAATTATCTTTCTATTCAATTTATATGCAAAAGAGCATAATTCCAGGAGACAGAATTTTCAAGTATGTATATTCTTGATGGCTTATTTCTATTAGCTCCTCAGAATAGTTAACTGTCTTGAAAGAAAGTTGTCAAGCTAAGAGTATACCAAATTGCGATGAAAAGTTTTCACAGAATAAGGTAAAGGAAAAAATGGGAAAAAACCCAAAACTCATGGGAAGAATATGCAATCTTTTCTTTACCACATTTCCTTGGAGTAAATGGAAGCTACATAAACATGTCCTATTGAAGATGAAATTAACAATGTATTATCTTAAAGCACGAATCTGTCAAACAATTAAAATGGAAAGCTGTTAATCCATTCGTGTATGCCATTCTTCAATCCCTTCCAGGAAAGAAGGAAATCTTTATCACCAGGCATTTTTCTTCAGGTACCCCCAAAAGATTGGTCCGATGTAAAAAAAAAAAAGGCACAAAGTAAGCCGCTCTGAAAGAACATCTAAATTTTGTAATCGTGGTACAAGTGTCGGCAAGTGAAGTTCTTTCAACAAACTGGGAGAACCGAACCACGCACAGAAACAAACCCAGAAACCTCACAGGAGGCAACACAGGAAATACCAACTGCCCCATCTTATGGCCTTCTTCTGTCCGGCAGTAAGAGACAAGAGCGGGACCGAAGCAACGGGCCCAACCCAGAAGATCCTTCTCCGGCACCACAGGAGGGGCCGAGTCCCAATGGCATCTCTTCCCCAAGAACTCGAAGGGGAGGGGCTCTTGATGTTCTGAGGACCGGATTAAACTCCTGGAGGTCGGTATTTGAGCGGCACGCATCACGACCGAGGGCGACAAGCACAGGAAAAGCTGTTGTCGTGGCAGACCCGAAACTGCAGGGAGAAGGAATTAGTCGGTACCTGTCTGCCTCTCTCGAATACTGGCTGCCGCTGCCATCTTGGCTCCCACCATCCACTGCCCACCTGGCGAGGGAAGCCTGGGGATGACGTGGCCACCCTCAAGACCCGGAAGCAAAGCCCGGAGAGGAGGGGCCAGAGGAGGAGCCTGAGCCCCTGACCCCGCCTCCCTCCAGGCAGATCCTCCTACGCCCCCCGCGCTCTCGAAGGAGCTGGGAGACGCAGTGCGGGTTAATGCCTCGATGGCCTGTAGCGGCGGCGTAGGGATTTTTATCCTATCTCATCAAGCTACGCCTCTCAAATAGTAGCTACATTAAATTGAGCTCTTAAGGTAGGAGCGTGGTATGACACTAAGAACCTAAGTACTGAACTGTTAGCTTGGTCGTTTAGAGCTCTTAACGGGTGGTAATCCTCTAGGGGTGTAAGGATTTCAGGACTAAAATAATCTGAAAACAAAGCAGGCACTAAACTGCTAGCTCTCGTTTCCCAGTGCAGCAGGAGTGTCCCCTTTGCTTTTTTCCACAGAGAGCATTGGGGCATTAATCTGACAGGTTTCTCAGACGCTTCTCTTGGGCAAAATGGTCTAGCTTTACGGCGGCATGCACGTAGGAGCCAGGAAGGAACAAAATGGAAAAATTGCATTTTTCCCCATGCAATTGCAAAATCACAAAACATTATATTGGGGGAAAGCTGAGCAGCAGTGATGATGTTTTAATGTACATTTGAAACTATATGGTCACAGAATGTATCCGTAGATTTTACTGTTTGTCAAAAATAGATTTACAATGACAACTCATTTCCCTTATGTTCAATAGAGTTCACTGATGAAATATGTTGATTCTGAAGTTGCAGCAAATTCTGAAATAAAATGTGTGTCCCAAATACTTAACTTTCAAAATTATATAAGTAAAATGAATTAAATTATTTAACAATTATATACAAAGATTGTATTTTATTTTAAAAGCACTAGCTTCTTTATTTCATAAATAAAAGCTGTTTATTTTTGTGAAATTTAAAACAGATTATGCTATTAGGAAACAGCATTATTTAAACTACATGTTTTACCTTTAAGAATTAAATAATCTACAAGGGTACCTGCATAATGAACATTTGTATACCTAACCCTGAATTGTACCCATCTTCAAAATAAAAACTTTTTAAAAGATTACATAATCTTTTACTTTTATAGCTAACTAGCATATTCATTAAGAAATTAACTAGAATATTTACTGGTGTTTTCTTCAGTATTATTACTAGTATTTTGAAAGAATCTTCAATGATCTAGTGTGTTCCGACTAAACAGAAATGAGTCTCTGCCCAACAAGAAAGTTCTACTTCAATCTATAGTTTTTCCATGGAATATAAATTATCTGAGAGCCCAATTTTATTCACTTCAATATTTCCAGCTTCAAAAGCAGATTTATCATCTAGCCATTTCAGTTCCATCATAGATCCTTCCCCCAAGACTGAGAGTCATGTTAACATAAAATACTAAGACAACTTTAACACTTATGAACACTATATACATATGAAATGATAAAAACTGTCCTGAAAAAAGGAGTGTACATAGTGTGGGCCATGAATATATAGAAAAATATACCCCACAGAAGAACAGTAACAGTAGACAAATAATCATTGTAAGGTTGAGATTAAGGTGTTCATTTGACTAGAATTAGAAATAAATATCTATGGCATCACACTGTTAACAAACTTACCTTACTGTAGCCATTTATCTGACTATCTAGATTTTTGACTTAATTTATTCAGACAAGCTATTTTATATTAGGGGATAGATAGTATTAACACAAAACACCTCATTTCTACTCCTGGGTGTCAGCCAACAACTGCTTACAGGAAATCTTAAACGTAAAGGAACTTGTATCTTAACTCAGTTTTGTCAGAATCCTAACCTCACATTCCCAACAAGTTATTTAATACAAGCACCTCACATTTAGCGGCATAAATATATTTATTTAGAAAACTTCATTATAAATGTCATTTTTTTGGTTACATCTGGCAGTTTTTAAAAAGGAAGGGGGAAGGTGGCTGGACATGGTGACTCAAAGCTATAATCCAAGTACTTTGAGAGACGGAGGTGAAAGGATCACTGAGCCAGGAGTTCAAGACCAGCCTAGGTATCATAGCGAGACCTCCTATCTACAAAAAATAAAAATTTAAGCCAAGTGTGGTGGCACATGGCTGTAGCCCCAGCTACTCAGGAGGTTGAGGCAGAAAAATCAATCACCTAAGCCCAAGAGGTTGAGGCTGCAGTGAGCCACTGCACTGTAGCCTGGGCAACAGAGTGAGACCCCAACTGATACATACAAAGGGGGAAAAATAGGCGGGCGTATGCGTTATCACCTAGCATAACACCTGGCATACAGTAGTAGGTATTGGTATATGATTAGGAATTTGAAAGGGTTTTAGGAGATCTTAAGAGATGTTCACTGTAATCAGAAGTGTATGGACACTAATGGTAACCACTTTGAGCACCTCTTGTAATTACAGAAGTCAAACATGACTTGTATTCATCTTTTGTTGTTAGTATATATTGAGTATTACAATTTATTTTTTTCCTTTCTTAAAATGTGTACTTTTTTGGCACCCTCTGTATAAGAAAAAGGAAGAACCGAAATACTGATTTTAATTGTACCTAATCCAAGCATATAGCTCCCTACCTGCCACCTCCACCACAACAAAGTATGTATGTATTATGTCATCTTTAATTACCACTCTAGGGGGAATTACTTAAAACTACAAACCAGAAAATTACCTTATAGGTTTTTTGGTTTGCACTGGTTTAATGATTTTTATATTTTATAAAAATTAGATAGGTTAAGAAACAAAATATCTAGTTTGACAATACATTTAGAAGAAAAACTGTACAGTGAGATTGAGGCTTATATGAGATCTTCAAACTCTTTTTTAATAACTGACCCTTTATTTACTTTCGATAATCCAACACAATTCAACACAAGATATGCCTTGTTTAATGTTCTCAAACACTTCAAGTTAAAGCAAAACGTTAATTTGCTAGATCTGTAAGTATAACTCAAAAAAGAAACACAGTAACAAGGAAAATTACACTAGAATTATGTTATAGTTTTTCTTTGGTATTAAGAGATATATTATCTATTTCAAACCAATTCTGTTATTTTTCTTTAAGACCATCAATAATTTAGGGGTATTTCTTTGGAAGGATTAGGATTTGACAATAGTAGATACCTGCTTTGTGTATTCAGAAAAATGTGGTTAAAACATTTTACCTCCCATAATGATTTACCTATCATAATGATTTCCTTTACTGGAAAACTGGAGTTTTACCTTATTTATGTTTGATTAGGCATATTAATTTTTATGTTGTATTAGTATTTATGTTTGATTAGGGATATTAGTTCCCCCCCAATATTGTTTTGGGTCAGTGTAAATATGGGGACATGAATTCAGGACTATATATCTTCACATTGTTATTATGTGATTTCTTGTTACTTTTAGGCATTCTTTGACTTTTAGTGCAATAAAGTTAAAAAGTAATAGAAACAAGGGAGTTTATAGAAGGATACACAGAAACACAGTATTTATCTCTGCATGGTTAGATTAAATGGGTTTTTCATTCTTCTTTTTTTTAACTTTATTTATACATTGCTTATATAGTAACAGATAACATTCAAAAGCAATGAAGACAACCATATAATGCTATGGTTCCAGCTTACCTTAGCATACAACCACCTTGATAATAAATAATGGTCAAATGGCCAAATCTACCACATGGCAATCAACAGAGATTATTCAAATACCTAAAATGATTATGGATCAGACATACCAAACATAGGATACAGGAAAATAAATCTTATGATTAAAACCAAGGCTTTAAAGAAGACACCGTTTCTTAAGTATTTTCAACTACATTTTATCTATCTCAGAAGTGTTTATTGGCCTATAGAATATCCCTAGATTACAGGGGGAAAAATGTGCAATTCTGCTTTATTTATTTATTTATTTATTTATGAGATGGAGTCTTGCTATATTGCCCCAGGGTGGTCTAACTCCTGAGTCAAGAGAACCTCCCTCCTCAGTCTCTC
Organism: Cephalopachus bancanus; assembly: GCA_027257055.1. NCBI lineage: Eukaryota > Metazoa > Chordata > Mammalia > Primates > Tarsiidae > Cephalopachus > Cephalopachus bancanus. Next base: position 2,305,851 of record JAPVLO010000377.1, on the reverse strand, counting down.
TCATGGCTGAGATTACAGGCACATGCCACTGCACCTGGCTTAATTCTGCTTTGCATATCATACTTCTCATGAAGCATAGTCTAATTGCAATGTAGGTCATTTTAAATTAAATCAGTAATCTGAAAACATTTTAACAACTAATTTAATGCCATCCTAGAAAAGCATATGGTATACGTAATAACATATACCTAAAATAGATGCCTCTGATTTATATAACAAGATGTAACCAATTAGCTTTTCTACTTAATGCTTTAAAATAAAATTAGGAATAATTTGAAAATTGAATAAGCCTAGAAAAATTGTGGCATCCTATAGGTAATCCTAATTTATAAAAATAGTGAGTAACAAAGTTTTTACTTTCATATACCATGCCACTATACCTAAATAAAGTCTCTACAACCATTTTCAAAGTATTTATATTGAGATTTATGAAGCATGTATATTAAGAAATTTTTTTTAAATCACCAATTTTGATTGGTATGCCTAAATAAACAATTTGTTTAACTTAAATGGCCAAAATATTCCTTTATGTTCATAGCATAAATTTTACTGGGCCAAGAAGCTACCAAATTTGTTCAAAAGTGATGATAAAAAGATTTCTGAAACAAAAGAAAGTTATCAATAGCAGCTTTTTAAGTATCTCTTAGTTCAAAGAAATAATTCAATGTCCAATGTAATGAGAGCTTTCTTCCTTTTCTAGTCTTGGAGTGTTTCTGATGGCGAAGTCCATATTTTCTTGAAACTCTTTGTATGTATTGGTGATTGGAACTGCTAAACAGTTATTACACTTGTTTCCAACAGGAAACTCCACATGCAGGCACTCAATCGAAGGAGTAGGTTTAAAACCAGTAGGAGGAATGGAACTGCAACCAGTTGCAAAAATAAGAATATCTTCCAATGTTGTTGTAGATTTACCATCTGAAAAGTTTACCAAGAAAAAAAGAAAAAAAAGTAAATCCATGTTACATACTGCTATCACCACAGACTCTTCCCTAAGTTTACTGGAATAATGAAAGGCACAGACTCCCACGTTCATCTTGGTCAAACTAAATCACAAAGTCAAGTGCAGTAACAGCCAAACAGTACATTTAATAAATGAATCTCAAAACAGAAGGACTCATAAAATCTTTATTCCAACTAATCACTGTATATTTGACCACTTCTAGGTCACCACTATTTGATAAACTAGGTTCAACAAATGAAGAAAAGCTAAATAGTGAAGAAAAACCAAATGAGAAAAACCAAAAACCTGTCTAAGCAGAATTTCAACTAAAAGTTCTTCACTTTATTAAACGGAATAATTTTATATTGCTAATGCTCAGTGACAAATATTATTACCATAGCCCTAACCAGAATGAAGAATAATTCAGATGAAAAACCAAGTTAAAGAACAAATCAGATGAATAATTCAGTTTAACTTCAAACTGAAATTGATGAAATAGATGATTAGCTTTAAGACTGTCATATGCTGTGGCAACAATCCATTTACTTAAAGTTTTCTAGAAAGAATACATTTTACCCTACGTTATCTAGAGGAAAAAAATTACAAAATACAAATTTACTCTAGAATCTTTCTTCTTCTTCTTCTTATATTTTAGGTGAGGTCTTGCTCTGTTGCCCAGGCTGAGGTGCAGTGACATAATCACAGTTCACTACAGAGTTGACCTCCTGGGCTCAGGCGACCCTCCTGCCTCAGCATCCCAAGTAGGTAGGACTACAGGCATGCACCACCACACTTGGCTAATTATTTTTTTTTTTGTAGGAATAGGGTCTTGCTATGTTGTCCAAACTAGTCTTAAATGCCTGGGCTCAAATCGAAGTGCTGGGATTTCATTTCTAACTCAGACATATAAACTTGTTTTGCGATAACTTTCTTTTGTAAATATAGAGTTAGCAGATGAAAGTCTTATTATTGATACCAAGAGGCAAAACTCAGAAAAACAAACAAATATACTGAAACAAACATTCTGAGATAGTTAAATATCCACATACCCTCAACAGCTTGGAGGTAACTGTTCCAAAACCCCAAAGTTTGTACATCAGGTAATGCGTGTACTGCAAAAAGATCACTAAGGATTTTTGCAGAAAGATTCTCCGGTTTATGACAGAGGATGCTACAAAATGCTTCTGGATAAGTCTGAATTTTCTCCAAAACACCAAGGGTTTTCAGACCCTGCTTAAAACTTGAGAAGAAAATTAATGAGCCAAAATGTATACATGTGTTTGCTATTACATTAGGGAAATAATATCTCCAACAAACTTACCTACATTTTCCAAAACAGCTAATGATTAAAAAAAAAAAAAATTAAAAAATCCTCCAAAAATCATATTTTCAGATGCGAAGAAAGAAAATAGGAACATCCTATACATATACTTCCAAAGCTATAACAAGCAAATACATTTACATAAAACAAATATTTTATCTGCCTACATTATTTGGCTTTATAGTTTTAAATTTAACAATTTTTTAATTAAAAGGAAAGAAGCAGACATCCGAGGTATTTTAAACTTTAAAGCTAGTTATTATAAAAATGAAGTTTCCTAGACATTACAAAAGAGTGATATATCTTTATCACATATTTAACACATGTATTGCTATAAAGAAATTAACAAAGATAAAACAAAATGGAAAAATACCTTAATATACCTGACAGAAAACCAATTAATTTCTCTAATATACAAAGAATATACATTTTATAAAAGACCAATAGTCCAATATGAAACTTGAACAAAAAGAGTACTAAGGAATACAAACAAATTATTTTCAAATGTGCATTTTCACAAAAAATAGCAAAGATCAAAGATATCATTTTTTACCTCACACTGACTTCCTATTGATTTTTTTCTAAAGAAGACTTAAATATGCTGCTATGGTTTGAATGTTTTTGCACTCTCCAAGACTTTATGTTGCAACTTAATCCCCAAAGCAAGCTTTTTGGGAGCTTTGTCATGAGGATTCCACTCTTATGAATTGGATTAGGTGCCCTTATCAAAAGGCTTGTCAGAGTTTGTCCTTTTTTGCCCTTCTACTTTCTGTCATGTGAGGACAGAGCACCAAGGCGCCATCTTGGAAGCAGAGAGCAGCCCTCATCAGACATCAAAATCACTGGCACCTTGATTATTTTTTTGATTCCCAGCCTCCATGACTGTGAGAAAATAAATTCTGTTCCTTAAAAATTACCAAGTCTCAAGTTTCTGTCATAGCAGTATAAAACAGATGAAGACTTGTGTTTATCTTTTCCATCTCAGAATAAGATAAAAAAAAGACCTTCACTCAACCCCACCTGTTTTCCTTCCTAGACAACCTACTTGAAAGGCTTATCTATATTCACTGTCTATATTTCGCTGACAAAAATTTCCTACTTACTTTTTCTTCATGCCTATCCACATTTCAGGAAAAACTGTCCTAAGCTAATTAATTATCTTTTATGGGACCAGTCTCCTGGGTACCTCCCATTTATCTAGCTAGACCTTGAAATATTGGGGTTTGTCTCTCAGGGATCTGTACAAGGCCATCTTCTCTCTACATAAACTGGACAATCTTAGCCTCTCCCATGGCTGTATTTAGTAAGTATATGCTCATAACTATAAATCTATTATCTCTAGCTCAGTATTATACCCAACACATTACTGGGTAAAATATGGATGATTCCAAGCACCCAAACTTAGCAAATTAAAAAGAAAACAAATCACCAAATAAGATCCATAAATGACAGTAAATGGCCCCATTATCCATCATATTTGCATAACTGAATCTGAAAGTCATCCTTAATTCTTCCTTCTTCCATTCCTAATTACCAAGTCCTATGAATTTCCTTTCTGAAATCTCTCATATATCCCCATTTCTCCATATACCCCTGCTACCACCACTACAAACCACCTGCAATGGAACTGTGTACTAAGTATGCAAATCTACAAGTCAATTTTTCATGCTACAGCCATAGGAATCTGCCAGAAATAAAATTCAATACTATCATTCATCCTGAGGCAAGTTGAATGGTGGCCCTCAAAATATTACCTAGAACCTGTGAATGTAACCTTATTTGGAAAAAGGGTCTCTGCCAATATAATTATGTTAAGAATCCTGAGATATTTGGGCTAGCTCTTAATCCAATGCCAAGTGTCTTTGTAAAAGTCACAAAGAGTAGAGGCATATACAGGAAAAGACCATGAGGATCAGAGTGAGAGACTGAAGTTATGCAATCATAAGACAAGTTACAACTGGAGCCACCAGAAGCTGGAAGAGGCAAAGAATGAATTTTCCCCTTAAATTCCCAAAAAAGAGTAAAGCCCTGTCAATACCTTCATTTTGGACATCTGGCCTCCAGAACTGTGAGATAATAAATTTCTGTTGTTCTAAGCCTCTCAGTTTGTGATAATTTTTTACGGCACCAACAGGAAACTAATACACACCCTGTCCATGAAGCAAAGTCCACATTCCTTAATGTGACTTCCAAGGCCCTTCAACATACAACCTTTGCCTGTCTAACTTTTAACTTTCACCTTCTGCTTACTTTTTAAGCAAATTTCAGCCAAGCTTAAGTTTGCCTTTGTAAAATTTCCTTTTAATTATAAACTATTTCAAGCTTACATAAAAACCCAGAAAATAACAAATCCTACCTAATCATCATTTTCTTCTCTCCCTCCCACAAACATTATATTTGAAATTGTTATTTAACCATAAAGAAATTTGCAATATCCTCTGCATTTCATTTTAGTTTCACTATATATGTATCCGTATTTAATAGCTAGTATTGCTTTTTATTTTTGAACTTTATATAAATGGTATCATACTGCATATTTGCATATTTATTTTTCTTTAATTTGCTTTGAGAGTAGTTTTCACTTATTGTTACTATATTAGGAAACTATTTCTATCACTTTATTTTGCAACTATACTGCCTTTAAAATGCTTTTTTACTACTTGCCAAATTTGTATTCACTGATTTTTTAAAATTTCAATTCATCCCGTGTTAAATTCTTACTTTTAATAGTTACTCCCTCAAAATGTAATGGCATTTTTTTTTTTTTTTTTTTTTTGAGTTGGAGTCTCACTCTGTCACCCAGACTGGAGTGCAGTGGCCACCCCCGGACACCGCAGCCTCGACCTGCTGGGCTCCGGCGATCCTTCCGCCTCAGCCTTCCGAGTAGCCGGAATTACAGGCATGTGCTACCATGCCCGGCTGGTTTTTTGATTTATTGTAGAGATGAGGTCTCGTTGCCCAGGCGGGTCTCGAACCCGCGGGCTCAGGCAATCCACTCACCTCAGCCTCCCAAAGGCGCGGGATTACAGGCTGAGCCACTGAGCCTGGCTTGTAATGGCATTTAAAAAAATCTAAAGAGAATCAATGTATTTATCTTATTCCTGAACAATATAAAGAGCTTAGAATGCTTATAATTCTAATAACTCATTTTATGCTACTTAAAACTTATTTTAGTTGGTGTTGTAACCCCATTAGACATTAACTTTTTGTACAGTGTTTATTCTCATTCCCTAATTTTTTTTTTTTTACCATTCTTCCCTACTTGCAAAACCTCCCTGCTAGAATTCCTTTCTTACTTCTTGTATCCAGTAACCTTACTGAACTCTTTATAGAAGAATTTCTTGGATTGTTTTATGTAGACTATCATATAAACTACAAATGCAATTTTTAGTTCTCCAAATCCTTAGTAACATTCACTTAGTCTTCTTGCTCTGACATGACCTCCAGCATATTGTCCAAAGGAAGGATTAAGTGTGTATATCCTAGGCTTGTCTCAGTCTTAAGTAAGGGGAATCCCTATACCCTTTCAACTTTAGGAATAATATTCTAAATATTTAGCACTTATTCTTATCAATAAGAACACTTCAACTTTATTAGTTTAATGTTATGCATTCTATTCTTAAATTATCAGTTTAAAATTACATATTTAAATGTATCAAAAGCCTTTTCTGTATCCATAATTGTATGATCATATGATAATTCGCCTTTATCAGTGAAGTACATGATGGTATGATTTTTAAATGTTGCACTTGTCTTGTTTCCTATTATAAGCCCTCTCAGAACTGATATTTTTTCATTGCTATTCTAGACTCAATAATTAACTGTTTAAACTACTAACTCCTAAGAGAGCTATGTTTAAAAATCCTACTATCACCACAAATTTAACAAGTTTTCCCTGTTACCCTGCCAAATTTTGCTTTATATAAAGAATTGATTCTTTTAAAAACTATTAAGATCTTTTAAGATTAGGTCATTTAAAGATTATTAGTCTCATTGTTTTTTGCTTTTGCTTCAGTTGTATTTTAAAAATCCAACTTAAGATATTCTATCTTTTTTTCTGAGTTGGAGTCTCACTCTGTCACCCAGACTGGAGTGCAGTGGCCGCTCCTGGCCACCGCAGCCTCGCCTGCTGGGCTCCGGCAATCCTTCAGCCTCAGTCTTCCAAGTAGCCAGATTACAGGCATGCACTACCATGCCCGGCTGATTTTTTGATTTATTGTAGAGATGAGGTCTCACTGCCCAGGCGGGTCTCGAACCCACGGGCTCAGGCAGTCTACTCACCTCAGCCTCCCAAAGGCGCGGGATTACAGGCTGAGCCACCGAGCCCGCCTGACAGTCTATCTTTTAATATAAGAATCTAACCATTTACACTTACTATAATTACAGATCTATTTAAAACTATTATTCTACCTTAAATTGTGCTTTCTACTTACATATTTTTCTTTGCTAAGCATTTACACTTACTATAATTACAGATCTATTTAAAACTATTATTCTACCTTAAATTGTGCTTGCTACTTACATATTTTTCTTTCTACTTACATATTTTTCCTGCCCATAACGAGACTGTTTTTTTAAAATGTCTTCCCCAATCCCCTCTAAACTGGTTTGGAAACTACATAATCTATCTTATTTTTCTGTTTTTATTTATTTTCTCTTACTAATTCATGCTTCCTATTACCTCAATAATATGTCTCTTAGAACAATAAATTCATTAATTTCACTTCCCATATTATATATTAATTTATTCTTTCTTTAGTAGTCATTTCCTGCCAAAAATTAGTTGTTTTTAAAGTGCCACTTGTTTTTATTTATCCAGATTTTCTCATTTATTTGGTCACTCTCCTTTCTGTATCATTTTCCTCCTGGATACAATTTACTTCTTCTTTACACATCTATTTTATTAACCTCTTTAATAAAGAAGTAAACTTTGTCCAAAAATGTTTTTATTTCCTCCTCATTATTGAGTAATATAACCAGTTCTGTTATTACCTCTGCTGTTTCCAGGTTGCGCTGACTGAAAAAAGCTGCTTTCACTGTAATTTTTGCAGTAATGTCCTTCTGACAAGGCTGCAGTTTAATCACCCTACTCTGGCTCATTAAAGAAATTCTGAAGCAGCATATCCTATAATACTGTTATATTCCCATCTTCTTTAGTTAAGTATGTATGTGAGTGCTCTTACTCTTTAATAATCCATTCTTGTTTTCAACCTTTCTCTCATTATTCCAAGTAAATCTTCTTATTCCTCTACCAGATTACTAATTTCCTCTTCAGCTGCTCAGCATTTAACACAATCACCAGATTTTCATGTCTATTACTGTTTTTATTCATTTCCTGTTTTCAGGTAAGTTACAATTTTTTTTAGAATTCCACTTTTCTTAGTGTTTTTGAGTGTATGTCTTTGTATGGGTTTAAATGTGTGTGTGTGTGTGTGTGTGTGTGTGTGTGTAAATAAAAGTCTACTGATGTCAACATATCAGTTCAAGTAGAAAAACCTTACCTCCCTTGAAGTCCTTTACCCTTCCTTGTTTATAATGTAATTTCCTAAATATATTTTCTACATTACACTGTGAACCACATCAAACAGTATTAAAATTTTTGCCTCAACCACCAAACATAATTTAGAAAACACAAGAGAAGCAAACACTTTTTTCCTTTATAGTTTTGTTTCCTCTTTCCTGATGTTCCAAGATTCCATCTTGAATAATTTGTTATCTTTTTCAAAAACCACCTATAGTCATTCTTTTATGGTATGTCTACAAGTGACAAATTCTTATTTTTTCTTTCCTGCATAATAACGTTTAAAATTCCTCTTCACTGTTGTGCTTTCCTTGGGTCCTGAGGTCCTTAGTGATTTATTTTCATCTCTTCACCTTTCAGTCTTATGTTTCTTTTATATGTAATGAGCAGATTTTTAACTGTATTTAAAGGGAGGAATAGAGGTAAGTGTGTTTACCCCATCTTACCTAGAACCAAAAAATTCATGATCATTTTTCAACTTAGAGACATTATCTGGTTCATTTCATATTTTGCTTAATGTTTTTTCAATTCTTTACAAAATCTTTTCAATCATTGTAATACACTTTCTTGTCTCATTCAGTTGTTGTTACCTAAATCCTTTGTGTACTTTCCACCCAATTCTTGCTTTCTTGTATGACTTTTGTCATTTTTAATTGAGAACTTCCCTTTTGTGAGGGTTGCTTTATTTTTAGTATTCCAATTAGGCTTGAACTTTACAAATGTTCCTACACAGCTGCTATGTATTTGCTTGTGCCTGATACTTTGCAAGTATTATAAATTCTAATACCACTACTTTGTTAATTTCTCTGCTTCAGACTGAGGTCCATAAGAAACTCCTAAAACATGTTCTGGGCAAGCTGAGGGTTTTGATTTATTCACATGACAGCAAGGACGCACTGGCTTTTAGCTTCCTTGTTATTTCTGGCATCTGCAGAACTCTTAAACTCAAACTTATATTTTACTACTTAAACATTTTTTTTACATAACAGCGGGAGTTGCTTTTCAATTTCTTTCCCTTGTCTCTTCATTTTGATATGCTGAACTCTTATTTTTCATTCAGGTTTTAATGTAAACACCACTTATACAGGAAAGGCGTTCCTGACCTCTAGGCTACTCATATCTATAAAAATAAGAAATAGAAATAAATGACAATAAATCTTCTTTGTTAGCAATCAGAAAAACCCATTTATGGATAGATAAACTACTTAGAGAAAAAAACACATCAATTAAAATAAATTTTAAAATATCTGTATATGAATGTATAATATATTTGGATTGTTTTGTATACTAATCATAATTATAAATGGTAATTCTATCCTCAAGAAAATTTTACAAGAGTCTTATAGTCAGAGAATACATGGCTACATTTTTTTTTTTTTTTTAACATGGCTACATTTTAAACAGTTACATAACAATGTTATTTTAAACTGCAGTTCTGAAAATATATTGAATTCTTGACTAGATAGAAACCAGAAAAAAATACTGGAAAACATATCATCTAGAACTGTTTAAGATTATAATGTTATATATTATATTTTAATTTAGAACACTGCCAAGGGACATCCCAAATGTCCATCAACAGGGAACTGGTTGAAAAAAACAATGATATATCCAAACAATGGAGTTCTGTATAGCTGTATAAAGGAAAGAAGGATGTCGTTTACTATCATGGAGTGAGCTACAGAAGACAAGGGGGACCCAATAAAAACCTGAAATTTGTAAAGCATTGTTTACTTATTTTTATATGTTTATACTTCAGTCACCTTCAAAGTACTCTCCATTTGATACAATACACCTATCAAGATGCTTTTTCCACTGCTCAAAACAATTTTTGAACTGGTCAATTCTGACCCCTTCTAGTGCTTCTGCCATTTTTTGTTTTGCCTCTTCCACCTCAGCAAAGCAGTTTTCACTGAGGACTGTTTTCATCCAGAGAAGCAAAAGTCACCTGGGGCGAGACCAGGTGAACAGGAAGGGTGGGGCACAGGGATCATGATTTTTGGACAAAGACTGCTGAACACTCAGCAGTGTAGACAGACTGTTCGTGTAAATCACCAGTCATGAAATGGGCAAATGGGTTGAAAAGAATCTCCCAAAAAATTCACTGCAGCCAAATACAGCTTCTCACAACAATGATAGTTGGTACACTGATGGCATGGGTCCCTAGAACACTTACCTAGGTACTACAAAGGGCTCACCCTCCAAAAAATAATTCTGCTTTTTTTGGGATCCACCTCGTATATTATCAAGCGAAATGAATAGAAGACAGGATAGATGACATATTGCTATTTATCTAATAAAAATAAATATGCATTGCTGTGGTCTAAATGGCCAATACAGTTGAATTGGGAGGTGGGGCCTTTAAGACGTGATTAGGACATGAGGGAGCTTCCCTCATGAATGGATTAATGCTGGTATCTGAAGAGTGGATCAGTTATCATGGAATTAGGCTCCAATGGAGTAAAATTTGGCCTGATTTCCAATCTCTCTGTCTTGCTGCTCACTAGCTAGTCTATAATGTTTTACTACGGCAAGTAAGCCCTTACAAATGTCAAGCAGATGCTGGCACCATGCCTTTTGACTTCCTAGCTTCCAGAACTACAGAAAATATATTTTTCGTTACAAGTGACTCAATCTCAGTTATTTTGTTATAGCAGCATAAAATGAACGAAAACAGAAAGCGATACCAAGAAGTGGGGTTGTTGCCATAACAAATACCTAAAAATGTGGAAGCAACTTTGGAACAGGTAATGGGTAGAGGCTGGAAGAAGCTGGAAGCCTGTATTGCTATGAACAAACATTAAAGATGATTCTGCTGAGGGTTAAGAAGAGGAAAGCTATAGGAAAATTCTAAATCTTCTTAGTTATTAAGTTGTTGCAAGCAGAATGTTGACTAAATATGGACCAATAAAGGTCATTCTGATGTGTCCCAGAAATGAGGAACAAAGTATTAAAAACTGGAGTAAAGGTCCTCCTTGTTATAAAGTAGCAAAGACTTTGCTGAATCATGTCCATGTTTTGGCACTTTATGAAATATAAAACTAAAGAACAATAAGGTTCAGTTATCTAGCATAAGTATCTAAGCAACAAAACATTCAGGCTACTGCATGGCTACTGTTATATACATACAGTGAGATGCAAGAGGAGAAAAAATGACTTAAATAGGAAACTTTTTAAGAACGAAAAAGTGAGATTGAAAGAAAATACTAAGTGAGTGGCCAAGCAACCAGAGATTACCAAGGGTAGAAGGCAGCTAGATTAATACTTATCAAAACAATGGGAAGAAAACCCCCAAGGCACTTCAGAGATCTTCAAGGCTGTTCCTCCCATCACAGGCCCAGAACTCTAGAAGGGCAGGAAGAGAAATGGGATGGGTGGCCTCCATGGGCTTACTGCCCAGGGCAACCTCAAACCTTGGCAGAGTACCTGTGCTAATTCTGCAGGAATGCAGACTGCAAGAGCTGTGGGGATATGGCTATCTCCACCTAGATTTCAAAGGATGTCAAAGATAGCCTGAGAGCTCAGGTAGAAATCAGCAGCAGAGGCAGAACTGTCACAGAGCATCCACACTAAGACAATGCCTACTGGAGCCATGAGAGCAGAGCAGCCCACAAGACCCCAAAATTGTAGGGCCACCAGTGTGCAACTACAGCCTAGGGAGCTACAAGTATGAGACTCCAACCTGAGAGAGCTAAAGCCCAGCAAAGCCACAGTGGTGGGGCTACCTGAGACCTTGGGGGCTCAATCCCTGCCCAGTTGTGCCCAAGACATAGGACGTGACAGTCAAAGGAGATTATTCTGGAGCTTTATGATTTATTGTTGTTTTCTGTTGGGTTTAGGACTTTACTTCTGATCAATTACCTTTTCTTGCATATCACTCACTTTTAGAATTGGAATGTCTATCCTATGCTCACCATCATATCTTACCATTGTATTTTGGGAGTAGATAGCTTTTTTTGATTTCACAAGCTCACAGCTAAAGGGAAGCTCCCTCAGGATGAATTTTCTTATTCAGAGGAGACTAGACAACACAGAGAAAAACTATTCCAAGTGAATTATAAACACAGTAATTTAACCTTACAGCTATATGACAAAAAGAAAAATAATTTTAATCTGCTCTCAGTAATATATGATATTTGCAATGATGATAATATTGTTATCTGAAGACAGTTGTTTATAAAATGTAGAATAAATTAAGTGAATAATTACTTCATGCTCTAATTCTCCAGTGTCCTTGAGAATTAAATTCTCAACATGGGACAAAGAAAAAGTTAAGTAAAAATACAGTAGTGAAGCTGAATTAAAAGTATCAGTATAAATTCATGATGTATTTTATTTTAAAAACCAAAAAGAAAAAATTCCTTATATTTTCTAATTTGGGTTCACTAAAAAGGCCTAGATACAATGACCAACCTGGCAAAAATGAGCATCCCTAAGAATCCAGGCTATGGTTTTGAAATACCACTTTCCATTTAAAAAGGCAAAGGTTTCTTAGGCCAGAATGTACAAAATGAATCAGAAACACCTTGTCATACCACACAGCAAGAAAGCTCTCAAAGATCATTAAGGCTCACACCAGAAGAAAATAAACAGTATAAAAAAGTGCATAATGGCCAAAGATAAGGCAATATAAACTTTAGTAACAACAGTAATTATCATGGTTTTAAACACAAAGTATACTGAAAATCTATGAATTAATGATATCACATTTTTTAAATGAGCTGATAACGTCAGAGATGATATGATATCTGTTATTTGCTTAAAAGTAATACTGGAGTCTCTAACAAGGGTAGGGTACAGATGAACAAGACTGACACAGGTTAGTAACTGTTAGACCTCAGCGTGATTATATAGACTACTATACAGATTATAGACTACTACATATTTCATATATTCCTTTTTTTTCATTAAATGGAAGAGTAAGGAGATATGCAAATGGCCAAACTTAGACTAGTGTTCTAAAATGAAGGAGAGCACAAATGACATATACCTTGTAAATCAAAGAATATTCAGTATCTATATTACTCAGCTGATGACAGGTGCTGACAAATAGTTATTAAATGAATGAGCAGAGACAGAATAGTTGGCTCAAATGGTAAGAATAAAATAATTATTTGAAGAAAAATAATTATAATTTGATGTAATGATTACTTTCCTATGAAAGCATCGTACATTTACACAGTTCTATACAGAACAGAATGGTAGTCATCCAAGAAGGGTTTATTTTAAAGTATTATTTTTAAATAGCTTTTAGAGTTTTTTCTGAAATAAACATTAATATTATACCAAGTACATCCCACAAGACAATTAACCACTGTAAATACGAAATTTGAGGGAATCTTTCACATATAAACAACTTACCTTTCAAAGGGCGCATAGACTCTCTTAATTACATGGTAGAAAAGTATGTCTTTTACCAATATATATTTATCACTTATTGACGTTATAATTCTGACACATCCAGTAAACTCTAGGTAGTTCCAGCATTCATTTACTATTGACTTTAAGTCAGCTACAGTTGTTGCATTATTTATCTGTAATGAATGACAAAATATACTCACTTTATTCATTTACATCTGGGTGACATTTACATTTCAAATGATGCTTACTATTTCATACTCAATTTTTTAGTATAACAGGGTAGAGTGGTGGTATTCTAAGAAGTATTTTTCTAGAATAAATGTCTAGCAATCCAGTTCAGCAATTATTGTATATTTCTGCCTTAAAGAAATCTAGAGTATAATGCCATTTTACTACAGAAAATTATTTATATAAAAGGAAATAAATGACATAGAAAAGTTATATAACATTATGTAATACCAGATAATCAGGAGGCTGAGATGGGAGGATCACTTGAGGCCAGGAATTAAAAACTAGCCTGAACAACACAGTCAGAGAAGGAAGGAAGGGAGGGAGGGAGGGAGGGAGGGAGGGAGGGAGGAAGGAAAAGAGGGAGGGAGGAAAGAAGGAAGGAAGGGAGGAAGGAAGGGAAGGGCAAGGGAAAGGGGAAGAAAAGTTATAAAGCACTAGCTAGAGAGGCAAGAGAGATAACCTGAGATTTCATGAAAGAGAAAGAATATCAACTGAGAATTAAAAGATGGATAGAATTTTATCAAGCATATTTTGATGAACAGCATAAACAAAGAAATACTTGACCATTTATGTGTTAGATGCTTTCATGAATGTTAGCTTTTAAACAAAAGTACACAGGGAGAAAGATAAAAATAGGAGGGAATCAATAATCTATTAATGGAAAATGTACTTGCTATATATTTTTTCCAAAACATTCTTCCCCCAGAGATTTACATGATTTCCCTCATTCCTATCAAATCTCTGCTGAAATCTCAAAAGCTTTTCATGACTACTTTGTTCAAAATACTACCTTTAATAGTATGGCAGAGACCAAGAGTTGGGTATGTGCTGTCTCACCCCCACAATCTTCCACCCTGAGTTTTAGCTGGTTACATAGCTTGCAGGTAGGTGTGGCTATGTGACTAATATCTATTCAATGGGATGCTAAGTGAAAATAATGTACCAAACTTCCCCGATCTCTAATTCCACTTTCTCCCTTAAAAACAAGCATCAAGCATCAACCAAGTGGATGAAGACAATATCCCAAGTGATTCCACAAAAGTGAGAGGAAGGAACTTAGTTCCGCTCACAATTTTGTATAACACAACTGTATCTTTAAATCAAGGACCATTTCTGTGAAAGGACAAACAGCATTTTATGCTTTTGAAATATATGGTGTCTAAAACAACAACTCAATTCTGTCACTGTAGTGTGAAAGCAGTCAGATACATAATAAATGGGCGTAGCTGTGCTTCAATAAAACTATTTACAAAATAAGGCCAGATTTGACCTAAGGGCTATAATATGCCAAACCCTACTGTATAATCTAGACAACAGATTTTAGAGAACAGTAAACTTCTACCTTTTTTGAGCCACTGTCTTTGTGGGTCTATTTGAAACAGAAGTTTAGCTTAAATCCTAACTTACATACACCACAACTTGTCGAGCTCTTTTCAAAACTCTGTTGTATTTATAGTAAATTTTAATACATAACAGTATATTATATTAATTTTTTAAATTCTGTGTTCCCTCTGTAACGTAAATTTCAAGAAGGCAGGGACTTTGGTTCACTAACTTCAGTGACAAAACAGTACAGGATAGATAGCATTTGTTGACTGAATAATAAACACTGTACAGAAAACACAGAAACTGGAGTACATAGACACAAAGAAAACTGAAGATCTTAAGTGCCCTCTTGAAGAGCTTAAACTTTGTTCAACAAGCTATGAGAAGCCATTGAGGATTTCCAAGGGAGAAAGCAATATGATCAAAACTGTACTTTGGGAAGAATCATCTGAAAAAGAATATTAGAATAACATCCTAATGGTCCAAGTCTAGACAAAATTTGAGTTTGGTATAGTAAGAACACCAGAAATAAGGAGGAAAGGTTGAAGATAAGCATTCTTAGAGACAGATGACTTGACACATAACTGGAAATTGGACTATGGAAGAATGAAAATGACTCCATAGCCGGGCTTGGTGGCTCAGCCTGTAATCCTGTGCCTTTGGGAGGTTGAGGTGAGTGGATTGCCTGAGCCCGCGGGTTCAAGACCCGCCTGAGCAACTTGGCGAGACCTCATCTCTACAATAAATCAAAAATCAGCCGGGCGTGGTAGCACATGCCTATAATTCCAGCTATTTGGAAGCTGAGGCGGAAGGATCGCCGGAGCCCAGCAGGTCGAGGCTGCGGTGGCCGGGAGCAGCCACTGCACTCCAGTTTGGGCGACAGAATTAAGACTCCAACTCAAAAAAAAAAAAAAGAAAAAAAAGAAAAAGAAAATGACTCCATCTTCAGGATGGCTTGAAAACAAGAAATCTCGTGGAAATAAAAAGCAAATACACAAAACAAAACTAAATTCTGAAGCAAAAAAAATTGCTTTTGTATATGTTGGGTTCAGTGTGCTAGCAAGACCCAGATTTTATCTGAACATAAAAGTCTGGGCTCAAAAATAGAGGTCTCTGAATGATTCAGAAAGGTTATGGGAGAGAAGAGAATCACAAAAGAATATATAATGAGGACTGTTAAGACAACACTGAAAAATGCCAAAGTTTCAGGAGAAAGAAGAAGCATTGAAGAAAACAATAGTAGTCATAAGTTGGAGGGAGTACAATATTAAATAAAACATAGGAATTCTAAGAAAGTGGAATTTCAGAAATCAGAGAAGATGAAAAATTAGAAAAGAAAGGCCTTTGGATTTCGAGATCTAGATCACTGAATATAAGCTAAGAAGTAGCTTATCTGAGAGTGGTGGTGGGAATAGAAGCTTAATTATAAGAAGTTAAGAAAAAAACAGGAAATAGAAAGTAGAGACAATGAAGTTAAAGTACTTTTTTTTGTTAAAGAAGACAAAAGGGAAAACAGAGTTAAAGAGTCAATTTAAGGTTGGGCTCAGTGGCTCAGCCTGTAATCCCAGCACTTTGGGAGGCTGAGGTGAGTGGATTGCCTGAGCCCGCGGGTTTGAGACCAGCCTGGGCAACTTAGCAAGAACTCATCTCTACAATTAAAAAAAAAAAAAAATTAGCCGGGGGTGGTAGCTCATGCCTGCAATAAAGGCTGAGGTGGAAGGATCTCTTGAGCCCAGGAGGTCGATGCTGGGGTGGTCGTGAACATACGACTATACTCCAGCCTGGCAATGCAGTGTGACTTCAACTCAAAAAAAAGAAATAATGTTAGGATTTGCAGTCTTGGGCAAACATACAATTGTTATAATATAATATAGCAGCTTATACTTAATAACGCTTACTTTGTGGTTTATAAACTGAGGCGTCACAAGAATAACTAATATTTCCAAAGTCTCCCAGGGTATAGCAGTTAGTAGAGTTGACATTCAAACTAAAATCTGACTTCTGAGCTATGCTTCTAAGCATTAAACGATATTGTCTATTACTTGGAACAATGGATAGAGTATGCTTAATAAAGAAGAAGGTTAAAGAAGAAAAGTTAAATGGCTCCCATTGTCTTAGTTTATGATAAATAACATGTAGACAATGATATTTATATAGCATTATAATAACGAGTTTGTATCATGTTACATGTTTAGTACAGTTATAAGTGCTCAATAAATGGTACTACTTTTAGGTATAAATGCTGAAATTCAGCTTGGTGTTTCCGTCAATCACTCATACTTCCCTATAAGAGGAAGGGTAAGTATATTTTGACCGGTGAGCCAAACCCATTTTCTCTTCAGATTCCACCTGCATGCAAAAAAGTGCACTTCCATCTACTCTCTAGCATGCAATAAGGAACCTGCCTCACATTGTGTCTAGCAAGGACAGTAAATTCACCCTAATTTGGAGGAGTAATTTTGTAAATTTTTTTTGAGTTGGAGTCCCACTCTGTCATTCAGACTGGAGTGCAGTGGCCGCTTCTGGGCACTGCAGCCTCGACCTGCTGGGCTCCAGCGATCCTTCGGCCTCAGCCTTCCAAGGAGCTGGAACTACAGGCGCGCACTACCACGCCTGGCTAATTTTTGATTTATTGTAGAGATGAGGTCTTGCCAAGTTGCCCAGGCGGGTCTTGAACCCGTGGGCTCAGGCAATCCACTCACCTCAGCCTCCCAAAGCGCTGGGATTACAGGTTGAGCCACCGAGCCTGGCTAATTTTGTAATTTTAACCTCAGATATAAGTCACATTATGCAACTGGTTTTGCCAACATCAAATCTGGTACTTTAATATCCATCTGTCTGACTTTTATATCTATCTCTTTTTTTTTCTTTTTGTGAGTTGGAGTCCCACTCTGTCACTCAGACTGGAGTGCAGAGGCTGCTCCCGGCCACCGCAGCCTTGACCTGCTAGGCTCCAGAGAGCCTTCCGCCTCAGCCTTCCAAGTAGCTGGAACTACAGGCGTGCGCTACTACGCCCGACTAATTTTTTTGATTTATTGTAGAGATGAGGTCTCCCCAAGTTGCCTAGGCAGGTCTTGAACACGCAGGCTCAAACAATTCACTCACCTCGGCCTCCCAAAGCATGGGATTACAGACTGAGCCACCGAGCCCGGCTATATATATCTCTTAATTGGTTCTGAACTCTGCTGGTAAGCAGAAAATTATATATTGACAATACCTGACTACTCCATATAGTATTATTATTCAACTGCAGATAAGTCATTTATATTAAAAGATACCTAGAATATAGTCTATATTTTAATAAACAAATACATTTCTTACCCTGATTATAATTTGTGCCACATCAAAGTCTGAAACATCATCTAAAACTGGTTGAGTGTTTTGTGGTCCATAAACAAGGCAGTTAAACAAGGTTTTAGAAAAGAATCCAGGCGAAGGACCACCATGCACCAAGGAAATGGCAATCATTTTGCCAGCTTCATAGTAAAAATTCTCTTTCAGAGCTGTGAAACACAGATAAAAATACATCAAATACACTCTTCTAAGATAACCATCATTGTTAATAAATGTATGTAAAACTTAATCCAAAAATTTAAGCATCAGTAAATACAAAATAAGAATTCCTAGAAGCTACTATTATATAGAAAATATAGCCTTCACCTAAAATATATAAAAAATATATTTTTCTAAATATACGGTAATAATCTATTATAGAAAAAATATAAATACAGAATACCTACCACCATAATAACCATTGTAAAAACCTTGGTGTATAGTTATATTCCATATAATGATGTTCTGGTCATTGAGGGACCAAATATACTAAAGTGGCCCCAAAGATTACAATAAAGTTGGAAAATTCTCATGGCCTAGTGCCGTTATAGAGGTCATAATGTCATAGTACAATGCAGTACGTTTTCTATATTTAGATAAACAGATACTTACCATTGTATTACAACTGCTTACAGCATCCAGTACAGTAACATATACAGGAGCAAGCCTAGGTGTGTAGCAGGTTATACTATCTAGGTTTGTGTAAGTACACTCTACGATCTTTGCACAACAATGAAGTCAAATGGCACACTTCTCAGTATTTAATTGTTGACTGACTCAAGACTGTATTCTTGTGTGTATATATAAATATACATTTTTTGACTTGTACTTTTTCTCACTTTATTATAAACTTTTTCTTATACACCTCAAAATTACTCAAATCCATAGTTAATGAAAGCATAAAGACTAATTCAGCAATGCTAACCATCCCACTATTACTGGCTATCCTGGCTAAGTAACATTTTCAATTATATAAGACAATTGTTATGACCAATATCTATTTACACTATCTTGTTTTTATATATTCGATTGTTTGATTAGAAGAGATTCCTACATGTTTTTAGCAACTTTGATTTGCCCCCCAAAATTATGTAAATTTTTCCTCATTTTTACTATTAATTGTTAAAAGCAATTTATTAATACTACCTAAACTTATAATAAAATCTCTTCAACAATAACTTTATAAGCTATATATTTGTAGTCATATTTTACAGATGAAGAAACTGAGATGCAGAGAGTAAGTAATTAATCTAAGGATATAAAGCCAATGAAGTACATATATAGAATCTTTAATACTGATTTTGTGACTTAAATTCATGCACTCTCCACTGTACCAAAGCTGTCTTGAATTAACATAACTGATTACTTGGAAAGTTTTTTTTTTTTCTTAAGGGAGTTTAGAATTAAACTTTGTGAACTGTATATAGTAAAGATGATACTTTAGGCAATGGTGAGATAGTGAGGAAGTTCTACAAAAAATATAGGAGGAAATTCAAATGGAATGAAATGTCTTCTGATATTCTTTCAAATGTACTACTGCATAAAAAGTGGTGTAAGATCTCCTAAAAGAGAATGCTAGAATTTCCCACTGTTTTGAGATACCTATTTCATTAAATACCCATCAATCGCAAAGGGGACATTAATTCTCCATCATTTGTAAAGACAGAAAAGTATCTTATACATAATTGTGTTTAAAAAAAAGGATCTTGCAAACAAAAGTACACTGAAAAATCTTTTACATGTGGACCAGAAAAATATGCTATAAAAATTCTGTTGTAAAAAAAAAAATACTATGAGTACATTCCAAATATATAAACAAGAATAATTCAAATAACTATCCTGCTTACTTCGTCACTTTATTCAAATGTAATTAAAGTTAATGTAAATTAAGTTCAAATAAAGTTATATTAATTGTGGAATCACTTTGAGGATATTGTTATAAAAAATGTATAGATATTCTTGAATAAAAAATGCTTCACCACGAAATTTACTTTTTAAAATATCACTCTCTCCTCCCTTTCCTATGAATATATCAGTCGCTTAATAACAAAGAGAATTGTATATTTAGACCACACACATTGAAGATCAATTCTAACCAGTTAGCTATTTATTTTTTTACACATGTGATATTCGGTATATACAACAAAAAGTAAAATAATTACCTTGAGAATTTAGAGACAAGTTCTTTGACAAGGACCCTTCAAACAATGATGAGTTCTCAAGATGTTGCATTAAGAGACTTAGAAATTCTTGCTTTGATCCAGGATGCTCTCTTCCAAAATTATCATTTTCACTAACATATGCTATTTCAATTGTATATGAAGGATTAAATGTTTCATTTCTGAATCCATTTAAGGCACTATTCCAGATATTGGCTTTGTTGATACATAATCTTTTAGGTTTTTTTTTAATTTGGAATCCTAACTCTATCAATATAGTTGAAATATCTCTTCTAAACTTGCTGCCTTGCCTATAAAACATAAATTTGAAAATAGAAGTAAGTACTTTAAAGTACTTTATGTAAAACAGCAGTTATACAGCCAAAAAAAAAGAGAAAAAAGATTAAAAGGAAATTCTTCCCCAACGCCCATTCAAAAGCATGGCAATGGCTGCTACTGAAACCAGAAACAGTAATTTGTTAACCTAATTTTTAAATTCTTGATTTCTCAACCCAATTTTCTATACCAAATCAGAATCATTTACAAAATTGTGGGAATAGATAATCATCTCAAATTTGACCCATCACTGAATTCAGGTTTAAGAGTCAGAAACTCAAAACTCTCCTAGTCAATGCTTATAACAAACTTTAATTGTAGTTTATTTCTTTTTTTTTTTTGAGTTGGAGTCTCACTCTGTTACCCAGATTGGAGTGCAGTGGCCGCTCCCGGCCACCAAAGCCTCGACCTGCTGGGCTCCGGCGATCCTTCCGCTTCAGCCTTCCAAGTAGCCGGAATTACAGGCATGCACTACCACACCTGGCTGATTTTTGATTTATTGTAGAGATGAGGTCTCGCTGCCCAGGCGGGTCTCGAACCTGCGGGCTCAGGCAATCTACTCACCTCAGCCTCCCAAAGGCGCGGGATTACAGGCTGAGCCACCGAGCCCGGCTGTAGTTTATTTCATATTCACTACATCCTTTTTAAACAAGCAAATGTAATGTCTGCTTGCTCTTGAGAAAACTATGGAGTTGAGAGATTATATAACACGTTTTAAATCAGAGTTATAATTACTAATATAGCTAATAAATATTATAAAATAATTCACAATTTCTTAAATGCTTTTTAGTCTAGACCAGTAAGTCTCAGAGTTTGGTCCCAGACCAGCAGCAGCATCATCACCTGGGAACTTGTTAGAAATGCAAATTGAGCCGGGCTCGGTGGCTCAGCCTGTAATCCCGCGCCTTTGGGAGGCTGAGGTGAGTGGATTGCCTGAGCCCGCGGGCTCGAGACCCGCCTGGGCAGCGAGACCTCATCTCTACAATAAATCAAAAAATCAGCTGGGCATGGTAGTGCATGCCTGTAATTCCGGCTACTTGGAAGGCTGAGATGGAAGGATCGCCGGAGTCCAGCAGGTCGAGGCTGCAGTGGCCAGGAGCGGCCACTGCACTCCAGTCTGGGCGACAGAGTGAGACTTCAACTCAAAAAAAAAAAAAAAAAAAAAAAGAAATGCAAATTGAGCCCCACAGTACATTTACAGAATCAGAACCTCTGGGCATGGGGGCCACTAATCTGTGTTTTAACAATCTAGGTAACTGTTTGGTCTTACTAAAAAAAATAATAATAATAAGTCCCTGCTTCAGTTTCTCCATCTGTAACTGGAATTAATGTACTCAAAATAATCTTGTTTTGAGTAAGATTATATTCCATACCAAGTACAAATGTGTACTGTCCCCCGGATATTATGATGGCCCACTATGGGCCAGACTTTGCCTTTTGTTGTATAATTCCCTCTTCATTAATCCAAATTGAATAAAAACTAGAGTCCTTTGGAAGTGAGATAATTCTTTAGAAACACATTTTTTATAGGCTGATTCCTTGCTCCTGCTGGATCAGTGGGCATGTGGATGCTATTTCTAGAATATGATTGCATGTTAAAGAAGTAAAAGGAGTCAAGCTTCTCTGGTGTAACATCACTGGAAACCCACATATTAAAATTATTAAAAACAATGAGAACATCTTTTTTAACGCTGAAAGTATTACAATACTTGTAACAGATTTTTCAGTTGAGTTAACATAAGTGACATTTTATTTATTTATTTTGGAGACAGGCTGGAGTACAGTGGCACACTCATGGCTACTGCAGCCTCAACCTGCTGGGCTCAGGCAATCCTCCCGCCTCAGTCTTCCAAGTAGCTGGAACTACAGGCACACGCCACCATGCCCGGCTAATTTTTCTTGATTTGTTGTAAAGATGAGGTCTTGCCAAGTTGCCCAAGATGGTCTCAAATCCCTGGGCTCAGGTATTCCTCTCACCTCTGCCTCCCAAAGTGCTGGGATTACAGGCGTGAGCCACTGCACCTGGCCTCAAGTGGCATTTTAAAATAGCAATTCCTCACTTTTTGAAGTACTTAATGTTCCACCCATCTGCAAATCTAGTTATCAAATTTTTTTTAAATTTTCTGTCTTCTAAGCTTTTAAAGTTGAAACTACTTTTTAACAAAAAAGTACTTCCTCATGCTTAGCTACTAGTGTTACTTTTCTACTTTTTCCCCATTGGGTAAAATGAGGTTCTGAAACTTCTGCAAAGTTTCATATGCAAAACTATCTTATCTTAAAAATCATAACTATAGCTGAACAAATACCTGTCACATTATAAAGATGTACTTCCAATCTTGTTTAAATGTTTATAATTTCAAGTTAGTTATTTTGCTATCTTATGGAAATAGAAATTAATTTGATGATACTTAAAAGTATGCCTTAAGCTTTTTAAAGGGAAGAGCTGCCGGGCTCGGTGGCTCAGCCTGTAATCCCGCGCCTTTGGGAGGCTGAGGTGAGTGAATTGCCTGAGGCCGCGGGTTCGAGACCCGCCTGGGCAACTTGGCGAGACCTCATCCCTACAATAAATCAAAAATCAGCCGGGCGTGGTAGCACGCACTTGTAGTTCCAGTTCCTTGGAAGGCTGAGGCGGAAGGATCGCCAGAGCCCAGCAGGTCAAGGCTGTGGTGGCCAGGAGTGGCCACTGCACTCTGGGCGACAGAGTGAGACTTCGACTCAAAAATAAATAAATAAATAAATAAATAAAAAATAAATAAAGGGAAGAGCTGACATTCAGACTTCTGATGTTGACAATAAATATATTATGCAAATAATAATTGTAACATCAAAAAACAAACTATCTCTAGATTAAATAGGATTATTTTTTTTAACAAAATGACATGGTAGGCTTGGTATTTTAATTTTACCTTATTCTATAATCAAATAACAAATATAATCAACATTTATAATAACAAATATAAGCAATATTTGTAATAACAAATAACATTAATAAGCACATTTTACATTTTCCAGATTAGTGTTTTTTCAAACTATCTTGAAAATCATCTGTAATAAAAAATATATTTTACATCACGACCCAATATACAATAAAATAACTAAGATTTCATATACATCCTATGTACAGTACAATTTGATATTCTGTATTCTATTCTATTGTCATGTAATTTTCCTTTATAAAGGCTAGTTCCATTGATTTCATAATAAAATGTTGAGTCTTGCAGTTTGAAAAACACTCTTGACCAGCCTAGGAAACTTGGTGAGATCTCATCTCTACAATGTATCAAAGTATTAGCCAGGCGTGGTAGCCCACTCCTATAGTTCCAGCAACTTGGAAGACTGAGGCGGAAGGATTGCCTGAGCCCAGCAGGTCGATGCTGGGGTGACCGTGAGCATGCCACTGCACGCCAGCATAGGAGACAGAGTGAGACTCTGACTCAAAAAAAAAAAAAAAAAAAGAAAAAGAAAAACATTCTTTTAGACTACTGTATGATCCACTAATAGTCTAAGCATTTATGGCATGTCCTATCAGAATTTTCTAAAAATAGATTTTTATATTTTTCTCCAATTCAAAATACACACCTCAGTAGATCTTTACTCTGGGCTCCAGGTGACTGTCTGGGTAATTTAGGTGATGACTCTTCCAACAAACAATCTGTAATTCCCACATTATTAGGGTTGGGTAATGCATGTTTTTTGGCTTTTTGGAACTCTCCTGCAGATTTAAACTCCAATGTTAGCATGATAGAGATATGGGCAAAAACTTTTAAATATGCATTTTAATAAAAACAACCTGATTCAAAAATATAAAATATTACCTGGATTATAGATAATACCTCTACATTCCAAACACTCCCAGTTTTGTTCCCATGATTTTAATGAGGAACAGGCTAAATGTGTTCCACTGGAACCACAACACTGACAACGCTTTATTTCCCATTTGCTGAGGAAGAAAAAGAGATGCTTACATTGGTGTATTAGTCTAGTTTCAACCACCATGTCTGCCATAGGCCCTGTCCTCTGCCTTCCCACCCCCACATAAACACAAATACATCCAATACTTTTACCAAGGAAGAAAAACAGATTATCTGCTCCTCTAAATATCTCGTAAAAACCTAAACTAACTTATTATCAACAAATACACTTACATGAACATACACAAAGAATAGAAACATCAGCAAAAAATAAGACTAAGAGGGTAAAAAAAAATGTTCCATTTCTATTTGGAGATGACTATGCTCACAGAGAGACTGGGTCAGTGTGTCTGACACGGAAGAAACAGTCAGTAAATTTCAAGGTGAGGAATGTTTCCTAAAATAAGCTTGCTCAGACACCTTAGCTATTATGCAGTTCTACCTGACTTATATTTATATTCTGTCATCTGTTCCCCTCCTCCATGTTTCACTGCATTATATGATATGTGCAAGTCCATATTCATATTTTCTGTATGAGTGCAGGTGTGGGACTCCATCTTCCCTCCTCTTTGTATGGGTATGAGTATATCATCTTTGTACAGAAATGGATATAACTCCCTGAGCGTGTGTATGGGTGGGAAGAGAGGTAGCCAAATATCCTCCCCCACTCCACAAGTGTTGGTGTTTCATCCATCTGGGTATGTGTGTATCAGTATGCATCTTCTCTGTGTGTGTGGTCTTCCCCTTTCCCAAGATAGTTTTGCCAACTGTCAACAAGAAGGGGGAAGAAGACAGTGAACGTGAAGTGAATGCTTATTATGCACCAGTCACTGCTCCCACTCTTCAGGTGAAAAATTTAATCCTGGCAATTTTAGAAGGTAGAGAGAAATGCACAAAATGTTGAAGAAAAGAGCCATTATCTGTTGATATTATGGAGGAATAATCAATAAATTTAAAATACCATACAATTTCTATAGTGGTCCAAAAGAGACATTGCTAGATTAATCTAGTTAAATCACCCTCTAGAACAGAGCTGTCCAATAGAAATGCAATATAAACCATATTTGTAACGAAATAATTTTTAGCAGCCACATTAAAAAATGTGAAAAAAAAGGGTGAAATTAATTTGGCTGTATTTCACCTCCAAAATGCTATCATCTTGTTCACATGTAATATATATAAAAACTAGTAATAAAATATTTTAGATTCTTTTCTTCATAAGATTATGGGCTAAATTGCCTAACCCCATAGTACTTCAGAATGTGACTATATTTGGAATAAGGTCTTTAAAGAGATAATTAAAGCAAAATAAGGTCATATGGGTGGGCCCTACACAGGTAACACTGACAGAAAGACAAACATGTGAGAACATAGCTAGAAGGCAGCCATCTGCAAGCCAAGGAGAGAGGCTCAGAAGAAACCAAACATGCCATCACCTTTATCTTGGACTTCTAGCCTCCAGACTTGTGAGAAAAGAAATTTATGTCATTTAGGCCACATAGGCTGTGGTAGTTTGTTATGGCAGCCCAAGTAAACTAAGTCTTTGCAGCACTCTTCAATTTGGAAAAGAAATATTTCAAGTGCTCAATGGCTACATGTGGATAGCTGCTACCACATAGGACAGTGTGGCTCTAGAAAACGGAGTCTCATGAAAATATACCAATAACTAAATAAATAAAAAGTTGCAACTATATACTAGCTGCAAAAACTTCTCTGTAAATATACATTAAAAAATATTTCTTATCTCAAGTTAAAACTTTAAACATCCTAAAAACAAGACTATATTTCACTAACTAGAAAATCTACTTTCTCAGCTGGAGGTTTAAATAAGGAACCACTAAGCACAACTGAACTTCTAGAAATACCTATCAGGTACATTATAGTCTCGCCCTTCTTTGCAACGACATCTTCGAACATCACAATGCTCATGGTGCTGCAGAAGCTCTTGATAAGCATTTTCCTCTAATTCCCAAGATGCATCTCTATAAAAGAAGCAAGTATAAAATACACTTTGACCTATAATGTTACATAAAAGGATAAGGAATGACTCTTAAAAAACTTGCACATACTTAGGAAGAAGAATGAAACATATCCTTCTTAGGATCAATCATTTTCTTCAAGATACAGCTCCATTTGTGTAATTTTATCCTACAGTTACTTGGTATCACGGTAAATTTTATAATGCTAAATGAAAAATTAGTCAGAAATTTTCTTAAACACATTTTTTCTAATATTTTGTTTCCAATTTTTAATTTCAAATTTACTATCATTTCTTCTTGCATTATTTCATCTTTAAGAATTAAGAAAATTCTCGTACATTTTAACAACATCTTTACTCTCTTAATTTATATACAACATTTTGAAGTCTATTATAATAGTATAGAAATCAAAGAATTAAAATTGGCACAGCTAAGATACTTATCAAGAGATTGCAAATCAACTAATGAGACAACTGTGTCACAGTCCCGGCTCTTCCAAGAACTAGCAATATGAGGGGAGGAAGAGCAGAAGAGGAGGAAGGAGGAGGAGGAGGAGGAGGAGGAGGAGAGGAGGCTTTACAATTCACCACTTGAAATAGCTACCTGTCCATGATCACTCAATCAGAAATAAATGATCATTCTCGTTGCCATAAAATCCTACGTTTAAAAAATATTTTTTTGTCAAAAGGCTAAATGTTACTCACTTTTCAGGAATATGAATTCCCATTCTCAACATCTCTTTCTGAAAGATATCACTATTATTGCATATTGTACACCTAAAGAAAAACATTCCTGCATTTATTGCTTGAACCTACAGTGGAAAACAGAAAATCTATTGTTAATGATTTAAGTCTGTTATCAGGTTAAGAATTATATAACTAGCAGAACATGCACTATTTTTCATATAATAAATTAGAAAAACATTTTCTATGTTAGTGGGTCCTCAAATGTTGTCCTTATAAACTATTTTATTGATAAAATTTGGAGATCTTTTTTTCACCAATAGTTGAAAAAAAATTAAGCTAATAAACAGACTATTCTTAGCTTTGCATCTATCATCCACAGATTCTTCTCAACCTTGAGGCTTTATGTAATTTATGCTCCTAAATATTATTTTACCCTCCACACCAAGAGGATAAAAATCTTGAGTTACTTCATCTAGGTAGGATGTTTAAGTAGCGTTATTTACAAATCTTTCCAGGTTCTTTTTTTTGGGGGGTGGTTTCACTCTGTCACCTGGGCTGGAATGCAGTGACACAATCATAGCTTACTACAACCTCAACCTCCTGGGTTCTAGCAATCCTCCTGCCTAAGCCTCCTCAGTAGCTGGGACTATAGATGCACACTACCATGTGCAGCTAACTACTTTTTTGTAAAGACAGGGGTCTTGCTTTGTTGGCCAGGCTGGTCTCAAACTCCCGGGCTCAATCAATCCTCCTGCCGCAGCCTCCCAAAGTGCTAGGATTACAAGCGTAACCACAGTGCCTGGTCATGGTTCTGTTTTTAACTCAATCTCTAAGTTAGTTTTCTTCCCAAAAGGGGATAAGTATAAAACAACCCATTTTCACTGCTACAGCATATACAAATATAGAAGCACTAGAAAAAGGGTATTCAAAAGAAAACAGTAAGCTATAAGCCTACTAATAAGAGTAGGCAGTCTCCAATAAAAACAAGTAGCACACGTTCATTTAACAAATAGTTAACCTCACTTTATAGACGCCAGACACAATGCGATGTACAAAAAAATAGTAACACACAGCATTTGGTAATACATACCAAAATGAAAAACACAAGCCGGGCTCGGTGGCTCAGCCTGTAATCCCGCACCTTTGGGAGGCTGAGGTGAGTGGATTGCCTGAGCCCGCGGGTTCGAGACCTGCCTGGGCAACTTGGCGAGACCTCATTTCTACAATAAATCAAAAATGAGCTGGGTGTGGTAGCACGCGCCTACTTGGAAGGTTGAGGTGGAAGGATCACCAGAGTCCAGCAGGTCGAGGCTGCGGTGGCCGGGAACGGCCACTGCACTCCAGTCTGGGTGACAGAGTGAGACTCCAACAAAACAAACAAACAAACAAAAAAAAACACGACTTAGATTCAACTTCAAGAAATTCTAATGAGTAGGTCTACAACTATAATACTATGTGTGTGTAAGTCTACATGGAAGAAAGAAAAAGTTCCAAAGTCTACAATGACAAATATGTCACAAAGGTAGTGAGGCCAAAGGTAAGTTTAGAAGAAGAAATAGAAGTTTGCCAGGAAAACAGGATAAAAGACAGTCCAAGGATAGAAAATAACATAATTAAGTATCAGTGGCAAAAGAGAGAAAATGTGATTAGTAAAGTACAATTAATAAAATACTTACAAATTATATCCTAACCAAACTGAACTAACCAATAAGGCTGGACAGGTAAATCAAAGCCGGCAGTGTGTGAAGAATGAATTGACAGGGAGTAAGGCACCCAGGAGAAAGACCAACTACTAGTGGGCTTCTACAAAAAGAAGAGCCTGAAGTTAAAGCAGCAAAGTAGAATTGCAATAAAAAAAGACACACACAAAAATAATTATTACGTACCCCTGGGGAATTATTTGTGGATGGTGAAGAAAGAAGTGAATAAAGAGAATTCCAGGTTCATACAACTAGAAAGCTAGAAAGCAGCACACATATGCACACACACGGGAGGGAAATAACAAGTCATTGAAATTTCTCAACCTAAAGATATTTGAGCAATAGCAGACATATGCCAAGATCTTACTAAATATAGGATGTGATACAAGGAAGTATCTGGTATGGGGGGAAAGAAAACCAGCATAAGACACATGGAAGATAACAACAAGACTAGAGCAATGATGGAGAAATCCAAACTAAAAAGAATAGTGACAATTCTGTAGACACAGAGTGGAAAGTATTTACTAATTTCTTTAATATTAATTAACCTCTAGTCTCTTCTCACAAAATCTCAATGTATAGCACTTGTAGTGGTTATAAATAATGACACTTGTTTAAATACATACAGCTATCTAGGCTGGGTAGACTCCATATACAATTTCACTTAAGACTGATACCAGAACTTAGAGTCTATCATACTCAGTGATCTGTCACAGAATCCAAGAACAGAGTACCACATGCTCTCACTCATAAGCAGACCCTGAACATTTACCATAATGCTATAAGAAAGGGATTGGCAGTAGTGGGATACTGCTGGGGGCGGGGGAACACAACAACAATAAGGGTATCTGATCTCAAAACCAAGCAAACTGGAGACCAAAGGGAGGCTCAAACTTTACCTGTACAAGGACCACTTGTATACCTAATCCTGAATTATACCCCACATCTTTAAAAGAAAAAAAAAAAGACTGATCCAGAGTAAAAAAACCACTGAGACTCCTGTAGAAAAAGTGACTAAGAATCAGCCCCAGCCGGGCTCGGTGGCTCAGCGTGTAATCCCACGCTTTGTGAGGCTGAGGTGAGTGAAGTAACTGAGCCCGCAAGTTCGAGACCCACCTGGGCAACTTGGCGAGACCTCATCTGCACAATAAATCAAAAATTAGCCGGGCGTGCACGCGCCTATAGTTCCCACTACATGGAAGGTTGAGTGGAAGGATCGCCAGAGCCCAGCAGGTAGAGGCTGCGGTGGCCAGGAGCGGCCACTGCACTCCAGTCTGGGCGACAGAGTGAGACTCCAACTCAAAAAAAAAAAAGAATCAGCCTCATTTGGGTATACTCTAATCAAATAACAACTGCCCATCAACATTTGTATCATAGGCAGGTATACATTATGGCTGTAATTTTAAATTCTATTTGCATAAAGTAGACCTATTTTTTTGTTAGTGATATTATTTCTATTTTTAGCGACACAAATGAAAACAGTATTTTCAGAGTGTTCACAAAATGCTCTAACAATACTAGGTCAAGTTTGAGAACTTCTCTTTGCTTAATTATTAACATATAAATGAAGAAAATCTTATTTGGCTTAAAAAATAACATATTAGCCGGGCTCGGTGGCTCAGCCTGTAATCCTGCGCCTTTGGGAGGCTGAGGTGAGTGGATTGCCTGAGCCCGCGGGTTCAAGACCTGCCTGGGCAACTTGGCAAGACCTCACCTCTACAATAAATCAAAAAATCAGCCGGGCGTGGTAGCGCATGCCTGTAGTTCCAGCTACTTGGAAGGCTGAGGCTGAAGGATCGCTGGAGCCCAGCAGGTCGAGGCTGCAGTGGCCGGGAGCGGCCACTGCACTCCAGTCTGGGTGACAGAGTGAGACTCCAACTCAAAAAAATATTTATATATATATATATATACACATATATATATGTGTATACATATACATATATACACATATATATATATGTGTATATATATATAGTTACAAAATTAATAAGATGACATTTGGCAGCAAATACATTCATCCAAAGATAAACTCTTAATTAAAACATTACTTTTTAAAGATTCTTATATAATGTTAACTTCTTCCTCAATAGGTAAGGATAACACTTCTTGATGTTGCTTATAAACTGTACTCTCCAGGATCCTTTTAAAAACATTTCTTTGCAAGAATTAACAGAATTTGTAATATTTACCTAACAAAATAGCCTTTATCATGCACTTTTAACTGAATAATCATAAGTATAAAGTTCAAGGTCCATACAAAAAAGTAAAAAGTAATCAGTAATCCTTTACTAGTGTTAGTACTTTCAAGACTTTATTGAAATTAGAGAATTTACATCTACTAACTTTTAAAAATATGTTGTGGACAATTTTTTAAAAATTACTAATCATGTATTGAAAGCAATAAGAGGTTCCATGACACCAAATAGACTAGTTCTGAGGAGTTCCCAATGATAAATTTAACAGTTCCAGCATCTTCAGTGTTTATCAAAATACAAAAGAAAAAGTAGAGGTCATCTTTTAGATGGCAAATTGATCCCTTGCAGGCTGAGGGGAGAAGCTACTTCACACATGGAGACGGGTGCCTGAGCTGGGGGTCTAGAGGGCTGCCTGCCAGCACACACGTTCCTGCTGTTGAGGCTTCAGCCATCCTGCCAATGTGTCTGAGTGAGAGTGAGCACTGGGGATGACAGGGGCCTGCTCTGGCCACACAGTGAGCAGGGTCAGATAGGACCCAGGTCCCCTGAGCTGCTGTGGAGGGGCAGCCAGGCGAGGAGTGGGGTAGCCATGGGCTCCAAACATGTTGTGGACAATTTATAATCAATAACAACCTTTCATTTTACTAAACAAAAATAGAATCCAAGATTTAAAAAACAGTACTAAACTTAAGTAAATCCTTTATTATTTGGCATTCTATTATATCTACCAGCAAACACTTTCACACAGGCATATTGCATATGTGACATTATTAATAAATGAAATTTATTCACTGAAAAATCATAAGTACTTTCAGACTCAAAGAAATATTAAGTTGTTTCATGTTGTGTATTTAATCATATTGTATTTACTTGAAAAGTGGTCATCAGGTTTGATATATGATTCTCACTGAACCAATATACCTCATTCATTGACAGTAATCAGCTCTTTGTCAAGAAGTTATGATAAAGTGCTTACAACAGGGAGAAAAAAGGCCTCAACATTTAAATATCTTAGTTTGCTATCATTTCATATATCTTGGTTTTCCAGCTTAAATACGTAAATGAAACTTAGGAATTAAAATCTGTGTTTTATTCATTGTGAAATCAAACAAAATCTTTAGGTAAAAACAAAAGAACTGTGTGTTAAAAGGTTGTGTCTAAAATATTTTAAAATATTTTAAAAATGTTAATTGTACACTTAAATATGGTGAATTTTATAGGTAAAATATGATTTAAATTAAATGCTTTAAAGCTGTTTTTAAAAGTTATAAATAGTAAGCACTATGAAAATTCTTCCCAATTTAAAATTTAAATTGGCAAATCACAAATTTTGTATCAATCAGAGAAAACTTATAAAACATATCTTACCTGTAAACAGTCTCTATGAAACCAAGCATTCTTACAACAAGGACTTCGCAAAATGCTGTAAGTTGGAATAGGCTCAATAAATTCCAAGCAAATGGTACATGGTAAGGAGTCTCTATAATTATTAGGTGTAATTATCTGAATAGGTCGATGGTGCCAACAAAATGACCTAAAAATGAAGATTTAAAAATAATTATCTAATGAATTGCAAAGCAAGCCTAGGCTAGTATTGTAATTCACATATACAAGAGAAAATTTATTTGCAACGATCTCATAATTACAATAATACAGACTGGAGCCTTGGTACTATAAATTAGTCTCATAATCTATGACCAAGGAGAGCTGGACATTCAAAATGTGAACTTTTTAAGAGTGAGACTTATTCGTATATAATTTCAGTAACTAATATTATGTTGAGAATTCTATATAATATTGTTAGCAATGGACTATATACACTATTGTATTAAAAACTGAGTAGATACTATTGTGTTCAGTATAGCATAATATCAAAGAAAGCAGAAATTTACACTTAAAGAATATTTTAATTATATAACACTAAAATGCAAACAGGTCAGGCATGGTGGGTCACACCTGTAATCCCAGCACTTTGGGAGGCCAAAGTAAAAGGATCACTTGAGCCTAAGAGTTCGAGACCAGCCTGGGCAACACATTGAGATCTCGTCTTCATAAATTATCAAAAAAGTTAGCCAGGTGTGGTGGTATGTACCTGTAATACCAGCTACTTGGGGGGCTGAGGCAGGAGAATTGCTTGATCCCAGGAATTCAAGACCAGTCTGGGCAACGTAGCAAACCCATGCCTCTACAAAAAATAAAAAAATTAGCCCGGCATGGTAGCACAAGTCTGTAATCTCAGCTACTTGGGAGGCTAAAGTGAGAGAACTACAGCCCAGGAGGTGAGGCTGAGGCTGCGGTGAGCTGTGACTGTGCCACTGCATTCCAGCCTGGGCAAAAGAAGGAAACCCCATCTCAAAAAAAAGTTGTAGGGGGCATGTGAATTATATCTTGATAAAGCTGTCATTTAAGAAACATTTTTTTTTTTTTTTTTTTTAGTTGGAGTCTCACTCTGTCACCCAGGCTAGAGTGCAGTGGCACACTCATGGCCACCCCAGTATCGACCTGCTGGGCTCCAGTGATCCTTCAACCTCAGCCAACCAAGTAGCTGGAACTACAGGTATGCACTGCCATGCCTGGCTAATTTTTGATTTAATGCAGAGATGAGGTCTCACCAAGTGCCTGGGTTGGTCTCAAACCCGCAGGCTCCAGCAATACATTTGCCTTGGCCTCCCAAAGTGCTGGGAATACAGGCTGAGCCACTGAGCCCAGCCAAGAAACACTCTTTAGAAGAGGTAGGCTACCTCATATGAGAAGCAAAGACTTGCTCTTGAAGGAAGATCTTCTGTAGCTACAGTGGGCTGGAGGTACATCTTTGGAGGTCCCTAACCTCTCTCTTCTTCCTCCTCACCTACACGATACCAAGGTTACCAGGGAATACTGGCAGGGGGATGAGCTAACCCCAACTGACCTCAGCCTCTACCCCAAACCAATCAAGGGTTTGTTTATGGGAGTGCTAGATCAGCCCTCGGCTGCTATGAGATGGTAGGATGATCAAGTCTACTTCATCAAGAAACATTCTACTTCCATTAAAAACATGGCCATGTCTATGGGTTCAAAGTACAACTGGGCTGAGGTGGATTTCTCCTTTTGCCTGGCCAGCCTCTGGCTTTTTTCCAAGAGCAAGCTTTACCCTGTTCTGTGTGGTCCTGGTGGAAATGCTATTTAGAGTTCCTTGCCTCCCGCTAAGGGGCAAATACCTAGCTGAGTCCAATCAGACTCTAGCTTGTAAATCTGAACTCTGAGTAAGCAATCCAAGGAAACTACAGGGACTGAATCATTCTCAGGATAGCACTTGAAAATTTCCAGCTGAGATCCCTGGAGCTGGCCTTATCCCTATCTTTGGGCACAGTTATCTAATATACTTCTTTTCTGCCTAGGTTAGCCAGAATTGATTAACCAGGAGTTGCTTGAGGGAAACCTCAATTGATACAATAGGCCAATGTGGCTTAACAGCAGAAACAGAACACACACACACACACACACACACACACACACACACACACACACACACACACACACACACGAGTTTTAGCATCAGTATTAATAACAGCAACTAAACAATACTGAGCACTTCTGCAGGACTGCAACCACTATTCTAAGAACTACATGTGCTTTTCATACAGCCCTTTACACTTGGATGTCCCCTCTAAGAGTATGCTAAATCTAGCAAATCACTCAGATGTGCCCTCTCAGAGGACATAAAGAAATTGCTGGTGAAACTTATGCCAACATAAATTTCTCAAAAATAGATGTTTCCTTGAAGTTTTCCATTTAAACTGCACAAAAAAAGCAAATAAAGAGATGAAATATATACCGAGATATACGTAAAAAAATATCAGTTGGCGTTACACAGAAAGAATGTGTAAAGTGCTTTCACTGTGGTGCCAAAATTTCTTTGTAACAGAAGACAGCAATCAAGAGAGTTTGTATAAGAGAGGCGGCTTAGGGTATACCCTTTGGATCACATGGCACAACTTGTAAAGATAGATAAGTGAGTTATTATAGCCTTAAACGAAAGAGACTTTGGAAGCTGAATATTGAAGTATGGAGTGGCACAGAAAGAAAACAATAGTAGCAATAGTGTTATCATCCCAACCAGAAGAAAATGGGCAAATGTAAAAGAAAGTGACAGTGATGAAAGTATTAATAGTTCTGAAGAATTAGAAGACACTGTATCATCAAGTGATGAATAGAAAGGTATTACAGAAAAAGACAATCCTCCAGAAAGAATAAATTTTGTTGTATGCCCTCAAACAACATGACCACAAATAGCAAGTAATATAGGAGAACTGAACAACTATTTTATTCTGTATTTTACAAATGAATTAGTCAAGAGTGTAATTTAAAAAATCGTTATGCGGGTAAAAAAACAAGGAAAAAACAGCTATCACACAAATTGATTTGGCATCAGGTGGCATGACGTTGACCAACAGGAATTTTTAGCTTTTATCGCAGTTACTCTAGTATGGGAATAATTCAAGTACCAAATTTGCAAGTATAATGGTCAAGTGCTTTCAACAGTAATATACTCTTTGCAGAAACAATCAGTAAAGAAAGATTTATGCAAATCTTCTGAATGCTTCATTTGAAGATACTTGTGTCGAGTAATGGGGCGATCAGAACTTGTATTCAAAAGACCAACAATTATTTGGAGTATATATCAATTCAAAATTTTTGCATATTTCATACCAGATCAGGCAATTTGTGTTGACAAATATTTTGTTCAATTTAAAGAGTAAATATCATTCAATTCAAATAAGCCTACCAAATGGGGTATATGCATTTATACGCTAGCTAATTAAGAAACGGGGTACTGGGCAATTCCTCTTGGTTCCCCTCCTCCTGTGGGAGTTTTTCTGTCCTCTCAATAAATCCTGCTTTCTAGAGAAAAAGTGGGTTGTTTTTTTTTTTCCATATGTCCCTGCTATGGGAGCATAACATCTGAAAACATCATTCGACTGATCTTCCATTAAGCACCAGAATTCCATTACATTTATATAAAAAATTGTTGAGAAAAGTTCCCAATGCAGAATACCACGTTTACTGACAGATGTTACACTAGTATTGTCTTAGCAGAAGAGCAAAACTACAGATGAAATGTCATCTTACTGATACAAAAGAGAATACCAGCACAAATCAAAAAGCCAACGTGTCTAATGAAAAAACAGTGGTGTATAAGAAAAATAACCTTATGCCTCTTGCATGGAAGGACAAAAGGATCATTAAAATTCTCAGCACTTGGAATCATGCAGGAATGAAAACTGCCACAAGGACATTATGTGGCGAAAATATTCTATCAGTCAAAAAGCCTAAAACGATTATAAATTATATCATAAATATGAGTGATGTGGATCAAATGGATCAATATGCTTCTACATATTGTTTTTGGCAAAAATCTTTAAATGGTAGAGGAAGTTATTCTCGGGGACTAGAAATATGTGCTATTAACTCCTATATACTGTACTGAGCATCAAAAAAAAATAAAAAGAAAAACTATGTCTCATTTGGAACTTGTCAAGCTTCTGACTGATCAGTTGAGAAGCATTTTTCAGGAATCAAGAGTGCATCCTTCCACATCATCTTCAAACAAGAGACTGGATAATAAATTACATATTATTAATGTGGGAGGAAAAGATTGCATTGTCTGCTCGAATAGAGAAACACCAGGTGGAAGACGTCAAACAAATTACTATTGTACAACATGTATCAATGAACCTGTAATGCATGTCAGTGACTATTTAACATGCTATCACATGTGGGAAAAATATAAGATATAAAATTTTGATTTGATTTTCCTCAGTGTCCAAAATTCTATTATAAGCCAAACATTATTATAATAAAATAATTGGTTTCAACCCTATACTCTTTAATATGAAGTAATTTTTTTTTCACTATTTCATTAAAAAGTATAGTCTAGTTGTTGGTAGGTGATCCATGAGATGTCTCTGACTGCAAAGGGTTAATTTTATTTTTGTAAAGATGGGGTCTTACTATGTTGTGAATGTTGGTCTCGAACTCCTGGTCTCAAGTGATCCTCCAGCCTCAGACTCCCAAAGTGTTGGAATTATAGGTGTGAACCACCATGCCTGACCTCCATTTATTTTCTAAACTGCAGTTTTCTTACATGGTAACAAACTATTAGATAGGCCAAAAACAAAGACTAAAAGAAACAGAACACTTATGATACCAAAATTCATAAACACTTGATGTTTATTATTTTTTGATTCAGGTTCTCACTGTTGCCCAGGCTGGAGTGCAGAAGCATGATCATGGCTCACTGAAGCCTTGAACTTTTGGGCTCATGCAATTCTCATGCCTCACCCTCCTGAGAAGCTGGGACTACAGGCATACACAATCATGCCCAGCTAATTTTTTAATTTTTATTTTTATAGAGGCAAGGTCTCACTGTGCTGCCCAGGTTGGTCTTGAAATCTTGAGCTCAAGTGATCCTCCCATTTTGGCCTCCCTACATGATGGGATTACAGGTGTGAGGCACCGTGTCCAGTCTAAAATCTTGATGTTTAAAGTTGTACTCAGCAAGTTTTTTTAGGGATATCCCTGGGCATAATATTTATTTTTTGAACTCAACCAAATTTACATGACTTCAATTTACTCAGTATGAAATACATATAGCCCTATGAAAGAAAAGTGGACAATAATCTAAAAAGTGGCATACAAATCTAGATATTATGTAAGATGGAAATTTTTGTTGGATATGAATAACAGTGCCATGTTATATCTCAGAGGTGAAAGTTGAAGGTGACTATTAATTATAAGACTCATTCTAGACATGGCAATTCTCAAGACTTGGCGGATAGAAATGACCCCATAAGGGGTGGGGAAATAAGTTAGAAAAGTAATTGCGATTTTTGCATTGTTGAAATTTGCCATTTGATATTGGAATATATTCTTAAATAAATGTGTTTATGTTATATAGCATTTAAATGCACATTTCTCACTTTATTCTTTTTGCTAATGACTTATTTGCTCTTTATTTTAGACTATGGAAGTAATGTCAGACAAAAAGCAAATTTGAGTGATTTTCTTATTCAAGTGTGAAACGGGTCATAAAGCAGCAGAAACTCGCAACATCAACAATGCATTTGGCCCAGGAACTGCTAATGAACGTACAGTGTAGTGGTGATTCAAGAAGTTTTGCAAAGGAGACGAGAGCCTTGAAGATGAGGAGCTTAGTGGCTGGTCATCAGAAGTTGACAATGACCAACTGAGAGCAAACATTGAAGCTGATCCTCTTACAACTACATGAGAAGTTGTCGAAGAACTCAACGTCAACCATTCTATAGTTCTTGGGTTTTTGAAGCAAATTAGAAAGGTGAAAAAGCTCGATAAATGGGTGCCTCAGGAGGTGACTGAAAATTAAAAAATCATCAATTTGAAGTGTCATCTTCTCTTATTCTAAGCAACAATGAAACATTTATAAATCGGATTGTGATGTGCAATGAAAAGTGGATTTTATTTAACCGACAATGAACAGCTCAGTGGTTCAACCAAGACGTTCCAAAGCACTTCCCAAAGCCAAACTTGCACCAAAAAAAAGGTCATGGTCACTGTTTGCTGGTCTGCTGCTGGTCTGATCCACTACAGCTTTCTGAATTCTTATGAAAACATTACATCTGAGAAATATGCTCAGCAAATTGATGAGATGCTCCAAAAACTACAACTTCTGTAGTCAGCATAGGCCAACAGAAAGAGTCCAGTTCTTCTCTACGGGAACGCACAACTACACATCATAAAACCAACACTTCAAAAGTTGAATGAATTGGGCTATGAAGTTTTGCCTCATCCGCCATATCCACCTTTCCTCTTCCCAACCAGCTACCACTTCTTCAAGCATCTTGACAACTTTTTGCAGGGAAAATGCTTCCACAACCAGCAGGATGCAGAAAATGCTTTCCAAGAGTTCACTGAATCCCAAAGCTATGGGCATAAATAAACTTATTTCTCACTGGCAAAAATGTGTTGATTGCAATCGTTCCTATTTTGATTTTTTTTTTTTAAATTTTAAAGATGTGGGGTACAACTCAGGGTTAGGTATATAAATGTTCATTATGCAGGTACCCTTGTTGATGAGGTGTGCTCCTCCCTCCTCTAACAGTTTCCCTCAACTGCCAATCCCATCCCCCACTATTGCCAATCCCTTTCTTATAGTATTATGATAATTGTTCAAGAATAAAAATGTGTTTGAGCCTAGTTATAATGATTTAAAATTTATAGTCCAAGCCGGGCTCGGTGGCTCAGCCTGTAAACCCGTGCCTTGGGAGGCTGAGGTGAGTGGATTGCCTGAGCCCGCAGGTTCGAGACCCGCCTGGGCAACTTGGCGAGACCTCATCTCTACAATAAATAAAAAATCAGCTGGGTGTGGTAGTGCACGCCTGTAATTCCGGCTACTCGGAAGGCTGAGGCGGAAGGATCTCCGGAGCCTAGCAGGTCGAGGCTGCGGTGGCCAGGAGCAGCCACTGCACTCCAGTCTGGGTGACAGAGTGAGACTCCAACTCAAAAAAAAAAAGAAAAATTTATAGTCCAAAACAGCAATTACTTTTGTGTGTGCGCATGTGCGCGCACACACCACACACACACACACACACACACACACACACACACACACACACACACACACGGTATTCATATAAACTCGGTGCAGCTTTACAAAGAAATTTTACAATGGAATTATATCATTGGGATACCCATTTTCCATCATTCTTTAACATTTATCTTTCAAATTTAAGTTAAATAACTCACGCAAAATTGCCAGTAAACTGGAAAATACATTCTCTCTGAAGTCCACATGGGAAATGATAACTTCGTTTACATCTAGGCGAAACACATCCAATTGAAGCACCAGTTTTCTTGCAAATACAGCATTTCTAGAAGAATATAAGAAAATAGGGGCCACAACATACAAAATTTGAGTACTATTATGTGATCAAGGTATAAATGAATATTCCTTGTAAGGAGTCTAAAAATTATTTTTATCATATAACAGCTGTGAAAATGGCATATTAAAGAAATTTCCTGTAAAACTGTTCTACCTAACCACAATCTAAAGACTAAAGACTTACTCCTATAATGATTTTGATAAAGAAAATATCTCTAATCTAAAATGTGGATGAGACAGAAAAGCCCCTTTCCTTCCTACTTGCTAAAATATTTTATTATGTTTATAAATATAATAACTATACATTAAAGTCTATACATGCAACCTTAAGAGAAAGCATATAAATTAGTAAATATCAATAGGAACAACAGGAAAATAGTACTATAAACTAAACTGTAAATGAAAAAGTCTTAGATACCAATAGTGGATTAAATAGTGGTCCCCAAAAAGATATGGTCAAGTCCTAACTCCTAGTATCTATGAATGTGAACTTATTTGGAAGTAGGGTCTTTGCAGACTTATTAAGTTAAGAATCCTGAGATGAGATCATTCTGGATTTAGAGTGGTCCCTAATCAAATGACTGGTATCTTTATAAGAGAAGGAGAGGGAGATTTAAGACACTGACATTCAAAGAGGAAGGCCTGTGAAGATGGAAACACAGATTGGCATTAGGCTGCCACAAACTAAGAAACAAACCAAAGGTTGCCAGTAGCCACCAGAAGTTAGGGGACAGATATGTAATGAATTCTCTATTACCACCTTCAAAAGGAAACAATCCTTTGATATCTTGATTTAGAACTCTGGCATCTGAAATTGTGAGAGAATAAATTTCTGTTTTAAGCAGCCAATTTATTATGGCAGCCCTGGAAAACAAATACAGCACGATTGCCACTAGTTGATACATAACAGTAATACATAAACAGAAAGACTATTAAATAACTCAATAGTTAACAAAATACAGGGTAGTACCTAAAACATCTTGGAACCCTTAAGATAGCCATTATAAATAATGTTCGCTTTCTCAGAGATTACAGAGTTACTGTCAACTCATTTAAGCCCCACCCAGGTCATTGCAGAATACTTGGCCAACCTGAGACTCTCCCAGTAAACTGACGCAAGGAATTCCAGTTTAAGTTCACAAATTGAGAGTCCTTTCCAAGGTTCACAATGTACTCAGGGAGAACTCAGATGTTTTAAGAAAACAAGTACCAACTAAGTACACCGAATCCGAAAATCCAAAATGCTCCAATGAGCATTTCCTTTGAACAGCACGTTAGCACTCAAAAAGTTTCAAATTTTGGAGCATTTCAGATTAGGGAGTACTCGATTTACATGGAAATAATCTCAAATCTGAAAAAATACAAAATCTAAAACACTTCTGGCCTCAAGCATTTCAGATAAGGGATATTCAATCTGTGGTTTCAAACTATAAGGGGACCTCTAGAAACTACTTTTACCACAAGCTTACTATCATCAGGAAGTTGAGGAATTATGATACTAATGTCTTCACAGTCCTTAGATTCATGCTAACCTTTCTCCTGAGGTTTTTCCTTGTATGCTAGAGCCTCTTTTACCATCAACTCCCCTGGCTCCTTGACATCTTCAAAAATAACTGAGTCTTTTTTGCCTCAACTAAAATAAATGTTTCTATATGCTTCCCTTGTAGACCTCCTTGGACAAAACTGTTTATTTTTCCATCTTCCTTAACTTCCAGACTTGGCACAGGGTGGGAGTGGGACAGAAGCAGGAAGGGAGAAATTATTTCAGTTATCTACTGCATATCGTAGGCCACTACTCTATTTTCATACTTTCAAAAATCTGGATCTTTGAACCTAATGACATCTACAACCTTCTGTTACTACTAACTTCCTAGTCATCCCTCTACCTAAAGACTGTGGTACCTGGATCTTGGGATTCCTTTGTATTTTAACTTTCTATTATTCTATGAAACTTCAACATTTACAAAACTAACTTTCTTTGACTCCAAGATGTTTTAGGTACTGCCCTGTATTTTGCTGTATTTAATATTTTCCTGTATTTAATAGTCTTTCTATTTATGTACCACTGTTATAGATAAGAAATGACTGCTTCATTCTACTTCAGTGTAATGATTAATCCCCTCATCCCCCAAACTGCTCCACCATGAAAATCATCAACTCCAGTATCACATTCGCTGAACAAAACTCCATATATGTCCAACCTTCTTATTCTCTAACTCATTATTTCTACTCAGGCCATATAGAGACTTTCCTTGCACATAGTATAGTATCTATCATATAGAAAAGTCACGAATAACTGAATGAGCAAGGGGGTCAAAGAAAGCTTAGAATACCTATCTTGGAGAATAGGAAAGGACATTGAATATAACCACACAATATCACAGAAGGGTCACAAGAGTTATGGAGATCATAAATTACCAGTCTGCATAGTTGTGTAATTTCTACCTCAATGCATCATTCCAAACTCAGCAACTGAAGTGTAAGGAAAAAAAAAGTAAATGGTTGGGCTGCCTCAAGATTGAAAATTTGCAGAACAGTCGAGTGGAGCTATGGCCATAATTCTGATAGGGGTGAAATGATGGAAAAGATTGGAATAAGATATGGAAGGGAAGTCAGTATCGTCACATGCATTTCCTATGGTCAGATAAGCTCTCTTTCATTGGCAAAAATACAAAATGCTTTACTTACCATATTTGACAAAAATATGCATTAGAACACAAAATAAAAGTCATAAATTCCTAGGACAGAAACTGATAGAAAAGACTTCCCAAGTATTAACAATATTCATAGTATTTAGTGTAATAAATAAAATGATATACTTACCAGTTTAGAAGCTCTATTTACTTCCTTCCTGATGTCTTCTATGAGAAAACCATCAACTCCTTCTTCTTCTTTACCTCTCTGCCAAATTCCACTTGACATCAACTATGAACATATTCTCAATTAGAAAATAAATGCTTAAACTTATTTGAAAATTTAAAAACATGTCCATAATATTCATTCCAATAAAAAATAGACATAAAATGAATCAAATACAAGTACCTATCCACAATAGTTACTTTTCATGGTCAAAGTAAAAGACTACTCACATTGTTTTAGAGCACACTATATATTAACAGTTTGTATTAGCCAAACTGGTTTCTAGAAGTATTCTAGAAAGTAAGAGAAAATAAAGAATGTAGAAATGAAGGAAGGGAGCAGGTAGATGGATTGAAGGAAGGAAAAAAAAAGCAAAAATATCTACAATTAAGCCCTAGAAAAAAGGAGTGGTAAATAAAGATGGAAGACAATTCAGATTATCAGTGATATTTCAGGATAACTTTAAATTTTGCTGAATCCTGAGTCATAAAAGGTATATTCACAGGAAAACCTATTGAATCCTAAAATGTTGGTGTTTTTTCCCTTTTTCCCCCTTAATTCCCAATGTGATAGTAATAAGTATCTGACTTTTTATAAAATCTGATTTAACTTTCATAGTTTAAATACATTAAGGAAGTCTAAATCAAGAAAAAGTATGGAATGTCAATAAGAAATCCTGGCTTGCAAGCCAGGCTCTATGCCTACCTTCTAGAAAACTAGACAAGTAATTTGATGTTTCTGACTTTAAACATGAAAATAAGAGCATTGAATCAGATTGTATCTAAGTCTATATCATCTAGCAGTATATTACCATTTGTGACATTACCATACTTTTCTGTTCATGATGAAATAGAACATTAAAAGAGTTGAGTTTGAGGTCAATACTTTTTTCTGAAGTATTATACTTACTTAATAAAATCAGACAAAATAAAAAGGAAATTTTGATATGATCAATGTAAACATATTAAATAATTCAAAAATAGTTAATAGAGCAAATTTGTGATTAGAAGTTACTTTAGGCCAGGCAAAGTGGCTCAAGCCTGTAATAGCAGCACTTCGGGAGGCCGAGGTCAGGGGATCGCCTGAGCCCACGCATTCAAGAACAGCCTGGTAAGAC
Source organism: Cephalopachus bancanus (assembly GCA_027257055.1). Taxonomy (NCBI): domain Eukaryota; kingdom Metazoa; phylum Chordata; class Mammalia; order Primates; family Tarsiidae; genus Cephalopachus; species Cephalopachus bancanus. Next base: position 2,261,977 of record JAPVLO010000377.1, on the reverse strand, counting down.
CTCATCTCTACAATAAATCAAAAAATTAGCCGGGTGTGGTAGTGCACGTCTGTAGTTCTGGCTACTTGGAAGACTCAGGCAGTCAACACTGGGTGGCCGTGAGCATGTCACTGCATCCCAGTCTGGGTAATGGAGTAAGACTCTAATTCAAAAAAACAAGTTACTTTAATCAGTATATCCTAAAAACAAAATACATTATTTAAGAATTATTCATGAGGCTGGGTACAATGGTTCAAGCCTGTAATTCCAGCACTTTGGGAGGCCAGGGTAAGAGATTGCCTGAGCTCCGAGGTTCGAGACCAGCCTGGGTTACTATAATATATCAAAAATTAGCTAGGTGTGGTAGGGCACGCCTGTAATTTCCACTACTTGGAAGGATCGCCTGAGCCCAGCAGGTCGAAATTGGGGTGGCCGTGAGTGTGCCACTATACTCCAACCTGGAGAGAAACTGACTCAAAACAAAAAAAAGAATTATTCATGAAAAAGTAGCCTTTGGGAGGCTGAGGTGAGTGGATTGCCTGAGCCCGTGGGTTCAAGACCCGCCTGGGCAGCGAGACCTCATCTCTACAATAAATCAAAAAATCAGCCGGGCATGGTAGCGCATGCCTGTAATTCCGGCTACTGGGAAGGCTGAGGTGGAAGGATCGCCGGAGTCCAGCAGGTCGAGGCTACGGTGGCCGGGAGCGGCCACTGCACTCCAGTCTGGGCGACAGAGTGAGACTCCAACTCAAAAAAAAAAAAAAGAAAAAGTAACCCACTATTTAGAATGCCAACTTCATGTTCTCTTAAGGCATGGTATAAACGTGATTAGGCTCCTAGACTAGTCTACAAGTCTGTTAACAGATACCTAAGGCACAATACTGTAGTTTTAGGGAACCGAGGAATACTTTAAGTGGTTTCTCAAAGCACTGAAAGAGTTTTAACAGGATGGCAGTGGTTTAAAAATATGTCGACAAATTTGTTATTCCTTCGAGTAATGGAGCTTAATTCCCCTCCCCTTGAATATGTGCTATTGTGCTAGACTTAATGACTTGTTTCAAATACAATAAAGAAAAAGAGACAGTGGTGTGGGACTGTGATGATTAGGTTGTATGGTTTCATTTTGGTGTCATTCTCTAATCACTTGGTTTAGGGAAGGCCAGAGGTCATGCTGTGGGCAGCCCTACTAAGAGGCCCCAGAGGTGAGGAGCTGAGGCCTCTTGCCAACAGAGAAAAACTGAGATCAAAGCCATGTGAATAAACCATTGGGAAATCATCTTCCAGCCCAGTAAAATCTAATGTAATCTGATTGAAATCTTGTAATCTCTTGAGAGACCAAGTCAGAACTATCCAGTTAAGCCAATACCAGATTCCTGACCCCTAGATATTGTGTGAAATAATAAATGCTTTATCTGCTAAGTTTCAGAATAATTTAAGCAGCAATAGATAACTAATACAATTTTAAGAAACAATGAGTATACTAGTGTAATGTTGGCATGCTAGGTGGTAATGTACCACTAATATCTTAAGGCACAGATACGGTGAGGTCAGAGGTTGGCAGAGGAAGAGGAAACAAAAAAGGGACTAAGTCTCAGTATGAAATCACTCTTCTGCATTTTTCTGAGTAAGCAAGCCATAAAGAAACCTGCTTCTTTTTCCACAAACATTTATTACCTTTAGCCAGATCTTTTCTCTCCAGGTTTTCTATGAAATAAAATAAAATACGTTTCTTCTACTGCCTGAACTTTCAAAAAAGTATTTCTCAGATTTATCACTAGCAACAAAGGAAACAAAAAAGTAGTAAAAGAACACCTTCATTAAAGACCCTGCCATTTTCTCCGTTATCCATTTAAGCTCTAAATGGTTAGACAAAAACAGGTAATGATGACAGGTCGTTAAATCTTAGAATTTAATACACATGCACAAACTCTCATTTATACATATAGGCAAAGTGAGACCCAGGGAAGTTAAATGATTTATCCAATCCTCAGAAATCAGTATTAGGCTCTAATTCTCTCCTTTACAACACCAAATATCTAGAATTTAATTACAAATTACACTCACCAAACAATAGTAATGTACAGTGAGATTCCATTTCTCATTAGTCTTCTTTTCTCCGTATTTATTAGGACAGTCATCATTTTTCCGACAGAAAACACAAGCTAAGGGTAAAAAAAAAGGAAATAGATATAAAATATTTTTTAAAAATTTCAAAGAACAATCTATGGAATTAGTCCTTCTCTCAATTTCTGTGTTAAATTCTTTCTGAGAGCAAATCACATTATATTGCTATTAGTAACTTAACATTTCTAGTACCTACTTCTAAAACATTAATGTGATTTTCCATTTCTCATGAGTCTTTAATGATGAATTTCAGTGTGTAGTTAAAATAGCAACTTGTGGGGTAGTTTCCACTGAAAATGATGGATTAGGGAAGTACAAAACTCCATCCTTCCACTAAAGCAATGATTAAACTGCCAAAAGCCATCAGAATCAACTTTTTTGAAGCTCTGTAATTTAATTTTTAAAAACTGACAAAAATTAGGAGAATGCTTAACAAAGAAACAAGCTGCTCAGTTTTGATAAGAGCATTTTAACTTACCCACCTACATTCCCCACTACCCAGCTGCGTAGTGGCCTCGGAGCGGCCCATGTTCCTGGTACAGATTACTGGTTCAAGAGGAGTCTTGTTCGCAAACCTATGTGATTGCAAGTTTTGACCTGTGTGGTGTTCTCCTTAAGGGATGGGCTTAGATGCTGACCTTTATTTTTGCCTCAAAACTTTCTCAGCCTCCACTGCTTGTCACAAAGGATTTAAAATAAATTTACTAGCTGCAGCGGTCTAGGGCAAGGGATAACAGGGCAAGGAGCTGACAGACAAAAAGTTTAAGAAAGAAGAGACTGGGGAAAAGAGGAATTACAAGGGAATAAGAGTTTGGAAAAGCTCCTGCATATACCGAAGAATTTAAAAAGCCATGTGCATGCCTAGATATTTACACATGTTTCAAAAAGACCTGAGAAACCTCTGGTTAATCTTTAGGGTCATGCAAGTCTACATTAAAAAAGAAAAATCCCAAGTCAATAGCCTAGTTTTATACCTTAAAGAACTAAAAAAAAAAAAGGAAACGAACACCAAAGCTAAGAGAAGAAATGAAAAAAAAATATATCAGATATAACCAAAATAGAGAATAGAAAAATAAAATGAATAGAGGAAATCAATAAAAACAAAAATTGGTACTTTGAAAAGATCAACAAAACTGACAACACTGAGCCAAAGGAAAAAAAAAGATGATTAAAATCTCACAGTAGCCAGGTTCAGTGGCTCGGCCTGTAATCCCGCGCCTTTGGGAGGCTGAGGTGAGTGGATTGCCTGAGCCCGCGGGTTCGAGACCCACCTGGACAGCGAGGCCTCATCTCTACAATAAATCAAAAATTAGCCGGGCGTGGTAGTGCGCGCCTGTAATTCGGCTACTCAGAAGGCTGAGGAGGAAGGATCGCCAGAGCCCTGCAGGTCGAGGCTGCGGTGGCCGTGAGCGGTCACTGCACTCCAGTCTGGGTGACAGAGTGAGACTCCAACTAAAAAAAAAAAAATCTCACAGTAAAACTACAGCAAGCTAGTGTGGCACTAGACATCTATCAATGGAAAATAAGAAAGAGTCCAGAAATAAATATATACAACAATGATCAGGTGCCAAGACTATTCCATGGGAAAAAGAAGAGCCTTCAACAAATGGTGCAGGCACAACTGGATAGCCACATGCAAAAGAATGTAGGTGAACCCCTGCCTTCCACCACATACAAAAATTCATTCAAAACCAAAGACCTAAATGTAGGAGTCAAAATGATAAAATTCTTAGGGGGAAAAAGGGTGTAATTCTGCATGACTTTGGATCTAGCAATGGTTTCTTAGAATTCACATAACACCAAAAGCACAAGTAACAAAAGAAAAAATAAACCGAACTTTCATCAAAATTTAAAATGTGTCTTTTTTTGTTTTTAGAAACAAAGTCTTGCTCTGTCAAAAATCTGGTGTTTTAAAGGACACTATTAAGAGAGTGAAATGACACTCTATAGAACAGGAGAAAACATTTGGAAGCTACACATTTAATACGGGTCCAGTATCTAGAATGTATAAGAAACTCTTATAAATCAACAATAAGATCATAAACAATCTAATTTTAAAATGGGCAAGGGATCTGAATAGACATTTCTCCAGAAATATACAAATAGTCACCTAGCACATTAAAGGATGCTTACTAACATGACTAGTCATCAGTCAACAGAGAAATGCAAAGCAAAACCACAACGTTTTATCACGTCACACCCATGAGAACAGCTATAATCAAAATATCAAAGAATAAGTGTTGGCAAACAGCTGGAGAAACTAAAATTTCCATTAGCTGCTGGTGGAAATAAAAACAGTGTAGCACTTTGGAAAGTAGTCCAGCAGTACTTGAAAAGTTAAACATAGACAGAGTTACCATAAGACCGACAATGATTTCATACTTGAGTATACATCCAAAGAACTGAAAACAGATGCTCAAACAAAACTTGTTTACTAATATTCATAGCTGCACTGATCACATTAACCAAAGTGGAAACAAACCAAATGTACATCAACAAATGGATCTACAAAATATGATATTATCCATACAGTGGAATATTATTCAACAATAAAAAGGAAGAAAGTACTAATACATGCCACAACATGGATAAGCCTAGAAACAGCATGCTAAGTGACAGATCTTAAGCACAAAAGGTCACATATGATTTTGTTTACGTATAGATTACATTACCCAGATTAGATAAATCCACAGAAAGACAAAAAGGGTATTAGCAGTTGCCAGAAGCTGGGAACAGGGAAATGAGGAGTGACTACCTAACAGGTAGTCTCCTTTGAGAGTGATAAACATGCTTTGGAACTAGATAGTGGTGATGGTTTCACAACACTGTAAATGTATTAAATACTACAAAATTGTACACTTCAAAATAGTTAAAATGGTAAATTTTTGTTATGTAGATTGTATCATACACACAAAGACAACTTGTAAAATCAGGGAGATCTAGCCGGGCTCGGTGGCTCAGCCTGTAATCCCGCGCCTTTGGGAGGCTGAGGTGAGTGGATTGCCTGAGCCCGCGGGTTCGAGACCCGCCTGGGCAGCGAGACCTCATCTCTACAATAAAACAAAAAATCAGCCGGGCGTGGTAGCGCGCACCTGTAATTCCGGCTACTCAGAAGGCTGAGGCGGAAGGATCGCCGGAGCCCGGCAGGTTGAGGCTGCGGTGGCCGGGAGCGGCCACTGCACTCCAGTCTGGGTGACAAAGTGAGACTCCAACTCAAAAAAAAAAAAAAAAAAAAAACCAGGGAGATCTGAGGTAAGATTCAGCTCTACACATTTTTAAAAATTGTGTACATTTAAAATGTACAGATGTTTTGAAATATGTATACAATGTGGAATAGCTAAATGGAGCTAATTATCTTAGGCAGCCGGGCGTGGTGGCTCAAGCCTGTAATCTCAGCACTTTGGGAGGCAGAGGTAAGAGGATCTCTTGAGTCTCAGGGGTTTCAGACCAGCCTAGGTAATTTGGCGAGGCCTCATCTCTACAATAAATTAGATATTAGCCGGGCATGGTGGCACACGCCTGTCATTCCAGCTACTTGGAAGGCTGAGGCAAAAGGATCACTTGAGCCTAGTAGGTCAAGGCTGCGGTGGCACTGCACTCCAGCCTGGGTGACAGAGTGAGATTCCTACTCAAAACAAACAAAAAAACCAAACAAACAAAATAAGAGTTATTATCTTATGCAATAACTTACATACTTATCATGTATTTGTGGTAAGAACACTTAAAAACTACTCTCTTACCAATTTTCAAATATACAATACAATGTTATTAATTACGGTCACTGTGCTGTACAATAGCTCTCTTTTTTTTTTTTCTGAGTTGGAGTCTCACTCTGTCGCCCAGACAGGAGTGCAGTGCCGCTCCTGGCCACCGCAGCCTTGACCTGCCGGGCTCCGGTGATCCTTCTGCCTCAGCCTTCCAAGTAGCCAGAATTACAGGCATGCGCTACCACACCCCGCTCATTTTTTGATTTATTGTAGAGATGAGGTCTCGCTGCCCAGGTGGGTCTCGAACCCGTGGGCTCAGGCAATCCACTCACCTCAGCCTCCCAAAGGTGCGGGATTACAGGCTGAGCCACCGAGCCCGGCTACAATAGCTCTCTTAAACTTAATCTTTCTGTCTTACTGAAATTTTATATTCTTTGATCAATATTTCCTAATCATCCCAGTCTCTAGTAACCACCATTACAGTCTCTGCTTCTGAGAGTTTGACTTTTTTTGGATTCCGCACAGAAGTGAGATAATATGATATCATCTTTCTGTGTCTAGTATATTTCACTAGTGCTTTATGACTTCATTTACTCATCATAAAAATGAGGACAACAGGCTGGGCGTAGTGGCTCACACCTGTAATAATCCCAGCACTTTGGGAGGCTGAGGTGGCAGGGTTATTTGAGGCCAGGAGTTCAAAAATAGCCTGGGCATCACAGCAAGACTCTATCTCTGCAAAAAATACAAAAATTATCTTGCTATTTAGAAGGCTGAGGAAAGAGGATCACTTGAGCCCAGGATTTCAAGGTTGCAGTGAGCCATAATCATGTCACTGCACTCACACAGAGTAAGATCTTGCTTCTATTAAAAAAAAAAAGAGTTCAACAATACTATCTACCTCAAACTATGCCTTAATGAGGACTAAATAAGACAGTATATATTAAAATAATTAACAGGATATGACACATAGAACTGGATAAATGTTAGTGATTATAATTACTAATCTTTTTCGTGTGTTTATTTGTTCAGAAAATTTTTATTATTATACAAATGAAACAAGTAGAAAATCACTAGCTCAAGAGAAAAGACCCTAAGCATCTCAAGGCAGCAGATCCAAACAAGATGGAGGGAGCCTGAATTTCTAAATGACTCCATGAAGTAATAACTCCCTATCTGCCCCATCTTCCTTAACTCATCCACACTGGACTGTAACCTAACCAAGTGATAAACTTATTATGTTAAGCCATTAAGACTTCTAAGTTTACTTATCAGAGCGGCTAGCATCATTTACCTTAACTAATACATGTAATCAAGAATGGATGTTACGTGTTGAAATGTACTATATTTATAACAGGCAGCTTGCAAAATAGATTTCAGAACTAAAAAGAAACTGCATGAGCTAATATTTAATATTGTGAGATATCCCAACTATATTGCCCTCCCTTACACCAGTTTAACAAGTCATAAGTCAAAGACCCTCTCCTAATCCTTTAAAAGATTTCTGCTCCTCTGCCTTCCCTAATCAAGGGAGGTGTCCACATTAACTGCAGCAAATTGCCACTTGTTCATATTGGACATCTTTCACCAGCTGCTCTCCCACCTTAACTCCATCTCTAGTGCCTACATGGTTAGCCATAAGTGTACATACAGCTATCAAGAGAAAGTGGAACACACAAAATTAGCTGACACTACAAAAAGGAAGAGTTCTTGATTAGCTGTGACTATTAGAAGAGGGGTAAATTCTTGAGTTGAACCCTAGAGAGAGGTGTATCTACTATATGCTATGGACCTGTGGTTTTCCATTTGTTCTCTTCTTCTCTTCACCCATTATGGAGAGCCCTGGATGCAAAATAGACTAGGTTTCAGGCATGCATTTTTATAAGTAGATTGCTTATGTACTTATTTGTATCTTGCTGCTTTTTAGTTCTAATGTTTATAATATAGCAAACCTGTTCTGACTTCATTGTATTTACTGTTAAGATCCCCTTCTACTATAATAACAGTAGTTCGCAAATAATACTAGTTTCTATTACAACAATGAAGTAAGATTTCCTCCTTAAAGTCATTCATAAAAGTAAAGAATCAATCTTGGGAAAAATATCAAGCAACTAACAGTTAGAAATGTATCTCCATTTGGCAAATGCATATAGTCTATGAATTACTATAGTTTTAGCATAGCTGATAGAAGTCTGAAGGTAGAAGCAGGGGAGGAAAGTAGAGGAAAATTTAAGGCACAAATCTGCTTATCTAACAGAATATGGAGTCAACAGATACTCCCTAAAAGTTATGGTCAAAATATAGAGTTTTAAGTGTCATATTTTAACCCTTTGCACTTGGATGTCCCCTCTGAGGGGATATCATAAATCTAGTAAACCACTCAGATGTCCCCTTCTCAGAGGACATAAAAAGATTGCTGGTGATTATACAGGAAAAATTTATGACCATGCAGATTTTTCAAAAATGTATGTTTCCTTGAAATTCTCCATTCAAATTGCAAAAAAAGGCAAATAAAAAGATGAAATATATACTGAGATACATGTAAAATAAATCATCTGCGGTTATATAGAAAGAGAATGTGTGAAGTGTATTTACAGTGGTGCACAGATTGGACAGTAAATTACATATTATTAATGTGGGAGGAAGAAAATGAGATTGCATTGTCTGCTCAAATAGAAAAACATCAAGTGGAAGATGCTGAACAAACACTATTGCACAGCATGTACCTGCAAGGCAGATCAGTGACTGTCTCATACATTAAAAAAAAATAGTTATCGCCGGGCTCGGTGGCTCAGCCTGTAATCCCGCGCCTTTGGGAGGCTGAGGTGAGTGGATTGCCTGAGCCTGTGCATTCAAGATCTGCCTGGGCAGCAAGACCTCATCTCTACAATAAATCAAAAAAACCAGCTGGGCCTGGTAGCGCACACCTGTAATTCCGGCTACTTGGAAGGCTGAGGCGGAAGAATCGTCGGAGCCCAGCAGGTCGAGGCTGCGGTGGCCGGGAGCGGCCACTGCACTCCAGTCTGGGCTACAGAGTGAGACTCCAACTCAAAAAAAAAAATTAAAAATAAATAAATAAAAAATAAATTGTTCTCACCTGAATTTTTTCTTTTGTAAGAAAAAGTCATAAAAAGGTGAATAGATTATATTTACTAAAATAATAGTTTTATTCAGATAAAAATCATATGTGAGAAATACATAGGTAAAATACAAATAAAATTTGGCAAATAGTCCTCTAATAGCAAATTTTAGTAAGCATACAATATTATGCTTTAGTACATGGACATATCAATTAAGCATGCATCAGGGAATTTATTCTTATTGCTTGAGTAACATTCTAAAAAAACTAATTGTAATAAAAATATTTTAAATACAGTTACTTACCACGCTTCTGTGAGTCATCAGGTTTATTTTCACTCATTTTACTAGGAAAAATAAGAACATATCAATGCAGCCATCTTAATTTTTAAAGCCTCAAATTATCTATTTTAATTAAATGTGTCAATGCATGATGACAAGTAAGTCACAGAATCACTTTTTTATGTTCTAGAACACATCGGAGACCAGTAGTTCTCAAGGGTGGCAGTGTCTGGGACATTTCTAATATTGGAGGGAATGATTTTTAGTTGTCAAAATAATTAAGATTACTACTAGTTTTAAAGGAAAGGACATCCTGCAATGTATCAAATGGTCCTCAGACTTTCAAATTTCCAACTGGACATTCAAGTAGGCTAAAAAAAAAAAACTGTTCATAATGATATTAACCTAGAGCCTAACCCCCTTTACACATAAACATTAATCTTTTTTTCTTGTAATTTTAGGACAAAATGAGGCTTTTTCCCCAGAACTACACATCCTATATTAATCAAGAAAATTTCTGTTTCATTTTTGTTTAAAACTTTACCAAGAATTGCACATCGTTCAGCGAAAAAAATCACATCACCAATAGCAATGCCATTTGTAATTTGTATTTGAGTAGCCTGTAAAACAATCCTTTATTAGTCTATACTATGTTTGTAGCTGTTCCATTTGCAGGGATTCCATATAGGGCTGCAAGCAAATGACTGCCTCATTACATCTTCTAGTATAATAGTGCTCAACAATTTACATAATGAAAGACATTAATCTGTCCCCATCTACTCACTCCCTACCAGTTAAGCAAATGAAACAATCATTACTAAAACACAACTATTTTCTAAAAGATCAAAGAGTGGAAGATCAACATCTTAACAATATCAAAATTTCATTTTACGAAGGGTGTATGAACAGCCTACTTGAAATGTTGCTACTGTGAATGAGAGATATGCCAGATATATGGATATGACTGGGCAATGGTTCTAGAATATGTTTTCTTTTCTTTTCTTTTTTTTTTTTTGAGTTGGAATCTCACTCTGTTCCCAGACTGGAGTGCAATGACATGCTCCCGGCCACCACAGCCTCGACCTGCTGGGCTCCAGCGATCCTTCCACCTCAGCCTTCCAAGTAGCCAGAACTACAGGTACGCGCAACTACGCCTGGTTAATTTTTTATTTATTGTAGAGAACGAGGTCTTGCCAACTTGCCCAGGCGGGACTCAAACCCGCGGGCTCAGGCAATCCACTTGCCTCAGCCTCCCAAAGTGCTGGGATTACAGGCTGAGCCACTGAGCCCGGCAATTTGTTTTCCTTACAAAGAAAGCCTCTTCCTTATTCCACTCCAAGAACCCAAGGCAAACAATTAGTGAACATAGATAAATGGTATATAGGAGTTCCTTATGCTGTCCTTGCAACTTTTCTCTAAGTTTGACATTATAACAATATTAAGTTACTTAAAAGTTGAAGATACTAAAGACATTCCATAATTCATACTTTTGACCAGTTCACATTAGCCTCCTTCCTTATTTCAAGCATCTGAAATAAAACTCTTGTTTCTAGCCGGGTGTGGTAGCATGTGCCTGTAGTTCCAGCTACTTGGAAGGCTGAGGCTGAAGGATCGCCTGAGCCCAGTAAGTCGAGGCTGTAGTGACTGGGAGTGGCCACTGCACTCCAGTCTGGGTGACAGAGTGAGACTCCAACTCAAAAAACAAAAACAAGCAAACAAACAAAAAAACTCTGTTTCTCATTGGTTGAGGATCACCTTATTTCAAAGAGTCTTCAAAAACAAGCCTTAGCAAAAAAAAATAATAAAGTAATGAATATTCACATATTTTGGGGTTGGATTTTATAATTTGTTTTAGATGTTTTCCTCCAAGAATATGAATCTTGAAGACTTCCTAAGGGGAATGAGAAAAAACAACAGTATCTAAATGTAGATCTCAATAATAGTCCAAGTCTTCATAACAGACTTGGTCTTATGAATAATGAAATAATATCAAAGTGTTGCTCCCTTTCTCGGGAAAAAAAATCAACATTTAATGACATTCCAGAAAACCACTATCAAGGGGTATTCAGAGTCTCTTCCACTCCTTATCTCCTTTGTCAGTCAACTATATTCAGTTTGATACTTCTCCCCTCAGAAGGCAGAGCCTGCCTCTCTCCTTGACTGTGGATGTGCTTAATTATTTTAATGGTTTTTATCAATTGCCTCAAAGCTATCCACCAAAGACTGTGGCAGAAATGACAATGTGTGACTATGTCATAAAAGGCATTGTGACATCACTATCATGAATCATATGCTCTGGAGGAAGCCAGCTGTCATGTCATAAGGATTTTCAGGATACTTCATGGAAACGACCACTTGGTAAGGAGCTGAGGTCTTCTACCCTCAGCCATGGAAATGTGTCATCTTAAAAGAGGATCTTCAGGGTATCCGATTTCAAACCAGGCGAAGTGGGGACCAAAGAGAGGGCCAAACTTTATCTGTACAATGACCACATATGTATCTAACCCTGAGTTGTACCCTGTATCTTTGGCGGGGGGAAGGATCCTCAAGCCTAAATCAAGCCTTCATATGACAGCAGACTAGTTAAGAGCTTGAGAACAATTTCAAGGAAGACCCTAAGCCAGAACCACACAACTAAGCTGCTCACAAATTCCTGACCCACAGAAACTGTCAGTAAATAAATGTTTACTGGTTAAAACTATTAAGTTTTGGGGTGATCTGTTACATAGCAATTGATAACTAATACAACAAAGTAGGCCAAATTCCCTCTTACTCCAGCTGGTGGCTAACATTTGAATAAATCAGTCTTGCCCATCCAACATTTCCTAAAGCTCCTAATTTCACTAAAATAGAAGGTGATATTGCTATACAGAAAACACATTCGAATCACACTTGAAAGAAAAACAGACTTTTTAAAAACCTAGCATTAAAAAATATTCTTGCTATCAGAATTTTATTTAAATTAGGAAGGTTCAACTTAATCTATACATTAAATAATGTACCCTAAATTCTTTCTCTTACAACTCAGAAATATTAGTTATTTTTGGACATCCTATAAATACTACAGCATTATTTCTTTTGATTTGGCGTTGTATCACAAAACATGATGAATTTTATTTTGTATTTTATTCACTAGAAGTTCGTGAGACATCCTGGATTATATCCTACACTGGGAAATAAAATTGCTCTAAAGGATAGCATTGAGGCAATTGATAAAAACCATTAGAAAAATTAAAAGTATATCTATGCTAAGTTTCCTGAATTTCATAGCTATACTTTAGCTATTTAGAAGAATATCATTGTTCTTAGAAAATACAAACTGGCTGGGCTCGGTGGCTTAGCCTGTAATCCCGCGCCTTTGGGAGGCTGAGGTGAGCGGATTGCCTGAGCCCGCAGGTTCGAGACCCGCCTGGGTGGTGAGACCTCATCTCTACAATAAAATCAAAAAATCAGCCAGGCGTGGTAGCACATGCCTGTAATTCCGGCTACTTGGAAGGCTGAGGCGGAAGGATTACCGGAGCCCAGCAGGTCAAGACTGTGGTGGCCGGGAGCACTCCAGTCTGGGCGACAGAGTGAGACTTCAACTCAAAAAAAAAAAAAAAAAAAAACTGAATTATTAAGGGGTAGGGGGACCAGATATACATAACCTACTCTCATATGGTTCGGAAAAAGGAAATTACATACTAACATACAATACCACAGAATGATAAAGTGAATGTGTCAAATACTAAAAATTGGTTAATCTAGGAAAGGGTATATGAGGTTCTTTGCACTATTTTTTCTTTTTTTTTGAGTTGGAGTCTCACTCGGTCGCCCAGACTGGAGTGCAGTGGTCCCTCCTGGTCACTGCAGCCTTAACCTGCTGGGCTCTGGTGATCCTTCCGCCTCAGCCTTCCAAGTAGCCAGAACTACAGGCGCGCGCTACCAGGCCCGGCTGATTATTTTGATTTACTGTAGAGTTGAGGTCTCGCTGCCCAGGCGGGTCTTGAACCCACGGGCTCAGGCAATCCACTCACCTCAGCCTCCCAAAGGCGCAGGATGATAGGCTGAGCCACCGAGCCCAGCTCTTTGCACTTTTCTTACAACTGTTCTGTAACTTCAGAATTATTTCAAAATTTAAAAGGCTTAAAAAATAATTGAATTAAAAGTAATATAAAACATTTCCCCGAGCCGGGCTCGGTGGCTCAGTCTGTAATCCTGCACTTTGGGAGGCTGAGGTGAATGGATTACCTGAACCCGAGGGTTCGAGACCCGCCTGGGCAACTTGGCAAGAACTCATCTCTACAATAAATCAAAAATTAGCTAGGCGCAGTAGCTACACCTGGAACTACACCTGTAATTCCAGCTACTCGGAAGACTGAGGCGGAAGGATCGCCGGAGCCCAGCAGGCCGAGGCTGCGGTGGCCAGGAGCATGGCACTGCATTCCAGTCTGGGCAATGGAGTAAGACTTCAACTCAAAAAACAAACAAAAAAAAATTTCCCCAAAATTCAATATCCAGACTAAGTTTTTTGTTTGTTTATTTATTTTGAGTTGGAGTCTAACTCTGTTGCCCAGACTGAAGTACAATGGCATGCTCACGACCACTGCAGCCTGGATCTGCTGGGCTTAGGAGATCCTTCCTTATCAGTCTTCCAACTAGCGGAAACCATAGGCACATACCACCATGCCTGGTTAATTTTTTTGATTTATTGTGGAGACGAGGTCTCACCAAGTTGCCAGATGGGTATCAAACCCCTGGGCTCAAGCAATCCTCTTGCCTCTGCCTTCCAAATTGCCAGTATTACAGGTATGAGTCACCATGCCCAGCTTAAGTCAGTTAATTTTATGTGTCAACTTTACCAGACCACAGGATGCCCAGAAAACTGGTTAAGCATTATTTCTGGGTGTGTTTGTGAGGGTCTTTCTGGAAGAGATCAGCATTTTAACTGGTGATCTAAGCAAAGCAGATGGCCATCCCCAAGGTGGGTGGCATTATCCAGTCCATTGAGGGCCTGAATAAAACCAAGAGATGAAAGTAAGTTAAATTCATTCTGTCTGTCTGAGTTGAGGTATCAATCTTCTGCACTTGGTGCTCTTAGTTCTCAGGCAGTCAGACTAGAACTGGACTCTACACCATCAGCTCTCTGGCCTTCAGATCTTCCACTACACTACCGGCTTTTCTGGGTCTACAGTTTGCCGACAACAGATCACTGGATGTTTTAGCCTCGATAATCATGTGAGTCCATACCTTCTAATAAATAAATCAATCCCCCATATGCATATATATGCATGCATATATATGTTTGTATACATATATACATATTTTTATGTATATCCTACTGGTTGTTTCTCTGTAGAGCCCTCAAAAAACAAACAAAAGAAAAAAGTACAATTCTCTTTTGGAGGGCAGGCCCCTTGTAGCACAGTCAGAATTTGTTCCTCTGGATCAAATGGTCAACCAAACTCTTTATCTGTAAGTACTGAGAAGGTTACATCATGATTTGTGGAAGAAACCTTCCAAGTTGTAGCAAACAGGTGACTAGTTCTTCCACCATGACAATGCACCTGCCCACACCATGCTGAGTGTTCAGCTGTTTTTAGACAAAAACGGCATGACCCCCATGCCCTACACCCTACCTATTCACCCAATCTCACCCTGAGAGACACACCCCCCATTAAAAAAGTCCTCAAAGGGAAATATTTTGCTGATATGGAAGAGGTAAAACAAAATGCAGCAGAATAAAAGGCATCAAAGCCGGGCCCAGTGGCTCAGCCTGTAATCCCGCGCCTTTGGGAGGCTGAGGTGAGTGGATTGCCTGAGTCCACGGGTTCGAGACCCGCCTGGGCAACTTGGTGAGACCTCATCTCTACAATAAGTCAAAAAGTCAGCCGGCCATGGTAGCACATGCCTGTAATTCCAGCTACTTGGAAGGCTGAGGTGGAAGGATGGCCGAAGCCCAGCAGGTCGAGGCTGTGGTGACCAGGAGCGGCCACTGTACTCCAGTCTGGGCGACTGAGTGAGACTCCAACTAAAAAAAAAAAAAAAAAAATTCAGTGGTGGAGGTCAAAATCTATGGGAAAATTTTTTTTCATGAATCAACTTTTCACATTCTAGTAAAGAGTATACATATCTCGAAAATGTATATAAAGTTGGACACAATAGTACACACCTATAGTCTCAGCTACTTGGGAGGCTGAGATGGAAGAACTGCTTGTACCCAGGAGTTCAATTCAAGCCTGGGCAACTTGGCAAGACTCCACCTCTTTCTAAAAACAAACAAACCCAAAAAACTCCCCAAAATCTATATCTATATCTACATCTATCTATCTACCTACCAATATAACACCAATATGATCTTTGATGCTTTTAAAATATGAAGTATTACAGAAGTAGTATGGCATAACAGAAATAATCCCAGGGCTCTGAAGATATAAAACTCCTACATACTATCTGTTTTTTCCAAAAGTCTTAGTCTGAAGTTTATTATCTCTCAAACTAGAATATCTAATTGCAGGTTGTTGTAAGAACTAGAAATAACACATAAAGTGTCTGGCAGGGTACCTAATATATTTAGTTCATCCCTGGTAGTCATTTTAAAATTAAAAATAAGTTAACGATTAAAAGAATAATATATTCTATCTGGGTTTATCTCAGGAACATAACGCTGGATAACATTTGAAAATTAATTAAGGTAGTACACCATAATAACAGGAGAGAAAAAAAATATGATCATCTCAATAGATACACGGAGAATTTGACAAAAGTCAATAACAAACCTTGATAAAATTATAAAACAAATCAGGAAGAGAAGGGAATTTTCTCAATCTAATAAAGGGCAGCCACAGATAAGCATTTTAACCACTTCATTTCAACACTGTACTGCAAGGCAATCAGCCTGTAATCCCACGCCTTTGGGAGGTTGAGGTGAGTGGATTGCCTGAGCCCGCGGGTTCGAGACCCGCCTGGGCAGCGAGACCTCATCTCTACAATAAATCAAAAAATCAGCCGGGCGTGGTAGCCCGTGCCTGTAATTCGGGCTACTGGGAAGGCTGAGGTGGAAGGATCGCTGGAGCCCAGCAGGCGAGGCTGCAGTGGCCGGGAGCGGCCACTGCACTCCAGTCTGGGCGACCAAGTGAGACTCCAACTCAAAAAAAAAAAAAATAGTGGGTGTGGTAGCGCACGCCTGTAGTTCCGGCTACTCGGAAGGCTGAGGAGGAAGGATCTCCTGAGCCCAATGGGTTGATGCTGGGCTGTGAGTGTGCTACAGCACTCCAACATGGACAACAGAGCAAGACTCCGACTTAAAAAAAAAATCATAAAGTAAAATTAAAGAACAATTCTATTTGCAATAAGTAAAAATTTAGTAAAAGATGTGCAAAAAGTTGGCCAGGCTCGGTGTCTCAGCCTGTAATCCCAGCACTTTCGGAGGCCGAGGCGAGTGGATTGCCTGAGCCCATGAGTTCGAGACCCAACCGGGCAACTTGGTGAGACCTCATCTCTACAATAAATCAAAATTTAGCCGGGCATGGTAGCATGAGCCTGCAGTTCCGGCTACATGGAAGGCTGAGGCAGAAGGATCGCCAGAGTCCAGCAGGTCAAGGCTGCAGTGGCCAGGAGCATGCCACTGTACTCCAGTCTGGGTGACGAAGTAAGACTCCAACTCAAAAACAAAACAAAACAAAAAAAAAGTTGATGAACTGAATTTCAAAATTAAAACCTTTCAAATCCAAAAACATTATTAACAAAATTAAACAGAAACACAGATTAGGGGAAAATGGACAAAACATATATCTGACAAAAGATTTATATTCATAATGTACAAAGATTTACAACTCAATAAGAAGACATTATAATAAACATAGGGGCCAGCAAGCAAATGAAAATATCGTCAACATCACTCGTCATTAAGGAAATGAATATTAAAAATCAGAAAACCAGTAAAACATCCACAAGAATACCTAAATCTCGGCCTGGTTCGGTGGCTCAGCCTGTAATCCTAGCGCTTTGGGAGGCCTAGGTGAGCGGATTGCCTGAGCCTGGGCAACTTGGCGAGACCTCATCTCTACAATAAAATCAAAAACTTAGCCGGGTGTGGTAGCATGCACCAGTTGGAAGGCTGAGGCGGAGGATCGCCGGAGCCCAGCAGGTCGAGGCTGCGGTGACCGGGAGCGGCCACTGCACTCCAGTCTGGGTGACAGAGTGAGACTCCAACTCAAAAAAAAAAAAAAAGAATACCTAAGTCTCACAAAAATGAGCTCAAAATGAACTGTATATCTAAACATAAAACCTACAGCTATAAAATTTTCATAAAAAACCACATAGGAGAAAATCTGGGTGACCTTATATTAAGTTAGATTTCTTAGATATAACACCAAAAGCATAAGAAAGAGAAAACTGTTGAATTACACTTAATAAAAATTCTCTTCTACTCATCAAAACACACTGTTAAGAGAATAAGATAAGCCTCAGACTAAGAGAAAGTATTTGCAAAAATTATGATCTGAAAAAAGACTTGGATACGCCGGGATCAGTGGCTCAGCCTGTAATTCCAGCACTTTGGAATGCTGAGGTGAGTGGATTGCCTGAGCCCGCGGGTTCAAGACCCGTCTGGGCAACTTGGCGAGACCTCATCTCTACAATAAATCAAAAAAATTAGGCAGGCATAGTAGCGTGCGCCTGTAGTTCCAGCTACTTGAAAGGCTGAGGCAGAAGGATCGCCGGAGCCCAGCAGGTCAAGGCTGCAGTGGCCGGGAGCCTCTGGCCACTGCACTTGAGTCTGGGCAACAGAGTGAGACTCCAACTCAAAGAAAAGATTTGGATGCAGAAAATTATATGTAATGGGATTTCTCTCCCCCCAAAATTAGATTTTTTGGAGGGAGGCCCCTTGTAGTACAGGTTTTCCCTTCTAGGAACCTATTGGCATCAGTGTACCAACTAGGGTTTTGTGAGGATACATTTGCTTTGGTGAATTTTTTTTGGAAATTCTTTCAATGCATTTGCCCATCTAATGATGGGTGAGTTACATGAACAACTTGGTCCACACCACACTCAGTGTTCAGCAGGATTTTACCAAAAGGCATGACCCCTGTGCCCCACCCTCCCTATTCACCTGATGTCACCCAGAGAAACTTTATTTTTGTTTCCCCATATGAAAAAGTGAAACCTTTTGCTGATGTGAAAGCACAAAACAAAAATGGCAGAAGCACTAAAAGGCAGCAAAACTGACAAGTTCAAAAACTGTTTTGAGCAGTGGAGAAGACGTCTCAGTAGGTGTATTTCATCAAGAGGAGAATTCTTTGAAGGTGATTGAAGTTTAAACATGTAAGAATACACAGTTTTTTATAAATAAATTCCAGTGAGTCCCCCCCACCCCCATGTGTGTCTGTATATTTTTTTTTAACTCTCAAAACTCAGTAATAAGACAGATCAACAAAAATGTTGAAGCAAGCTCTGGAGGAGTCTTCCCTCCAAGAAACAGAAAAACCTGGCAAAAACTCATAATCAACAATATCTCGACAAAATACAGAAAATAAAGAAACAAATGATAAAAAGGAAGCAAACAGAGATTCTGCACCTGAAAAGTGCAATAACTGAAAAGAAAAATTCTCTACAGGGTTTAAGAGCACATCTGAATAGACAGAAGAATCAGTGGACCTGAAGACGGGTTCCTTGAAATTATCCAGTCTGAAGAGCAAAAAACAAAAATGAACAGGGCCTTAAAAACTGTGAGACACCATTCAAACATACCAACATATGCTTAATAGGAGTCCAAGAAGGATAAGACAAAGAGAGAGGAACAGAATAATATTTGAAGAAGTAATAGCCAAAAACTTCCCAAATTTCACGTAAGACCTCAATCTATATATTCTCAAGCAGCTCAAGGATCTTCAGACAAGAAGACAAATTCTAGGAATTACACACAGAGACACAGTATACTCAAACCGACAAAAGCAAAGTCGATCTTAAAAACAGCAAGAGAGCCGGGCTCGGTGGCTCAGTCTGTAATCCCGCGCCTTTGGGAGGCTGAGGTGAGTGGATTGCCTCAGCCCGTGGGTTCGAGACCCGCCTGGGCAGCGAGACCTCATCTCTACAAAAAATCAAAAAATCAGCCGGGCATGGTAGCGCATGCCTGTAACTCCGGCTACTTGAAAGGCTGAGGCGGAAGGATCGCTGGAGCCCAGCAGGTCGAGGTTGCAGTGGCCAGGAGCGGCCACTGCACTCCAGTCTGGGCGACAGAGTAAGAATCCAACTCAAACAAAACAAAACAAAACAAAACAAAACAAACAAAACAAAAAAAACAGCAGAGAACAATGACTAATCATATACATGAGATCCCCAACAAGATTAATATCCAATTTCACATCAGAACCAGAGTCCAGAAGGCAGTAGAATGGTATATTTAAAGCGCTGAAAGAAAAAACAAACAATAAAGCTTCAGTCAAGATTCCCATAAGCAGCAAACAAAACTATGCTTCAAAAGTAAAGGAAGCCGGGCTCGGTGGCTCAGCCTGTAATCCTGCGCCTTTGGGAGGCTGAGGTGAGTGGATTGCCTGAGCCCGCGGGTTCGAGACCCGCCTGGGCAGCAAGACCTCATCTCCACAATAAATCAAAAAAAAAAAAAAAAATAGCGCATGCCTGTAATTCCGGCTACTTGGAAGGCTGAGGCGGAAGGATCACCGGAGCCCAGCAGGTCGAGGCTGCGGTGGCTGGGAGTGGCCATTGCACTCCAGTCTGGGCGACAGAGTGAGACCCCAAGTCACAAAAAAAAAAAAAAAAAAGTAAAGGAGATCAGAACACAGATTCATATGGGAGGCAGGCAAGTAAACAAATATTTCACACACATGCAATGTGATGAATTCCATAAAGAGAGAGTAGGTGGCCTTACAGAAGTGATGACATTATAACTAGATTGGGAAGGATAAATATGCTGAGCAGACAAGGTGGAAAAGGCACTCCAAGTGGAGAGAGTGCAAAGGCACAGTACTGTGCTAAAGCATACAATGTTTGGGGAACGCCAAGAATTTCTTCTGGAAGCTCCTCTTGCTGATTCTGCCATTTGGTTGGAATGTATTAATTTCCCTGGACTGGATAATCAGATAATAATATAATACACTTCATCACCTGGGTATTTTCTCCCTGGTCCTAACCACGCCTCAGTGGGCAGGTATCATTCCAGTCCTAGCCCCTTCCCACTGACAAATCAGGCTCTAAGTAACCAGCCCACTCAAGCTGGGAAACTACTCGAAGCAGATAGCATCTTTTCAACACAGTACAAGGGTTTGGGAAATGAATGTTCAGTCACAGCTCCCACAATACGAAGTCCTTTCTTGTGTAAAAAAATAAGCCCTAAATTATATTTTAACAGGAGAATTTATCTGCTACCTCATGTGACTCAACAATTAAGTTGTTAAGATTCTAGACAGGCTGGGCTCGGTGGCTCAGCCTGCAATCCCAGTGCTTTGGGAGGCCGAGGCGAGCGGATTGCCTGAGACTGCAGGTTCGAGACCCACCCGGGCAACTTGGCGAGACCTCATCTGTACAATAAATCAAAAATTGGCCGGGCATGGCAGCACACACCTGTAGTTCCAGCTACTTGGAAGGCTGAGGCGGAAGGATCAGTGGAGCCCAGCAGGGTGAGGCTGCGGTGGCTGGGAGACTTGTGGTGGCTGGGAGTGTGCCACTATACTCCAGTCTGGGTGACAGAGTGAGACTCCAACTCAAAAAAAAAAAAAAAAAGAAAGAAAAGATTCTAGACAGAAATCAGGAAGAAAGCACACTAGACTTGAATCATACACACTCACTTGGGTTTAAATTCCTGGCTTTTGTGCCCTTGTGTAACTTGCTTTTCCTCTCTGAACCTCAAATTTTTCAGCTACAAAATGGGGATAATAATACTTCATATGTGCAAAGTGGGAGATGTAAGTAATTAGATGGAAAGAGGAAAGAGTGGAAGGAGTTCAGCAAGATCTGAGGTTTCTAGGCTGAACTATGACAATAAAGTTTCAATGTCCCTAACTGTTAACAGTGATGACCTCTGGGGAGAGACATGGGTGGGGGACTTTTTATTTTTTAATACAGTTTAGTATTTTTTGAAATTTAAAAAAATGAACAGGAGTTTGTGCTTAAAATGTATAAACATGCCTCAGAAAAATGTTTTTTTAAAAGTTTGTATTGTGGGTGGGTACAGTGGCTCATGCCTGTAATCCCAGTACTTTGGGAGGCCGAGGTAACAGAATTGTTTGAGCCCAGGAGTTTAAGACCATCCTGGACAACTTAGCAACACCTTGTCTCTATTTTGTTTTCTTTTAAAGAAAAGCCTTGGTGAGTGGATTGCCTGAGCCCGTGGGTTCAAGACCCGCCTGGGCAGTGAGACCTCATCTCTACAATAAATCAAAAAATGAGCGGGGTGTGGTAGCGCATGCCTGTAATTCTGGCTACTTGGAAGGCTGTGGCGGAAGGATCACCAGAGCCCAGCGGGTCGAGGCTGGTGGCCGGGAGCGGCCACTGCACTCCAGTCTGGGTGACAGAGTGAGACTCCAACTCAAAAAAAAAAAAAGAAAAGGCTTGGCTGGGCTCAGTGGCTAAGCCTGTAATCCCAGCACTTTGGGAGGCTGAGGTGAGTGGATTGCCTGAGTCTGTGGATTCGAGACCAACCCGGGCAACTTGGTGAGACCTCATCTCTACAATAAATAAAAAATTAGCTGGTCGTGGTAGCATGCACCTGTAGTTCTGGCTACTTGGAAGGCTGAGGCAGAAGGATTGCCAGAGTACAGTAGGTCGACGCTGGACTGGCCGTGTACATGCCACTGCACTCCAGCCTGGGCGACAGAGTGAGACTTCAACACAAAAAAAAAAAGAAAAGAAAAAGAAAAAGCTTGTATTGTTTGGGAAGTCATCCAGGAGATGGCTATGAGTGGTTGCTTCTCCAGAGGACTGGAAGACCTAGGGTCTGAGGTAAAAGGAAGACTTTTCCTTGTGTATTCTTTTGTACTGTTTGCATTTTTTTCATCATGAATTTGTATTAGTTTTTGTCTTTCTAATATGTTACTTTTTTTTAAAGGTTTTAAATTGTTTTCAAAACAAAATGAAGCAAAACATTCAAATAAAGAAAAAAGTGGAGAAAATAAAAGAGAAATCAAGACAGTCCCAAATAAACAAATGGGAAAAAATAAACAATCAAAACATTCCCAAATGAACAAAAACGGAATGATTTTGTTTCTAGTATACCTGTCCTACTAGAAATGCTAATGAGACACCAGACGGTACCTCAAAGTTATATGAGGAAATAACACACCAGAGTAAAGGTAACTACAAAAGTAAATGTAAAAGCTAGTAGTATTGCATTTTAGGTAATGCCTTTTGACAGAAATATAATTTAAAAGAAAAATAGAATTATGTTATTGTACACATCATATATAAACATAAAATGAGCACAAAATGCGTAAAAATGTAATTTGTCACAATAAAGAGAAAAGGATGAGATATGCAAGAATATATTTTTGTATACTATAAAAGTCAAATGGATATTAATTCAAACTAGATTGCTATAAGTTTAAGATATTAATTGTAAGCCGGGCTCGGTGGCTCAGCCTGTAATCCCGTGCCTTTGGGAGGATGAGGTGAGTGAATTGCCTGAGCCCGCGGGTTCGAGACCTGCCTGGGCAGTGAGACCTCATCTCTACAATAAATCAAAAAAAATCAGCCGGGCATGGTAGCGCATGCCTATAATTCCTGCTACCTGGAAGGTTGAGGTGGAAGGATCGCCGGAGCCCAGCAGGTCGAGGCTGCGGTGGCCGGGAGCGGCCACTGCACTCCAGTCTGGGCGACAGAGTGAGACTCCAACTCAAAAAAAAAAAAAAAAAAACAAAGATATTAATTGTAATGCCCAAGACAACCACTAAGAACATAACTAATATATACAGAAAAGGTAATGAGAAGAGAATCAAAACAGTATACATAAAAATCAATTAAACAAAAGAAGGCAGCAATGAAGGAAATGAGGAACAAAAAAGATTAGAGATAGCTGGGCTCGGTGGCTCAGCCTGTAATCCCGCGCTTTGAGAGGCTGAGGTGAATGGATTGCCTGAGCCCATGGGTTTGAGACCCCCCTGGGCAACTTAGCGAGACCTCATCTCTACAATAAATCAAAAAATCAGCTGGGCACGGTAGTGCGTGCCTGTAATTCCAGCTACTCAGAAGGCTGAGGCAGAAGGATCGCCGGAGCCCAGCAGGTAGAGGCTGCGGTGGCCGGGAGCGGCCACTGCACTCCAGTCTGGGCGACAGAGTGAGACTCCAACTCAAAAAAAAAAGATTAGAGATTCAGAAAACAAATAGTAAAATGGCAGAAATTCTTCCTTATCAGTAATTACTTTGAATGTAAATAAATTACATTCCAATTAAAAGGTAGAGATTGACAGAACAGATCTATTAAGAAATCCATCTATATGCTGTATACCAGAGCCTCTCTACAGATCCAAAAACACAAATTAAGTTGAAAGTAAAAGGACAGAATAAGATTTTTATACAAACAGTAACTAAAATTGAGCTTGAGTGTCTATACTACAATAATACCAAACAAAATGGGCTTTAAGTCAAAGGAGATTATAAGACCCAAAGGAGGACACTTAAAATTGAGTAAAGTTGCCGGGCTCAGTGGCTCAGCGGCTCAGCCTGTAATCCCACGCTTTGGGAGGCTGAGGTGAGTGGATTGCCTGAGCCCGCGGGTTCGAGACCCGCCTGGGCAACTTGGTGAGACCTCATCTCCACAATAAATAAAAATTAGCTGGGCGTGGTAGCGCGCGCCTGTAGTTCCAGCTACGTGGAAGGCTGAGGCAGAAGGATCGCCGGAGCCCAGTAGGTCGAGGCTGTGGTAGCCAGGAGCGGCCACTGCATTCCAGTCTGGGCGACAGAGTGAGACTCCAATGCAAAAAAAAAAAAAAATTGAGTAAAGTCTCACTCCATCAAGTCATTACAATTATAAACAAAGCCACCAATAAAAGTGCCAAAATTTGAGGCAAAATTTGACAGAAATGAGGGGAAAAACAGTTTAAACTTAACAGATACATAAAACAGCCCACACAACAGCAGAATACAACACATTCTTCCAGTGCATGTGGAACATTCTCCATGGATAGATCGATCACATGTCAGACCACAAAATAAGTCTCAATAAATTTGTTAATAGACTGAAATCACACAAAGTATCTACTCCAACTACAATGGAATGAAAATAGAAGCTTCAGAAGAAAAACTGAAAAATTCACAAACGTGGAGATTAAACAATACATCCTTAAGCACACAAAAATGTCAAAGGAAAAAAAATCACCAAGAAAATCAGAAAATACACAGAGACAAATGAAAACAAAAACATATAATACTAATATCTATGGTATATAGCAAACTGCTCAGAAGGAAATTTACAACTGTAAATGCTTACCAAAAAAAAAAAAAAAAAAAGGCGCGAACTATATCCAAAGCTAGTAGAAAAAAATAAGTTAAAAAGTCAGGTAAGACAGAAGTTGACTCAAGAAGAAAGATAAAATTTCAACAGACCTACAGGTGATTGAACCAGTAATGAAGAACTTCCCAACAAAGAAAAGTTCTGGCCTAGATGGTTCACTGGTGAATCCTACCAAACATTTAAAGAAAAATTAGCACCAGTCTTTCTCAAACGCCTACAAAAGATAGAAGAGCAGGTAATACTTCATAAATCATTTTATAAAGCCATCATTACCCTGATACCAAAGCCATCACAGAAAACTACAGACCAATACCTCTTATGAATATAGATGCAGATATCCTTAACAAAATACCAGCAAACTAAATCCTTATTAGGAGAATTTTATGCCATGGCCAAGTGGGATTTATCCCAGGAATGCAAAGGTAGTTCCAATATATGAAAATAAATAATGTACCACATTACAAAATAAATAATGTACCACATTAACAAAATACCACATTAACAGAAAAAAAGGCACATGCTTATCTCAACAGATGCAGAAAAGCATTCGACAAAATCCAACACTCTTTCATGATAAAAAACACTCAATAATTTAGGAATAGAAGGGAATTTCCTCATCTATAAAAACCCAGCTGACATCATACTTGATGGTGATGAAAGACTGAAGTTCTTCCACCTAAGATTTGGGACAAAACAAGGATACACACTTGCACCACTTCTATTCAATACTACACTGGAAGGTCTAGTCAGAACAATAAGGCAAGAAAAGAAATAAAAAGCATCCAAATTGAAAACAAGAAGTAGCTATCTACAGAACACATGATATCTCAATGTCAGGCAGCATGTGTGGTATGTACTATGCCTGCCACAATCTTATATGTAGAAAATCCTGGTGAATTTACAAAAAAAGTTAGAACTAATAGATGAATTCAGCAAAGTTATAGACTGCAAAATCAACACACAAAATTAGTTGCATTTCTATCAATACCAATGAAAAATCCAAAAAGGAAATTAAGAAAACAACTCTATCTTTAATTGTATTAAAAATTACTTAGCAAAACATTTAACCATGGAGGTACAAGATTTATGTACTGAAAATTACAAAACAAATTTGAAAGAAATTTTAAAATCCTAAATAAATGGAAAAAAATCTGTATCCATGGGCTAAAAGACTTTAAATTGTTAAGATAGTAATATTTTCCCCAAAGTAATTTACATATTCCATGTAATCCCTTTTTAAATTCCAATGGCTTTTTTCAAAGGAATAGAAAAGCTGATCCTAAAATGTATAGGACCCTAAAAAGCAAAAAAGAATCCCCCAAAAAAGGTTGGAGGATTCAAATTTCCCAATTTCAAAATATACTACAAAGCTAAAGCAATCAAAACAGTGTGGTATTGGCATAAGGATAGCTATACAAAGCAACAGAAAAGAAGAGAGTCAAGAAATAAACCTACACATTTATAGTCAATTGATTTTCAATAAGGACACCAAAAGCACTTCATGAGGAAAGAACAGTCTCTTCAACAAATAATGCTGGGACAACTGAATAACCACATAAAAAGGAATGAAGTTGAGCTCTTACTTCATATCTTATACAAAAAATTCAAGAAGAAATCATGTAAATTGTCTAGCCTACATCAGATATCCAGCTCTGATTCAGATACCTTTACAACTTTGAATTCTAAGCTCCTCAGACCAACCCTACCCACTAGTCCTGAGAATGATGTCTCTAGATTGTTGGACAGACTTTTAAAGAAAAGGGGTGAGCAAGGAAGTTAAGTAACAATCTTAACTGCCCAAATACAAAGAAAAGGAAAACTCTTGTTTTTTAATTCCCTAACAATTTGAATTTTTTTATAATTACACCTATCACTATTACAAATTTTTTTTAAAAAAGCTATACTGTGAGGAAATTAAGTCTTAAAAAAAATACATTTTAAATTAAATTACTAAATCTTCTGGTGCCTCAATTTCTTCATCTTAAAGTGGGAAGATTAATAAAATGGTTGTAAAGATTAAGTGAGAAAATATGTATAAAGCATTTGAAATCCCATGAATATTAATATATATTGCAGTTGATCTCCTTCCCATTTGAAATACCTTCTAAGCCTATTGTTTCAATAGCTATTATTCCACATGAAGTTTATAAGTCATATGCTATAAATTCTCCACTAAACGACACATAATTAAATACTATCATCCTAGAAAAAAAAAACCTAAGCTGTTTTTTTTTTTTAATTTTCCCCATCATTAACAGATGTGCTGAATTGCTAAAAAAGGCCAGGCTCAGTGGCTCAGCCTGTAATCTCAGCACTTTGGGAGGCTGAGGTGAGTGGATTGCCTGAGCCTGAGGGTTCGAGACTAGCCCAGGCAACTTCGCAAGACCTCGGCTCTACAATAAATCAAAAAATTACCAGGGTATGGTAGTGCAAGCCTGTAGTTCTGGCTACGAAGGCTGAGGCGGAAGGATCATGGGAGCCCAGCAGGTGGATGCTGTGGTGGCCGTGAGTGTGCCACTGCACTGCAGCCTGGGCAATGGAGTGAGACTTCAACTCAAAAAAAAAAATTAACTGGGCATGGTAGCACATGCCTGTAGCTCCAGCTACTTGGAAAACTAGGCAGAAGGATTGCCTGATCCCAGCAGGTCGATCCTGGGGTGGCCGTGAGCATGCCACTGCACTCCAGCCTGGGTGATGGAGTGAGACTCTAACTCAAAAAAAAAAAAATCGTTAAAATAACAAGAACAGCCGGGCTCGGTGGCTCAGCCTGTAATCCTGCGCCTTTGGGAGGCTGAGGTGAGTGGATTGCCTGAGCCCGCGGGTTCAGGACCCGCCTGGGCAACTTGGCGAGACCTCATCTCTACAATAAATCAAAAATCAGCCGGGCGTGGTAGCGCGCGCCTGTAATTCCGGCTACTCGGAAGGCTGAGGTGGAAGGATCACCTGAATCCAGCAGGTCGAGGCTGCAGTGGCAGTGAGTGTGCCATTGCACTCCAGCCTGGGCGACAGAGTGAGACTCCAACTCAAAAAATAATAATAATTAAATAAAATGAAATTCTGTAATCCCGCGCTTTGGGAGGCTGAGGTGAGTGGATTGCCTGAGCCCATGGGTTCGAGACCCGCCTGGGCAATTTGGCGAGACCTCATCTCTACAATAAGCCAAAAAATTAGGCGGGTGTGGTAGCGCACGCCTGTAGTTCTGGCTACTCGGAAGGCTGAGGCGGAAGGATCGCCGGAGCCCAGCAGGTCGAGGCTGCTGTGGCCGGGAGTGGCCACTGCACTCCAGTCTGGGCGACCGAGTGAGACTCCAACTCAGAAAAAGAAAAAACAAAAAAACAAAGAAACACAAAATATCAAGAACAGATTTCTGGCAAGATGGTGACGGGACAGGTGGGAATGTGAGAGTCTCCACAAAAACGAGTGTCTATAAAGACTCTCTGTGTGAGTGGGTATGTGCCGGTGGGGGGTGAAAGTCCATCTGAGAGGAGACTTGGGTTCATGCAGCTGGGGCTCTCCTCCGAGGTAACTACAATCTCCCACTGTCAGGCAATTGGAGCCCCCGGCGTACAGGATCGTCTGCTGTTCTTGGGGCTCTCCTGAGAAAAGGCTGCAGAATACAGTCGAGACTACCTCCTGGCCCACACCATCACCTGTGACAGCAGAGAGGCAGGAGCCACAGTTCCATGGAGAGAGCAAGTCCGGGAGAACTGGAGAGGAGCCCCACCACTGGCGAGGAATCGCTGAGCGGAGCCATTCTCTCTGTCCTGGGACCAGACAGAGACCGCATTGCCCCACCCAGCTCCACCCAGTCTCCAACCGGGGACCTAGAGGTTATCTAGCTCATCAAACTCAGAGACAGGTGCCCCTCCCCCACACTGGAACAGGCACAGTCGTGTCAGATCTGAGTGGGAGACTGGACACCAGCGGCTGAAAACCGGTAAGTCCAGATCTGATCCACTCTCCTCCCACAGTAGTATGCAGGACCTCTGACCTATGCTGAGAGCAACCGTATCAGCCTGTGCTGAGAAGCAGAGGGGAGGGCCTGGAGACCAGAGCTGAAAGGAAATTGAAGTTACAGGAACAGCCTCAGTGCAAGTTTTGGTTTTTTTCTGGTTTTGCTTGTTGTTTTGTTTTAATTTTTTTCTTTTCTTCTCTCTTTCTGTTTTTGATTACATTCTTATACTTGCTTTGTTATTTTACTGCTGCTTTTTTTACACTTCGTGTTTGTGTATGGGTATTTTTGAGGGAAAATACATCAATAGGGGTTTTTTGTTGGTTTGTGAGTTTGTATGATTGTCTGTATGCTTTTTATCTTTTCTTTGTGTCTCTTTTCATTTGTTACTGTTTGTTTTCCCTCTCCTTCCTCTTTCTCTCTCTTTCTCTCTCTCTCTCTCTCTCTCTCTCTCTACCTACTCTCATCTCCTCTCCTTCCTTTTTCCATTCTTTCCCTTTTTCTTACCTCATTTTGCTTTCAGGGGGCAAACCTATAACCCCACTGCATGGACAAAATGTAATGCAGTGGTAAGTGGGTTACAGGGGGCCCACACACCTGTCAGCAGATACTGGGATCTGTAGATAGTTTCTGAATCACAGCTAACCCCTCAATTAATTCTCAAAACTGCAAAAAGTACAGTCCCCCACCCATAGTCCAGCTTCCAAACTGACTAAAGCCAAAGGAACCACATAAGAAAGAATATGAAATTGAGTGAACAGAGGTAAAAGCTACGCCATCCCTGAACAACAGAATTAGAGAAGAGGTTAAAAAAAGGAGGAGGAAAAGCTACACAAATGAAGAAAAACAAAAAGAAGAATATGGATCTCACACAGACCCCTGGGAGGTGAGCCACTGAGAATACAGACTTCAGAACACAAACAACGAAGAATCCCCAGAATAACTGGACTCAAACCACAGACCCAGATATAAAGATATTAATAGAGAGGATAAATAGAATCGAGGAAAGACAAGAAGAAAGGAGATGACAACTGAGATAACAGCAATAAAGAACACAGTGAATAAAACAAATAACAAACTAATAAACATGGAAAGCAAAATTAACCAAACAGAAGAATCCCAGAGCTCGAGGACCAATATATGGAACTAACCCAAACTGTTAAAAAAGAAGCTTAAAAAGACAGAACAAAACCTCTGAGAGATGAGCAATTATTTCAAGAGGTCAAATCTAAGATTAATTGGAATTCCTGAGGCAGACAGAGAGAGAGAGAGACCACCCTGGAACATTCCATAAAATTATCCAAGAAAACTTCCCTCATCTCACTAGTGACACAACCATTCAAATAAAGGAGATTCAGAGAACCCCCGCAAAACAACAAATGAGAACATCAACTCCTGCACATATAGTAATTCGCCTACACAACGTAGGTATAAAAGAAAAAAATCTTAAAGTCAGCAAGAGAGAAAGGTCAGACTACCTACTGGGGAAGACCAATTAGAAAAGCAACAGACAGGGCCGGCCTCAGTGGCTCAGCCTGTAATCCCGTGCTTTGGGAGGCTGAGATC
Organism: Cephalopachus bancanus; assembly: GCA_027257055.1. Lineage (NCBI taxonomy): Eukaryota > Metazoa > Chordata > Mammalia > Primates > Tarsiidae > Cephalopachus > Cephalopachus bancanus. The sequence continues at coordinate 2,231,847 of JAPVLO010000377.1, read as the reverse complement.
AGTGAACTGCCTGAGCCCGCAGGTTCGAGACCCGCCTGGGCAACTTGGCGAGACCGCATCTCTACAATAAATCAAAAATTAGCTGGGCGTGGTAGTGCACGCCTGTAGTTCCAGTTACTTGGAAGGCTGAAGCAGAAGGATCACCGGATCCCAGCAGGTCGAGGCTGCGGTGGCCGGGAGCGGCCACTGCACTCTACTCTGGGCAACAGAGTGAGACTCCAACTCAAAAAAAAAAAAAGAAAGAAAAGCAACAGACTTACCTACAGAAACACTTCAGGCTACGAGAGCTTGGAGTCCAATCTTCAAAGTTCTCAAAGATAAACAATTTCAACTAAGAATGACCTACCAGCTAAGCTAAGCATCAATGATGGAAAATTAAAATCCTTCCCAGACATTCAATCCCTAAGAGCTTACGATGCCACCAGACAATCTCCACAAGAAACTCTTAAGAAAGGATTAAACACAGATGAAAGGAAAAAAAGAATAACAATGCCCTTCACAAGAATGCAGGGAAAAGTTTGAAAACACACATGAATCAACCCAAAAATCAAAAGAAAGACAACAAACAAACAGCTGCAACAACAACAAACTCTATAAGAACTTCATGACAGGGATAAACTCTCACATCTCAATAATTAGTCTAAATGTGAATGGACTAAATGTACCATTGAAAAGAAATAGCAAAATGGATAAAGTATCATGAGGCAACAGTATATTTTCTCCAAGAGACTCATCTCACCAGAAAGGACACTCACACGCTCAAAGTAAAAGGATGGGAAACAAAATTTCAGACAAACGGAACACAAAAGAAAGCAGGAGTCAAGATCTTAATATCAAACAAAATAACCTTTAAGCTATCAAAAATTAAAAGATACAGAAGTTCACTACATAACATCAGCAATATCCATCCTAAACATATATGCACCTAACATAGGATCACCAACTTTGATAAAGCAACTACTAGGTAAACTTAAAAAAGACATTGACTCGCCGGGCTCGGTGGCTCAGCCTATAATCCCGCGCCTTTGGGAGGCTGAGGTGAGTGGATTTCCTGAGCCTGCGGGTTCCAGACCCACCTAGGCAGCAAGACCTCATCTCTACAATAAATCAAAAAATCAGCCGGGTGTGGTAGCACGCGCCTGTAGTTCCGGCTACTTGGAAGGCTGAGGCGGAAGGATCGCCGGAGCCCAGCAGGTCGAGGCTGCAGTGGCCGAGAGCGGCCACTGCACTCCAGTCTGGGCGACAGAGTGAGACTCCAACTCAAAAAAAAAAAAAAAAAGAAGTATTTCAGGCAATTGAGAAAGATGGAACTCTCCCCAAAACATTTTATGAAGCTAACATCACATTGACACCCAAACATGGTAAAGATCCAACAAAGAAAGAGAACAGGCCAATACCCTTGATGAACATAGATGCTAAAATTCTCATCAAGATCCTAATAAACCAGATCCAACAACAATCTCAAAAATCATCCATTATAACCAAGTAGGCTTCATCCCCTGGATGCAGGGCTGGTTCAACATTTGCAAGACCATAAATGTAATTAAATACATCAACACATGTAAAAACAAAAGCCACATGATTATATCATTAGACGCGGAAAAAGCTCTTAATAAAATCCAGCACCCCTTCTTGATTAAAACTCTCGGACATCTAGGCACAGATGGAACATACCTCAAAATAGTAACAGCCATCTATGAGAAACCGACAGTCAGCATACTGCTAAACAGACAGAAACTGGAACCATTTCCCCTGAAAACTGGGACAAAGCAAGGATCCCCACTCTCATCCCTCCTTTTCAACATAGTTTTGGAAGTCCTAGCTAGAGCAATCAGACAAGAGAAGATCAAGGGTATCCAAAAAGGAAAAGAGGAAGTCAAGTTACTCCCTTCAGATAGCATGGTTCTATACCTCAAAAACCCAAGAAAATCTGTCAAAAACCTCCTTGCACTCATAAAGGACTTTGGCAAAGTCTCAGGGTATAAAATAAATGTGCAAAAGACAGTTGCATTTCTATACACCAACAATAAAAAAAAAAATCCAAATAAATCCCGCCGGGCTCGGTAGCTCAGCCTGTAATCCCGCGCCTTTGGGAGGCTGAGGTGAGTGGATTGCCTGAGCCCGCGGGTTCGAGACCCGCCTGGGCAGCGAGACCTCATCTCTACAATAAATCAAAAAAATCAGCCGGGCATGGTAGCACGTGCCTGTAATTCCGGCTACTTGGAAGGCTGAGGCGGAAGGATTGCCGGAGCCCAGCAGGTCGAGGCTGTGGTGGCCGGGAGCGGCCACTGCACTCCAGTCTGGGCAACAAAGTGAGACTCCAACTCAAAAAAAAAAAACAAAACACAATCCCATGCACAATAGCCACACACACACAAAAAGAAATACCTTGGCATCTTCCTGACCAGAGACGTGAAAGACCCTTACAATGAAAACTACAGAACACTGCTCAAATAAATCAAAGATGACAGAAACAAATGGAAAAAATATTCCATGGTCATGGAATGGAAGAATCAACATTGTTAAGATGTCCATCCTACCCAAGGCATCTACAGATTTTACTCAATACCTATTAAATTACCAGCAGCATTCTTCTCAGACCTGGAAATGACAATACAGGAATTCATATGGAAAAAAACGACCTTGAATATCCAAAAAAAAAAAAAAACTAGCCAAAACAATCCTCAGCCAAAAAAAACAAAGCAGGTGGTATCCCACTCGCAGACCTTAAACTTTATTATAAAGCTACAATAATCAAAACAGCGTGGTAGTGGTACAACAGGCATATAGACCAAAGGAAAAGAATAGAGATTCCAGAAGCAGAACCCAAATTTGTCAACCAACTCATCTTCGACAAAGCCTCCACCAACCGCTGGGGAGAGAGGAACCTATTCAGCAAATGGAGCTGGGAAAACTGTCTGACCACATGCAGAAAATTAAAACAAGACCCCTACCTATCACCATACACAAAAATCAACTCTAAATGGATCCAAGACCTAAACATAAAACCTCAAACAACAAGTGCCTTAGAAAATGCAGGAGACACCCTTATGGAAATCAGAACTGGCAACCAATTCCTGATCAAAATCCCAAATGCCCATGCCAAGAGATAAGATAGACAAGTGGGACCTCATCAAACTGATAAACTTCTGCAAAGTCAAAGAAACCATCAAGAGAGCAGGAGGACAGCCCACAGACTGGGAAAAGAATATCTGCCAACTGTATGTCCGATAAAGGCCTAACATCTAGGATCTACAAGGAACTCTAATGTGCCGAAAAGAAAAAAAACAAACAGCCCCATTACAAAGTGGGCAAAAGATATGAATAGACACTTCTCAAAAGACCAAGAGCAGCCAACAGATACATTTAAAAATGCTCAGCCTCACTAGTCATCAAAGAAATGCATTCTAAAACTACACTGAGATACCACCTAACTCCAGTGAGGATAGCCATGATTAATAACTCAAAAAACAACAGATGCTGGAGTGGAATGCGGGGGGGGGGGAACACTTCTACACTGTTGGTGGGAGTGTCAACTAATACAACCTCTGTGGAAAACAGTTTGGTGATTCCTAAAAGATCTAAAACTTGACCTTCAATACAACCCTGCAATCTCCCTACTTGGAATATACCCAGAGGAACACAAATCATTCTATGAAAAAGATACCCGCACACATGTTTATTGTAGCATTGCTCACAACAGCAAAAACATGAAATCAACCACACTAACCATCGAAAGAAGACAGGATTTTAAAAATGTGGTCCAAGCCAAGTGTGTGGTGGCGCATGCCTGTAGTTCCAGCTACTTGGAAGTCTGAGGCGGAAGGATCACCTGGGCCCAGCAGGAGAGGCTGCAGTGGCCAGGAGCATACCACTGCCCTCCAGCCTGGGCGACAGAGTGAGACTCTGACTCAGTAAATAAATAAATAAATAAATAAAAATTAAATAATAAAAATAAAATGTGGTACATATCCACAATGGAATGTTACGCAGCCATAATGAAGGATAAAATTATGAATTTCACAGCAACTTGATAAACTTAGATTCTATAATACTAAGTGATCTATCACTGGGTATCACATGTTCTCATAGGTGGACCTTGAACATTTATCGCAATACTATAAGAAAAGGATTGGCAGTAGTAGAAAAGGGGGGAGGTGTGATCGACAGTAGTGGGAATCCGCCGATCCTCATCAACAAAGGTACCTGCATAATGAACATTTATATACCTAACCCTGAATTGCATCTCACATCAGTAAAATTAAAAATTTTTTTAAAAATCAAAAATGACACCAAAAAATGGAAAAATATTCCATGCTGAAAATAAAATAAAACAACAAGAACAGTACTCACTAAACATACAGTTTCAGAATATAAGGACACTCACTAAGCACTGCATACATAAAGACATGAAGAGGACAAGGGTTCTCAGTCTTGTGCTGTGTATTTATAATTAAATTGCACCAATAAAGAAGCACTCACCTGAAGAAGTCTAGAAACCCATTTGGTTAAACTCTTAATGGGAAACAAATAGACCGATGGCTAAGTATGCATGAAAAATGGTAAGAGATGGTAGACCTGGAGAATTATAATAGTACTGATGGGACATCAGCAGGTTGGAAAAGAGTGATAGATATTATGAAGATGATGATTGGAAACAGAGGTTGGAACCAGACTCTGAAGGGCTTTGTTAAAAGAAAGGAAAAGCTAAGAAATCTGAATTATATATAGTAGACAATGGGAAGCAATCAGAGATTTTTATAGAGCATCATTTGAAGGGAGACTGCAAAGAGAGGCAGGAATCATTACTTTTTTAAAAAGGCATAAATGTTCAAGTTAAATCTAGTTTCTGACCTTAGTGCCAACAACTTATTAACTGAATGAGAACAAATTAATGAACCTCTCTTGGCCTGTTTTCTTTCTGAAAATAATAGCTACACAATAATACCATAAAGTAAGTATTATCCCCATTAAACAGTTGTGGGAACTGAAATACAGAGAGGTTAAACAGTTCGCCCAGGGTCACACAACTAGCTATCAAGTGGTAGAGATGGGATTCAAACCAAAGCAACCCAGAGCCCAGTTCCATATCTTTAATCAATTTATTATAATGCCACTCTAAGTAAGGGCATTAGTATTAGTATGAAAATACTGGCCAAGCCCAGTGACTCAGCCTGTAATCCCAGTACTTTGGGAGGCTGAGGAGAGAGGATTGCCTGAGCCTGGGGATTCGAGATCAGCCTGGGCAACTTGGTGAGACCTCGTCTCTACGATAAATCATAAAAACTAGCCAGGCGTGGTGGCATCTGTAGTTCCAACTACTTGGAAGGATAGCCTAAGCCCAGCAGGTTGAGGTTGAGGTGGCTGTGAGCATGCCACTGCACTCCAGCCTGGGTAACAAGAGTGAGACTACAACCCCCAAAAAAAGAGGGAGGGAGGAAGGAAGAAAAAGAAAATACTAATGTATTTCTCCAGGCAAATGCTTAAAAACTCTAGTTTTCTACTGAATTTTTGAAACTTTCAGTTAATTATGCAGATTCTTCAGCCCCGTTCTTCAGATCTGATTCAGAATCTGATTATCTGAAGTGCAGGAATCAGTATTTAACAAACATTTGAAACTTACTGATAAAGCCAAAAACTCAATGAAAAGAATCCAGGTAAGAAAAAAGAAATACATTACGACATAGAGTGCAATTCCTTAAAATTACCTTTTGCTGGTAGCACATATGAAATGAGTAGATCAGTTGTCTGCAATCCTTAGGGAAGCATAGCCAACGTCTTTGTTGCAAAGACGTTGTATGAAAAATGTTTAAATTTCAACTATTACAAACGCTGACAAGTTAAATCTATTCTTTCTGGCTAATTCTAAAAACAAAAGCTCCTTATCAGGAATGAGGGAGTGGGAATAGTCACTACTAGATGAAAGAATATATTCTGAATATAAGTCCAACTTTTTAAAAGATATTTATACGTATACGTTACAACACCCGATGTTAAAACCTTAACAGAAACTTAAAATATCTTTTTCTATAAAGCAACCCCGAATAAGTATAACAGTTTTCAACAAGGCAAGACTTGCACACACTTAAAGTTCTCGTGTATGGTTGACATTTACAGTACACATTTACACTATCCCAGAAAGTATGACCTCACTACGGGGTTAGAGTTTGATACTTGAGGCGGTTCATCAGTAAAAACAAACCACAAAAAGGAAACCCAAAACAACATCAAAAATGGAAAACCCGACTCTCATCGCATTAGTGGAGTCATTCCCAAATGACTCCACAATAAACCAGCTGGCCAATGAATGAAGAGGGGGTGAAAAGGCAGGGCGGTGGATAAACCTTATACCTATTGTTTGCAAACTAAGAGCCTCGGGAATCCCTCTCCGTTGCTAAAGCCATTTTAAAGGAGCAAGAGTCTCGGATGTTTGCGGTACATTAAAAATGTCAATCGCGAAGGAAAAATATCCGGATTTTAAATACAAAGACGACTCGGATTTCAGTTTAAATCCCCGCCAGGCATCTCAAAGGTTGTCACTCGCCTGCAGCCCAGGGTCATAAACACTGCTCCAGGGATCTCCCTTAGGAGGAACTCGGAGCCACCGCAGAGCATCTTCCCATTCTACACCCGCCGCACCTCCCACCTTTCAGGAAAGAAGATTCTTTTTCCTGCGGTTACGCTGTCACCGTGAGATTTAGTTGCTATCGAAGCCTCGAAGTGCGAGCCGAATCGGTGGAAACACTCAACTATGGTTACAATAAAAATCACGGGGGCAGCGAATAATCTCGAGGCGCCGGCCGGGCCTCCGAAACCCCAATCCTCGGGGTTGGCAGCGAGCGCCACCGTCAGGAGACGCTCCCCAAAGTCTCCATGCCCGGCCCCAGCGCCAGGCATCCCCTGAGGCGATCCGAGGCCCAGCTACGCTGTCCGGCCTCCGGACCCTCTTTCCCTCTTCCCTGCCTGAAACCCTCCGTCTTTTCCGGCTCCGTGTCTACTCACCGAAGCGCGCTGGGCAGAAGTTCCAGAGCGGCCGTGCCACTTCACCCTTCTCGCGCTGGGCCGCGGCGAACCAAACGCGAGCAGCCCCCATGCAACGGCTCGCAGGATTCAAATTCGCCCACTTCCGCCCGCAACCCGGAAGGAGCGATCGGCCCCGCCCCTATGGGCGTGGCCCGCGGAGGCGCCAGAGGCGGTGGGGGAGGGCCCCGCGAGCCCCCGCTCTTCGGCTGCAGGAGACTGAGACTAGCCCGATGGTGTCGTCTTCGCGTTAGTTTCTTTTGTCCGGTCTCTGTCTCTGTTTAGGGCCTCAGAAGAAATCCCGGCGCGGGGTCGTTTTTTCCGCCTGGTTGCTCTCGAAAGGATGCTCTTGACTCTGAAACGCACCGAGACGTGAAGTGTCCTCACCTTCAAGGAATGGGGAAAATAAAAGCAGGCGCGGAGCCGAGAGGTGGTTGCTCCTGCCTTCATCCTCTAGTAAACCACAGCTGCCGCAGAAAGGAAGAAAACAACCCCTCCCGTGCTTCCTACAGGTTTTCCTAGGCCTCCTTCGTCCTATCCTGGCACTGTCAGGACTTTTCACCTCTTTCTGTCCCCTGTTGGAGGAAGACAAGTGTACCAATCATCCGTATTCCAGCCACACGTTGAAAATAAGTAGTCATACTCAGTGATCTATCTCAGAAACAAAGAACAGAGTACCATATGTTCTCACTCATAAGCGGACCTTGAACAATTATCATAATTCTGTAAGAAAGGGATTGGCAGTAGAGGGAAACTGCCAGGGGAGGGGGGTGGGATTGGCAGTTGAGGGAAACTGTCAGGGGAGGAAGGAGCACATCTCATCAACAAGATAACCTGCATAATGAACATTTGTATACCTAACCCTGAATTGTACCCCACATGCTTAAAATTAAAAATTAAAAAAAACAAGTAATCAAACCCGTCCCCGGTCCCAAATAAAGAATTCGAGGGTAAATGCTAGAAAGCCATAACTCCCCTCCCACCCCTCCACCCCCGCCCCAAGGAACCCTTTCCCAAGATGTTTATGATTCTGTGGGATTCTTGGGACAGCACTGTCATTTTCCTTTATCGAGGACCCCAGTGTATGCTTAATCCAAAACTTCTTAAGCTTCTGAAAATACGTCTGGTAGCTTTCAGAAACTAAAGGAAGGACTGGAAATGCTTTTGGGAGAAAACAAAACAAAAACCTAAACAACAGTGACCCATGGTGCTGTAATTGATATTGCCTGCACATCATCCTCACATCTAATAACATTAATTTACCTAAACTGATCGGGTCAAACCAAGCCAGGACAGCACGGTTTTAGCCTCTGTCAAAAATACAATTAGCAAGATCCGCTGGATTTCTAGGAATCTATTTTTCAGAAAATATGACACGGAGTTTAAAGCTATTAACCGATGTTAATAACCTATCAACAAGAAATGGTTAAATACATGTAAGTTATGATACTTTAGGATCTAATGTAGTGACACTACAGGCACTAAAAGGGATGAAGTTCATTAGTAGGCAGTGAAATAAAATATTGAAAAAAGCTGCCGGGCTCGGTGGCTCAGCCTGTAATCCCACGTCTTTGGGAGGCTGAGGTGAGTGGATGGCCTGAGCCCGGGGGTTCGAGACCCGCCTGGCCAACTTGGCGAGACCTCATCTCTACAATAAATCAAAAAATCAGCAGGGTGTGGTAGCGCGCGCCTGTAATTCCGGCTGTGCACAAGGCTGAGGCGGAAGGATCGCCGGAGCCCAGCAGGTCGAGGCTGCGTGGCCGGGAGCGGCCACTGCACTCCAGTCTGGGCAACAGAGTGAGACTCCAACTCAAAAAAAAAAAAAAAGACTTAATCTTAGAAGACACAAAACAAGAGATGAGTACATAAGATCATGTTAAACTTTAAAATATTTGCATGGCAAAAGTTACAACAATACATGAAAAGTTAAACGAGAGACCATGGAAAAAAAAGATAAAAACTGTTTATAATTTGATTTTGTTTCAAAAAGTGATAAAAATGAACAGAAGAAATGAATAGTACTCATTGAAAAAAGTGAAAAAAAGGCAAGACACACAAAAGATACTCTCTCTACCTCACTTTTTGTACTACAAATCAAATACCCAAATACCAACTTTCCTTTATTGGATTAGCAAAAATGAAAACAATAACATCCCAAGCTGGAAGGTTGTGGTAGTAAAATGTGTACTCTTATCCACGGACGTGCACATTGCCAAAACTGTTTTGGATAGTCACTGAGACCAAATTTTCTCAACCTTGAGATTCTCCTTCAGAAATAAGCATTAGTGGTTCCTAAATGGAAACAACTATCAAGAGGGGAATAATTCAATGAGTTAATACTCATCGAACATTCATACTATTAGGAGGCTATCCAAAGCTGTGTTGCTTTGCCCTCTAAATTGCTGCCCTCAAAGTTAAGGTTATTGAACTCCCAAAGACATACAAATGAAAATGGAGTAAGTTATTCTTTAATTTAAAAAGTAGCAATACTCTGCTATAAAGTAACGCTGATAAATCTGGCACTCATTCTTAAATTAGCACTCACTTAGAATCAATACACACTTTGGGGCTAAATTATCCTTTACAGGAATTCATGCCTCCCTGAGTTAGCTATATTGAACTTTGGGTAACCCTTCCTGCCTTTCTAGGGTCAGGTTTCTTTTTTTTTTAAACCTTCATCCTCTACCCACACTTAAAAGAAATGCTTGACCCATGCTTATGGCAGATCCTAGTTCTCTTTTCTTAGATTCAGATAGATTCCTAAATGTCTGTCAATTTTTTTTTTTTTTTTTTGGTCTGTCCACCCTGAGGACAAATGTCTAGATTTCTATCTAGGCTCTCTCCTCAACAATCTCTGTTGATCATCTGCCTCATAACTGACATCACCTCACTTATCTGTACCCTTGACTAGATACCATCCCTGAGATCTTGGAAGGAGATCTTATTATATTAAGTTTTCTGCTACTCAGAACCCCAGTAAAGTCATACTACAAGTGTACTTCTAGAAAGTACCAAGCAAGAAGTCTAAACAGAGACCTAATCAGGTTCTTATAATAGGATACCTAACCTAGAAACAGCAAGGGCCTGAGTTGAGGGGAAGGGTGAGAGCTGGTGGACTGGAATGGGCTGTTGCTTGACGGGCATATGAGCAAACACAGAAAAAAAAGTCACTTTTATGTTTCTCAGTCTTGCTTTTACATGTCTTTCTCCAACATCTTTTTTTTTTTTTTTTTTTTGAGTTGGGGTCTCACTCTGTTGCCCAGACTGGAGTGCAGTGGCCGCTCCCGGCCACCGCAGCCTCGACCTGCTGGGCTCCGGCGATCCTTCCGCCTCAGCCTTCCGAGTAGCCAGAATTACAGGCATGCGCTACCATGTCCAGCTGATTTTTTGATTTATTGTAGAGATGAGGTCTCGCTGCCCAGGTGGGTCTCGAACCCGCGGGCTCAGGCAATCCACTCACCTCAGCCTCCCAAAGGCGCGGGATTACAGGCTGAGCCACCGAGCCCGGCTTCCAACATCTTTTATTATGTCATTATAGACTTAACTCTAACATCAAAACATTGCCTTACAAGAAAAGTATTCTTTTCGAAATTATGCTAGGGGAGCAATTACTCCCCTCGCTTCTATTTCCTACATGCTGCTTTCCTTCTGCTCTATCTACTAGTCTACTATGTGCAAAGGTGGCTAAAACAGCCAAAAGACAGGGTAAAACAACAGGTAGGCAAGCTCTCTGCTTCTCCTCTCATGAACTCTGGAATAGATCCCATATAATCTCTCCTCACCAAGTCTTTAGACCAGCACTGCTCAGTACAAATGTTAGTCACATGTATAATTTTCAATTTTCTAGAAACCACAGTAAAAAGAAAACTAAATAGGTAAAGTTAATTTTAACAGCATTTTATTTAACCCAATATACCTAAAATATTATCATTTTCACATATAATCAACTGAATAAATTATTTAGATATTTTATGTCCCTTTTTATTGTGCTACTAAGTCTTTAAAATCAATATGCATTTTAAACTCACAGCACATCTCAATTCATACTAGCCACGTTTCAAGCAATGGTGAGCTACATGTGACTAGTGGCAACCATACTGGCCAGCACAGCTTTAAAGTATGTCAGAAGCTGGACTTGGTGGCTCAGCCTGTAATCCCAGCACTTTGGGAGGCTGAGGTGAGAGGATTGCCTGAGCCCGCAGGTTCGAGACCCGCCTGGGCAACTTGGTGAGACCTCATCTCTACAATAAATCAAAAAATTAGCCGGGCATGGTAGCGCACGCCTGTAGCTCCAGCTACTTGGAAGGCTGAGGCGGAAGGATCGCTGGAGCGCAGCAGGTCGAGGCTGCGGTGTCTGGGAGCGGCCACTGCACTCCAGTCTGGGTGACAGAGTGAGACTCCAACTCAAAAAAAAAAAGTATGTCACAGTCTGTCCTCAGAATATAGGTTCCTGTGGGACTTGATTCCCAAAATTATATTCACTGACCTCTAACAAATATTTGAAAGCATGAAATAGAAGTAATTCTCTTTTTCCCAATTAACTTTATATCTTAACTCTTCCTACTCTACTCATGACCTTGTCATGACCTTGTTACTGCTTTCATATTTATCTCAGGTTTGTTTTTTGACTTCCTCCTTTAATGGTCTTATTTTTTTCTTACCCTCTCTATGCTAACTCTCCTTATCTGTTCCTTAGCCTTCTTCTATGCTTCTTAGCAATATTTGAATACTTTGGTATACAGTTAATATTAAAGGCATTAATACTACAGAGTTTTCATCCCATGATTCCAAAATAAATTAGCCCATATTATTGATATTTGTGTATGTCACAATGAGATTACCATAAAAAATAAATACCATCATTAGTGTATAACCTCCATGGTTAATAAAAATTTGTCAAGCTTATTCTATGTTGTCAACAATACCAATGCATTTATTAATGGAGTTTTATTCATGTGTTTACTAAAATGTTGCTTACATTAGTTGGCTTGATCAGTCTTTTTATATCAAAATTTTCACTTGAATCAAAATACATTTTAGGAAAAGTAGGTTGTCTGCTACCAAGCAGAAGTCTTTTCCTCATTGTCTCATTCACTTGAATGTTTTGAACTAAAATTTTAATCTAACTGGAGTTCGGTGTCTTCTAAGTCAAACACACCACCTCCTGGCAGCAGGAGGCACCACCTAAAACAGTCAATTTCAAGTCTATTGTTTCAGGGTTGTTTGGATAATAAGTAGGTATATAGTAACAGCAGTGATTTGGAAAGATACCATTCCTGCTGGGTAACTGAGGTTTTAGCAAGAAGGGCTCAAAGTTTGCTTGTAGCCAATATGAGACAGAGTGTTTTAACATAGGTCAAAGATGTGGTATGTTTATGTTAACATTGCTCTTCTCTAAGTTGGTGTTTCAAACAATTGGTTGTCTTGGTTCCTTTTTAAAATTGCTGTCTTTAGGCCTGAAGTGTTTACATAGAAATCAGAGTCCTTTGCAGTTAAGAGTAACTCCAAATGCAGGAGCACAGACTGGTAATGCCACCCAGAATAAATCAAGTAATGAACAACATCCTTGAGCTGAATCTTTAACATTCGTGGATACAATTGCTGGCAATCAAAACTGTTTTCAGTTTTGATTTTTTAATCCCTCCCAGAATTCTCAAGGAAAATGACCCCTCAACTGAGTTGATAAAGTGACTCAGTTATAATAAGACTGATTCTCACCTGAGTGTTTTGATGGGGGTAGAAAAAGACCAAATTCTCACAAAGGTCCAGGGCACAGAATTATCACTTAGGAAGCAGGCAGTTGCTTAAAATTTAGGTTCGACTCTTAAGACCCTTCTTTAGGACAATGTTTTCAAGGAGAGTAAGTAGTGAAGTAGTGCGATGCTAAAAGCCTGGACTTTAAAGTGAAATAGGCTGAGGTTTCTTGTGAACTCTAAGTGACATTAGGCAAATGGATCAAACCTAGTTACATCTCTTCCTTCTCTTCTGTATCCTTGGACTAGTGGTCCACTGGGAGTCACATAGGGACTCCTCCTAATTGGATCTTAGCCTCGTATTCCTTTTCATTTCCCTCTAGAACTTACAAATTCCTCAGTGATCTGTTCTCTACTTTCTATCTTGGTAGCTAATCTGAAAAATTAATCCATGTTAATATAGACCTAATGGATTAGCTCTAATAGACTTATGTATGTAGCTGAAAAGGATAGTGAAAATTTGGGGGTAGTCAGATGTAATATGTGCTCCCTAACCCCCTTCTATCTTTTTTTAATGATTTGGGTTTGCAAGTCTACTATCTCAGAGGTGACTCACTTCTTTGGTATTATACACTAGTAGATATTAAACTTTAGTATTCAAGCAGTGGTCATAATGGGGCAACCAAGTTTCCTGTAGATGAGGTTAACTAATAAAAGGTATATAACTGGAAAAAAGAAAGGGAACTAACATTTATGTAATACTTTTTACATTCCAAACACGGTGGCAAAACTACTTATTTATTTATTTATTTATTTATTTATTTATTTATTTATTTATTTATTTATTGAGTTGGAGTCTCACTCAGTCGCCCAGACTGGAGTGCAGTGGCTGCTCCCGGCCACCGCAGCCTCGACCTGCTGGGCTCCGGCCATCCTTCCGCGTAGCCGGAATTACAGGTACGCGCTACCACACCCGGGTGATTTTTTTATTTATTGTAGAGATGAGGTCTCGCCTGCCCAGGCAGGTCTCGAATCCGCGGGCTCAGGCAATCCACTCACCTCAGCCTCCCAAAGGCACGGGATTACAGGCTGGGCCACCGAGCCCGGCGGCAAAACTATTTAAAAATTGACCTACTTAATCCTGAAAAATAAAGCAGGTGACAATACCAAGTTCACAGTGGGTAGAACTAGTATTTTAACTACAGCTTGTTTAGATACAATTCTGTTCTTTTTCCATTACAGTATTTCAATTCACATACCCTGTGAGAAATACGAGCAGCTATAAGAAACCTAACATTAATCTAAAACAATCAGCTAATGGTAAAGTTTGGTTTCCATGGAAATCTGTTTACTCATCTGTAGAATATAGGGTGTTAATTTGGCAAAGAACTAGATATCAGCTAGTTTTAGGTAGAGGGTTTGTTACTATTAGTACAGAGAAGATTCTGGAATTAGACTGAAGGCTGAATTATATCAGCAATTCTTAAAATGTGGTTCATGAGGTCAAACTATTTTCATAGTAAAACTATGACTGTTTGCTTTTTTGACGTGTTTCTCTCACAAGTGTACAATGGAGGATACATGAGGTGTGATATTGCAGCAAACTGAATGCAGAAACATATGAATATCCAATTGTTTTCTATTAAATCATATATGAAAGAGATTCGCAGAAATGTAAAACAACGCCACTCTTCTCATCAAGTTATTTTTGTCTTGGAAAAGAAAAAATATTTATGTTACCATATAGTGGGTTCGTTATTGTTATTTTCAATGAATTAAGTATATATTTTTAAAATTTCTCAGTTTTAACTTTGAATATGACAAATAGCAATAGCTGTGAGCCGCATGAACAAAACCTTTTGAGGTTCTCAGTTTTTAAGGGCACAAATAAATACAAGAAGTTTAGGAGCTACAGAATTAGATAATGTCTAAAGAAAAATGTCTAGGTTTTTGATTTTTAAGTGCCAGTAAACAAAACAAGAAAAAAAAAGCAGAAAGTCCTTTCAAATGTTTGGGACCAATACTCTTTGTTTTCCACGTAATCAGTTTCCTAGAGTAACAAAATACCACAAACTAAGTGGCTTGAACACTCAAAATGTATTGGGTCCTTCTCAAGACTATAAGGAAGTACCTGTTCTATGACTCTCTTCCAGCTTCTGGTGGTTTGCTGTTAACCGTTAGCATTTCTTGGCTTGTGGAAGCATCACCCAAGCTCTGCCTTCATCTTCAACCGTCATTTTCCCTGTGTGCATGTCTGTGTCTAAATTTTCCCTTTTTTATAAGGATATCTGTCGAATTGGTGACCTCATTTTACTTTGATTACTTATGTAAAGACCTTAATTCTAAGTAAGGTTACATTCTAAGGAATTGAGGAGTAGGACTCTAACATATTTTTGAGGGGAAACATAATTCACCCCATAACACCAAGTAAGAACATTAAAAAGAATACAAAGGCCGGTCTCGGTGGCTCAACCTGTAATCCCAGCACTTTGGGAGGCCGAGGTGAGTGGATTGCCTGAGCTCGCGGGTTCGAGACCCGCCCGGGCAACTTGGCGAGACCTCGTCTCTACAATAAAGCAAAAAATCAGCCGGGCGTGGTAGCGCGCGCCTGTAGGTCCGGCTACTCGGAAGGCTGAGGCGGAAGGATCGCCGAGCCCAGCAGGTCGAGGCTGCGGTGGCCGGGAGCGGCCATGCACTCCAGTCTGGGCGACAGAGTGAGACTCCAACTCAAAAAAAAAAAAAAAAAAAAAGAATACAAAGGCCGGGCTCCCTGACTCAGTCTGTAATCCTAGCACTTTGGGAGGCTGAGGCGAGTAGACTGTCTGAGCTCGCGGGTTCGAGACCACCTTGGACAATTTGGCGAGACCTTGTGTCTACAATAAATCAAAAAAAATTAGTCGGGGGTGGTAGCGCGGGCCTTTAGTTCCACCTACTTATTTGGCTGAGGCAGAAGGATCGCCAGAGCCCAGCAGGTCTACGCTGGGGTGGCCGTGAGTGTGCCACCACTGCACTCCAACCTGGGCGACGGAGTGAGACCCCCAACTCCAAAAAAAAAGGGGGGGGAATACAAAAAATTTTCCCATCATTACCATGAACACCATTTTACAAAAGACAGTATTTGTCACCAAAAAAACTAGAAAGGAACTGATTAAGAAGACTATACTTACCTTAATATATATATAGATAAAAAAAATTTTTAAGAAAAACTTTAATATGATGAAATCACATTTTTCTTTTTCTTTTTGAGTTGGAGTCTCACTCTGTCGCCCAGGCTGGAGTGCAATGGCACACTCACAGCCACCCCAGGGTTTACCTGCTGGGCTCTGGCGATCCTTCTGCCTCAGTCTTCCAAGTAGCTGGAACTACAGGTGTGTGTTACCACGTCTGACTAATTTTTAATTTATTGTAGAGATGAGGTCTCGCTAAATTGCCCAGGCTGGTCTTGAACCTAGGGGCTCAGACAATCCACTCGCCTCAACCTCCCAAAGTGCTGGGATTATAGGCTGAGCCACCGATCCCAGCCTACATCTTTCTTTTCTTAAAAAAAATTGTATTTTAAGGATGTGAGTTACAGTTCAGTGTTAGGTATATAAATGTTCATTATGTAGGCACCCTTGTTGATGAGGTGTGTTCCCCTCTCCCCAGGTTCCCATTACTGCCAATCCCATCTCCCCACTCCCCTGGGGGGTTTCCCACTACTGCCAATCCCTTTCTTAAAATATTTTGATAATGGTTCAGGACCACGTATGAGTGAAAACATGTGGTACTCAGTTCTTTGTTTCTGTGATAGAGCACTGAGTATTATAGACTCTAAAGTTCATCCAAGTTGCTGCGAAGTTCTTAATTTTGTCCTTCTTTATGGCTGCGTAAAATTCCTTTGTGTATATGTACCGTATTTTTTAAATCCAGTCCTCTTTCTTTTCTTTTTTTTTTTTTTTGAGTTGGAGTCTCACTCTGTCGCCCAGACTGGAGTGCAGTGGGCGCTTCCAGCGATCCTTCCGCCTCAGCCTTCCAAGTAGCCAGAATTACAGGCATGCGCTACCACGCCCGGCTGATTTTTTGATTTATTGTAGAGATGAGGTCTCGCTGCCCAGGCGGGTCTTGAACCCGCGGGCTCAAGCAATCCACTCACCTCAGCCTCCCAAAGGCGTGGGATTACAGGCTGAGCCACCGAACCCGGCTCACTCCTCTTTTGATGGGCAGCATGGTTGGTTCCATGTTTTTGCTATTGTGAATAATGCTGCAGTAAACATGCATGTGCAGGTATCTTTTACATAGAGTGATTTGAGTTCCTCCAGGTATATTCCCAGTAGGGGAGGAACTACAAAGAACTCAAACTTACTAAAAAGAAAAAAACAAACAAACCCATTACAAAGTAGGCGAAAAATATGAATAGACACTTCTCAAAAGAAGGCATATGAGCAGCCAACAGATACATGAAAAAATGTTCAGCCTCACTAGTCATTAAAGAAATGCAAATTAAAACTGCATTGAGATTCCACCTAACTCCAGTCAGGATGGCCATCTTCAATAATTCCAAAAACAACAGATGCAGGAGAGGATGTGGGGAAAAGGGAACACTTCCACTGGGTTCAGTGGCTCAACCTGTAATCCCAGCACTTTGGGAGACTGAGGCGAGTGGATTGCCTGACCCATCCAAGCAACTTGGTGAGATCTCATCTCTACAATAAACCAAAAATCAGCTGGGCGTGGTAGCGCGCACCTGTAGTCCCGGCTACTTGGAAGGCTGAGGCAGAAGGATCGCAGGAGCCCAGCAGGTCGAGGCTGCGGTGGCCCTGGGTGTGACACTGCACTCCAGTCTGGGCAACAGTGAGACGCCAACTAAAAAAAAAAGAGGCGGGGAACACTTCTACACTGTTGGTGGAAGTGTAAACTAGTACAACCTCTGGAAAACAGTTTGGGAATTCCTAAAAGATCTAAAAATCGACCTTCCATATGACCCAAAATCACATATTTCAAGGGAATTAAGTTTTAAATTAAACAACTAAGGTTAAAATTAAGAACAGTAGGCTGGGAGTAGTGGCTTAGCCTGTAATCCCAGCACTTGGGAGACCAAGGCGAGAGAATTACCAGAGCCCTGGGGTTCGAGACCAGCCTGGGCAACTTGGTGAGACCTATTCTCTGCAATGAATTGCAAAAACTAGCCGGGCGTGGTGGTGTGCATCTATAGTTCCAGCCACTTTGAGGGCTGAGGCGGAAGGATTACCTAAGTTCAGCAGATCGAGGCTGTGGTGGCCACTATTGTGCCACTGCACTCTAGCCAGGGCAACAAGAGTGAGACTTCAACTAAAAAAAAAAAAAAAGAAAAGAAAGAAAGAATAGTAAACATTATTCTCAAAATTTCCTAAATTCTCATGTACAGCAATGTGAATGTATAAATAATGTATACTGTAATACAGGGCATAATTCCATAATTGGGTCATATTCAAAAATTAAATAATACAGAAGTTTCCATGTTGAAGCACTTCAAATATATGAAGATTCCAACTTGTTGGCTCTTTTCTCCATCCTTATCATTGTCTTTTTCTGCAGACAATTTTCCTCTAACACTTTCAGCTTTCATTTTTTCATTTAACAAATATTTATTGAGCTCCTCGTTTTGCCAGGCTTTTCTAGGCAGTGGAGACTCAATGATGAGCAAGCAAGGTATGGCTTCTACTCTCACAAAGCATACATACAACAGAAGAGAAAGACTGTAATTGAACAAATTGTTGAAAGACTCCTCCAAAAAACCTGCCGATGGGATAAAATTGTTTTTATTCTTATAGTAGTAAGAGAGAGTGCAACCTTGACAGAGTCTTCATTTCATCCTTAAAGGGGGAAAGCAAGAGGTTTTAGACTTTTGGTTAAAGTGACTCTTTCCTGGACTGAGAGACTTGGCTAGGATTAGGTAAGGATCGTAATCTAATAGTTTAAGATTAGTGGACAAAACAAGGTGAAAATTTTGAAGCAAGGATTTCAAAGAGATTTGGGGAGTTAACAGTCATTTAATGTTATCTTGAAAATTTGAAGAGTTTGATTTCATTTAAATGGAATTTAGCAGGAAGTTTCTGAACAAAAATAAAGTCATTTGCAATGCTTACTTTCCTGGTCAAGAGATTCCTGAAATTAAAAAATCAACTGAAACCATTGCTTTGCTAAACTCTGGTGTGGTTTGGCCACATGGCTCTTTGAGCTATGGCCACCATGTTTTTCTAGCTTTGGTCCCCTTTCATACCTTGGGGAGGTGAATCTCCTCTCTCTCTCTCTCTAATTTACTTTCTAAATAAACTATATTTTCCAATCTAACTCTTGTGCAATTCTATGCATCTTTCACATGGCACTGAATCACAGACCCGCCCCCTCCCATCTGACCTAACATTTTTGAGGCCCTGCTGGGATTCTGATCAAATAATTACTATATTTTCTAAACATTTTTTTCTATAAGAATGAATTTGGAGGGAAAAAAGAAACTACCTTGTTTAAAAACAAGAACTAGTTTTCAGTATGGTAAAAACATAAAATAAGGCTTTAGAAAATCTCTAATTCTGTAGTCTTATATGAATTTCATGTATCATTATATATAGCAAAAGGAAAACTCTAAGAGTGAGAGAGATTGACTGAAGATGAAATGCATAATTGTTGAATAAAGAAACCCAAAGAAGGGATTAAACAGAAGATTGAAAGCTAAATTAAAAATAATTATACTTGGGGAGACACCTCTTATCAACAAGGGTGCCTGAATGAAGCATATTTGTATACTTAACCCTTAACTGTACCCCATAATATCATAATAAAAAATATTGATTAAAATAATAATAATTATTATTATACTACTAGCTTGAACAAATCTCCCTCCACCAAAAAAAAAAAATCAACTAAAGAAAGACGGAAGAAAAGTTATTTTAGTGAAGACGGTAGAATAATAAAGTCATATTGCTGTAGTCAGTAAGCTGGGTACATGTAGATGATTCTGTTTTTCATATTCTCTTTTTGTAGTCATTGTTAGTCAAAGTTTCAGGATAGATCATTCACATCTGGGGACATGTCAGGCCACACCTCTCACTCTATTTGAGATGCCATGATGGCAAATCAAGTTTCTGGGTGTTTCTTTGGTTTTTCAATCCCAATATATATATATCAAGGTTTCTTGGTGTTTGTTGTTGTTGTTATGGTTGTTGTTGCTGATGATGTTTTTGTTCTGGTTTTTTTTTGTTTTTTTTTTGAGTTGGAGTCTCACACTGTCGCCCAGACTGGAGTGCAGTGGCTACTCCCGGCCACCACAGCCTCGACCTGCTGGGCTCCGGCGATCCTTCCGCCTCAGCCTTCCAAGTAGCCAGAATTACAGGCATGTGCTACCACACCCGGCTGATTTTTTGATTTTTTTTTTTTTTATTGTAGAGATGAGGTCTCGCTGCCTAGGCAGGTCTCGAACCCGCAGGCTCAGGCAATCCACTCACCTCAGCCTCCCAAAGGCATGGGATTACAGGCTGAGGCACCGAGCCAGGCTGGTTTTTATTTTTTTGAGTTGGAGTCTCACTCTGTCGCCCAGACTGGAGTGCCATGGCTGCTCCTGACCACCGCAGCCTCAGCCGGCTGGGCTCCAGCAATCCTTCCGCCTCAGCCTTCCAAGTAGCTGGAACTACAGGCGCGCGCTACCACGCCTGGCTAATTTTTGATTTATTGTAGAGATAAGGTCTTGTCAAGTTGCCCAGGCGGGTCTCGAACCCACAGGCTCAGGCAATCCACTCACCTCAGCCTCCCAAAGGCACAGGATTATAGCCTGAGCCATGGAACCCGGCTTGTTCTGTTTTAATAAGACCTTTTGTTGACTAGTTTGATGGTATAGTGGCTATGCAGCAGCATTTAGCACACTAGGAACAACACACATTTGGACATTACTTCACAGACAAACACTGATAGAAAGATCATGATCGGAGTGGGAAGTTCGCTTCTCAATCAGGAATCGAGTTCCAAAGTAAACCAAGATAATAGATCTTATCCTCAACTTGAAAACACTGCATATTTGTTTGCTTCCTCAATCATTTTAGTAATATTAAAGATTTCAGAGATATTTGCAGGCATATAAATGCAACATTCTTTCCTTAGTACAGCATAGACACGTTTGAGAGGCCAAAATTACATGTATGTGGCTCTATTCTAAAACACTGTTTGTCCAGTTTTATGAACCTTTTGGGCAAGAAGTTCAATGGCCCAGATGGTGTTGTCTAACACTTCTCCTATTCTCTGAATCACAATTGATGAAAATCTACTAACTTTATGAACCTTTTGTGTAGCATGTATTGGAAAGAACTGAGGAGAAAAGAAAGCAATCTGTGATTCTTCTTGAGTGAGATAGGCTTTGGATCTAGGGCAAGCTCCTATTTTTTGCTCATTTAATTAAGCTATCTAAATATTTCTTTTTTTCAAAAGGAAAAATTGATGTTCTAAAATAAGCCCCGGGTGAAGTCTGTCATTTTACCAGGATAACAAGTCTCTGCCTAGTTTTCAGGAAGTAGCCAGTGGGGTTTTGTGTCACACATTTAAGAATACTTGTCATTAAGGGCCAACCAATGATCTGTTTTCTGACAAAATATTCCTCAGGAACTGTCAAAAGTATGGTAACAGTCAGATCTCACTCATGCTGTGGCACTAGGCAATGTCATTTGTGGTACTGAAATACTTAGGTGGATCTAGAGCCAAAGAGAAGTAGTGTTTATTTGCAAGTTCTATGGCAATGAGACAGCCTCCAAATACACACATTATGTATTCCCTACAGCTCTTTAAAGTTCTATTTCTATAAATATTTCATTATAAAGCCTAGTTCCAATGACAAGGCCCAAAGTGTTGTTTCTGCAAAAATAGGAAATTCAATTTCTTTCATAGAAACAATATACTGTGGGATTTTTAATTTATGACTGTCTCACCTGTTATATTGTTTACCATATATTCACCTAATGATTGAGTCCAATTATCCAGAAAACCAATGGATTCATTTCAAAAAATTGGTGCCATAGAAAAGTGGTTGTCTCACAAAGGAAAATTTATGCATACTCCAGAGTCAAGTTGTATACTTCAGCCAATTCAGAAGTAAATTGGAGATAGGCGTTAAATTTGTATCAAGAAATGAGCAAAAGTGAAAAAAAAATCTAATATTAAAAGCAAAGAAAATTTGAAGGAAAATAATTAAAAGACATTTAGGTAGGAGAGGAAGAAATAAAACTATTTTGCAAACAAAGGGATTTACCATGTAGAAAATCTGAAGAATCTGCAAACAAGACACAAGAACTAATGCATGGGTTTAACAAGATTTCTAGAAATAAGATCAACACACAAAAATAAGTTGTATTTCTATATACTAGTAATGAACAATTAGCAATTGTAATGAATAAAATGCCATTTACAAAGCAACAAAAATATTAACTACTTAGTGATATGCATGACAAAAGTCTGCAAGAACTGTATGCTAATTTTAATAACAATAAAACATTGCTAAGATAAATCAAAGAAGAGTTAATTAAATGGGAAGATATACCATGTTCATGGATGGAAGATTTAATAATGTTAAAATGTCAACTCTCCCCAATTTGATCTGTAGCTTCAATAAAATTTCAATTAAAATCCCAGCAAGTTTTTCATAGAAATTGACAAGGTGATTTAAAATCCATATAGATATGCAAAGGACTTAGAATGTCCAATACTACTGTGAAAAAAAGTGCAAAGATAAATGGCTAAGACTACATGATTCCAGATTTATTCTAATGCTACAGTAATCAAGAGTGTGGTACTGGCAGTAAGACAGACAAATAGATAAATGGACTCATATGTATGAGTTAGAATTGGACTCATATGTATGAACAACTGATTTTTGACAAAGGTGAAAGGCAATTCAATAGAGAAAAAATAGTATTTTCAGCAAAGAAGTACTGAAATAAGTTAATATCTATAGGTGAGGAAATGAATTTTTCTTTTCTTATTGAGTTGGAGTCTCACTCAGTTGCCCAGGCTGGAGTGTAGGGCATGCTCACGGTCACCACAGCCGTGACCTGCTGGGTTTAGGCAATCCTTCCACCTCAGCTTTCCAAGTAGCTGGAACTACAGGCATGCACTATCAACCACACCCAGCTTATTTTTTTATTTATTGTAGAGAGGCGGTCTTACCAAGTTGCCCAGGCTGGTTTCAAACCCCTGAGCTCAGACCTCCCAAAGAGCTGGGATTATCAGCTTTAGCCACCACAGCTGACTGGAAAATGAATTTCAATTAAGATCTTCCACTATGTAAAAAACTTAGCTCCAAATGAATCAGATCTAAATGCAAAACACAAAGCATTAAAAATTCTAGAAGAAAATATAAGAGAAAAACCTTTGTTACCTGGGGTTGGTTAAAGATTCCTTATACATAATATAAAAAGAAGAAACCATAATAGAAACATTTAATGAACTAGACTTTATAAAAATTAAAACATCTGCTCTTCAAAAGACACTGTTAAAAGAATGAAGGGAGGATAACTTGATTTTCAAAGATACTACATTATTAGATTCAAATGTATACTTTTCAACAACAACAAAAAAGTCACAAGACATACAAAGACACAGAAAAATAGGACCCATTCAATGGGGGTGGGGGGCCAGGGAACCAATAAACTGTCCTGAAAAGCCTGATGGCAGATCCACTAGACAAAGACTTTAAAACACCTGTTTTAAAGATGCTCAAAGGACTAAAAGAAAACACAAAGAGAGCCAAGAAAATGGAAATATCAACAAATGATAGAAAACCTAAAAAGAAAAGAAAAGAAATTCTGGAGCTGAAAAGTACCACAACTGGAATGAAAAAATGTACTTGAGGGATTCAAAGGCAGATCTGAATAGGCAGAAGAAAGACTCAGTGAACTTGAAAATAGGGAAAATAAAAATTACCAATTTTAAGGAACAGAAAGAAAAAGATTGAAGAAATATGGACAGAGATAAGAAAATCTATGTGACACCACCAAAATGACCAGCACAAGCATTGTTCTAGAAGAAGAAAATGAAGAAAGAAGAAATAATATTTGAGGAAATAACTGAAAAGTCCCACAAAGACATGAACATAAACATACAGGAAGCTCAACAAACTCCATGTATGATGAATTCAGAGACTCACACTGAGATATGTTGTAATCAAACTGTTGAAAGACATAAACAAAATTTTGAAATAAGCAAGAGAGAATTGACTTGTCACATGCAAAGAATTGTCAATAGGATTAACATCAGATTTATCATCAGACACTTTGGAGGACAGAAGACAGTGCACTTATATTTTTTAAGTACTGGAAAGAAACCCTAACCCTGAATTGGACCCTACATCTTTAAAATAATTTTTTTAATTGTCAAAACAAAATTGTACTATAAAAGCTAGTATTGTAATAATGGTGTGCAACTCCATTTTTTGTTTTCTATGTGGTTTAAAAGACCAGTACATTTAAAAATAAACTAGTCCAAAAGCTAGTATTATTGTAATCTTGGTTTGTAACTCCACGCTTTATTCTCTACATAACTTAAGAAATTAATGCATTAGAAAATTACTAATAGTCTGTTTTTGAACACACCATGTATAAAGATGTAATTTTGTGACAACAGCAGCTAAAAGGAATGGGGACAGAGCTGTTAAAGAAGAGAATGTTTGCATGAATGTTTGAAATTAAACTAGTATAAAGTCAAATTAGAGTGTTATAACTTTAAGATACATTTAGAATATTGAATGTAATTCCTGGTAACCACAAGAAAATAGGCAAAAAAAAAAAAAATGTACAAAAAAGCATGAGAAAGAAATTTAAACATTTCACTACAACAAATAAACTAAACCACAAAAGAAGACAGTACTGCAGGAAATGAGAGACACAAAGCTATAAGACATCTAGAAAACAAATAGAAAACTGAAAAAATTCTTTCTTTTTAGAAATTACTTTAAATGTAAATGAGTTAAATTCTCCAATTGAAAGACAGAGATTGGCAGAATAGACCAAAAAAGAAAAATGACCCCATCACATACTGTTCACAAGAGACTCCTTTTAGAATCAAAGACACAAGTGGGTTGAAAGTGAAAGTACAAAAAGGGGTATCTCATGAAAATAGTAACCAAAATAGAGCAGAGATGGCTATACTAATATTAGAATGACTAAAATTAAAATTATTAACAAGTGTTAACAAAAATATAGAGGAACTGGAACTTTCACGTGCTGCTTGTGGGAATATAAAATGGTATAGTCACTTTGGAAAACAGTTCAGTAGTTTCTTAAAAAGTTAAACACACACCTACCTTATAATCCAGACATTTCAACAAAGACTTGTATACAAATCTTCATAGTAACATTGTTTGTAAATAACCAAAACCTGGGAGCATCCACCCAGGTTTTGTATAAACAAATGTATGTATAAACAAAATGTATACTTATATAATAAAATACTGCAATACAAGCAATGAACTATTGATAACCACTATTTCAAGAATTCTTTTTTTTTTTGAGTTGGAGTCTTACTTTGTCACCTAGGCTGGAGTGCAGAGCAGTGGTATGTTCACAGTCACCCCAGCATCAACCTGTTGGGCTATGGCAATCCTGCCCCATCCTTCCAAGTAGCTGGAACTACAGGTGTGCGCTACCACACCAGGCTAATTTTTTTTTCCATTGTAGAGACGAGGTCTCACCATGTTGCCCAGGCTGGTCTTGAATCCAAGGGCTCAGGCAATCCTCTCGCCTCGGCCAGGAATTCTTAAAATAAATTAAGGTTAGTGAAATCCATAAAAAAGGATACATAGCGTATAGAACCACCTATGTAAAATTCTAGAAATACACATCAGTTTATAGTAATAGAAAGTATATATGTGACTGCCTGTGGATGGGTTGGGAATAGGGAGAGCTTACAAAAAGACACAAGGAAATTTAGGGGAGTAACATACATTAATTGTCTTGACTGAATGTGGTGATGATTTCATAGGTATATATGAATGTCAAAACTTATGGGAGGAGGGGGAGGGCCAAGATGGCCAACTTAAAACATCATATGATTGCAGCTCTCTGAAGATAAGCCTGTATGGAGAGCAGACCTAGGGCCTTGGGGGTTAACCTTAACACCCAAGCTGAGTTCTATTGGATGTCACCTGGGGATATAGAGAATGGACAGTTCCAAGCCCTGGGCACCCCTGGAGGCAGTCCCCATGTCAGATCAGGAGACAGAGGGTATGAATGAAGATGACAACTTTTCTTTTCTACATTCCTCATGGGGGTCTCTGTGAACTCAGCCAAGCGAGAGATAGCCCATGAACTACCTACCCCCTGCACCTCTCCCACACCCCAGGTTATAGAGGTCTGCCCTGGGTGGAGACAAAGGCACTGTGGGCCCCATGTGGAATCCAGGGAACCCCATTTCCCAGAACTCCTGGCTGTACCTGCTGACCCTCATCCCCATGGAGATCCTCAGCAGAAAACAGCCAGCAGAGGTGGTCTGTGCTGTGCAGATGTGCTTCTATCCCTCCTGCCCCAGCACTCCAATTTGAGGAAGTCTCACTGTTGCCAGACAGCTTGGCAGCCCTTGCAGCCTTGGGCTGGAGATGCAGATGTGGCTCTCTCTCTGGGGCTGCAAGTAGGCAAGAAGGAAGGCAGTCTCCTTAGCTTTTTCTATGAGGCCAACATCATCCTGATGTCTCAAAATGGCAAAGACCCAACAGGGAAAGAAATCTACAGGCCAATTTCCCTGATAAATATAGATGCAAATATCCACAGCATGATCCTAGCAAATCACATCTCAAGGATGATCCATCAAGACCAGGTGGGCATCATTTTCAGGATGCAAAGCTGGTTCAACATATGTAAATCAACAAATGTAATCCATCATACACACAAGTGTGAAACCAAGAAACACATGATTATCTTATTAGACTCAAAAAAACATTAGATAAAATACAACATTCCTTCTTAATAAAAACCCTTGAACACCTAGGCATCAAAGGAACATTCTTCAAAATAATAAGATCTATCTATGACAAATCTGCAGCCAACATCATGCTTAATGGGCAGAAGCTGGAAGCATTCCCCCTAAGAACTGGAACAAGACAAGGATGGCCACTCTCACCCCGCCTATTTAACATAGTACTGGAAGTCCTATTTAGAACAATCAGGCAGAAGAAAGAAATTGCAGGTATTCAAATACAAAAAAAGAAAAGTTAAATTAGCCTTCTTTGCAAATGATATGATTCTCCACCTAGAAAACCCTAGGGAGTCTGTAAAAAACCAACTTGCACAGAAAAATGACGTTGGCAAAGTCTTGGGATACAAAATCAGTGTGCAAAAAACAGGTGCATTTCTATGTACCAACAACAAGCAGGCTAAGAACCAAATAAAAAACTCTATCCCTTTCACAATAGCTACACACACAAAAGCATCTTGGCATCCATCCAATCATAAAGGTGAAAGATGTTTACAATGAGAACAAAATATTACTCAAAGAAATCAAGGATGGCCATTGCTTTGTTAAACACTGGTATGTCCATGTGACTCTTTGAGCTATGGCTGCCATGTTTCTTTCCTAGCTTTGGCCTCCTCCCTACCTTGGGGAGGTGAATCTTCTCTCTCTCTAATTTACTTTCTAAATAAACTAAGTTTTTCAATTTAAAAAAGAAATCAAGGATGACACAAACAGGTGGAAAAACATCCCATGCTTAGAGATTGGAAGAATCAGTATCATCAAGATGTTTATCCTGCCCAAGGCAATCTACAGATTCAATGCAATCCCTATCAAACTATCAGCATTATTTTTCATGGACCTTGAAAAGACAATATAGAAATTCATATAGAAGCAAAAAAGAGCCTAAATAACGAAAGTATTCCTTAGCAAAAAGAACAAGGCTGGAGGCATCATACTCTCCAGACCTCAAACTTTAAGACAAGACAACAGTAACCAAGACAGCATGGTACTGAAACAAAAATAGACACATAGACCAATGGAACAGAACAGAGAATCCAGAAATAAAACTACAGACTTCCAACCAACTCATCTTCAACAAAGTCAACAAAACAAACACTGGGGAAAAAATATCACATTTAGCAAATGGTGCTGGGAAAACTGACTAACCACATGCAGAAGATTTGAAACTGGACCCCTACCTATTGCCATATACAAAAATTAACTCAAAATGGATCAGTGACTTAAATGCAAAATCCCTAACTATAAACATCTTAGAAGAAAACACAGGAAACACTCCCCTGGTCATTGAAGTAAGCAATGAATTGATAGTAAGTTCTCAAAATCAAATGCAGCAAAAGCTAGATTCTTCCATGGCAAAAGAAACCAGCAAGAAAGTAAAGAGACAACCCACAGAGTGGGGAAGAATATTTGCCAGATACTCATCCTAACAAAGGTCTAACATCCAGTATCTACAAGGAGCTCAAAAGAATTGACAGGGGCAAAAAACCAAATAACCTCATTAGAAGGTAGGCAAAGGACATGAACAAATATTTCTCAAAGAAAGACATCCAAACAGCTAGCAAAGATATGAAAATATGCTCAGCTTCACTCATTATCAGAGAAATGCAAATCAAAACTACAATGATGCCCGGCTCGGTGGCTCAGCCTGTAATCCCGCACCTTTGGGAGGCTGAGGTGAGTGGATTGCCTGAGTCCGCGGGTTCGAGACCCGCCTGGGCAACTTGGCAAGACCTCTACAATAAATCAAAATGAGTCCGGCGTGGTAGCGCGCTGTAGTTCCAGCTACTTGGAAGGCTGAGGCAGAAGGATCGCCGGAGCCCAGCAGGTCGAGGCTGCGGTGGCCGGGAGCGGCCACTGCACTTCAGTCTGGGTGACAGAGACTCCAACTAAAAAAAAAAAAAGAAAAAAAAAAAAAAAAGAAAATGGAGGAATAATAAAATTGTGCCAGTAGAGACAGTAGAATAGTGAAGTCATATTTATGCAGATAATAACTTAGAAACTTATTGGTATATATAGTTCCAATTTTCAAAACAAATGTGTATATTTATTTTTAACCCATAAACACACCAGATAGTGATAACTGCAATGTGCAGATTAAAATATGATATGTAATAGAAAGTGAATGGGTGGTTATTCTAGATAAGCATTCAGAGAAGACTTTTGTAAAAGAGATGATATTGAACCTGGGTTATGATTGATAAAGAGGAGCCAGCCATAGCCGGACTCGGTGGCTCAGCCTGTAATCCCGCGCCTTTGGGAGACTGAGGTGAGTGGGTTGCCTGAGCCCGCAGGTTTGAGACTCACCTGGGCAGGCGAGTCCTCATCTCTACAATAAATCAAAAAAATCAGCCGGGTGTGGTAGCGCGTGCCTGTAATTCTGGCTACTCGGAAGGCTGAGGCAGAAGGATCGCCGGAGCCCAGCAGGTCAGGCTGCGGTGGCCGGGAGCGGCCACTGCACTCCAGTCTGGGCGACCGAGTGAGATTCCAACTCAAAAGAAAAAAAAAAAAAAGAGAGGAGCCAGCCTTGTTAATATGGAGGTGGGAGTGAGTGGGAGAATGGGGTGAGTATTCCAGCAAAGCAAGTAGCTGGTGCAAGTGGGAGTTCTTTGTTGGGCAAGAACAATATTCTCAACGAACTCTTCAGTATCCGTTTATTTCTCTAGATATAAGAACAACACATTTCTTTACTTTGTCAGTGCACAGCAAACTTAAATTTATCACAATCTTTCCTTGTTTCCTTTTATTTTAACTTAAAAACATCTTTGGGCTATAATTTACATACCATAAAGCTTATCCATTAGGTGTACAATGCAATGGCGGTTAGTATATTTACAGACTTGTGCAAAAATAACCATAATGCAATTTTAGAACATTTTGATTACCTCAAAAAGAAAACGTGCAAACAACGTGACTCCTCTTTTTGTTGCTCTCCTTTTATTTCCTAGAGTACCTTCAGGCACGGTAATACAGAAAGGAAGGCCCTGGTTATATCAGAGGGAGTCAGAACAGTGGGGAAACCTCCCCTGACTGTAATTCATTTACTAAATATTTATACCAGGCATTCCAGATTCTGGCTGTGCTATGACTTTATGACAGTAAAATTTCAAGTGAACAATGCACTGTAAAGAGTTATAATTTGGTAGATTTTGCAATAAATATTTATAAACTTTATTGTTTACAATATTCGTGAATAAAAGTTGCACTATGTTTCCATTTATCCATGTAAATTAGCATCAATAGCCCTTGTCACTGTTTTTACACTGAAACTAAGCTCTTTAAGAATTATTAAATATTCCACTAAATAACTTCCATACTTCTTCTTTGCCTTTTGAAAGTAGTAAAGTCAGCAGGAGGGGAGTCCTTGCCAGCATTTATACAAGTTCCCTCCTGCTATCCTTCTCTTGCCTCCAATCAACTCTTGCTAACCCTTGCTAACATTTTGTTCTCAGAGAGAAGATGTAAATAAGAATTTTCATTATAGAAGAAATAAGAGGCTTATTTCAATAAGATTCTGATTAGAATCCAAACACTACACATGGTGTTTCTCCAGTCTTGGAATTTTAAATAAAAATTTTAAAAGATTCTTCTAGACAGCGAATATATTGAATTCTCATTAACAATTGTTTATTTTTGTTTTACTGGTTTTTAGAGCTGAGGTTTTTCTATGCTGCCTAAGCCGGAGTGCAGTGGTTCATGGGCATGATCACAGTGCACTACAATCACTAGCTCCTGGCCTCAAGTGAGCCTCCTGCCTCAGCCTCCTGAGTAGCTGGGACTAGAAGAACACCACTGCACTCAGATCCATAACAGTTTATAATCAAACATATGCTTGAAAAATTTTCCTTTATTTTTACCCCACTCCACTTTTGATATTAATTTTTTCAACACATTTATTAAATAGCGACACTAGCTAAATAGTAGAGAGATGTGAAAAAGTAGAAAATGCTGTCATAGAAAGAATACCAGACTCTTCTTCTCCCTCATCTTCCTTCTTAACTCTGAAACTGTCCTATAAACTTGATAATATTTTTCAGGGAGAAAGGAGGGGCAGAAACAAAAATAAGCCAGCATATTCAGCATTTATCATTAGGTCAGCTTTCTCTTTCACCTGCTTCCTCAGACTTGCTTGGTGTCTATTGTTCTAGGATCACAAAAAACCCTAGATTATAGTTTCCCTTAACTTCTCTATAGATAATAACGAACACTTTGTAAAACATTAATTTTTTTCAGCTGAGATATTCTTTCAGCTCCAGTATACCAATGAAACTACTGATGGCAGCTAGTCTGTAGGACCCCATGAGAAGTTGACTCACCCAAGAATATAGTTTCCACATCCTGATGATTTAATTCTTCTTACCCTGACCAATCAATGACCCCCATCTTCCAGTTCTTTGCCCTCCATGATCCCCTTAAAAATCCTGGTACAGGTCTCCTTGGGAAGAGGGATTTGAGTGTCTTCCATCCAAACTCAGTTACCTTGCAATCATTAAACTCTTTCTCTGCTGCAAACCCTGCTGTCTCAGTATATTGGTCTATTACTGTGCAGTG
Organism: Cephalopachus bancanus; assembly: GCA_027257055.1. Taxonomy (NCBI): domain Eukaryota; kingdom Metazoa; phylum Chordata; class Mammalia; order Primates; family Tarsiidae; genus Cephalopachus; species Cephalopachus bancanus. The sequence goes on along the minus strand of JAPVLO010000377.1, from coordinate 2,200,627 downwards.
GTCTTAAAACCTGTTGTCCTATAATAACTCCATCTAGACGTCTCTTTCTTGAGATTTAGTTTCTATGAGATATCCCCTCTCTCTCTACCATGGGGCAATTGAGATAAGAACTATGTAAACAGACAAAAAATGTAAAAGAAAAAAAAATTCAAAGAATAAAAGGGGATTATGTAAAATGTGTCCTAGAATCACATGCCGAATTAACAAAAGATGGGAATGTTCATTCTTCAAAATTCCTGTCCTGTCTTAGTCTGTTTTGTGCTTCTATAACAGAATTCCAGAGACTGGGTAACTTATAGTGAACAGAAATGTATTGTTTCTGGTTCTGGAGATTGGGAAGTCCAAGGTCAAGAGACTAGCATTTGATGAGAGTCTTCTTGTACATATCCCATGGCAGAGGGCAAAGAGAGAAAGAGTAAGAGGGGAAGTGCGACAGATTCACCCTTTTATTAGGAACCAACTCCTCAATGACTCACCTAATCCACTGATAATGGTATTAATCCATTAATAAGGGCAAAGTCATCAAAGATAATGAAATAATATCTTTTGCAGCAACCTGGATAGATTTGGAGAACATCATCCTAAGTGAACTAACACAGGAACAGAAAACCAAACACTGCATGTTCTCACTTAAAAGTGGAGCTAAACTAAGGATCTGCAAAGGCAGAGAGAATGGCACAATGGACATTGGAGACTCAGAAGGGGGAAGGCAAAGGGGTAGAGGGACAAAAATCACCTGTCAGGTACAGTGTGCACAAGTGGGAGTGGGGGATACACTTGAGCCAGACTTTGTTTTTTGCTATTATACAATGCAATCATGTAACCAAAACCTAGAACTATTGAAATAAATTTTTTTTAAAAAAGGCAGAGCCCTCATAACCTCTTTTTTTTTTTGAGTTGGAGTCTCACTCTGTTGCCCAGACTGGAGTGCAGTGGCGTTCCCAGCCACCGCAGCCTCTACCTGCTGGGCTCTGGCGATCCTTCCGCCTCAGCCTTCCAAGGAGCTGGAACTACAGGCACACACCACCACGCCTGGCTAATTTTTGATTTATTGTGGAGATGAGGTCTCTCCAAGTTGCCCAGGTGGGTCTCGAACCCACAGGCTCATGCAATTCACTCACCTCGGCCCCCAAAGCACTGGAATTACAGGCTGAGCCACCGAGCCTGGGCCTCATAATCTCTTAAAGGTCCTACTTCTCAACATTATTACATTGGAGATTAAGATCCTGACACATAGCCGGGCTCGGTGGCTCAGCCTGTAATCCTGCGCCTTTGGGAGGCTGGGGTGAGTGGATTGCCTAAGCCTGGGTTCGAGACCCACCTGGGCAACTTGGCGAGACCTCATCTCTACAATAAATCAAAATCAGCCGGGCGTGGTAGCGTGTGCCTGTAGTTACGGCTACTTGGAAGGCTGAGGCGGAAGGATCGCCGGAGCCCAGCAGGTCGAGGCTGAGGTGGCCGGGAGCGGCCACTGCGCTCCATTCTGGGTGACAGAGTGAGACTCCAACTCAGAAAAAAAAAAAAAAAAAAAAGATCCTGACACATGAGCTTTGGAGAGCACATTCAAACCATAGCCCCTCTCATTTATTAAGAGTTCTCTAAGTGCATCAGAATAGCTGAGAGAGCTCATAAAGCCATCCCACATAGCAATAGAAGAGAAGTCTAGCAGAAAGTCACAAGAGCTTTAGTACAGCTAAAGCAAGATGCTCCCAGGCTACACCTTCCTACAAGTTGTTGTGACAACAATTTTGGAACCAAAGAGTGGGCCAAAAGAATGTGAAATGAGATGTAAAGGATGTCCAACATAGCCTGCACTAGCCTAGAAAAAAGACCCTCGTGGGTGATGCACATCTTACTGAAAGACTTTTCAGGTTGGAGAAAAAGCCTTATGGTAACAAAGAGTGTATGTACATTTGCCTGGCCTTGTCCTTTTTGCATGTAAATCCCTGGGGACTCTGGAAAGGAGGTATAGCTATGGCATGATGGGAATAAAATGTTTAGGATTCTGGACTCTTGCCATCTCTCAATCTATCTAATGGGCATGATTGAAATCAGCCGTGACCTATGTCTCAAACAGCACAAATTGTTTCTGGCAAGTTGTCAACTGAATTGTGTTATGATTTCAAGATAACTGTTAAAATATATTCTAGCTTCTTACTTGACAATTGTACTTTCATTTACATTTAAAAAATGTGTAAAGCAGCCGGGCTCGGTGGCTCAGCCTGTAATCCCGCGTCATTGGGGGGCTGAGGTGAGTGGATTGCCTGAGCCCGTGGGTTCGAGACCCGCCTGGGCAGCGAGACCTCATCTCTACAATAAATCAAAAATCAGCCGGGCGTGGTAGCGCATGCCTGTAATTCTGGCTACTTGGAAGGCTGAGATGGAAGGATCGCTGGAGCCCAGCAGGTCGAGGCTGCGGGGGCCGTGAGTAGCCACTGCACTCCGGTCTGTGTGACAGAGTGAGACTCCGACTCAAAACAAACAAACAAACAAAAAAATGTGTAAAGCTATAATTTTGTGTGATTGAAAGGAAAATATCAAAGATAAAAATTTAATTATTAATGCCTATGACTGGATTTTCTGTTGATGGGCTGGCAATATAACAAAACACATAAAATTATATACATTCTATAATAAATAAGTAAATAAATAAAATAAATAAGGATTTATATTTATTCTATAAAATGTAGTTCTTAACTTCATTTAAGAAATTTCAAGCCAGGCTCGGTGGCTCAGCCTGTAATCCCGCACCTTTGGGAGGCTGAGGTGAGTGAATTGCCTGAGCCCGCGGGTTCGAGACCCGCCTGGGCAGCAAGACCTCATCTCTACAATAAATCAAAAAATCAACTGGGCGTGGTGGCATATGCCTGTAATTCCGGCTACTCGGAAGGCTGAGGCGGAAGGATCGCCGGAGCCCAGCAGGCCGAGGCTGCGGTGGCCGGGAGCGGCCACTGCACTCCAGTCTGGGCGACAGAGTGAGACTCCAACTCAAAAAAAAAAGAAATTTCATATTCAATCTTTTACAATTTTTTAAAAGAATTTTTCTTTAAATAATACCCAAGCTATTATCTCTCATTAAATTTATTTTTAACAGATTTACTGAAGTATAACTGATATACAATAAACTGCAAATGTTATGAATATACCTGTGAAACTATCACCACGATCAAGACATGAACATAGTATGAACACATCTCTCTTCCATAAATGCTTCCTCTTGCATCCTGTTGTAATCCTTCTCTCCTGTTCTCTATTCAAGTGCTCAAGCCATCTCAAGGCAATCACTGATCTACTTTCTGTTACAATAGATTTGTTTACATCTTCTGGAATTTTATAAAAATGGAGTCACAGAGTATGTATTCTTTTCTGTATGATTTATTTCACTTAGCAAAATGATTTGGAGATATATACACAAAGTTTTGTGTATTCTGTTGTATGAATATATAATTTGTTCATCTTGTTGACAGGCGTTTGTTTTGTTTTCACTTTTTGACTATTACAAACAAAGCTGATATTAAAAGAAATGAAGACTTCTGGAAATGGGTAAAACAGTGTTAGGGATAATCATAGCGTTATAAGTTGTTTCCAGAACTGTCCATTACTTGTGCCTCTTCATCCTTTAACTATGGTACAGAGTTTTTTTTGTTTTGTTTTCGTTTTTTTTTTTTTGAGTTGGAGTCTGACTCTGTCGCCCAGACTGGAGTGCAGTGGCCACTCCTGGCCACCACAGCCTCGACCTGCTGGGCTCCGGCAATCCTTCCGCCTCAGCCTTCCAAGGAGCTGGAACTACAGGCGAGCGCTACCATGCCCGGCTGGTTTTTTGATTTATTGTAGAGATGAGGTCTCGCTGCCCAGGCAGGTCTCGAACACGTGGGCTCAGGCAATCCAATCACCTCAGCCTCCCAAGGCGCGGAATTACAGGCTGAGCCACCGAGCCCGTCTAGTACAGAGTTTTAAATATCTTTGAACAATACTTATGATAGAAAAATATATGGAAAACATTCGTACCATACCCTCTGAAATATTGTAAATTAACTTTCAAATATCTTAGCTTTCTCAAACTGTATCCTTTAAGTATGTGGTATTTTTCATTTCATATATGCAATTCAAAGTCAATGTTTCTAATTAAAATCACTTAACAAGTTTGTGTGCTTCTGCAATCAGAAACATAAATCATATGGCTAACATCATTTACTAATGCCCTGGTGACAACCAGAATAAGTATATGTGGAATTTTGACTAGTCAAAATCCCATCATACATGGTTTTAAATGTGCATGCCTTGGTTCTCTTTAAAAATATTTATTCTTTGATACAATCAACAATAATTGTTGAGTAATAAGTATGGATCCAAGTCCTGAGGACAGGGCAGGGGAGTCCCTACTTTCATGGAGGTCACATTCTAATGAAAGGAGATACAAAATAAACAAGTAAACAAATACATATGTAATAAGTCAGACGATGGCAGTTGCTATGAAGAATAACATGACACTGATAGAGAGTAAGGAGGTTTCATTCGAAATTGAGAGATGTTTGAAGTCCTCCACAATAAAGTAATTTTGAGCATAGATGTGAATAAGAAGGGAATGAGATCCCGAGGTAGAAATGTGCTTGGGGTAAGTTCTAGGAACAGGAGGGATGTCAACTGGCTGAAGTAGAATGAATAAGAAACTGAGTTGGAGAAAATGAGGCAACTGGGAGGCCAGATTATGTAGGCCTTTTGGTTATGATGAAGATTGGAATTTTATTTTGTGTGAGATGGAAAGTTATTGAAGGATTTTGAGCAGGAAAGGGACTCATTATCCAACTAATGTTCTAAACGTATCATGTTGGATGCTGTGTAGAGACTTGAGGGCAGGTGGATCAAGAGAGAAAGCAGGGAGACCTGTAGAAAGATAAATACTGTGGCCGGGCATGGTGGCTCACACCTGTAATCTCAACACTTTGGGAGGTGGAGACCAGAGGATTGCCTCTGAACCCAGGGGTTTGGGACCAGCTTGGGCAACTTGATGAGACCTCGTGTACAATAAATCAAAAAAATTAGCTGGGCGTGGTGGCACATGCCTGTAATTTCAACTACTTGGAAGGCTGAAGTGGAAAGATCTCCTGGGCCCAGCAGGTTGAGGCTGCAGCAGCGGTGAGCATGCCACTGCACTCCAGCCTGGGTGGCAAAGTGAGACTCTGACTCTAAATAAATAAATAAAGAAGAAAGAAAGATAAATACCATAACATAGAAAAACTGTAGATCAACTCTGCATATCTTGTGCTCTGCTGATAATGTCATCCAAGTGAAAGTTTAAGGATAACTGAACCAATGCTACTTGGGAGATTTCTGGGTTTATGGTTCTCTGAAATGGTCTTTGTTTCCATTGAGTGACTTCTATGAGGAGCTGCTCTTAGCATTTTGATTATGATTTATTTCCATTCTAGTTATCCATTGCTACATAATAAATATTCCCAGAATTTAGTGGATTAAAATAATGACATTTGTTTTCTCACAAATCTGTCATTTTGGCAGGGCTCATCAGTTTGGCCCCTCTCAGTGCTACTTGGCATCAACTGAGAGGGCTTGACTTGTCTGAAGGCTGAATCACTCACATCTGGCAGTTGAGGCACTCAGCTGGGTCCTCAGAAGGCTTACATTTGACCTTGCCATATAGCTCCATTGCTTCTTCACAGCACAGTGGCTTGGTTCTTTTTTTTTTTTTGAGTTGGAGTCTCACTCTGTCGCCCAGACTGGAGTGCAGTGGCCGCTCCTGGACACCGCGGCCTCGACCTGCTGGGCTCCTGCGATCCTTCCGCCTCAGCCTTCCGAGTAGCTGGAACTACAGGTGTGTGCTACCACGCCCGGCTCATTTTGATTTATTGTAAGATGAGGTCTCGCCAAGTTGCCCAGGCAGGTCTCGAACCCGCGGGCTCAGGCAATCCACTCACCTCAGCCTCCCAAAGGCGCGGGATTACAGGCTAAGCCACTGAGCCCGGCGTGACTTGGTTCTAAAAGGCCAACATCCCTATGGTGTTTGGGTTTCAAGAGTGAGCTGGGTGGATGCAACAATAACTTATCTAACCTAGCTTTGGAAGGCATGGAGTATCCTTTCTGATGCCTTCTAGTCTCTTGAAGCTTATAAGGCTGGCCCATATTCAAGAGGAAGAAAATTAATTACCGTCTTCTGATAGGAAGAACATCAAGTCCCACTATGTGGCAAACTGAGTTGGCATGACCTTAGGAATACCTGTCGGGCTAGGAAGGACAAACTTTGCCTGGCTTCAAGAGAACACAGAGGTTTTGAAGAAAAACATAAAATAAAAGGAGATTTAAAAACAATGATAACACAAGACAGTAACAATTAAGCATGATCATTTGTTTTTCTAACAAACAACTGAATGCTTGCTATATATTTAGGAAACAAGAACCAAAGTCTTTGAGGTGTTTGTGGTCTAATGAAGGAAAAACATAAAAGGATTTATGTCTCATTCCAGTACTGTTTCTGCAACACAGTAGGCACTCAATAAATGTTGGCTAAATTGAATATTCTATTGTAATAAGTGTTATATTAGGCTATATACAAAGATTTAAGAAAACACAGAAGAGCCGGGCTGGGTGGCTCAGCCTGTAATCCCGCGCCTTTGGGAGGCTGAGGTGAGTGGATTGCCTGAGCCCGCGGGTTCGAGACCCGCCTGGGCAGCAAGACCTCATCTCTACAATAAATCAAAAAACCAGCCGGGCGTGGTAGCGCTTGCCTGTAATTCTGGCCACTTGGAAGGCTGAGGCGGAAGGATCGCCGGAGCCCAGCAGGTCGAGGCTGCGGTGGCCGGGAGCGGCCACTGCACTCCAGTCTGGGTGACAGAGTGAGACTCCAACTCAAAAAAAAAAAGAAAAAGAAAACACAGAAGAGGGAGAAACATACCATAAGAGGGCCATGGAACGCTCCACAGAGGATATGACATTTAAATACCTGAGAGTTTGAGGTAAGGGGCATCAGAAACATCATGTCAAAGGCATGAAAGCATGAAAGACCATGACTGAGTAAGAGAATGGCAAAGGGACTGTGGCCAAAATATATCCTTAACACAGAGTAAACACTCAATAAATATTGCCAAATAAATGATGAGGGAAAGAGTGAGATGATCAACCTACGAAAGTTAGGTTTATGTTGGGTTGTGAATCTTCATGCCGTGTAAGGAATGTTGGAATGTATTCCACATACAATGTGGAGCTGTATGATGTTTTTACACAGGAAGATGTAATTAGAGGTATGTTTAAGAGAGAGAACTCTTGCAACAAGAAGAATGGATTAGATGAAAAAAGATCAAAACATGGCAAGCTAGACCAATTTGGAAGCTATTGTAAGCGCTTCCAAAGGTAAGGCAGTAGAAATGGGAAAGAAAGAGCAGACAAAAGAGATACCTTTGATGGTGGAGTTGATAGATTTGATGACTCGATTAAGTTATTGGGATTAAAAGTGAAGAAGAGAGATTCTTCTTAAATTTCTGGCTGGTTGACTAGATAATAATTACATCATCACCTAATGAGATAGAAAACACAGGAGGAAGAATACTTTTTTTTTTTGAGTTGAAGTCTCACTCTGTCGCCCAGACTGGGGTGCAGTGGCCGCTCCCAGCCACCGCAGCCTCGGCCTGTTGGACTCCGGCGATCCTTCCACCTCAGCCTTCCAAGTAATCGGAATTACAGGCATGCACTACCACGCCCAGCTGATTTTTTGATTTATTGTAGAGATGAGGTCTCCCTGCCCAGGTGGGTCTCGAACCCGCGGGTTCAGGCAATCCACTCACCTCAGCTTCCCAAAGGCGCGGGAAGGAAGAATACTTTTTAAGTTTTGTGGTTTTCTTTTTTTTTTGGTGTGATAGTCTTTTCAGTTCTAGGTATTGTATACTAGACCCTTGAATGGGACATTGAAGGGGAGATGACTGGTTGACATTTGGAGCTATGTGTACAGTTCTAGGTATTCCTAGGAACCACAGTCTGGGTCATGTAAGAATATTTACATAAGAGACTTAAACTTGGACCTGGCCCAACTAGCCGGAAACCTAACCTCATATTGTTTCTTCCTGGTTCAAGTATATTTCTGGGCTATTTTGTGTGCCTTCACAAATGGCAGAGGTGACCTACTTCTTTTGCATTTTCTCTGTTTTCCCCTGCTGCTTCCAATATTATAATCTGAACTCCTGGCTGAGCACTGACTTTTGAAGATACCTCCTGTTTCTGTTATACTTCTTGATTTTCACATCCCTCATGTGGTTCTCAGGCTCCCGTGACAGCACTGAGAGGACAACTCTGAAATTTCTTAAAGTAGCATGGGTGTTCTTCCATTCTTACCCAGGAAACACCTCCACGATTAAATGAGAAAAATAGTCTTCCTAGCACCTGGGTAGCCGCCATGGAGGTGTGCCTCTGAGCTCTCTCTTCAAGAGAATCTGTTGTTGGGCACTTAGTAGACCGACAGACGCCAGTCACTGTATCTTTGGATCCACTCTGGCATTTATGCTGAGGTCATGCTTCTAGAGGCATCTCTCAGTGAATGACTGAGCATTGCAAGGATATCAGAGTTGGGTTATTTCTGCCCAATACGGGACTTCTTTAGTGACACCTTTGCTCAGAGATGCCCTTTTTTTTGAGTTGGAGTCTCACTCTGTCACCCAGACTGGAGCGCAGTGACACACTCCTGGCCACCGCGGCCTCAACCTGCTGGGCTCCAGCGATTCTTCCGCCTCAGCCTTCTAAGTAGCCGGAACTACAGGCGCGCGCTACCACGCCCACCTAATTTTTTGACTTATTGTAGAGATGAGGTCTCGCCAAGTTGCCCAGGTGGGTCCCGAACCCATGGGCTCAGGCAATCCACTCACCTCGGCCTCCCAAGGGATTACAGGCTGAGCCACCGAGCCCGGGTTCGGAGATGCCCTTTTGATGTGGCCAAGTCTTTCTCAGAATGATCTTAGGGTATGAGAACTTTCCTGCATTGTGTTCTGAAAGCGCTACTCACCAATTCCTGTTCTCTCAGTTTATTTATCATTCATAGACGGTTGTTTTTTCCCCAATAAATTTCTCATGTGTCTAACACTGTTTTCGAGGATTTGATTTTTGTAAGACCTTAACTGACACAAGTGATACTAGAATGGAGTTGTAAAATTGGTTTACTCACCACCTGGATGCCAAGGAAAACTCCATCCTAAGTGGAATGTCGGGCACGTGTAGTCCTCGGCACAAGGTGGTGACTCAATTGCTGAAGGTTTTGCTGGGGGTGGCACAGTTCCTGCATCTGAGACAACAATATTGGGGGATGACTGGCTGCTTTTTCATGTAGGCTTTAGACTCCATTAACTCCTGGTTTACCTCTTTCCTGGGTGTGCCATTTAATAATGGATACCTGATAGCCAATTGTCCCTTTGTTGGTGTTTTCATTTCTGATCTTTTATTCGTCCTAGGTAACGTTAGATGAAATTGACCATGATTATGACATCTGGTAAGATTATCAGGCTCATTTGAAGGATAAGCTGCAGGCTGGCTCTTTAACCACTGCCAAGCCAATTAACTATGTCATTAATCTAGATGCAGCAAGGGGTGTTGGCAGTCATACATATTCTACCTTTACTGGCCAGCAGAAAGTCCAAGGTACTGCAGTTTAAAAAATTACAGGTTGAACATCCCTAATCTGAAAATCTGAAATGTTCCAAAATATGAAATTCTTTGAGCACTGACATGATGTCACAAGTGGAAAATTACACACCTGACTTCACGTAGGCTATACAACTTGGGCTAGAAAGTTTAGACTAGTTTATGTGTATCAGGCAAGTATAGGCCTGATTCATGGGCATGAATTCCATATAATCTCAGCAGTAGCATTTCAATGACCCTGGGTCTGGGCTCAGTTCTAGTAAGTTATTGTCAATAGAGTCAGGTACAAAAGTCATTAAAGTTTAGGACCCTACCTATAATCTGTGAATAGGATGAAGCTAAGGGGAGTTATATTAGTGCACCCAAAGTTAATTTTGTCTTGTCTTGAGGGAAAGATGAGTTCATTCCCAGCGTTGGTGACTGCTCGGAGGTTTCTGACAGTTCTTAGATTAAGATTTTCTGTTGGCTGACCATCAAGCTGCAGGGGGTAGTGAAGTCTGGGCTAAATTATTAGCCAACTGCCCTGTGGCTAAAACCTAAGAGAGATTAATTGTGTCTCCTCTAGTTGCTGCTCTCCTGTGGTTTATGTTGTTTCTTTCCTAAAAACTAAGGTTGTATCTCTCCTTCCATAGCCACATGATTACCAGTATTTGCAGAAATCACTTCACCTTTTTTGCAATCCTCTTCATGTCTTACCCATACCATATATCCAGACTCAACCCTAAGTAACACAGCAATTTCTTCCTTATATACCTTGTACCACCCTAGAATATTTCCTAGCCTTGACTTGTGAGACATACAAGAACTATGTTAGGTGTTGTCACCTTATATGCATAATTTCATTATTATCCCCGATTGTCCAAATCCAGCAAGCACAGTCAAGTGGAAAACAAAACAAACAAACAAACAAACATGTCAGGTTAGAGTTTCCTAGTCCCAGTTCTTTTTTACTGCTCACAAATTGCGGTTGCCTGATTTTCCAAGGTTAGGTATGGAAGTAGAGATAGAGGGTTAATTATGTAGCTTAGGTTTTTATAGATAGTGCGGGCTTCCTTCCCAAACTCATAATTAAACATTCTATTTCAATGGAAGGCTCTTTTTTGGGAAATTGCCATATTTAGGCCCCAAACTGCTAAGCATTAGAATTACTAATATATAGATTCAGAGCTCAAGAGAGTTCAGGGCTGAAGAAAGAAGTTTAAAAGTCATTGGTATATAGGAAGTAGCCATGAAAATAGAAGCTGTCATTCAGAGGAAAGGTATATAGTAAGAAAAGAAGAGATTAGAAAAAAGTATTCGTGGAAACACTGACATTAGAAATCAAAGGAGATGGCTAAGAAGACTTTAAAAAAGAGATTAGAGAAGAGGAAGGGGAAGATCAGGAACAAAAGGTATCAATCACAAATATGAAAGAGGAGAGTAGATTCCAAGGAAGGATGGATTAAAAATTTCAAATATTCCCCCAAATTACATAATGTAGGGACTGAAGTTCATTCACTAGACATTTTAGAAACAATGTCATTTAACATTTATTGGACATCTACTGCACACCAGGGAAGTTCCAAATGTTGTACAAGTATTGACTAATTTAATCCTCACAATAACCCCAGAAAGCATGTATAAGTATGATCCCCACTTTAAGACTGAGCACATGGAGTTTAAGATCACTGTGCATGAAGTTATAGGTATAGGCTTGCTGCACCAGGATTCCAACCAAGGTGGTCTTAACCACTATACTCTTAGTACAGTAATGAGGACAGAAGCTGAACTGCAGTAACTTGAGTAAAGAAGTAGAGACAGTAAGTCTAGTCTCTCTTCCAATAGATTGACAGTGAGGAAATGTGAGGACTGAAATAAATCTCAAAATCTGGGATGCCTTTCAAGGTGTTTTTTTAATTTTTGTTTTTATAACATAGGTAACTAGAAAGCCTATAATGCCATTTCAGAAGTACAAGCTTGTGTGATGTGGAGAAATACATGTTCAGCTTTGTTAAAATTCAGTTAATAATTATATCCAAGTGGATCTACCCAGGACATAGTTGGATATAGGAGTCTGGTGCTCAAGAGAGACATCTAGAAGAGAGATAGAGAAGTTAAAACTATTAATGGGTATGAGAATATTAAAAAAAAAGTTGAGAATAAAAACAAGGGCAAAGATGGAATCCTGTGGGACATGTACACATAAAGGTTTGGCAAATGGATGATTCTGAGAAAGAAACTAAGAAAAACAGGGCCAGAGAGGTAGAAGTCAATCCATGAGAGGGTGATGTTACAAAGTCAAGTTGAGGATTTCATGTGCAAAAGCCACGAAAGGATAAGAAAGATAACTATGGAAAAGAACCTGTGGTTGTCATTCATTCTTTTTTCCAGTATGTCAGCTCTTTTTCTCCCAGGCACATGAAGATATGCATTTGTCTGCTCCTCTGAAGTTAGGGACGAACATGTGACTTGCTTTGGCCAATGAATTGTGATTGTGAGAGGAAATGATGTATACCACTTCTGGTGAAAGCCTTTAAGAGTTGGTGGGTGAAGCCGGGCTCGGTGGCTCAGCCTGTAATCCCACGCCTTGGGAGGCTGAGGTGAGTGGATTGCCTGAGCCCGCAGGTTCGAGACCCGCCTGGGCAGGCGAGACCTCATCTCTACAATAAATCAAAAAATCAGCCGGGCGTGGTAGCGCGCGCCTGTAATTCCGGCTACTCGGAAGGCTGAGGCGGAAGGATCACCGGAGCCCAGCAGGTCGAGGCTGCGGTGGCTGGGAGCGGCCACTGCACTCCAGTCTGGGTGACAGTGAGACTCCAACTCAAAAAAAAAGAGAGTTGGTGGGTGACTCTCCATATCTGTATCCCTGCTATTCCATATAGTGGAGGCTCCATCAGCCTAGTCCCTTAGTGAGGATAAAATAAAGCAGAGACCTCTGCCTACTTAAAAATAAAAAAAAAATAGACTTAAGGAGTACATGTGAGGGTTTGTTACATCAGTATACTATATTGTGTGATGGTGAGGTTTTTGCTTCTGTTGAACCCACCCCCACATGGTAAGTGCGGTACTCAATGGAAGGTTTTTCAACCCTTCTCTCTCTTTCTCCTTTCCCCCCTTTAGGAGGTCCCCAGTGTCTGTTTTTCCCATCCTTATGCCCATGTGTGCCCATGTTTAGCTCTCACTTTTAAGTAAGACCATGTGGTATTCAAGGTTCTGTTTCTGTGGTAACTAACATAGAATGATGGCTTCCAAATGCATCCATATTGCTGTGACGGACATGGTTTCTTTCTTTTTTCTTTTAATTGATTAATTAATTATTTTCTTGAGTTGGAGTCTCTCACTCTGTCTCCCAGGCTGGAGTGCAGTGGTGCACTCATGGCCACTGCAGCCTCGACCTGCTGGGCTCTGGCAATCGTTCTGCCTCAGCCTTCCGAGTAGCCGGAACTACAGGCTCACACTACCATGCCCGGCTGATTTTTGATTTATTGTAGAGACGAGGTCTCTCCAAGTTGCCCAGGCAGGTCTTGAACCCATGGGCTCAGGCAATCCACTCGCCTCGCCCTCCCAAAGTGCTGGGATTACAGGCTGAACCACCGAGCCCGGCCTATTTGTAATTCTTTCAGAAATTTTCAAGCTGCTTTCCACAGGGGCTGAACTAACGTACATTTCCACCAATAGTGTATGAGGAGGATTCCCTTTTCTCTGCAACCTTGCCAAATCTGTTGTTTGACTTTAACAGTCAATGTGACCGGTGTGAGGTGATATCTCATTGTAATATTGATTTCCATTTCTCTGATGACCAGTGATGTTGAGCATTTTTTCATATGCTTTCTGGCTACTTGTATGCTTTGAGAAGTGTCTGTTCATGTCCTTTGCCCACTTGTTATTGGGTTTGTTTTTCTCTGTCAATTAATTTGAGTTTCTTATAGATTCTGGATATTATAGGCCTTTGTTGGATGCACAGTTTGCAGATATTTTCTTTCATTCTGTGGATCGTTTCTTTTTAACTTGATCCTATTTGTCAATTTTAGTTTTTGCTGCTTTTGCTTTTGAGTACTTGGTCATAAATTCATTGCCTAGGCCAATGTCCAGGAAAGTGTTTCCTAGGTTTTCTTCTAAGATGTTTATAGTTTGGGGTATTACATTTAAGTCTTTAACCTGCTTTGAGTTAACTTTTGTATATGGTGACAGGCAGTGGCCCAGCTTCATTCTTCTGCATGTGTTTTCCCAGCATCATTTGTCGAATAAAATGTCCTTTCCCCAATATTAGTTTTTGTAAACTTTGTCAAAGAGGAGTTGGTTGTAGTTCAGCAGTTTCTTTTCTTTCTTTTTTTTTTCTTCTGAGTTCTCTATCCTGCTCCATCGGTCTGTGTCTATTTTTATACCAGTACCATACTGCTTTGGTTACTGTGGCCTTGTAGTAAAGTTTGAAGTTTGGCACTGTGATGCCTCCAGCTATGTTCTTTTTTTTAGGATTGCTGTGGCTATTTGGGCTCTTTTTTGCTTTCATAAGAATTTAAGTATTGTCTTTTTTAGGTCTATGAAAAATGATGCTGTTAGTTTGATAAGGATGGCAATGAATCTGTAGATTGCTTTAGCCTGCTGCCTACTTTGATGAATGCATATCTTGAGCAGAAATAAACATTGTTTCAAGCCACTGAAATTATTGGCATTATTTGTTACTGCAAAATAAACCAGAGATTTTACAATTAAGAGCCCATTTTACCTTTAGAAATGTAAGTAGTATGGTAGAACAGAATACCATCATTAATGAATACATGAAAATTTAAGAAGTTTAGTAGTAAAGAAGGGATGTAATATAGAATCTGATAAAATCTGAGGAGAGTCAAGATCAAAGGAACAAATGAAAAAATGTTGAGGTAATTCAAGAAACACTGAAGAGCTGAAAATATAACTAGCTGTTTTGTTAACACCAGGACTTTAAAATAAAATTAAAACAAAAGCAAGAATTACAGACAACTTTTTCATAAAATAAGCTAAAATTATTTGGGTTGCTAATTTAGTTCATAACAACTGAATACAAAAATCCTTGCATGCCAGTCTCAGTGGCTCAGCCTATAAACCCAGCACTTTGGAGGCCAAGGCGAGTGAACTGCCTGAGCCCATGGGTTTGAGACCAGCCTGGGCAACTTGGTGTGCCCTCATCTCTACAATAAATAAAAAATTAGCCGGGCATAGTAGTGTGTGCCTGTAGTTTCGGCTACTTGGAAGGCTGAGGCGGAAGGATTGCCTGAGCCCAGCAAGTCGAGGCTGCGGTGGCCATGAGTGTGCTGCTGCACTCCAGCCTGGGCGACAGAGTGTGACTCCAACTAAAAAAACCCCAAAAAACAAAAAAATCCTTGCACTCTGAATTTTGTAAAAAAAAAACCCAACATGTGATGATAATGAGATGTGAAAATAATACAATTAGTAAATGCCTAATTTTAGAAATGTTTAGAAAACATACCCCCATGAGTACTTATGTTTTTCAAATGGTATTTTAGAAATCATTTAATAAAACTTCTCTTCTATTAAAAACGAGTTATAACTTTATATTTGCAGAAGTTTTGACACTGATCGCTCTAAAAAATTCTAATGCCCTTGAGACCGGAGTAACTAATTAATAAAATGCTCTCGGCAGACAAAATAAACTCAGAAGAATTCATGCCACAATTATAACACTGAGATAAACATTTGCATCAGAGCGATCTGATTTCAGGTGTTACATCAAATAAAAAGCTGAACACCTCACACTGTATTTTTCAGACCTTCTGAGAGACGAAATTATTCATAATTTATTATAACTTTGAGATTGCCATTCATTATGTAGTGTTAGCAGCAAATACTTACATTGGGACACATATAAGTACCAAAATAAAATTATAGAAGTTGGGAGACTATGTCTTTTAAGGCCAAGAACTTCATCAGCTCTTGTCATATTTTCTACCAAATAAGAATGAAAGCACTTTCATTAAGTTATCAAATAATAGTCAACAAAACTCCTTAAGATAATTCCCTCTAGAGTTTCTCACACAAAGGTTGTTGTAGCTTAACAAATACTCTAGCAAGCTTGAAAGCATAAGGTTTTTCTTATTCTTTTTTCTTCCATTTTTCAGTCTGCTTTCTCTTGATGCCTTCTGTAATGGACTTCAGCTGAAAACAGCAACACAGGATATATATCATTAGATTCCTTAAGCCACAGCACCAATAGCAAGTTAGTTCAGGAAAGCGCAGAGTCATTCTTTTCAGCTGAGGCAAATGTGGGACCAAGGGGCTTTCTTTGCATGGGGCATGTAATAACTGGCCTGCGAATTTTGGAGAAGGCAAGAACAGCAGACTCTTTGGTAGCCCTAGGCTATCTGCATCCAGGGACCTCCCTGGGGAGGAAGAAACAACACATGAGATTAGAACTGTGCAAATTGCCTTATACTAATGTGGTGTTCCTTGCGCATAAAGAAGGCATGGAAGCTGTTTCCCAGAGGGAGTCAATTTAGACTCTGGTGCCAGGAATGTAGAGACCAAAGAAGATAAAATATTTGAGGTTTTAAATATATGAGATAGATGTAAGGTGGAGAATGGGGCTCCAGGAAAGGCTTTATGAGTAGGAATGGTCAAAATGCAATTTCTAAAATTCCAAAGAAAACAGGAGTGTTTCAAGAGGCAATGTGGCGGTGTGAATAAGCAATGGACTCCCCATCTGCTCTCCCTTTCCTCTCAAATATGGGATCCTGGCTGAGCTCGGTGGCTCAGTCTGTAATCCAGCGCTTTGGGAGGCCAAGGCGAGTGAATTGCCTGAGCCCACGGTTCGAGACTAGCCCTGCCTGTTTTCGTTTGTTTGCTTTTGTTTTTTCCCCTGCAGTTTACAGCTAGTAACAATCATATGGTTCCTGATGTATTTCCCGATCTGATTGCATTTGTTTTGTTTGGGAAACGGCATTTAACAAGTAATTAATGCTTACATTGTTAAGTGCTAAAGCAGTAGTCACCTTTATTCTGGAATTTAATTGTGTTTTGTAATTTTTTTTTTTCATGAGAGTGAGTCTTATAATTGTATTGTTATGCAGCATGCTGAACCCCTGGCATTTAGGAAAAGTGAATATATGAAATACTTGGAGTCAGAGAAACTTGACATTGTAAGTGGAGAAGGTGTTACATTAATTCCAATGGAGGACTCGAGAAGGCGCATTGTTAGCATCATAGCCTGTGTTGTGTGACAGCCACTGTTTCCCAGACACAGGACACTGTCCCACACCGTATTAGTAGGTGCCTCATGGCAAATGAACTCTCGTTCAAATAAATTTGAGAAAAGCTGTCTTGAGTAGACTTACCTATCTTCCTCTTTCTGTGGGGTTTCTCAGTTTTTAATCCATGAATGTTCATTTTTAAATGGCAAGAGGGAAATATGTGGTGCAGTATTTCCATGATGTTTTTGGCCATGGGATACTTTTACTGATGGAGTTCAGGACATGCTATCTCAAAATATGGCACTTTGGCATTTAAGAAAACAGCAGAGCTGGGCCCGGTGGCTCAGCCTGTAATCCCGCGCCTTTGGGAGGCTGAGGTGAGTGGATTGCCTGAGCCCGCGGGTTCGAGACCCGCCTGGGCGGCGAGACCTCATCACTACAATAAACCAAAAATGAGCCGGGCGTAGTAGCGCGCGCCTGTAATTCCGGCTACTCCGAAGGCTGAGGCAGAAGGATCGCCGGAGCCCAGCAGGTCGAGGCTGCGGTGGCCGGGAGCGGCCACTGCACTCCAGTCTGGGCGACCGAGTGAGACTCCAACTCAAAAAAAAAAAAAAAAAAAAAGAAAAGAAAAGAAAACAGCAGAAGCAGGAAGAAAACAGGAGGTACTCTTACCTTCCCTTCACCCTTCTCCTCTGAAGCAGATCCTAAAACTTGCATTCCATAGAAACCTTCCCTATAACCGGAAGAAAGAAACATCCTTATCCTTGAAGATGCTAAGACGACGGCTCACACATGTAATCCCAGCACTCTGGGAGGCGACGGCAAGAGGATTGACTGAGTCCAGAGGTTCGAGACCAGCCTGGACAACTTAGACCTCATCTCTACAATAAATAAAAAAAATTAGCCAGGTGTGGTGGGACGTGCCTGTAGTTCCAACAACTTGGAAGGTTAAGGTGGAAGAATCACTGAGCCCCACGGGTCGAGGTTGTGGTGGACATGAACGTGCCACTGCACTCTAGCCTGAGTGACAAAGTGAGACTCTTACTCAACAACAAAAAAGAAGAATCCGAGCAAATAGGCTTTTGTTACCATTAGATTATACCATCTTTTTACAACCATAATTCTACACAACTGTCCACTCTTCATCAAACCTAAACATAAAAATATGCAGGGTTCTCTGTTTCTTTGGGCCTTCATTTCTAAAGACTCAACATGTCATGTAAAACTTAAATTTGTATGCTTTTCTTATTAATCTGTGTTTTGTTATAGGGCCTCAGTCATGAAACTTGCAGTGTGTGAGAAAATATATTACTATTTCTCCTTTATAATACCTGTTAACATATATCAGATCGTTTATTAGGAAACCAGTTTGAGACACATGAAGTTATGAAACAGTCCTTGGTTGGCCACTGGTTCCCGCTTAGTTCATATATTGGGGCTTTGGACAAAAGCTTCATAGTAAAAATGTGCATTTACCTGGCTTTGGGCTCTTTGCTTATATGTCTTGGGCTTATTACATGAGCAGAGGATGGGAAGAGTAAGGGTAGAGCTGGATGGAGGGAAGGGAATGGAAAGGAAAAATAAGGCCACGGTAGGACAAGATATGGGCATTCAAAAATCTTGCTTGCTGGCCAAATACTTTTTCAGTTCCACCTTTGATACATCTTATTGAATCAGAGAGATCTGAGTTGAAGTCAAAGCTGTACTGACTGTCAACAAGGTGATTATATGAATGTTGCCTAACTCCCAAACTTCAGTTTCCTCATGTGTAAAATTAGGAGAATCTAAGCCGAGCTCGGTGGCTCAGGTTGTAATCCTGCGCTGGGAGGCTGAGGTGAGTAGATTGACTGAGCCTGTGGGTTCGAGACCTGCCTGGGCAACTTGGCGAGACATCATCTCTACAATAAATCAAAAATTAGCCAGGCATGGTAGTGCGCGCCTGCAGTTCCAGCTACTTGAAAGGTTGAGGGGGAAGGATCGCCGGAGCCCAGCAGGTCGAGGCTGCGGTGGCTGGGAGAGTGTCACTGCACTCTAGTCTGGGCCACAGAGTGAGACTCCAACTCAAAAAAAAAAAAAAAAATTAGGAGAATCTAACTCACTCATTGGATTATTGTAAGAGTTACTAAACGGCCCATTTGGCACATCATAAATAGTATTTGTTGAGCAAATATACCTAATTTTGTGCCTAGTATATAGTCCTCAACAAATGAAAATTTTTATGATTACTACTATCATTATAAGGTCCGAATCTGAAATGTAAATGCAGATAGAAAGCACATCAGTGTTGAGAAAGATATATGCTCACTAAACTTAAATTTTATGCATGCATATGGATTTTTTAAAATAAGATCATGTATATGGATCTATAGATTATCATGGAGTTAATTCTAGACTTAAAACAAGTAATTGGTAGCACATAGCCTGTGGTTCCAGCTATGTGGAAGGCTGAGGCGGAAGGATCGCTGGAGCCCAGCAGGTCCAGGTTGCGGTGGCCTGAAGCATGCCACTGCCCTCCAGTCTGGGTGACAAAATGAGACTCCAACTCAAAAAAACCCAAAAAACTAACAAACAAACAACAAAAAAACAAGTATCAAGGGCCAAAGGGGAGGAGCAAAGCACATGTAACCAGGACAGCAGTGTTTTCATATTGCTTTTGCAGAGGAATAGATCATCCCAAATATTAATAATATGTTCTCAACCCATATCAAACTATCCTACACACTAATATCAAAGGAATCTTTCCAAAGTGCAAGATATCAGCTTGTTGTTCGAAATCTTTAATATTTGTCTGTTAACAGAGCAATAATTCCTACTGAGAATCTGATGACAATTATAAACATTCTCCTGGCGGGGCTCAGTGGCTCAGCCTGTAATCCTAGCACTTTGGGAAAAAGAGACGAATGCCTGAGCCCATGGGTCTGAGACCAGCCCGGGCGACTTGGCGAGACCTCATCTCTACAATAAATCAAAAATTAGCCAGGTGTGGTAGCGTGCGCCTGTAGCTCCGTCTACTTGGAAGGCTGAGTCAGAAGGTTCGCCAGAGCCCAGTAGGTCAGCGCTGGGGTGGCCGTGAGTGTGCCACTGCACTCCAGCCTGGGTCAGGGAATGAGACTCCAACTAAAAACAAACAAAAACCACAAAAAACAAAAACAAAAAAACATTCTCCTTAGAGAAATATATAGCTGCTCATGCACAGATAATTTTCCCTACTATTTCAAGACCCTCTTGGACACACCAAAGCCCATTATAAACTATGTATTCTCGGCCGGGCTCGGTGGCTCAGTCTGTAATCCCAGCGTTTTAGGAGGCCGAGGTGAGTGGATTGTCCGAGCCCGCGGGTTCAAGATCCTCCTGGGCAACTTGGTGAGACCTCATCTCTACAATAAATCAAAAATCAGCCGGGCATGGTAGCACGCGCCTGTAGTTTCAGCTACTTGGAAGGCTGAGACAGAAAGGTCGCTGGAGCCCGGCAGGTGGACGCTGGGGTGGCCGGGAGCGTGTCACTGCACTCCAGTCTGGGCGACGGAGGGAGACTCCAACTCAAAAAAAAAAAAAAAAAAAAAGCTATGTGTTCTCCATGAATGCCACCATTAGAACTCCTGAGGTTCAACCTAATATGATATAGATCAGCATTTTTTTTTTTTTGACTTAGAGTCTCACTCAGTCACCAGACTGGAATGCAGTGGCACGGTCATGGCCACCGCAGCCTCAGCCTCCCAAGTAAGCCGGAACTACAGG
The DNA here is from genome assembly GCA_027257055.1 of Cephalopachus bancanus. Taxonomy (NCBI): domain Eukaryota; kingdom Metazoa; phylum Chordata; class Mammalia; order Primates; family Tarsiidae; genus Cephalopachus; species Cephalopachus bancanus. The sequence continues at coordinate 2,180,093 of JAPVLO010000377.1, read as the reverse complement.
CGCATGCTACCATGCCTGGCTAGTTTTTGATTTATTGTAGAGGCGAGGTCTCGCCAAGTTTCCCGGGCAGGTCTCGAACCCGTGGGCTCAGGCAATCCACTCACCTCGGCCTCCCAAAGTGCTGGGATTACAGGCTAGTCCAGCATTTTTATCTTGACATTCAAGACCCTCTACAAAAACTCTGCGTCATACCTACAATAACTTTACTTCCTACCCCACCCTCACCCCTCTTGACTACACACATAGACCCAGTTTTGCAGTAGAGGATTTACCCACTGAATTTCCAAAATTTCAGAACCAGATGTGTCTATCTTATCTTCCTGATCTTGTTTGTAACTGTTGCTTTGCCTGAAATGCCTTTCTCAGTACTCCGCTTTACGTAATTCCTACTATCTCTTTAAAGGTTCCACATACTCTGTGAAGTCTCTTTCCTTTTTTTTTTTTTTTGAGTTGGAGTCTCACTCTGTCGCCCAGACTGGAGTGCAGTGGCTGCTCCCGGCCACCGCAGCCTCGACCTGCTGGGCTCTGGCGATCCTTCCGCCTCAGCCTCCCAAGTAGCTGGAACTACAGGCGTGTGCTACCACACCCGGCTCATTTTTTATTTATTGTAGAGATGAGGTCTTGCCAAGTTGCCCAGGCGGGTCTCAAACCCACGGGCTCAGGCAATCCACTCACCTCAGCCTCCCAAAGTGCTGGGATTACAGGCTGAGCCACCGAGCCTGGCTGTGAAGTCTTTTTCAATCAACGATGACCATCAAAAACCACACCTTCCTCAGAATTCTTGTAATATTTTTTGCAGGGGAGGAAAAGTAAAATCTTTTTCCCCACCCATCACAAGGTTCATAGCTGACACTCCTATAACAAAACAAAACAAAACAACCCAGGTTAACGAGAGAAAAGCATAATAAATTTACTTAATGTAGGTTTTATGTGACATGGGAGGCTTCAGGCGTATAATCCAATGGTAAACTGGGGGGAGCTTGGCAAGGCTTGATTGTTCAGATTCTTCTTGACATCTCTGTGAAACATTCCTTCCTTCTAGGATACCTATCACATGAAGATCTTCAAAACAGATCAGAGAGACTTTTTTGCTTCTGTGGTTTTCTCAGTTTCCTGCAGTTTAATCTACTCATATGACAAGGTGCCATGTTTTGGAGCATTGTGTTCTGAGCCCTGACGTGGCCTTTATCACTCATTTAATAATTAATATCTATCCTTTAAAATTTATCTTTTCATATATATATATGTTGAATTTCCCCAACTCAATTGTAAACCCTACAATGACAGAGATTGTGTTTTGGCTCAGAGGTCAACTATGGAAGATATTAATGCCGTTTTTCTCAGTAAAATTAGAAAACAAACAAAACTTAGCTTAATTTCCCATATAAATTTAATTATCTGACACAAGCATGGATATAAAAATGAAATGACATTTAAAAAAAGTTGAAAAAGTATTTTAGAATTGTGGACAATTACAGTCAATCACCACTAGATGGAGAAATTGATTTTCTTAGTTTGATTTAATCTGAAGCTTTTTGTTTGAAGAATCACAAATGCTTATTTAGGTCTCAGATGGTTATTGTTGGCAATTTATCAGATTATCGATATCGTCAAGATGATTTATTTTCTTTATAATTTTATAAAAAGTATTCTCTATTTTCCTATTTCAAACTCCCACCCCTAAAAAAAAGGCAAAACAAAAACAAAGCAAACAGATATAATGTGTATAAAAAGAAACAGATTAAACAAGTGATTTAAGATATACCACCGTTAGACTCAGGGCAAAGTTTCATATAATTTCATATATTAACATAATTAATGTATTTTTATAATACATAAGATAAATGTGCTGATGTTTGTAAACCCTTATAGACTTCTTTCTAACAAACTGTTTGACTGTATTTATTATTATTGTCATACACCACGCCTGCATTTTAGACATCAAGTACAAAAACTTGTTTCAATTTAACTTGCTTTAAAAGCCCTGTGTTGTGTTCCTTCCAAAAGGGAAACTTGAAACCTCTCCCCAAAATAAAATGTGTGTAACAATTTTATATATGTATGAAAATAACTTCTCACCAAGGGCAAAGTTGACATCATTACAATCGATTAGAAAGTAGAAACCCTTCCTTCCTTCTTTCTCTTTTCTTTTGAGATAAATGTTGTTACTTTTTTATTACTGTGGCAGAAATGTTATAATTATCATAAATAAGCTTTTGCACATGCTGTTATTTCATCTTCTGTAAAAAATTTTCAATCATATTCTTAATGTTTCTGTTTCCAAGCCAACTGTTTAATGCTCAAGGCTTTATTTCAGATTGCAGCTCAGACTATTCATTTATGCTAACAGTAGAGCTTGAACAATACTGTAAATTAAAGAAAATGTAATTTTGGGATTTGTCTTATAATTTACCATTTTCAAAAAGCACTCTCTGGAGAAATTAATAGCTTAAATATTACTGGAATAATGAGGATCAAGTTTGAGGAAAATATAGCTTGAAAGTCTATTACTGAAAATGATGGAAATAGGCATTTTTTTGTATTGCTATCCAAGCAAATATAATACCATACCATTTATCTCTAATTATCCCTAAGAAAAAGAACAAGAAGCACAGAAAAAACAAAGAGTAAAGATTTAAATGGATCTGTTATTCTCCTGCTTTCCCTCACCTACTATTTCTGTTATTATAAATATTAACAAAAATCAGCAAATAGAACTAGAGAGTAAAAACAGAAAGCTGATATATTCTTTGGGTCAACAAAGAACTTCTATGCAGCACATCAAAAAATCTTGGGTCTATTATTCTGGGGAAATATCCTCACATATAATCCAAATGTTCATTTTCAAATCTATTCATGTTCAATGAAGTGTGTGATTTTTCTATTCAAGTTAAAGAAAGCCAGATTGAGAATTTATCTAAATTCAGTTAATTATATTTGGTCAAGCATTGTCCTTGGCACAAATATTCTCCAGATCTAATTTTTTTTGTACTTTTAATCAGCTATGGTTACAGGGGTCACTGGCTGTAAAAATAGAAATTTTAATTACCTCAGCATACCATGCTATGACTAGACCTTTATATTTTGTGTTGTTTCTTCCTGTCCAAATACATGGTTGGGTTTATGCAACAAATGTATCCTACAGAGGTAAAACAGGGACAAACAACATGGAACAGTTCAGTGAGATTAATTTGGATCTTAATGGAGCTTTGTAAAAGTTTGGAACTTCATTTCTGAATGGTAAGTAGCTGCTGACAGCCATTTGCATTGTATCTCTTAGGGCACAGTCATCATTTGGGCTGGGTAGTTTCACCACCACCCAATTAATTTTTAAATTATACCACCAGGAATTGACACATTGTCTTGATGCATTTATATCCGTGATCTTGGAGCCTTGATGCCTCACTTATCACCGCCCTCCCCAACTTGCGAGAAAGACTTCTCTCTTTTGCAAAGGCAGGGATGTGAGACAGAAAAGAAGCAGGCAGAATTTTTACACCTCCTCTTGTCAGTCTGGATGATTCACTAAGCTTGGTAGGCTGTATGCCCTGTATCAATACAATTACATAATCATTACCTGTAAGTTAAATCACTTCACACACCCACTGGCAAAAATGTAACAATAAAGCTATTTTTATGATTTTTCCTCTTCAAAGTAATTACATATAGTTGAGAAACTAAACTACATTCAAACTAATGTAACTTCAAACATTACCTTTCCCCTTATAAAACTTTTTGCTCTTCTTACCTTGTACTGTACTGAATTTAAAAACAGAAGAAAAAAGGCTAGTGATGGTAGAGAGATAAAATGAGTTTCTCAGCTATTCAGCAGATATGTTCAGAAAAAATATAAGGGAAACTGCTAGCATTTTCACACTGCTTACCAGATAGTAGGTATTCAAAAAGCACCCATTGAAACAATGTGAAATAGATATGTTTTTTTCAAGACGACTGGGAAAATGCCCATATTTCCAAGAATAAAAGTATGCTTAGAGGAGTATTTTTGGACAATAAATGTAAGCATCAGGAAAATTTCCTTGAATTAAGGGAAATAAAGATGACTTTCTGATTTTATAATTAGTTAGCTTTGAAAATTGGTATCCCTAACTTCTGGGCATTTAAAGGATTTAGTGATAGCAGAGGAAGCCATGTAACCTCAAAGAGCATGGGTTTGAATCCAACACAGGTTGTCACAGAAAGTTGATACCATTTGACAACTGCTTTGTGAAATGAGCTGGTCTCAGTCCAGTGGACAGATGTCCATATTACAAAATGCTCTAATTGGCAGTCTTAGCAGAGGAGCCAAAAACTGGATGGGCCTGGAATCTGAACCCTCTTCTCACTCTCTAGAGGGTTAGACAGAGGTACACTCATAAGGGAAGCTTAGACTTGCCAGTGGCAATTATATATATGTTTTATGGATAAACAGAGGACTCCGTGTTTCAAAGCTGTCAGTCTAATTTTTCAATATATTGAAGTATTTTTAATAAGGCCTTCTCAAATTGATGTGTTTATTACTTTTTGCTGTAAATTTATTATTACGAGCTTGCATACTGTTAAAGATAAAAAACAGAGCTGGACAGTAAAGTGGTAAAAACAGATTTTATTTGGGAACTATTGCAGCATGGGAACAGACACTTCACTACAGAGCTAGGCTCAATTCCGAACACAGCATGGACAAGTAGGGATTTATAGGTAGGTAGGGATCAGTGGATGGAAAATTACTAGAAGGAACCATCAGGGGATAAACTAACCCGATAGGATTCCTGCTGAAGGCAGGCCAAGGTGATCTGATATCACTTGGAGAATGGGAAGAAGAAGAAGAATTTGCTTAAATATCCAGGGTGATCAGATATTGAGAGTGGGAGATTTTCACCTAACTGACTTAGCAGAGTTTTTGCTAAAACTGAGCGATGCAAAGATGGACACAGAATTCTAAAGGTTAAGGCCTGGTAGAGAAGAGGATTCAGGGAGTCTGGTTAAAGTCTGGTCAAGGAGCGTCTTTATCAAGATACTGTGCATTTTTCATATGAAATGTGTACTGCTGTTGGATTTAAAGACTATCACTAGTCAGCTAAAAATACCACACATGCCATGAAAGCTGGCAAGTAAAATCCAGTAAATACTTAAACTTAGAATATTTTGCCTGTGGCTCAAAATGAGCCCAATCTGCTATAGCTTTTCTGTGTGTCACACTGAAGCAGACATTCTCAAAACCTGGGAAATCAGAGAGACTGAATTACTGGACATATCCTTTTAGAATTAATGACACAGCAATAGGCCTGATAAGGGCCCTTTATGCTGGGTGGTGATAAATGACTGTCTACCTGATAGGATTTTAGCAGCTGTGAGAATGCCTGCTGTCCTGACATGCCTAAAATTCCAGGCCCGAGGCATCATCTTTTAACTTTGGCTTTGGTTTCCAAGGGAGAGGCTGTTTTCCAAATTAGGGTTCACAGTTCTATAGGGGTTCTGCTAAAAACAAAAAACAAAACCTTCAAGCCACTCACACACACACACACACACACACACACACACACACACACACACACACACAATGTGTGTGTGTGTTGGGATGGGTCCATGGTTACATACATTTGGGAAACATTTGGTTAAATACTTTTAAGTATATTTACTTATGCAAAATTCCCAGAGGCTTTAACATACGACGTCTTGATTCTCAAAGAAGTGAGAGTATGCAGCATTTTATATAACACCCATGAACACTGCAGAAAACCAGTGTTCCAAGGAACACAGACTGAAAATGCTCTTCTTGGTCATTTAGAGTTAGGTGTTCACTAACTGCTAATTATTATCTGATAGCAGGATAGTTTCAAAGAAAAGGGGGAATGTAGGAAGTAGGAAGAATTTGTTATCAGTAATTACTGGAGACTGTTTATCTACAGTTTTGCTGCCATCAAAACACTTAAAAAAATAAAATCTTCCTCAGAATGGAGAACGGTTTGCTCTTTGAGAAGTTTAGTAGATTTTCAGTAGTGTGTTGCTCCTGGTAAACTATTCTCAAGAAACTTTGGGGACAGTAAAATTTCCTGCCATCAATTTTCTCTGAAATGTTAATTAGATGAGTCAGCCTGTAAGTCCTTTAATGCCCTTTCTCTTTAAGCCTGCTGCTATGTTCCTTTTTGTTTGGGATTGTCCTGGCAGGAAAGGGAGTAAGAAATATTTGGAGCAAGCCGGGCTCGGTGGCTCAGCCTGTAATCCCGCGCCTTTGGGAGGCTGAGGTGAGTGGATTGCCTGAGCCCGCGGGTTCGAGACCCGCCTGGGCAGCGAGACCTCATCTCTACAATAAAAATCAAAAAATCAGCCGGGCATGGTAGCACATGACTGTAATTCCGGCTACTTGGAAGGCTGAGACGGAAGGATCGCCGGAGCCCAGCAGGCCGAGGCTGCGGTGGCCGGGAGTGGCCACTGCACTCCAGTCTGGGCGACAGAGTGAGACTCCAACTCAAAAAAAAAAAAAAAAAAAAAATATTTGGAGCTATACAGTTGTAAGAAGGGACCAGAGAAATGTCACCCCAAGGGCCTGTTAAAATGAAACTGAGTGCTGGTTCTTCTAACAGAATTCACTTACTGCCCTTCAAAGCTGAGCCTCAACCCTGGTTTCACATTAGAATCTTAAAAAAAAAAAAAAACAACCCTCAAACACTGGTGCCTGAGTCTTAACCTCACAAGTTTAGATCGAATTAATTAGAAGAGCAGTCAAGGCACTGAGGTTTCTTAAATCTTCCAAGGGCTTTTCTGTGCAACCAGCGTTGAGAACACAGACATCATGGGCCTTGCCTAAGCTGCCACACTCTTCCGTTGACAATTCTAACATGACTTCAACTAGCTACAGATCTGTTATTTAAAATTTGATCAGGCATTTCAAGAATGATCTAATTTACATAGGAATCACTTGATGAGTCTAACTGACACATGCCTGGCATCCATGCCACACTCCACTCCCCACCAAATGCACAACTGCATTGAGCAACATGAATGTGAATGAAAGGAAAGCCTTTGCTAAGAGGCACTGTGATGTTTGTCATTTTCCAACGGTTAAATATTCAAAATGTATTATTTCATATTCAAAATACACCCTAGACTGGAACAACAAAGAAATTACCCAAGACATCAGGGCAAACACAAACCCTAATTTAGAAGCCAGTGTATTTTTCTTTCTTGAGTTGGAGTCTCACTCTGTCACCCAGACTGGAGTGCAGTGGACGCTCCCAGCCACTGCAACCTTGAACTGGGAGCGGCCACTGCACTCTCGAATTGCTGGGCTCCAGTGATCCTTCCTCCTCAGCCTTCCAAGTATCTGGAACTACAGGCGCATGCTACCACCCCCGGCTAATTTTTGATTAGTCTTGAACCCTTGAGCCCAGGCAATCCACTCACCTCGGCCTCCCAAAGAGCTGGGATTGCAGGCTGAGCCACCGAGCCCGGCTAAGCCAGTGTATTTTTATTTTCAAGAGTACTTGATAATTCACTGAGCTTAGGTTTAGTGAGATATAGTTATGTGGTTCACAACCATTTCCAGCTATAGTTAAATTATTTCCAGTCATTAGTGTAGAAATGGCCATCAGGAATACCTCTACAATGCTAACTTACCCTATGTTAGAGCACAAACGTTTAAGGCTGGAGTCTTATCATGTTATCAACATATTTTATAAAACTGCCACCAGTAATGTGTGGGTAGTGGAGGAGAAAAACACTAGAAATGTATTGCACCAGAGCTACTCTGTGGAAAAATTCTTTCAATCATCATATGTAGAAAATTGTAGGATTTGGTTCTCACTGACTCCAATCAAAGTGGAATTTCTATACTGTCAGGCATATTCTTGATAATAGAGCAGTCAATTACAATGCACTGCTATTTTTTTCTTTATTGATAGTAATTGTATGAAATAGGACTCATCTCATGTTCCTATGTTTATAGGGCACAAACTTATAACGGCACTATTATTCTTCCTATAGGGAATATTGCAAAATCATTACCATATGACAACTTTAAACAATATTAAGCCAGAAATGTGGAAAAAAGATCACAGAGGTGCGTCAGGCAGTTAATTTACTAAAATAGGTTTTTTTCTATTTGAGATATTTTTAAGCTTTCAGATTTTTTCGACTTGTTTTGGTTGTTCTTATTAAAAATAAATATTTGCTTTCATACTTAAGTTTGTACTGATTTAGTGAAAGACAGTACTTCCAGATTATGTAAGCTTTAGGTACCACAAAACCTGGATCCACCTTTGTTATACCGCCCACAAAATGAATTAAAGTCGTATTCTTTTTTTTGGTCCTATTATATTGATCTAGTATGCTTTAGGTTAAAAACAAAAGACACAAAAACCAGACCCTACCCTCTTCGGTATAAAGGGAAACATTTGGTTGATGAAAGTCAACTTAAAAAAAACTTAAAGCTTGCGATGGCTTTTCAAAAAGCATTTGTTTGGGTGAAGAAGAGAAGCAGGGGAGCTAAAAACAGGAAATGACTAGAAATAAGAAAGACAAAGGAAATACGAAAAGAGAAATAGTGACATTTGAAAAGGAAAAGAGGCCGGGCTCGGTGGCTCATCCTGTAATCCCAGCACTTTGGGAGGCCGAGAGGAGTGGATTGCCTGAGCCCACCTGAGCCCTGGCAACTTGGTGAGACCTCATCTCTACAATGAAATGAAAAATAGCCAGGGGTGGTAGCCGGCGCCTGTAATTCTAGCTACTCGGAAGGCTGAGGCGGAAGGAATGCTGGTGCCCAGCAGGTCGAGGCTGCAGTGGCCGGAAGCGGCCACTGCACTCCAGTCTGGGCGACAGAGTGAGACTCCAACTCAAAAAAAAAAAAGGAAAAGAGATAGGACAAGAGAAACAAAACAAGAAAAGGATGAGCAGAAGCCCGGCTCGGTGGCTCAGCCTGTCATCCCGCGCCTTTGGGAGGCTGAGGCGAGTGGATTGCCTGAGCCCGCGGGTTCGAGACCCGCCTGGGCAGCGAGACCTCATCTCTACAATGAATCAAAAGATCAGCCGGGCGTGGTAGCGCGCGCCTGTAGTTCCGGCTACTCGGAAGGCTGAGGCGGAAGGATCGCCGGAGCCCAGCGGGTCGAGGCTGCGGTGGCCGGGAGCGGCCACTGCACTCCAGTCTGGGCGACAGAGTGAGACTCCAACTCGGAAAAAAAAAAAAAAAAAGAATGAGCAGAAAACAGAAAAAAAAGCAAGAGGAGAGGTTAAATAAAATACCAACTTACTTTATTTATTTATTTATTTATTTTTGAGTTGGAGTCTCACTCTGTCGCCCAGACTGGAGTGCAGTGGCCGCTCCCGGCCACCCCGGCCACCGCAGCCTCGACCCCATGGGCTCCGGCGATCCTTCCGCCTCAGCCTTCCAGGCAGCCGGAGCTACAGGCGCGCGCTACCACGCCCGACTAATTTTTTAATTTATTTATTGTAGAGACGAGGTCTCGCCAAGTTGCCCGGAACGGCCTCGAACGCGCCGGCTCAGGCAGTCCTCTCGCCTAGGCCTCCCAAAGTGCTGGGATTACAGGCTGAGCCACCGAGCCCGCCTCCAATTTACTTTATAAATGGTTACTGACAACTGACTTCTGTGTTGACTCCTCACTGGAGCTGCCTGATAGGTGAAAATATCTACTGTTTCTTTAGGAATGATCCTGCAAAACTTTTCCTAAAGTGTATTCTGCTATCTGCTTGTCCACTATGAATCCAAACTAGCTGTTAAATATAGCAACCTACATAAAAGGTAAGAATGTGGTTCTATAGATTTCTGAAGGCAGATCATCCATGTTGTACAATATTACATAGGGTTTGGATAGATACATGTTTATGTTATAATCTCCTGAAAAAACTTAGAGATTATCTTACTCTTCTTTCTATAAAACAGATATTTTTAAAAACGGTGTAGTGAAAAAGTTTTCATTTCTGCATGAACAGGTACAGAGACTATATATTTGTTACTATATACAATAGATCATTTCATTTGGGCTAGTTCTACTTGTTAAAAGGTGTCTTCCTCATTGAGCTTCCCAAATCCACTTTCCTGTAACTTCAAACACCTGTTCTCTGCAATAATACTCTCTTTTCATTAAACAGTTCTTCAAATATCTAAAGACCGCACCTTTGCTTAGCGCGACCTGGCTCACCCTCATGATCTCCCATCTCTGGACATAACCTTAAATCTTTCTCTCTAGGAAATCTGTTGCAGTCAGAGGTGAACATGGTAATTCACATAGAGATGGACCTTCTATAGTCTGTCTCTACTTTACACTGTACTCCCGTTCGTTAGGCTATGTCTGAATTAGTTTTAGCAACTTTGTCACAGTGTTGGCTCATCGTAAACTTATGGTCATCTAACAGCACACCCCATTTCTACCCTCTCAGATTTAAAAAGTTTGAGCTTTTAACAGGGCAGGTTTTTCTTTTAATGCTATACTTGAGCAATTGCATTTTGAAACTAAATGCAAGAGTTTATATTTATTCTTGGTAAATTTAAGCTTCTTAGTGTATGACTAACATTCTAACCTGTTATAATCTTCCTGAATATTGAATTCAGAATTTAATCTGTTTTGTTAGCTATTTTTTCCAGGATTGTCAATAACCCATGTCCTGACTAATTGGTAACAATGTGGATGAGGGAAATTTTTGCATAGTTTTAGAATGAGACCCTGGTAGGATTTTCCAAGATTATGGAAATATTATATCTATACTGTTCAACATGGTAGCCATTAACAATTGGTAGCTCTTGAGCATTGAAATGTGGTGAGGACAACTCAGGAGCTTCCTTCTGAGGGCTGACATTGCTACATTAAGCCACGTACTTAAACTTTTTTTATTGATACATAATAGATGTACATATTTTGGGATACATGTGAAAATTTAATACATTCATATAATTTGTAAAGTTCAAATCAGTGTCATTGGGATAGTCACCAAACAAGACACTTTTTTTTTGTTTTTTTGTTTTTTTTTTGAGTTGGAGTCTCACTCTGTCGCCCAGACTGGAGTGCAGTGGCCGCTCCCGGCTACCGCAGCCTCGGCCTGCTGGGCTCCGGCAATCCTTCCGCCTCAGCCTTCCGAGTAGCCGGAATTACAGGCATGCGCCACGACGCCCAGCTGATTTTTTTTGATTTATTGTAGAGATGAGGTCTCGCTGCCCAGGCGGGTCTCGAACCCACGGGCTCAGGCAATTCACTCACCTCAGCCATCCAAAGGCGCGGATTACAGGCTGAGCCACCGAGCCCGGCAACAAGACACTTTAAAAAAAAAAATTATAAAGATGTGGGGGTACAATTCAGGGTTAGGTATACAAATGCTGATTATGCAGGTACCCTTGTCGATGAGGTGTGCCCCTCCCTCCCCTAGCAGTTTCCCTCAACTGCCAATCCCACTCCTCCCAACAGTTTCCCACTACTGACAATCTCTTTTTTGTTTTTTTTTGAGTCAGAGTCTCACTCTGTCGCCCAGACTGGAGTGCAGTGGTTGTTCCTGGCCACTGCAGCCTCTACCTGCTGGGCTCCGGCAATCCTTCTGCCTCAGCCTTCCAAGTAGCTGGAATTACAGGCGCGTGCTACCACGTCCAGCAAATTTTTGATTTATTATAGAGATGAGGTCTTACCAAGTTGCCCAGGCGGGTCTCGAACCCGCGGGCTCAGGCAATCCACTCACCTCAGCCTCCCAAGGTGCGGGATTACAGGCTGAGCCACAGAGCCAGGTTCAATCTCTTTTTTATAGTATTATAATTGTTCAAGGTCCGCTTATGAGTGAGAACATATGGTACTCTGTTCTTTGTTTCTGTGATAGATTGCGGAATATGATAGACTCTAAATCCATCCAAGTTGCTGTGAAGTCCATATGCTTGTCCTTCTTTATGGCTGCATAATATTCCATTGTGTGTATGTACCACATTTTTTTTATCCAGTCCAGCTTCAACAGGCAACATGGTTGGTTACATGTTTTTGCAATTGTGAACAGAGCTGCAACAAGCATACGTGTGCAGGCATTTTTTTTGTAGAATGATTTGAGTTCCTCCGGATATATTCCCAATAGGGGAATTGCTGGGTCATATGGAAGGTCATTTTCTAGTTCTTTCAGAAATCGCCACACTGTCTTCTAGAGAGGTTGCACTAGTTTGCATTCCCACCAGCAGTGTAGAAGTGGTCCTCTTTCTCTACAGCCTCGACAGCATCTGTTGTTCAAACAAGACACTTAATTTGGTTTTCCAAACTACCTAAGTATACATGCCATACCACTTTATTAGTTCTTTGGTATTTTTTGTTTTATTTTTTATTTTATTTTAGATATGAGTATACTCTGCTGTCACACAGTTCAGTCTATCAGTCTTATTCTCAGAGATAACATGAGATATTTTGTCAAATGTCTTATGGACATTTACTATGCTGCTATAACAGCAGCTACAGAAAACATTAGATGTATGCTCTCTGCAGGGCAAAATGAATGAGTCTTAGAAGCATACCATTCAATGGAAAAAGGCTACAGAGTTTTACATACGTGTGTACATAATATTTGTGTGCAAACAAACACAAAAGATATGTACTAAAATCATTAGAATGCTACTATGGGGTTGAGGAGATTGGGAGAGGGATATGGAGATGAGAGAAAGAACAATGAAACAGCAGCATAAAAAAGAGAGGCTTAACCATTGATGATAATTGCTATGAGTGGAGAAGTGTGGTTAACTTAACCTTCTACACCTGAGACTCAAAACTGACGCACTCAGTTTACAGTTCCTTTTTGATTTTTCCAGGTCAGTAACTATAGGGCTGGGGATAGGGCAGGGGAGGAAAATTAAAAATCAGGTTAGTTTTACATAACATTCCTTGTTCATTCAGTTCCTAGTAGCATAATGTCTCAAAGAGCTCATATTGTCTCAGTAATCAGTGTTTTTCCCCCAGGCATGATTAACAAAAGACAAGAAAACCTTCTTTTGAACAATATTTATCTAGCACTTGGGAGGCCAAAACAATGTTTCGTTATCTATTTTTGCAATAAATATAAAATTAGGGTCAATTGATACGAATTGGTTGGAGATTGTATAAGGGTAGTAATTCTTTCTTTTTTACTTTAACTTTTAATTGCATTGATCTTATTGTTAATTTTTGGCATCCGTAAGCACACTTCTTTACTACTTTTGTAATAATTTGAGACAGGATTTAGACAATACAAATTTTAGTTCGCTGACTTAATTTTAGTTTGGTCTGAATGGTTCCGTCCTCCACCACTCCCAATTCATATGTTGAAATTCTTTTTTTTTTTTTTGAGTTGGAGTCTCACTCTGTCGCCCAGACTGGAGTGCAGTGGCCACTCCCAGCCACTGCAGCCTCGGACCTGCTGGGCTCCGGCGATCCTTCTACCTCAGCCTTCCAAGTAGCTGGAACTACAGGTGTGTGCTACCACGCCTGGCTAATTTTTTATTTTATTGTAGAGATGAGGTCTGGCCAAGTTGCCCAGGTGGGTCTTGAACCCGTGGCCTCAGGCAATCCATTCATCTCTGCCTCCCAAAGCGTGGGGGGTTACAGGCTGAGCCAAGGAGCCCAGCCCATATGTTGAAATTCTAACCCCAAGGTAATGGTAATGGCTTTCACTTATGAGTGGGATTACCATTTCACTTATGAATGGGATTAGTGCTCTTATAGAAGAGACCCCAGAGAGCTGTCTTGTCCCTTCTACTATGTAAGGACACGGCAAGAAGGCATGATTTGTGAACCTGGAAACAGGCCCTTCCTGGTCACCGATCTATCCATGCCTTGATATTTAACTTCCCAGTCTCCAGAACTGTGAGAAATACATTTCTGTTGTGTATAATTCACATAGCCTCTGGTATTTTGTAGTAGCAACCCAAACTGCGTAAGACATTGGCTGATGACACTACATTTTTCCAGGTAATAAAACAAAAAAATACTGAAGAACTAATAAGGTGGTATGGTATATATCCTTAGGTATTAGTAAAGATTGTTACTTAGGTAAGACTTATTCAAACTAACAACATATTGAATACTAGATTATTTTAGGAACAAGATGAAAAGTGGCTTCCCACTCTCGGTCTGTCCTTTAATTATCTTTTTGGGAGTGAGTAATGATAGAGTTTCCTCAAGAATCTATTATGCCTCAGAGCCAAAATGCAATAAAAATCTGCATAATTGGCATATGAATAGGAAACAAGAAAAAAGTCTTACCTTTTAATAGAAGTATAGTAAGTACATATCTGGGGAAGTTGTGGGCATATCTGGTCTGCACTAAGACATAGTGGAGCAATTATAAATCTAGAGAATGGTGATTAAAGAGACAGAGGGACTCAGGTAAGATTTTGAAAGAAAAAAAAAGCAAAACTATCCTATCTGAAAAAATGAAGGCCCAGAAAAGATAGCAATAACCTTTGCAAAATAATAAGAGGTATGAATACAACAGACCTGAGTTACAACCACTATAACTAGGATACATAGTCTAATTATTAATTTTCTGGAGCTTTTTTTTTTCTGAGTTTTATCCTCTTTGTTTTCATACTATACACACTCCATTTCGCATGCTCTAATACTCATTCATACTAAAGTGTTAGAGATCAAGTGTGTTCTACAGGAATTTAAGAACTATCACATTTGGGTTAGATTTACGGTTCATCAATCCAGCATTCTGTTTAAATTGGACTTCTAAGGTATGGAAGAAAGTGTTTTCACAATGGTATAGAAGGTTTGAAACTGCTAGCAGTCTTTATTTCAAGTAGTCTGCAAGTCAAGAGAGTCTGAACTTTTCTGTTCAGCAAGGGAACCTAAGTAATATGGGCTAGTGAGTTGCAGCTGCATTTACAGCTTAAGTGAGCAAATTCAATTTCCAATAACAAAAATATTCTACAGATTACGTGAACAAACATAATTTTTTTTTTTGAGTTGGAGTCACTCTGTCGCCCAGATTGGAGTGCAGTGGCACGCTCCCGGCCACCACAGCCTCGACCTGCTGGGCTCCGGCGATCCTTCCTCCTCAGCCTTCCGAGTAGCCGGAACTACAGCTGAGCCCCGAGCTGGCCCCTTTGCCTACTTTCTAATGAGGTTATTTGTTTTTTTTCCCTGTCAGTTCTTTTGAGTTCCTTGTAGATCCTGGATGTTAGGCTTTTGTTAGGATGGGTATCTTGCAAATGTTCTTCCCCATTCTGTGAGTTGTCTCTTTACTTTCTTGCCAGTTTCTTTTGCCATGCACAAAATTTTAGCTTGATAGATTTGTACATAAAGGACTTGCTGTATCAAAATCCTTTCATGTTCTCATTCTCTTAAAAATCTTACAACTGGCCAGGCTTGGTGGCTCAGCCTGTAATCCCAGCACTTTGGGAGGCCAAGGCGAATGGATTGCCTGAGCCCGCGGGTTTGAGACCGACCAGCCCAGGCAAATTGGCGAGACCTTGTCTCTTCAATAAATAAAAAAAATTAGCCGGGTGTGGTAGTGCGCGCCTGTAGTTCCAGTTACTTGGAAGGCTGAGGCAGAAGGATCGCTGGAGCCCAGCAGGTGGACGCTGGAGTGGCTGTGAGTGTGCCACTGCACTCCAGTCTGGGCAACCGAGTGAGCTTCAACTAAAAAAAAAAAATGTTAATTACAGGAATGATTAAAAGTACTTAGTGTATTGTCATAATTGGATTTTAAAAAACCCTATAATTTATGACCTGGTCAAGTCTTTGGATCACTGATCTACGAATCCTTTTTTTTTTTTTCTCTCTATTTTTTTGGGGGGGTGGGGGGACTTTCCAGCACAGACCAGAAAGCCTGCTAGACAAATTCTAAACGAGCTGTAGCACTATTTTTTTCCTATTTTTATTGATTATAATTTGATCTCTCTAGTTACCCAAGCTGTAAACTTTGAAATCCTCTAAACTTTATTCCCCCGTAAGCTACAACATTCTATTGGTCACCAAGTTCTGCCATGTCTACCTCATTGATGTTTCTGGAATTTTCTCCTTCTTTTCAAGTTTATTTTCACTGCTCCAAGTCATGCTCTCGTTATTACTCTCTTGGGCTATCACAATAGGTTTCTATCAGATCTTATTGCTTTGGGATACATCATCTATTCTAGGGGCTGGCAAATGATATAGCTTATGGGACAAATCCAGTCTGCTGCTGGTTTTTTGGTAAATAAAGTTTTACTGGAACACAGCCATGCCTGGTTATTTACATATTGTCTACGACTGCTTTTGTACTACAACAGTAGAGCTGAGTATTGTGACAGAGACTGCATGGCCTACAAAGCTCAAAATATTTACTGTTTGGTTCTGTATAGACAAAGCTTGCCGGTCTCTGATACAATCCATTCTCCTTTTTGCAGTCAGAGTGATATCTCAAAAACTCAAATCCCATTATATTATTCCCATTAAACATCTTGCAACAACTGCTTCCGCAGAATAAAATTCAGGTACTTTTATACCAAGTATAACTCACAAGACCATTATTTATTTGTCCTCTGCCTACTTTGCTAGTCTCATCTCCTCCCATTTCTGCATTTGTTTACTGTATTCTATTATGATAAAGTTCTTGTAGTTTGTCAGATGTGTAACATGTTCCCTCAAGTTATGGCTTCTGGTAAACATAATCATTTTCCAAGATTATGCACACATGTTGGGGCTTATGTAGACTTTCTAGATCTTTCCAAGCAGAATGGAATATTTGTTTCCTATGAATTTGTAATTTCTTCTTCTTGTTCTTATTGCTAATGGTACTCATTTTAATTTATTGCTATTTTAAATTACTTCTCTGTCTTTCCTTACAGATTATAAGCCTTTGGAGGATCTGAATGGTGTTGGAGTTATCCTAATATCCCTTGTGTCTTGCATATAAAAAACACTCAGGAAACAGTTGCTGAATAAACACATGATCTTGAATAAAATTTCATGTGATTGTAGAAAAGTGAACTTTTTGCTATGAAGACTCCAAAACACTGCTGATTGCTCATACACAAAAAGTTACCGATGACTATAAAACAGAAAAAACAACACTCTCCTATAAATATATATAATAGAAGAAAAAAAAATCAACTTTTAAAATCCGAGGAACGAAAGTTTTTTTTAATCGAAAAGCAAGAAAATGGCTTTGTTATTGACTATGACTATAAACATACTATTATGTGAATTAAATTATATAGTCAAAAGTTGAACTAAGAGACTCAATTTGGCTTCATAACATAAAATGACTGATTTTCACTTTCTAACAGTGCTTTAACAGGTTTTACAGACTGAGTTGATGCTACAGACTAATGTTAGGACTTCACAATAAAATAAAATTTAAAAAACTTGAATCAGCCAGACCGGTCTCAGCCTGAAATTCCGCATTTTGGGGAACCTGAGGTGAGTGGATTGCCTGAACCCGCGATTCGAGACCCCCGGGCAACTTGGCGAAACTTTTTTAAATAAATAAAAAAATTTAGCCAGCAGGGTAGTGCGCCCTGAAATTTCCCAGTTATTTGGGAAGGCTGAGGCAAAGGGTCCCGGACCCCCAGCAGGGGGAGGCTGGGGTGGCCGGGAGCGGCCACTGCACTCCAGTCTGGGCGACAGAGTGAGACCCCAAACCCAAAAAAAAAAAAGATAGGGGAAAAGTTATAGTCTTTTTTTGAGTTTTTATGACTGGTTTTGGGGAAAAAGGGAGTTCTGGTTTCTATGGCCCACCTTGGGGAAGAGGGATTCTACTTTTTATGGCTAGATTTTGGAAGAATGGGACTGAGAGAAAGGGGTGAAGGAGATCAGAGAATAACTTTTGCTTTTGAAGGATTTATTTTGACTTTTATTGTTTTCTGAGCTCCAACAGAAAGAGAAAAGAACACTTTGAAATATAATGGTTGCCTGTAATCCCGCGCCTTGGGAGGCTGAGTGGATTGCCTGAGCCCGCGGGTTCGAGACCCGCCTGGGCAAGCGAGACCTCATCCCTACAATAAATTAAAAAAAAAAATCAGCTGGTTTCGGTGGCTCAGCCTGAATCCCCGCCTTTCGGAGGCTGAGGGAGTGGATTGCCTGAGCCCCGGTTCGAACCCCCTGGGGAGCGAGACCTCATCTCTACAATTAAAAAAAAAAAAAAATGTAATTCCGGCTACTTGGGAAAGGGTGAGGCGGAAGATCGCCGAGCCCCGCAGGTCGAGGCGCGGGGGCCGGAAGCGGCCACTGCACTCCAGTCTGGGGGACTGAGTGAGACTCCAACTCAAAAAAAAAAAAAAAAAAAAAAAAAAAAAAAATCAGCCGGGGGTGGTAGCGCGTGCCTGTAATTCCGGCTACTCGGAAGGGTGAGGCGGAAGGGTCGCCGGGGCCCCCGGTCGAGGCGCGGTGGCCGGAATGGCCACTGCACTCCAGCCGGGCGACAGAGTGAGACTCTAATCAAAAAAAGAGAGATATAATGGTTGAAAACTTACAAAACTTATAAAAATACAAACTTGTAGATCCAAGCAACAACAAATCCCAAAAAGAATTGTTACAACGTATACCACACCTAGACACATTCATAGTAAAAATCTTAAATCTTTGTTTTTGTTTTTGTTTTTGTTTTTGAGTTGGAGTCTCACTCTATCACCCAGACTGGAGTGTAGTGGCCGCTCCCGACCACCGCAACCTCGACCTGCTGGCCTCTGGCGATCCTTCCGCCTCAGCCTTCCAAGGAGCTGGAACTACAGGTGCAGGCTACCACGCCTGGCTGATTTTTGATTTATTGTAGAGATGAGGTCTCACCAAGTTGCCCAGGCGGGTCTCGAACCCGTGGGCTCAGGCAATCCACTCACCTCAGCCTCCCAAGGCGCAGGATTACAGGCTGAGCCACCGAGCCCGACAAAATCTTAAATCTTAAAAGAGAAAATCTTGAAAGCAGCCAGGGAAAAACAATATATTAAATACAGTAAGCATTCTCATTCCACTGCTTTCCCATCTGACACCATTGAGACCAGCTGACATTTTTTTCTTTTTTCTTTTTTTGAGTTGGAGTCTCACTCTGTCACCCAGGCTGGAATGCAGTGACAGCCTTGACCTACTTGGTTCATGTGAGCCTTCTGCCTCAGCCTTAAGTAGCTGGAACTAGGGTGCATGCCACCACGCCTGGCTAATTTTTTGATTTATTGGTAGAGCCGAGATCTTGCCAAGTTGCCCAGGCTGATCTCCAACCTTTGGGCTCAGGCAGTTCTCTTGCCTCCATCTCTCAAAGTGCTGGGATTTCAGGTGTGAACTATCAGGCCTGACTTGGTTGACAATTTTTTTTTTTTGAGTTGGAGTCTCACTCTGTCGCCCAGACTGGAGTGCAGTGGCCGCTCCCAGCCACCGCAGCCTCGACCTGCTGGGCTCCGGCGATCCTTCCGCCTCAGCCTTCCAAGTAGCTGGAACTACAGGCATGCGCTACCTAATTATTTGATTTATTGTAGAGATGAGGTCTTGCCAAGTTGCCCAGGTGGGTCTCGAACCCAAAGGCTCAGGCAATCCTCTCATCTCGGCCTCCCAAAGGCGCGGGACTACAGGCTGAGCCACCAAGCCCGCTGACAAGTTTTAAAGCACTGAAAAAAAGAAAAAGTCATCCAAGAATTCTAAAACCAAAAAACCTCCACCAAACATGAAGGTGAAATAATGACATTTAGAGATAAACAAAAACTGAGAAAATTTGTTGCTGCAAGACTGTTACATAGAAATGCTAAAGGAAATTCTTTAGGTTAAAGGGAAATGACAGAATTATAAATTGAATGTATGAGAACAGATGAAGAGCA
The DNA here is from genome assembly GCA_027257055.1 of Cephalopachus bancanus. Taxonomy (NCBI): domain Eukaryota; kingdom Metazoa; phylum Chordata; class Mammalia; order Primates; family Tarsiidae; genus Cephalopachus; species Cephalopachus bancanus. Next base: position 2,160,367 of record JAPVLO010000377.1, on the reverse strand, counting down.
TTAGATATAATAAATATTTGAGTAAATATAAGAGGCTATATGTTTTTTTCTCATTTCTCTTAATTTCTTTAAAAAATATTTAAATAGAAACAAGATTTTGCTATGTTGCCCATGCTGTTCTCAATCTCCTGGGCTCAAGTGACCCTCCTGTCTTAGCCTCCAGAGTAGTTGGGACTATAGGTGTGTGCCCCTGGGCCAACTCTCTTAATTTCTTTAAATGATTTTATTATTATTATTTTTGAGTCGGAGTCTCACTCAGTCTCCCAGGTTGGAGGACAGTGGCACACTCACGGCCACCCCTGCATCGACCCACTGGGCTCAGGCGATCCTTCTTCCTCAGCCTTCCAAGTAGCCGGAACTATGGGCCCATGTTACCACGCCCGGTAATTTTTTTATTTTTTGTAGAGACGAGGTCTTACCAAGTTGCCCGGGCTAGTCTCGAACCCACGTGCTCAGGCAATCCATTCACCTCGGCCTCCCAGAGTGCTGGAATTACAGACTGAGCCACCTAGTCAGGCCAAAAGATATTATTAAAAACCAAAATTACAATACCGCTTTCTGTATTGGTGGTCTTTTATAACAATAGTACAAAGAATGTGGGAGTAAATAGAAATAAATGAATGCAAGTTTCTCATATTTTACAAGAAATAGTATGATACTGACTCTAAATAGAAAATGATAAGATGCATATCATTAGGTCAACCACGAGAAATAAAGATGCACAGCTATAAAGTCAAGAGAATTAGAATGAAATTATAAAAAATTTAACCCCAGCCGGGCTCGGTGGCTCAGCCTGTAATCCTGCGCTTTGGGAGGCTGAGGTGAGTGGATTGCCTGAGACCGCGGGTTCGAGACCTGCCTGGGCAGTGAGACCTCATCTCAACAATAAATCAAAAAATCAGCTGGGCGTGGTAGCGCGCGCCTGTAATTCCGGCTACTCAGAAGGCTGAGGCGGAAGGATCGCCGGAGACTAGCAGGTCGAGGCTGCGGTGGCCGGGAGCGGCCACTGCACTCCATTCTGGGCGACAGAGTGAGACTCCAACTCAAAAAAAAACCCCAAAAAACCTTATGCTTTCAAGCTTGCTACAGTATTTGTTAAGCTACAACAACTTCTGTGTGAGAAACTCTAGAAGGAATTATCTTCAGTAGTTTTGTTTACTGTTATTGATAACTTAATGAATAGTGCTTTCATTCTTATTTGGTAGAAAAGATGACAAAGCTGATGAAGTTCTTGGCCTTAAAAGACATAGTCTCCCAACTTCTATAATTTTATTTTGGTACTTATATGTGTCCCAATTTAAGTATTTGCTGCTAACACTACATAATGAATGGCAACCTCAAAGTTATAATAAATTATGAATAATTTCGTTTCTCAGAAGGTCTGAAAAATACAGTGTGAGGTGTTTAGCTTTTTATTTGATGTAACATCTGAAATCAGATCGCTCTGATGCAAATGTTTATCTCAGTTTATAATTGTTGGGATGAATTCTTCTGAGTTTATTTTGTCTGCCGAGAGCATTTTATTAATTAGTTACTCTGGTCTCAAGGGCATTAGAATTTTTTAGAGCGATCAGTGTCAAAACTTCTGCAAATATAAAGTTTTAACTCATTTTTAATAGAAGAGAAGTTTTATTAAATGATTTCTAAAATACCATTTGAAAAACATAAGTACTCATGGGGGTATGTTTTCTAAACATTTCTAAAATTAGGCATTTACTAATTGTATTATTTTCACTTCTCGTTATCATCACTTGTTGGGTTTGTTTTTTTACAAAATTCAGAGTGCAAGGATTTTTTTGTTTTTTGGGGGTTTTTTTAGTTGGAGTCACACTCCGTCGCCCAGGCTGGAGTGCAGCAGCACACTCATGGCCACCGCAGCCTCGACTTGCTGGGCTCAGGCAATCCTTCCGCCTCAGCCTTCCAAGTAGCCGGAACTACAGGCACACACTACTATGCCCGGCTAATTTTTTATTTATTGTAGAGATGAGGGCACGCCAAGTTGCCCAGGCTGGTCTCAAACCCATGGGCTCAGGCAGTTCACTCGCCTTGGCCTCCCAAAGTGCTGGGTTTATAGGCTGAGCCACTGAGACTGGCATGCAAGGATTTTTGTATTCAGTTGTTATGAACTAAATTATCAACCCAAATAATTTTAGCTTATTTTATGAAAAAGTTGTCTGTAATTCTTGCTTTTGTTTTAATTTTATTTTAAAGCCCTGGTGTTAACAAAACAGCTAGCTATATTTTCAGCTCTTCAGTGTTTCTTGAATTACCTCAACATTTTTTTCATTTGTTCCTTTGATCTTGACTCTCCCTCAGATTTTATCAGATTCCTATATTACATCCCTTCTTTACTACTAAACTTCTTAAATTTTCATGTATTCATTAATGAATGGTATTCTGTTCTACCATACTACTTACATTTCTAAAGGTAAAATGGGCTCTTAATTGTAAAATCTCTGGTTTATTTTGCAGTAACAAATAATGCCAATAATTTCAGTGGCTTGAAACAATGTTTATTTCTGCTCAAGATATGCATTCATCAAAGTAGGCAGCAGGCTAAAGCAATCTACAGATTCATTGCCATACTTATCAAACTAACAGCATCATTTTTCATAGACCTAAGAAAAGACAATACTTAAATTCTTATGAAAGCAAAAAAGAGCCCAAATAGCCACAGCAATCCTAAACAAAAAGAACATAGCTGGAGGCATCACAGTGCCAAACTTCAAACTTTACTACAAGGCCACAGTAACCAAAGCAGTATGGTACTGGTATAAAAATAGACACAGACCGATGGAGCAGGATAGAGAACTCAGAAGAAAAAAAAAAGAAAGAAAAGAAACTGCTGAACTACAACCAACTCCTCTTTGACAAAGTTTACAAAAACTAATATTGGGGAAAGGACATTTTATTCGACAAATGATGCTGGGAAAACATATGCAGAAGAATGAAGCTGGGCCACTGCCTGTCACCATATACAAAAGTTAACTCAAAGCAGGTTAAAGACTTAAATGTAATACCCCAAACTATAAACATCTTAGAAGAAAACCTAGGAAACACTTTCCTGGACATTGGCCTAGGCAATGAATTTATGACCAAGTACTCAAAAGCAAAAGCAGCAAAAACTAAAATTGACAAATAGGATCAAGTTAAAAAGCTTCTGCATAGCAAAAGAAACCATCAACAAAGAAACGATCCACAGAATGAAAGAAAATATCTGCAAACTGTGCATCCAACAAAGGCCTATAATATCCAGAATCTGTAAGAAACTCAAATTAATTGACAGAGAAAAAACAAACCCAATAACAAGTGGGCAAAGGACATGAACAGACACTTCTCAAAGAAAGACATAAGCCAGAAAGCATATGAAAAAATGCTCAACATCACTGATCATCAGAGAAATGGAAATCAATATTACAATGAGATATCACCTCACACCGGTCACATTGACTGTTAAAGTCAAACAACAGATTTGGCAAGGTTGCAGAGAAAAGGGAATCCTCCTCATACACTATTGGTGGAAATGTATGTTAGTTCAGCCCCTGTGGAAAGCAGCTTGAAAATTTCTGAAAGAATTACAAATAGGCTGGGCTCGGTGGTTCAGCCTGTAATCCCAGAACCTTGGGAGGGCGAGGTGAGTGGATTGCCTGAACCCGGAGGTTCGAGACCTGCCCGGGCAACTTGGAGAGACCTCGTCTCTACAATAAATCAAAAATCAGCCAGGCGTGGTAGCGTGCACCTGTAGTTCCGGCTACTTGGAAGGCTGAGGTGGAAGGATCGCCGGAGGCCGGCAGGTCGAGGCTGCAGTGGCCATGAGTGCACCACTGCACTCCAGCCTGGGTGACAGAGTGAGAGACTCCAACTCAAGAAAACAAATAAATAATTAATTAAAAGAAAACAGAAGCCGGGCTCGGTGGCTCAGCCTGTAATCCCGCGTCTTTGGGAGGCTGAGGTGAGTGGATTGCCTGAGCCCGTGGGTTTGAGACCCACCTGGGCAACTTGGCCAGGAGCAGCCACTGCATTCCAATCTGGGTGACAGTGAGACTCCAACTCAAAAAAAAAAAAAATTTTAACCCCAAAGAGGGCTAAACAGGAGAGGCAAGGGACTAGAAACCAAAAAGATGAGACAAATAGCAAAATGGTAGATTTAACTCCAAACATATAAATGATTATACTGCATAGGGCAGGATCTGGGTGTACCACCAAATATTATTGGGCTAAATACCATAAAAAAGCAGAGGTTGTCAGACTGGTTAAAAAAAAGCAATATCTGATTATATGCTGCCTGGAAGAGATACTTTTTTGTTTTTTTAAAAAAATATCAAATAAATTACAAGGAAAGGATGTAAAAAATATATACAAGGCCAAAAAAAAAAAAAAAAAGAAAGAAAAAAGAAGAAAAGCATAAATTGTAATAAAATAGCGACCAAAGTAGTCTTGGATGAAATATTATGCTGCAATAAAAAGAAACAAACTACAGTTATGTGCAACAATATGGATGTTCTGCACAAATAATATTAAGTGAAAAGTCAGGTGTGCCTCTCTCCCTCGGTGGTGCATAGCTTCCTGAAGGGAGTACTTCGAAGGTGACCATGGTGAAATTCAGCAATGAGCGTTTTTTTCCAGGATGAGTTCGTGGACTTAATTGTCACCCTCCGTATGACACCCACTAGTAGAATATGCAAGGGCCTGTCTTATTTCAACATTTGATATTCAATATTAATATTTTCAAAGTATCTGCTCATTTAGTAAATAAATATTGTTTTAATTGCTTTATTTCTGTTTATACTAAAAAAGAAAAGCCAGTCACACACAGGGATGCAATAGAATAATTTCATTTACATTGAGTTGAAAAAGACAAAACTAATCTATGGTGTTTGTGTCAGGATGGTAGTTTTGTTTGGGGAGTAGTTATAAGAGGATCTTTGAAATGTTGAATAATGTTCTTATTTCTTTTTCTAGCTGCTGTTTATATGAGTGTATTTACTTTGCTTTTTTTTTGAAGTAAACACATGATTTGTGTATTTTTCTCTATGCATGTTATATTTCAATAAGAATGTTTATTTTAAGAGATGGACTGGATTAGTCTATGTAAAATCTAGAAAAATGCTATGCAATTAAAAAATCATTTACTAATAAAATCGTGTCAGTGCAAAGAAATAGTATACTTTAAAGACGAATATGTAATAATTATTCAGCTATAAAAATTCAATTTTTGAGAGCCTTCATAGTTTGGAGCTATGGATAGTAAACCACAATTACAGATGACTCTATAGAATCCTTTGTGAATATTTTGAAGTTTATTTATTTATTTTTGAGTTGGAGTCTCACTCTGTAGCCCAAGTTGGAGTGCAGTGGCAGGCTCACAGCCACCCCAGCGTCAACCTGCTGGGCTCCAACATTCCTTCCGCCTCAGCCTTCCAAGTAACGTGCTACCAACTACAGGAGCGTGCTACCACGCCTGGCTAATTTTTTATTTTATTGTAGAGACAAGATCTTGCCAAGTTACCCTGGCTGGTCTTGAACCTGCGGGCTCAGACAATCTACTAGCCTTGGCCTCCCAAATTGCTGGGATTACAGGCTGAGCTACTGAGCCCAGCCTGAAGTTTATTATTTTTTTTTAATAAACACAAGACCACGAATAAGGAGTATATCTCTGCCACTTTATATATCTTGAATTTGTGATAGTGTTTTTATTACCATGCCCACTGTTCATGGTTTCCTTCCTTCTGCATTCTTTATAAAATACTTGTAGATTTGTTCTGCCATGTTGCAGATAGTATGCCTAAGAAAACTCACATTTCTTCTGTGCTTAATACTTTTTTTGCTATGATTCAGAACTGTTGACACCCACTTGTAGGGGCATGTTTTTGGTGTCAGAGATTCATAGTTATTTGGATGCTTGAGATGAGAAAATCTTGGGCAATCATTATTTAATTAACTCAGCTTAATTGGGCTGGAACTTTTCAAACCTCCTCTTCAACATATGAGGTTATCTGATGTTTGGCTTAATGATATCTTGCCAAAGCACATGCCTTCAGCTCCTCCTTCATCCTCAGTTCTTTTGAGCTAACAAATACAGAAACATAGCTCTAACTTTTGAGTTTATTTTCTTCCAATCTTAACTAAGAACTCATTGCTAAATCCTCTACTAATTTTTAGCCAGTTTCTTTATTTTTCCTTTTGAATTCCAAATTCTTCTTTTTCTGATATTCTCATTAGGAGTGACTTCGGTTTGAGCAGAAATTGAGATTTATATGGTTTCTAAAAAGGTACACCAAAGTAAATCCACACACACATGAGGGTTACTTAGGGGAGGCAGTCGTACCATGTATTGTATTAAGGATGACTATCTCTGGCTTTTAGAATTCTAGGCTATGTTCCTCATTTATTTTTACTTTGAATAGCTTCCAGTGTTCTACGCCAAGTACTTTTATGATCCGAAAAAATACCCTAAGAAATAGTCAGCAATCAGTTATTGTATGCTGGAGCTGGCTCTTACTGGCTCAGGAAAGCAGATTATGTGACTTCCCAAATTCCTCTTCAGTGACCTCATGCTGGTAGCTTTACGTCAGCTACAGTGGGAACATTTGCATCATGGACGTTGGCAGCACTAAAAATCAGAGCTCTGGTCTTAGAGGATCTGCTTCTAAGCACACCATAGGCAGACAGTCTCTATAAAGGCTGAAAGGATAGTCAGTTGGCTCTGTCAACAGCAACTAGAAAGTCCACAGAAACACAAGAGTGGAGGCAGGGCTGCCTTTATACATCACTCGTTTTGGTAAAATCCAGCCCCAAGTGGGCTTGGTGAACAGCTCACCAAAACTGAAAATATTAAACTGCTGGCTGGCAGGATAGTGAATTCTAGGATGGGAAGAGCAATTGCTGCTCTCAAGCCCTTGGCTTGTATAAACAAGGCCATGAGGGGTCTGAGAATTATTTTATTCCTTACATAAGAAGACAGCCTACCATCTTTATTGAGAGCTAAACCAGAAATGGTAAGTTTATGTTTTAGCTGTATTTGCAATTTGAGTTATATATAAGTGTTGTGAATCACTAGAATGTGTGACAAAGTTAGTCACCTAAAGTCTCCTTCTTTAGTGACTTTTCAGAGACTAGGATGCTGTTTTGGGGGGTTTTGGTTTTTATTTTTCCTGAAGGCAAGAGGGGAATTATATGGGTATTTTCAAGGTTTCTTTTAGATTTCTGTGCCTATAAAAACTTATTTCGATGGACACGTTTTTGTAAGAATTATATTCATCTAAAAATAGTGGGAAAATGCTATTTTCTCTTCAATCAGAGTTACTGGGTCTTAGTATAGTGCTTTTCTCACCATGATAGTGTCAGGGAACAAGACTACTGCTGAGGATGCATTATTACTATTCACAGCAATAATAAAGACACAAAAATAGAAACGTTGATACTCAGTTTTAATGCACTAATCAAAGCAATTGGAAATTGCTTAAGTGGACCAGTTTTAAATCTTTTAAATGCATGAGACTACTAACCCAATACCAAGCAAGAAATAGGCTAGAAACTAATGATTAGAATATTGTGCTTGAAAGTGGTTTTGCTTGGGATTCAATTTGGTCAATTAAACAGACAGTTGTGAGGGATGTTTTAATGTGGTGACCACTGTTTTCGAAATTAAAGAACACTGGGAAGACACACAGTGTTGGCTCTCAAGAAGGTCAAAGCATAGTTGGAGGGACTGTCATGTAAACAAAAAAGCCATTATTGTTAAAGACCTACCCAAATCCCAACAACATTAGAATCATGATATTTTATAAAGTGTGCCTGGTTGCCTAAGCTCTTAGAACCTTGAGAAAGCAGTTTGCCTGTTTGTCTGCCATTGTGAAAAGTATTTTCAAGCTGGGCTCGGTGGCTCAGCCTGTAATCCCGTGCTTTGGGAGGCTGAGGTGAGTGGATTGCCTGAGCCCGCGGGTTCGAGACCCGCCTGGGCAACTTGGTGAGACCTCATCTCTACAATAAATAAAAAAATTAGCCGGGTGTGGTAGCGCGCCTGTAATTCCAGCTACTTGGAAGGCTGAGGCGGAAGGATCGCCGGAGCCCAGCAGGTCAAGGCCGCGGTGGCCGGGAGCGGCCACTGCACTCCAATCTGGGCAACAGAGTGAGACTCCAACTCAAAAACAAAACAAAACAAAAATGTTGCTTAAATTGGTTGTGTTGTAAAATTCAAAGAAAACAATTAATTATTTTAATAAAATGTTAGAATTTGTTAGTGTTTGCATAATTGCTTTTCTGATTCTCTACTGGCTGCTATGAATAGAGTGAATCTCGGAGTCCTGAAAATAATGCTATTGTTGTACAGGAGATGGCAAAATAGACATGTGATCTTGTGCAGCTAAAGGCAAAGTGAGTGGCCCCCTTGTGAGTGTGATGCGCACAACATATCTGAAATTATCTAGACAGGAGGAATCATGACTAGGCTTTGCTTCCACATTATTTTAGTTTTAGAAAACTGAAAGACTGTAGTGTGAGTGACGTTATTGACATAATGAGAAGTATTCAGTTTCTATATACCTAAATTATTATCTCGGGGAGAAAATACGGATTTGTCTTTTGACATATGTTGTTGTTTTCTTTAGATTATTTATTATGCTAAAAATATTTTTCCAAATTCTCTTGAGTTTTTATGTGATCAGTATAGAAATTACTAGCACCTTAGTCTCTTAAGTGGGTAAGAGAATAAAGAAACCATTTAAAAAAGGAACCAGAGACACCCAGGAGAAATAATTTTCATAAGAAAGCAAAGCAACATTTACAAAGTAAATTGTAATACTCCATTGTGTATATGTATTACAGTTTACTTTTTGTTTTATTTTATTTTATTTTTGAGTTGGAGTCTCACTCTTCTGCCTGGGCTGGAGTGCAGTGGCATGCTCATGGCTACTGCAGCCTTGACCTGCTGGGTCCAGGTGATCCTTCCGCCTCAGCCTTCCAAGCAGCTGGAACTACAGGCACGCGCCACCATGCCCAGCAACTTTTTTTGATTTACTGTAGAGATGAGGTCTCACCAAGTCTCCCAGGTTGGTCTCGAACCCGTGGGCTCAGGAAATCCTCTCACCTTGGCCTCCCAAAGTACTGGGATTATAGGCGTGAGCCAACGTGACCACCCAACAATTTACTTTTTTTTTTTTGAGTTGGAGTCTCACTCTGTCGCCCAGACTGGAGTGCAGTGGCCACTCCCGGCCACCGCAGCTTCGACCCGCTGGGCTCCGGCGATCCTTCCGCCTCAGCCTTCCGAGTAGCCGGAATTACAGGCATGCGCTACCACCCAGCTGAATTTTTGATTTATTGTAGAGATGAGGTCTCGCTGCCGAGGCGGGTCTCGAACCCACGGGCTCAGGCAATCCACTCACCTCAGCCTCCCAAAGGCGCGGATTACAGGCTGAGCCACCGAGCCCGGCTTAACAATTTACTTTTTAAATGTTGCTTTGCTTTCCATGAAAATTGTTTCTCCTTGGTGTCTCTGGTTCCTCTATAAAATGGTTTCTTGCAGTCATAAAGAAGAACAAAATTATGGCCTTGGCAGCAACTTGGATGCAGTTAGAGACCATCATACAGAGTGTGCAATCACAAAAACAAATAACTGAATACCACATGTGGGTATTAATCATAAGTGAGCCCTGAACACTGGTCACATTAGCACAAGGATGGCACTGGCAGTCCCTGGCACTGCTAGGGAAGGCAGGGAAGTGGGAGAGTGGGGAACGCATGACAACACAAAGGGTACCTAGTCACACCTGGGGGAGAGACGGCCTGGTAGAAACCTAAACTTCACCTGCATGCAACCTACTTATGTAGTAAATCCTCACTTGTGCCCCACAGCTCTATAATAAAGAAATAATTTTTTTTTTTTTTTGAGTTGGAGTCTCACTCTGTCGCTCAGACTGGAGTTGCAGTGGCCGCTCCCAGCCACCGCAGCCTCGACCTGCTGGGCTCCGGCGATCCTTCCACCTCAGCCTTCCAAGTAGCCAGAATTACAGGCATGCGCTACCACGCCCGGCTGATTTTTTTATTTTATTGTAGAGATGAGGTCTCGCTGCCCAGGCGGGTCTCGATCCTGTGGGCTCAGGCAATCCACTCACCTAAGCCTCCCAAAGGCACGGAATTACAGGCTGAGCCACCGAGCCCGGCTAAATAAATAATTTTAAAAAGTAAATTGCGCCTGAGCCCGCGGGTATGAGACCCGCCTGGGCAACTTAGCGAGACCTCATCTCTACAATAAATAAAAAAAAATCAGCTGAGCGTCGTAGTGCATGCCTGTAATTCCGGCTACTCGGAAGGCGGAGGCAGAAGGATCTCTGGAGCCCAGCAGGTCCAGGCTGCGGTGGCTGGGAACGGCCACTGCACTCCAGTCTGGGCGACAGAGTGAGACTCCAACTCAAAAAAAAAAAAAAAAAAAGTAAATTGCTATCTGTCTTGATCAGTGACCTACATTATGAAGTTCTCTGATTTCCAAGAACTTTTCCATTTTGATAGTTTCCTGATTTATACAGAAGCTATGGTAGATGGACAATTTTAAAGGACGGTAAGATTCTATGCAACAAGCCAGTTTTGTTTCTCTTGAAAAAGGAGATATGAATATACCAGATCAACAGAGACCCTCAAATCTCACTTTAGATATTACTTTTTAGTTTCCCTTCTTTCACTTGACACCTTTAAGTAAAGTGGGCAGGAAAAACCACCCTCTAAAAGTTTTTCCTAGTTTTGATTTACTCTTGATTGAAAAAAATTAATAAGGAGCAAAATAAGCAAAAGCTGTGTCTCAAAAAAGAAGGAGAGAAACAGACCAATCAACAAAAAATATGTCGTTAACAATTGAGAGTAAACAAAATCCTAGGCAGCATATTTTCCCCCTATGTCAGAACATCAGCAACAACTAGGTCCAAAGTGAAATTACCTACTCACCGCAAGAGAGTATTTTTGATAAAATAACCACGAGGGTTTTCAGGGTAGTGTAGCATTTCAAATTGAAGAAGGTATCAGTTTCAATATCTATTTCAGAAAGTCTTTTGGTGGCTTATTGTGTAGGTGTGCTGTAGACATAAAGATATAAATTAAGTTCCTTCTGAGTTCAATTAATTAGTGTTATAGGGAGAACTTAGAGTTATTTAAAAAGAAGTCCTGATTTTTTTGGTGTTCAGTGCAGGTGATATTTATTAACAAGTAGACTGTGCATAAAGAATATGTTTGTATGCATGCAAAGTGGCATTTTATTGAAGAACGCAAGGTAGGTTGTCATGGAGATTAAAAGCCTTGAAGTGCTATTCACTGGTGTTAGTTATGGTTGCTGGGCACTAGGATATTAGGTTCTGGCACCCTGAATCTTTCATTGTTGTAATAATAATTACACTTTTATCTTCACTGTAAGGGCTATTCAAGTAGGATAAATAAATACAGACACATGAACAAATCTAACTTAAAGGTAAATATAGCAACTCTATGACCCATCTCGGTGCAAAATTATGTAGCTGTAGTTACTATACCATCAAAATGCTTGATTTTCATCGCAGGGTCATTGAAGCTGTTTATATGATGAAATTACAAAATGCACAAAATCTGCACTTACACTAAAAGGCAAAAGAAGAATGAAAGCTATTGACCGTTAGTATGGTCACTGGTAAATATAAAGGTTTCCTTTAGAAGCAGAGGAAACAAATGAAAAGCTTGTAATATGTTTTGCTAGCATTTTCTTGAAATACTGTATTTATATGAGATTTCCAACCTCTCTTTGAGCTCTATGTAAAGCACAGAATGATTTTTCTGGTGTTCTTTTCTCTTTAACTATTAGATGAAATGATCTTGACAAGTTTACCTCATAGAGAAACTGTGTATTTTTCTGTATAGAGAGAACATTCATGCTTGGCAGAATCAGTGTGGACATTTTTTTAACCAATAAGTTAATAGAAAGAGTTGCAATATAGCAAACTACACAACATACACAATATAACACTGAAATTTGCAGCAGTAAGTAATGTGGTTTTCAAAACTGCCTTAAGCGATGATTAACTAGAATTATATATATTTATATTTAAACTGACACCACAGAATTCTTTTAAGTCTTGACAGATATGTGGAATATTTAAATGTAGTAATTGCGGTTGCTAAACCTCCTGGGATTAACCTGCTGGAGAGATAGTGACATCTTATACAGAGAAAAATGATTTGTACTGTGGGGGAAAAACTGAAAATGAAGTAATTCCATGTGTGTTTTATATAACTCTTTGGAAAAGAAGTTTATTGTAACTAATGAAATGGTAATATTCTGTAATAATCCACCATGTGAACAATTATGTAATTTGTATAAATGTAGGCATATAATTTAGTTTTTTCAACACTGATTTTTAGGTTTCATAATATAGCACAGTTCACAAAAAGTAAAACAAAATGAGAAGTAGATCAGTACTAGATCAATGTTAATGGTAGGAATTTTGGATTTTTGTTTAAAGTTAGACTCCATATTACTTTATCTCCCAGTATAGGGATTGATGTAACACAGTACTTCTCAGTTCACTTTAGAAAATATTTTTTAAATGACTTTATGTTTCAAGCACATGTTTTGGTGAATTTAACTGAAATCAAGGAGTAAAAACATTCATAAAGAGAGATAATATTGATATATTTTCATCAAATTAAATTATTTAAAAATAAGGTCACAGTGTTGATGTATTATCTGTAGATAGAAGATGTATTAATCATAGAGATTGTTTGTTACTCCTGATATTTAGAACTTCTGGTGAAATTCTTTGAATTATATCTACATATCGTAATCAAATAGTCCACAACTTGAGTTTGAGAATCAATTTTAATGATCTTGAAAAGATATAAATCTCTATGTATAAGTGGAGAGGGAGAAGATACCAACAGGTCTCTTGGTGAATACTTTCAGAGTCTAAGCCTCTCTGGACTTCTACATGTCAAATTGTATCACAAAAGTCTCAAAGCACTTTCAGAATTGGCAAACTTACATCCATGAAATATCTAAGATAGTAGGATAATCTGTTTTCCCATTAGGGTGGATTGAAGTAAATATTTAGTAGAAGTGTACAAGAGAGAGGAGCTACTGGATTGAGAACCACAGATTTTAATGACAAGTATGCTGCTAGCCAATTGAGTGATTTAAAAATCATTTGTTCAGTCCACTGGAGAAACAATACTGGCCCACTACACAATGGGAATTTCTTTAGTATGGCTTCTCTTACTGCCATTGGAGAAAAGGGTTATTTCTCCTTTTGACAACCTGAAAGACTTGGCTTTCCTAACCACCCTGTTCCCAGACTTCCTGTTCTATAGGGAGTCTGTCTAGTGACTCCTTTCCTAAGGCTAGAGCAATACCATCTTCATGAAACTTACAGTTGACAGAGAGAAGAGTACCAGTGAGTATGTCATGGTAAGTGTGAGAAATCTTGTAAAAGGAAGTCCAGGATGCACTGAGACTATATATCTACTTGAAAATTGCTGTAGATTTGACACCACTACAATGACTCCAAAATAGCTTTATCTCTAATCTCAGCTTCTTTTCAGAGTTACAGACCTATATTCCCAATTCCATGCTTGCATTTTCAAGCTAAATTTGAATTGGTTCCTCTAGTTATACACATCCAAATCCAAATTAATCTTCTCCCTATCAAACAGCATCGCTTTATAACTTTCCTACTTATTTGAGTGGCCCTGTCCTTCTCCCAGTCACAGCAGACCTAAGATACATCTTCCACACCTTTCTTTATTTTGTTTTCCACATCCATTCTGTTGCCATGTATTAAAGATTCTACTTTGATCATGTCTCTTCTGCCTGATTATTTTTTTTCCCCATTTCTACACTTACCAAGCATTGGGCTTTCAAGTAAATCGACATCATCCTTCACCTGTTTATTCAACAATATTGGAGCCTCTGTAATAGACTATGCCCTGTGCTGTGGACACAGTAGCAAGCTTTCAGAGTTTGTGGTGTCATAGATGAGGCAGATATTCAATTAATAATCTTATAGTATATATGTTATATACAAAATATAACTGCTATAAAGAAAGTATAGTGTGCTGTGGGATGCCATGCAAAAGCATAATAGGGGTTCCTGATATATTTTGTGGGTTGCAGGGTGAAGAATCTTATCTGAGACTAAGGAATAAGTAGGAGTGGGGAGAAAAGCATTCCAAGCAGAGGGAAGGAATCTTATAAAGGTTCCATTTCTACAGAAACTGGGGGGCCTTTGAAGTAGGAGAAAAAGGCAGAAGTTAGATTGTTCAAGGAAACATCAGTCTTTTTAAGGAGTTTAGGTTCTATTTCAAATGGGATGAGAAGCCAATGAAGTGGTTTCAGAAAGAGAATGAGAGATAGAAAAATGTTTGAGATACTTATATAAAGTAGGACGAACAAAATTTGTTGAAAGAGTGTACGTGAAGTACTGACAGGATATTCCACATTTTGAAGTTGGTGTCTACTGATTGGTGTAGAATGGTAGGGGGTACGTTGACCTTTTCTTTATTTTTTGAGGTGGCCAGTATTTTCTTTTGGGCTTGTTGTCCTTCCAATTTCTAACCTTGAGGGAAGGCATACCAATGCTCTTGGAGTCATACAAGCGAGCTCCACTTATTACCATTTAGTATGGAGATTTTTAGTCAATTTCTCTGTTCTAATTATGGCATCTCTGCCCTTAGGTGTATCTGATGATCCAAGATCAGAGGTTTAATCTTCCCAGAGAGTAATTTCTGCCAGGGTGGGAAAGGTGGACTCATGTGCTGGTTGGGCATGGGGATTCCAGAATATCTTTGCTATATATGGTTTCTTTCAACACATTCTCCAGTCTATAGCCCTATCCTCTACCATTCTGATGTCCTAGTGCTTCCAATTCCCAAGCCTTTCAGAGGTCCTGAGGGGAGCATATGAATTAGCTTGCTTCTTATTGGCTTCCTCTTCCAGGCTTGAGTTTATGTTGTCTTTGGCTTGCAAAATCAGTACCATCATTCATCTCTATGCTTTCAGGTTTCCAAATGTTTGTCTAGTGATGTCTCCTGTTATCTTTGTCTTTGCAGGCTATCTTCTTTCACTGTCATTCAGGAGGGAGTTGAAATAAACTTGTATTTAATCTGTCATGTATATAGCAGTAATGAAATTTCTAAAAAGTGCCTAACTATAATGATTATAAGTACTGGAAGATGATAGCTTAATAAAGTATATAATCTAATTTCCTCCTACAATTTCATAATTCTTGTTGGGGAAAAAAATACTTCATAGACTTAGACAGCATTTTAAGCTTCACTTTTTTTTTAACAACTGTTTTAGTGCCATTAGTGTCTTACATATCTTTAGGCATCTTTTTTCTCTCTTAAGTCCATTTGCATCAGATAATTGCTAAATTAATAAAAATGCATTTGCATAAAACTGTTTTTAGAGAATGGGCTTACTATGCTAACAAAAAAGCTAAGGTTCTTGAACACAAACAAAAACAGCTATATTTAATTAACATTAAAGTTGTGATATCAACTGACAACAATTCAGAATTTAGGTTGATAACATGGATTTAATTATAATCACCCTGAGCCTGAGGACTGGAATGGAATGATGGCATCAGGTAATGTAGGTGGTAAGAGTACAAGAATGACTTCTCAGCACTCCAAGTTAATGGCAGCTTAAAGGAAATAATGGAAAATTCTGAGTCTTTTTAAAAATTCTCCCCGTTGCTTCTCCCATATTACCAAATACTTTATTTAAACTACAGATCAAGTTTCTTCCTATTTTTTTTTTTTTTTTTTTTTTTTTAGTTGGATCCTCACTCTGTCGCCCAGACTGGAGTGCGGTGGCCGCTCCTGGCCACCGCAGCCTCGACCCGCTGGGCTCCGGCGATACTTCCGCCTTGTTGGGAGCTGGCTATGGAGGCCCGCCTGAGCGTTAGGGGTCCAGGTGGGCTGCGGACCCTGAGACCACCAGGTTTGGTTCAGGAGCTGAAGGCCCATTCCCTCCTCCTTTCTTTGTTATTTAACATTACCCACTGGCAGGGATTTTGATGATCTAAGCATGAAGTTCTGAGAATATGACAGGCATGGCTGACTCTTGGGATCCATTGTTCCCTTTTCTCACAGACTGCCGTTTCGGCTTTAGACTTAACACAGTTCAAACTCCGATCACATTTGGGAGCCTTATACATGATACAAGCTTCTTTATAAATGTTAAAAAATATATTTATAAAATTAGTATATACATTTAGAGGGCTGTTTCCAGTTTTAGATGGTATAGATGATTATCTAGGGTTATCAGAAATGGCCCAGCATGAACTTTGGACTGGGTTACATTCCT
Source organism: Cephalopachus bancanus (assembly GCA_027257055.1). Taxonomy (NCBI): domain Eukaryota; kingdom Metazoa; phylum Chordata; class Mammalia; order Primates; family Tarsiidae; genus Cephalopachus; species Cephalopachus bancanus. Next base: position 2,144,049 of record JAPVLO010000377.1, on the reverse strand, counting down.
AAGGGCCCAGCATCCACTTTGGGCTGGGCTGCATTCTTTTAAACCGGTTCTTTAGTTACAACTAGTGTAGGTTTTTTCTACTTATAATAGAAACTGAATTTATTTTATTCATAGAAAGTATTGTAGAATAGGTCATGCTACATCAGGGAATTATGTTAGTTCAAGCATGATCATACATGATACTTTGAGGTTTTATAAGAATTTAGCTAACTTTAGAAATTTCATTGTCCCCACTTTCTACTAATTGCAGTTTTGGCTTTAGTACAATTACAGTTTGTATTTGGGTTTTATTTTAGAAGCTTTATTGCTGATGATCAGCCTTATATATCAGGATTAGGAATTAGAAACTTTTATAGAAATTAAGATAGATACATAGGATTTTAGAATAGCCATTTTGTTAAGAGATCATTATTAATTGCTCCTGGAAACGGCCCAGCATGATCTTTGAACTGGGCCACATTCTTTAGGAACTGATCTGACCTATAATTAAGAGTGTTTTATAGTACAGGTAAAGTTAGCACAAAATAGAAAGGTATTAGGATTTAAGTCAGTCATTAGGTGTTGGGTATGCATAAGTTTTAGAAGTTATTGATTATTAGGATTTTATAATGTTAGAATTGTATTGCCTTTGAGGAACATAAACCAAGCATAAGGAACAGTGAGATAATTTTGGGATTGTCCTTCCTCATGCTTGGGAAAACGCCTGGTGGGTGGGGGACGCCCCTCATCCACCTGGTTTTGTGTTCACATAATAGTCTTGTGATTTGATTGGAATTGTCCTTCCTCATGCTTAAGAAAACACCTGGTGGTTGGGGGGGGGGATGCGCCTCATCCACCTGGCCTTGTGTTCACGTGAAAGTCTTGTGATTTAACATGTGAAAATTTGGGATAAAAGACTCATGGTTGGTCCCAATAAACGGCTTCTGCTCATTTTACTGAACAGTTGTCCACTTTCTTTCTTTCTCTTTATATCTATCCCTTCATCTTTCTTTCAATATCTATACCTACTACAGAATCGGCTTCTGCACTAGACAGAGTCCAGTCTCTTTCTTTCTCTTTATTTATTCGCCAACGCTGCCCCACCTTCCAGGGACCCTCTAAATCTCTTTTGGGGGGCTGGCCCCCCATACCGCCTCAGACTTCCGAGTAGCTGGAATTACAGGCGCGCGCTACCATGTCTGGCTGATTTTTTGATTTATTGTAGAGATGAGGTCTCGCCAAGTTGGCCAGGTGGGTCTTGAACCCGCGGGCTCAGCAATCCACTCACTTCAGCCTCCCAAAGGCGTGGGATTACAGGCTGAGCCACCGAGCCTGGCTTTCTTCCTATCTTTATAATCAAATCATCTGAACACAGAAGACTTCCATAACATTTTTCTTTTTTTATAGTCACAACTTCCCACTAGTAAAGATGGATTCACTTATCTATCCATCAATACATTCATCCATCTATTTGCTTAAGAATATTTTTTGGGCACCTATGCCGTTTGGCATATTAGAAGCTACCGGCAAATACAATGGTGAGCAGAAGGAAATACCGTCCATGTTGTCAGACAGTTTTTGGTCAAGGGGAGGAGGAGACAGACTTTAATTGACTAAGTATATTAATCAAATACATTGAGATAAATGTCCTAAAGAAAAAACATAAGAGTTATTGGCAGCCGGGCTCTGTGGCTCAGCCTGTAATCCCACGCCTTTGGGAGGCTGAGGTGAGTGGATTGCCTGAGCCCACGGGTTTGAGACCCGTCTGGGCAACTTGGCGAGACCTCTTCTCTACAAAAAATCAAAAATTAGCCGGGCGCGATAGCGCGCGCCTGTAGTTCCAGCTTCTCGGAAGGCTGAGGCAGAAGGATCGCTGGAGCCCAGCGGGTCGAGGCTGCGGCACTCCAGTCTGGGTGACAGAGTGAGACTCCAACTCAAAAAAGAAAAATTGTTAAGCTTAAATTTTTTTTGTTTTATTTTTTGACAACAAGGTATGGGAATATGGGTCATATCAGATTTCAATCAGGAAAAGTCCTGTTTGGCTGCAGTTTGGAGAATAGGTTGAAGAGTGAGTCAGTGGATCCCAGGAGACAAATTTGATTATTGCAGTAGTCCAGGCCAGAAATGATAATCGCTTGCTCCAGAATGGTAGCAGTGGAGACAGACGGTAATGGACATATCTGAGAGACAAACCGGAGGCGAACCCTCAGGACTTAGGAGTGGATTGAGTATGGAGATTGAGAAGTGTCATGGATGATTTCTAGGCTTGAAGGGATGTTCACATCAGTCACTGAAGTAGGAAATCCTAAAAGAGGCTCGATTGGAGAGTGAAAAGGAAAGGTTAGGGGTTCAATGTTGCTTGTCTTCCTAATTATTTTTTATAAGAATCAGATGATTTTAGAAAAAGAACTCCAAACAGAGACACGTTTTTATGTGTGTGGTATTTTAGAGTCATTAGTACAACAGTTTTTCTTATATATAAATACGCTTGGTCTATTTGTTACATATAGCTCTAGATTTCCTTGGGAAATTCTATTGGCATCTTTCATTGATAACAATTACAGCCATTTCAAATTGTATTTTAAAGGCAATTATGTATAAAGGTGTTGTACAGTTTTGCTATAGATCATTTATGCATAGTGGAGAACATCCTGAGAGTTCATTCAAAAATAAAACAAAAAAGCAAAGTCTGGTGCACTGCCGTGTGTGAATTTTGTTAGGATGAACGTAACTGTAGTAATCAAATACAGGCATGGGGAAATATTACCTATTGCTCACTTAGCATTGATTCTTAGTGGCAGCAGGTTTAGCTAAAATGTGTGATCAATGGACTGTTACCACTAAACAGTCTCTCTCATTTCCAATGGAGGAGAAGGAACCCTGGTTCTTTGCTGAAAATAAAGTTTTCTTTTATTATAAAATCCGTATACTTTCAATACAGGAAACACTAAAATTTTTTATTCTGGAATTGCTTTGTCTCTCTCTTTTTTTCCCCTCCAGATAGAGTCCAGTAAAGATTTTTGCTTTTTATTTTATTTTTTTACAATATACCGGGAGTGGAGAACAAAAAAGAATTTAAGCAGAATCTCAGTCCCACCTGTGACCCACAATTGCGGTTGTTTAAAAAAATTTTTTTTTTTTTTAAGCCGGGCTTGGTGGCTCAGCCTGTAATCCCGTACCTTGGGAGGCTGAGGTGAGTGGATTGCCTGAGCCCGCGGGTTCGAGACCCGCCTGGGCAACTTGGCGAGACCTCATCTCTACAATAAATCAAAAATTAGCCGGGCGTGGTAGTGCGCGCCTGTAGTTCCAGGTACTTGGAAAGCTGAGGAAGAAGGATCACCGGAGCCCAGCAGGTTGAGGCTGCGGTGGTCAGGAGCGGCCACTGCACTCCAGTCTGGGCGACAGAGTGAGACTCCATCTCAAAAAAAAAAAAAAAAAATTTTTTTTGGGTCAGAGTCTCACCCTGTGACCCAGACTGGAGTGCAGGTGGCATGCTCATGGTCACCTCAAATCTTCCACTTCAACTTTCCAAGTAGCCAGAACGACAGGCACGTGCTACCACGCCTGGCTAATTTTTTTGATATATTGTAGAGACGAGGTCTCACCAAGTTGCCCAGACCGGTCTCAAACCCCTGGGCTCAGGCAATCCACTCGCCTCGGCCTCCCAAAGTGGTGGGATTACACACTTGAGCCACCGTGCCTGGCCTGTTTTAAAAAATTTTAACGTGCAACTAGATTATCAATAACAACACAATGTAAGTAAACTACAAGTTAAAAAATCATGCTTAAATCTGTTATTCCTCCCTCAATATGTCACTGCTTAAAGTTTTTTTCTTTTTGAGAGACAAGGTTAAGCCGGGCTCGGTGGCTCAGCCTGTAATCCCGCGCCTTTGGGAGGCTGAGGTGAGTGGATTGCCTGAGCCCGCGGGTTCGAGACCCGCCTGGGCAGCGAGACCTCATCGCTACAATAAATAAAAAAAAAATCAGCCGGGCATGGTAGCGCATGCCTGTAATTCTGGCTACTTGGAAGGCTGAGGCGGAAGGATCGCCGGAGCCCAGCAGGTCGAGGCTGCGGTGGCTGGGAGCGGCCACTGCACTCCAGTCTGGGGGACAGAGTGAGACTCCAACTCAAAAAAAAAAAAAAAAAAAAAAAGAGACAAGGTTTTGTTTGTTGTCCAGGCTGAAGTGCAGTGGAGCAGCCATCCCCCCAATGCAACCTTGAACTCCTGTATCAAGGGATCCTCTTATCTCAGCTCCTGAGTAGCTGGGACTACAGGCAGGCCACCACACTTGGCTAATGCTTTTTTAAAAGTTTTTTTGTAGAGATGGGGTCTTGCTATGTTGTCTAGGCTATCTCAATCTCCTGGCCTCAAGCAGTCCTTCCACCTCAGCCTCCCAAAGCACTGGAATTACAGGCATGAGCTTCCACGCCTGGCCCCGTCACTGCTTTATAAGAAGCTAATGTTGGTCAGATTATTTTGCAAACCTTTAATGTACTCTTTTGAGGAAGTGGTCCCGCTTTTTAAAAAAATAACTTTTTGTTCTTGTTTTATATTCTTTATCATCTTGTCTTCTTGAGTATATTTATTATATTTATTTTATATTCCTGTTATGTCTGTTCCAATATTTTCACTTCAATTGGTGTGTGTTGTTTAAGTTGTTGACTTTTATTATAGTGGGTAACCTCCTTAGGTGTCTAGGTAAGTCACCTTTGAACTCGTGTTCTTTTTTTAATTTTTTAATTTTTTTATTATAAAGATGTGGGGTACAACTCAGGGTTAGGTATACAAACGTTGATTATGCAGGTACCCTTGTTGATGGGGTGTGCCCCTCCCTCCCCTAGCAGTTTTCCTCAGCTGCCAGTCCCACCCTCCCTCCCCTGACAGTTTCCCACTACTGCCAATCCCTTTCATATAGTATTAGGATAATTGGTCAAGGTCTGCTTATGAGTGAGAACATGTGATACTCTGTTCTTTGTTTCTGTGATAGATCACTGAGTATGATCGACTCTAAATCCATCCAAGTTGCTTCCAAGTTCATATGTTTGTCCTTCTTTATGGCTGCATAATATTCCATTGTGTATGTGTACCACATTTTAAAAATTCTGTCCAGCTTTGATGGGCAGCATGGTTGGTTCCATGTAAAAGATACCAGCACATGTATGTTTGCTACAGTTCTATTCACAATTGAACCCATGTTCTTGGGGAGGAAATAGAGAGCTTTGTCTCTGAAAGGGCCAAAGGTCATTCTGTAATCTTTCAGGAGAGTTTGGAGGGAGAAGGGTTGAGCCCTATGGTGGAAAGCACTTGGAACTGCAGGATGCTTGTTGACCATTTCTGACGTTGTTTCATCATCTGGCAACTCTTCTCATTAGGGACATACCTCATGGTCTTAGGAAGAAGCCCGTCTCTGCTAGCTCTGGGATTTGAGGGGTTGAGATGGAAAGGATATTTCATTCCATATTTGTGTTCATTAACTTTTTCACCAGAAGTGTTTTTGCTTTACCAGAAAGTTTTGCCCCAATACTTTCTGCTGACACCGGCAGACTGTGCTACTGTTTCCAGTTTCTTCACTGATGGGGCAGACAGGGATTCTGTTGAGGGAAGAAGAGAAGAGGAGAGATGGTAGAAGAACTCAAAAGTTTTGCAAAGGAAAATTTCCTTAATGCTAGAGTTGGCTGGGCTCGGCCTGTAATCCCGGCACTTTGGGAGGCCGAGGTGAGTGGATTGCCTGAGCCCACGGGTTCGAGACTCACCTGGGCAACTTGGTGAGACCTCATCTCTGCAATAAATAAAAAAATTAGCCAGGTTGGTAGCGGGCACCTGTAGTTCCAGCTCCTCGGAAGGCTGAGGCGGAAGGATCGCTGGAGCCCAGCAGGTCGAGGCTGTGGTGGCCCGGAGTGGCCACTGCCCTCCAGTCTGGGCGACAGAGTGAGGCTCCAACTCAAAAAAAAACAAAAAGCAAACTAGAGTTGTTTAGGAGATATCACCGACTGTTGTGTTTCCTCATAACTGGTTCTAATCAGCTAAAGTTGATAAAGAACTAAGAACACCGAGCAACACTCCCCCTGCCCTGACACATGATATCAGACCCTTACCAGTCCTAAAGACTTTTGACTGACTAATAAAAAACGAGGCTTGTTTTAACCGATTGTGTATAGACCTAAGGACTCCTTTCCATCCTAGATTAGTTTCTCCACCACAGACCATCCTCTCTCTACTCCCTAGCATTTAAAATCGCCGACTCAGTGAGTTTGTTCTAGGATATGCGTCCCTTTGCCTGGCTGAATTTGTTCGATACTTGATTCCAATCTTTCCTATCAGGGTCTCCTTGCTACTCTGTGCCTCAGACTCCAGTCACCTTTCCCCATCCAGTTCACCATTGCTTTCAGGCTCCTGTAGAATTTCTTGTGATTTTCTCTTCTTCCTCTTAGTTTTGCAAGTTTTCTTATCTCTCTCTCTTTTTTTTTTTGAGCCATCATGCCTGGCTTAATAGTCACATTAATGCAGGCAGTAAGCTGTGAAAGTACATGTGGTTTCAGTTCTGGTGTTCTCCTCATCCCCCTTTCCATGGCTATTCTTCAGCCTGAGCTGAGGAGAACAGACTGTTAGCATCCGTGATCACCTTACATCTTTATTGCTGTATGAGGTGTTGTGACTGCATAGTAAGTGTCTAAGGGTGGCCATTTCCATCTGTAGCAGTGTCATATTTTTCTATTCTTTTTGTTGGATGGTCATTTTTGGGGGTCCTTTGATGGAATGGCTACTACACAGTAGCAGTTGAGGCTGAAGACTATGTATCTGAGCATCACAACACAGACAGACACTAAGGGAAGGACAATGATGAGAGTTTGCAGTCCCCTTCTCAACCAAAAAAAAAAAAAAAAGCCAAATTAAGGCAAAGGAGTAGATCCTAGCCCCAAATCAGCAGATATGGAGTTATTAGACATGTTATCTAATTCTGTAGTTTTAAGATTTTTTTTTTTTTTTTTTTGAGTTGGAGTCTCCCTCGGTCGCCCAGACTGGAGTGCATGGCCGCTCCCGGCCACCGCAGCCTCGACCTGCTGGGCTCCGGCGATCCTTCCGCCTCAGCCTCCCGAGTAGCCGGAATTACAGGCATGCGCTACCACGCCCAGCTGATTTTTTGATTCATTGTAGAGATGAGGTCTCGCTGCCCAGGCGGGTCTCGAATCCCGGGGCTCAGGCAATCCACTCACCTCAGCCTCCCAAAGGCGCGGGAGCCACCAGAGCCCGGCTAGTTTTAAGATTTTTTAGTAATATATATCTTTTTTTGAGTTGGAGTCTCACCCTGTCGCCCAGACTGGAGTGCAGTGGCCGCTCCCGGCCACCGCAGCCTCGACCCTCTGGGCTCCGGCGATCCTTCCGCCTCAGCCTTCTAAGTAGCTGGAACTACAGGCGCGCGCTACCACGCCCGGATAATTTTTGACTTATTGTAGAGACGAGGGCTCACCAAGTTGCCCAGGCGGGTCTCAAACCCACGGGCTCAGGCAATCCACTCACCTCAGCCTCCGAAGGCATTACAGGCTGAGCCGCCACGGAGCCCGGCTTCTTTTAGTAACATTAAAGAGCCCAAAGAATGTGTGCACAACATTCTTCCCTTAAAACAACACAATTTCTCCTCGAGTAGCCAATATTATATCTAAAATGGCTCTGTTTTGAACCACTGCCTGACCAGTTTTATGAACCTTTTCAGGAGAGGAATTCTAAAACCTTGGGGTCTAGTCTGGCTCCATTGCTGTTCTCTGAATCATAGTATTATAGTACCAACTAAACCTCTTGTAAAGCATGAAGTAAACAGGTTTGAGAAAAAATAATTCCCAAATCCCCTTGAGTAATTAGGATTAGGTTTTCATACTTTTCCTGCTTGAATTACCTTATACAGTCGGTCCTCCATGCAGGCAGGTTCCATATCCATGAACAAAACAGACTGAGGATCAAAAATTTTGGAAGAAAAGAAACCAAGAAAAATAATACAACAATAAAAATAATATCAATTAAGAAACAGGCCGGGCTCGGTGACTCAGCTTGTAATCCCACGCTTTGGGAGGCCAAGGTGAGTGGATTGCCCGAGTCCGAGGGTTCGAGACCTGCCTGGGCAACTTGGCAAGACCTCATCTCTACAATAAATCAAAAATGAGCCCGGCGTGGCAGCGCGTGCCTGTAGTTCCAGCTACCTGGAAGGCTGAGGCGGAAGGATCGCCGGAGCCCAGCAGGTCGAGGCTGCGGTGGCCGGGAGGCCACTGCACTCCAGTATGGGTGACAGAGTGAGACTCCAACTCGAAAAAAGAAAACAAGAAACAGTGCAGTATAATAAATATTTACATAGCACTTACATGGTATTAGTTATTATAAGTAATCTAGATATGATTTAAATATGTAGGAGGATATGCATAGGTTAAATGCAAACACTTTTAGGAATCACCACACCGTCTTCCACAGAGGCTGTACTAGTTTACATTCCCACCAACAGGGTAGAAGTGTTGCCTTTCCCCACTTCCTTTCCAGCATCTGCTGTTTTTTGAGTTATTGATGCTGGTCATCCTGACTGGAGTTAGGTGGTCTCTCAGTGTGGTTTTAATTTTCAGTTCTTTGACGACTCATGAGGCTGAGTCTTCCATACAACCCCACAATCCCCTCACTGGGAATATACCCAGAGGAACTCAAATCACTGTGTGAAAAAGATACCTGCACACGCATGTTTTTTGCAGGATTATTCGCAATAGCGAAAACATGGAACCAACTGTGTTGCCCATTGAAAGAGTACTGGATTAAAAAAAATGTGGTACTTATACATGATGGAATATTATGTGGCCATAAAGAAGGACAAAATTATGAACTTTGCAGCAAGTTGGATGGACTTAGAATCTATAATACTGAATGATCTACCACAGAAACAAAGAACAGGGTACCACATGTTCTCACTCATAAGCGGACCTTAACAATTATCATACTTTAAGAAAGGGATTGGCAGTGGTGGGAAACTGCCAGGAAGGGAGTGGGGCACACCTCATCAACAATGTTACCTACATGATGAACATCTGTATACCTAGCCCTGAATTGTATCTCACACCTTTAAAATAAAACAAAAAATTAAAAAAATGTAAATGCTATACTATTTTATTTAAGGGACTTGAGCATCTGAGGATTTTGGTACCCACAGGATTTCTGGAACCAATCACCCTCAGATACCAAGGAATGACTATTATCTCTTTCTGGGAGGAGAAACTGATGAGTCAAAATAGACTCATTCTTGACATTAAGAATAATTCTGAAGACAGGCATTAGTTTATTGATGTAACTATTGGTTTATTAAAGTGTCGAATTTGCAAATAGTAGTCAATGGGCTTTTATGCAGTAAATCCAATACCAGTTGTTGAGGGTCACAATTAATATGTTTTTGGCTACAATACCCATATGGGACTTTAAGTTGTATCGTAACAATTGGTACTTCTCATCAAGAATAGTCTGGTGCCAGGAAATAAATATGTATATCAAAATCATTAGGTCTATATAAGGGCAGAAATGGTGGCTCACACCCATAAATTCCATCACTTTAGGAGGCTGAGGTGGGAGGATTGCTTGAACCTAGGAGTCTGAGACCAGCTTTAGAAATATAGCAAGACCTTGTCTCCAAAAAAAAGAAAAAAAAAATTACTGGGTATTGTGGTGTGCGCCTGCAGTCCCAGCTACTAGGGAAACTGAGTGGAAAGGATTGCCTGAGCCCAAGAGATCAAGGCTGCAGTCAGCAGTGATTGTGCCACTGCACTCCAATTTGGGTGACAGAGTGAGACCCCAAGTCAAAAAAACAAAAACACAAAACTGGTAAGTCTATTGTAAACAAAAGAACTTGTGGTACAGTATAATGTGTGTTTTACTTGAAAGATCTGTGGAAGAAAGATTACTTTTAAATATACAGCATCAGCTGGGCTCGGTGGCTCAGCCTGTAATCCAGCGCCTTTGGGAGGCTGAGATGAGTGGATTGCCTGAGCCCGCGGGTTCGAGACCCGCCTGGGCAGTGAGACCTTATCTCTACAATAAATCAAAAAATCAGCCGGGCATGGTAGCGCGCACCTGTAATTCTGGCTACTCGGAAGGCTGAGGCGGAAGGATCGCCGGAGCCCAGCAGGTCGAGGCTGCAGTGGCCGGGAGCGGCCACTGCACTCCAGTCTGGGCGACAGAGTGAGACTCCAACTCAAAAAACAAACAAACAAACAAACAAACAACAACAACAAATATATATATATATATATACAGCATCAGTTTCCTAGTCCTTTTTTGTGTTCTACTTCTGAGCAATTTGGTTGTTAAAATCTAGCTATAAAAGGTCCTCAAGTATTTGATGAAGATAGGAACCTCCCTTTCATGGTATGATGTAATAGGTCTTTTAAAATTTCTGGCCTGATGTGGTATTTGCCACCTAAATAAAGTTCCTTAATTGTTGAGTCCAACTACTCAGTAAACCAATGGTTTATTACAAAGAACTGGTACCAAGGGAAGGTGGGTGTTTCCAAAAGAAAATGTAGACAAACCCAGCAGTCAGTTCTTGTGGGTTTAGCCAGTTCATAAGTAAACTGGAAAAAACATGCATGTAGAAAACAGCATTGAGTACAAGGTTTGTAGGTTACATAAAGATAGACTTAAAACCAGCAAAAGAAGGAAGAAGATAGCTAGGAAAATAAAGAGCCAAAGAATGTATATTAGCATGTGACAATCCCTGGTGTTTTGAGTGGAGGCTATTTACATCTTATGTAGGTATCTAATTGGTTCAAATATTTTGGGTAGAAGTCATCTCCTTCTGAAGACAGTTTGCTCCTACAGGGTTCCTGAGAATCCTTATCTTTAGGTTTTTGGTTGGGACAGTCTTTGAGTGATTCAAGGAATATTATTTTCTTTTTAACTGAGAGACATGAATGTAAGAATCAAGGCCTTGAGGTTTTACTGCTATGCTAGTTATAAATAGTACATAACAGGGACTTTAGTTGGAGTTCAAGGGCTGTCTTTCTTTGATGTTTCTTTCAAGACATTCCAGTTCAATTTCACTGCAGTCAGAGCAGATGTTATACAATTTCTATTCTTTTAAATTTGTTAAGGTATGTTTTATGCCCCAGAATGAGGTCTATTTTTGTGAGCTTGAGAAAATGTGTATTTGGTCATTGTTGAATGAAATTGTCCAACTGATTGATGGTGGTGTTGATTTCATCTAAGTCCTTACTGATTTTCTGCCTGCTGGAACAGTTGATTTTTCATAAAGGGGTATTGAAATCTCCAAATATAATAGTGAATTCATCTATTTCTCCTTGCAGTTTTGTCAGTTTTCGCTCACGTAGTTTAATGCTCTGTTGTTGTGTACATTATTAAGGATTGCTATGTCTTCTTAGAGAATTGACCCTTTATCATTATGTAATGCCCTTTATGTCTGATAACTTTTCTTGTTCTAAAGTCTGTCCTGTTTGAAATTAATATACCTATTCTTGATTTTTTTTTAATTAGTGTTAGCATACTATATTTTTCTCCATCAATTTACTTTTTTTTTTTTGAGTCAAGGTCCCACTTTTTTGCCTACGCTTGAGTGCAGTGGCATGATCACCGTGCCACCTCAGCCCCCGATTCCCTGGGATGCGTCACCATGCCTGGCTAATTTTTATTTTGTTTTATTTTTCATAGAGATGAGATCTTGCTATGTTGCCCAGACTGGTCTTGAACTCCTAGGTTCAAGCAATCGTCCTGCCTTTCATCCCAAAGTGCTGGAATTACAGATGTGAGCCGCTGCATCTGGCCCATCAATTTACTTTTAATCTATTTGTGTACTTATATGTAAAGTTGGTTTCTTGTGGACAACATAGTTGCGTCTTGTTTTTTTTTTTGAGTTGGAGTCTCACTGTTGCCCAGACTGCCTCAACCTCCTGGGCTCTGGCGATCCTTCCGCCTCAGCCTTCCAAGTAGCTGGAAGGAACTATAGGTGTGCGCTACCATGCCCGGCTAATTTTTTGATTTATTGTAGTGATGAGGTCTTGCTGCCCAGGCGGGTCTTGAACCCGCGGTCTCAGGCAATCCACTCACCTCAGCCTCCCAAAGGTGCGGGATTACAGGCTGAGCCACCGAGCCCGGCTGCGTCTTGTTTTTTGATCCACCCTGACAATCTCTGTCTTCCAATTAGTGCATTCAAACTATTCATGTTCAAAGTGATTACTGATATAGTTGAAACAATGTCTGCCATATTTGTTACTATATTCTATTTTTTGTTTCTGTTTTTTCTGCCTTTTGTGGTTTTAATTGAGCATTTATATATTTCCATCTTTTCCCCTTTCTTAGCATACCATTATGCCTTTTAAAAAAACTTTCTGTAGTGGTTGTCCTAAAGTTTGCAATTTATATTTATAACTAATCCAAATCTGCTTTCAAATAATACTATATCACTTCATGGGTAATGTGAGTACCTTATAATCATAAAATAATCCTAATTCTTGTCTCCTTCCCTTATATCGTTGCTGTCATTCATTTCACTTATATAAAACCAGACATAAGCACATATGTATTTACATATTATACATATCCACACATTACATAATATAATAACAATGAATACATTGTTGCATCATTATTTTAAATGGGCTGTTTTCTGTTAAGAATAAGAAAAGTTGCTGGGCTCAGTGGCTCAGCCTGTAATCCCGCGCCTTTGGGAGGCTGAGGTGAGTGGATTGCCTGAGCCTGCGGGTTCGAGACCCGCCTGGGCAGCGAGACCTCATCTCTACAATAAATCAAAAAATCAGCCGGGCGTGGTAGTGCGCTCCTGTAATTCTGCTACTTGGAAGGCTGAGGCGGAAGGATTGCCGGAGCCCAGCAGGTCAAGGCTGCGGTGGCCGGAAGCGGCCACTGCACTCCAGTCTGGGGGACAGAGTGAGACTCCAACTCAAAAAAAAAAAAAAAAAAAAAAAAAAAAAAGAATAAGAGCCGGGCTCGGTGGCTCAGCCTGTAATCCCGCGCCTTTGGGAGGCTGAGGTGAGTGAATTGCCTGAGCCCGCGGGTTCGAGACCCGCCTGGGCAGCAAGACCTCATCTCTACAATAAATCAAAAAATCAGCTGGGCGTGGTGGCGCATGCCTGTAATTCCGGCTACTCGGAAGGCTGAGGCGGAAGGATCGCCGGAGCCCAGCAGGTCGAGGCTGCGGTGGCCGGGAGCGGCCACTGCACTCCAGTCTGGGTGACTGAGTGAGACTCCAATTCAAAAAAAAAAAGAATAAGAAAACCAAAAATTTTTCTTGTACTTTTACTTATTTCTTCTTTGATGCACTCTCTTTCTTTATGTAGATTTAAATTTTTGACTCATACATATTTTCCTTCTCTCTAAATAACTTCTTTTCGCATTTCTTGCAAGACTGGTCGGTTAGCAACAAATTCCCTCAATTTCTGTTTGAGAAAGTCTTTATTTCTTTTCCCCTTTGAAACTGTGTTGCAGGATACAGAATTCTAGATGGGTGTTTTTTGTCTCTCATACTTTCAGTATTTCACTCCATTCTCTTGGTTACACGGTTTCTGAGGAGAAGTCAGATGTAATTCTTATCTTTTTTTCCACTCTAGATAAAGTGTTGTCTTAAGGCTTCTTTCAGGAGTTTTTTCTTCTTTGATATCCTGTAGCTTTGAATTTGACATGCCTTTGTGGAGTTTTTTTTGGCATTTATCCTGTTTAGTGTTATCTGAGATTCTTAGATTTATGATTTAGTGTCTGACATTAATTGGGAAAATTCTTAGTCATTATTGTTTCAAATACTTCTGTTCCTTCCTCTCTTTCTTTTCCTCTTAGTATTCCCATTATATATATGCTACACCTTTTATAGTTGTCCCATAGTCCTTGGATATTATGTTCTGTTTTTTTTTTTTTTTTTTTTCCCAGTCCTTGTTCACTTTGCTTTTCAGTTTAGGAAGTTTCTACTGAGATATTCTCAGGCTCAGAGAGTCTTTCCTCAGTCATATCTAATCTACGAATAGGCCTATCAGAGGATTCTTTATTTCTGTTGTAGTCTTTTGATCTGCATCATTTCTTTCTTAGAATTTTTGTCTCTGCAGATTGCCCATGTGTTCTTGCATGATGTCAACTTGATACAGCCCTTAGCATATTAATCATAGTTTTAAATTCTCTGACAATTCCAGCATCCTTACTATGTCTGGTTCTGGTTTTTGCTCTGTATCTTCTCATTGTGTTTTTTGCTTTTTGGTATGCCATGTAATTTTTTAATGATATTTTAACATAGTATACTAGGTAAAAAGAAATGTAAAGAAATGATGGTAAGCCGGGCACAGTGGCTCAAACCTGTAATCCCAGCACTTTGGGAGACTAAGGTGAGAGGATCGCCTAAGCCCGAGGATTTGAGACCAGTCTGGGCAACATGATAAGCACTCTCTCTGTAATAAAATTTAAAAATTAGCCAGGCGTGGTAGTGCACACCTGTAGTTCTGGCTACTTGGAAGGCTTAAGTGGAAGGCTCGCCGGAGCCCAGCAGATCGACGCTGGGGTGTCCGTCCATGAGCATGCCACTACACTCCAACCTGGGCGACGGGATGAGATGCCAACTCAAAAATAAATAAATAAATAAATAAATAAATAAATAAATAAATAAATAAATAATGGTCAGGTGTGAGGGCAGGGGAAGCATTCTGTAGTTGTATGATTAGGTCTCAGGTTTTTTTTTGTTTTTTTTTTAAAGGTAAACCTATGCCTCTAGGCTGAGAACTTCATGCTTCTAGTTTTTTTCCTCCCCCCTAAAGTGGGACAGGATGGTTAGGTGGGCTGCATTTGAGTATTTCCCTTTTCCCTTGTGGAAGGCTAGAATTAACTGAAGTTAGGTATTATCCTTCCCCCAGGTTAGTTAGGCTAATTAGTTTCTCCTGAGGGAAGACCTGGCTAAGAAGGACAGTGTGCTCTAGGATATTGTAAAATGTTCTTTCCCCCTCCCCTTGCTGGAAGTATAAGATTTTTCTTCAGTATTTACTGTGAGAACCTGATCAAAATCCTGGAGGCATATCTCATAAAGTTGTGGAGGTCCCCCAAGATTGGATTCCCCTGGAGTTTTTAACTCAGACTTGTCCAACTAAGCTTCCAGCAATTTATCAATTACAATTCAGGTTTTTCTACCCTGGCTCCGGCTGCTGCAGAGGTTTTCACTGGTGAGTTTCTGCTCTGATAAATAGACACCCTTTATTTGTCTGTCTATCCAATTGTGGGGGCCACATATTGCCCTGGGTCCTCACCTTTCTTTTTTTTTTTTTTTTTTTGTGGTTTTTTTTTTTTTTTTTGAGTTGGAGTCTCACTCTGTCGCCCAGACTGGAGAGCAGTGGCCGCTCCCGGCCACCGCAGCCTTGCCTGCTGGGCTCCGGGGATCCTTCCGCCTAAGCCTTCCCAGTAGCTGGAACTACAGGCGCGCGGTACCACGCCCGGCTGATTTTTTGATTTATTGTAGAGATGAAGTCTCGCCAAGTTGCCCACGCGGGTCTCGAACCCGCGGGCTCAGGCAATCCACTCACCTCAGCCTCCCAAAGGGGCGGGATTACAGGCTGAGCCACCGAGCCCGGCCTCACCTTTCTTATAGATCACAGAAGGGTTAATTTTTCAGTCTGTTCATCTTGTTACTCGTTAGGATGAGGTGGTGACTTCCAAACTCATTACATGAGAAACAGGAACTGGAAACTTGCGTCAAATGTATTTTTTTTTTTTTGAGTTGGAGTCTTACTCTGTCGCCCAGACTGGAGTGCAGTGGAACGCTCCTGGCCACCGCAGCCTCGCCAGCTGGGCTCTGGCAATTCTTCCGCCTCAGCCTTCCAAGTAGCCGGAATTACAGGCGTGCGCTACCACGCCCGGCTGATTTTTTGATTTATTGTAGAGATGAGGTCTCGCTGCCCAGGCGGGTCTCGAACCCGCGGGCTCAGGCAATCCACTCACCTCAGCCTCCCAAAGGCGCGGGATTACAGGCTGAGCCACCGAGCCCGGCTTAATTTTTTTTTATTTTATTGTAGAGATGAGGTCTCACCAAGTTGCCCAGGCGGATCTCGAACCTGCGGGCTCAGGCGATTCACTTGCCTCAGCCTCCCAAAGTGTTGGGATTACAGGCTGAGCCACCGAGCCCGGCTCGTCAAATGTATTTTTACATGAAATGCTTTTGGGTGAGTCTCCAGAAGGCTATCCCCAATGTCTACTGCTTTTCTAAACTCCTTGGGTTACCTATAAAATTTAGAGTCCTTAAGTTACCCTAAGGGTCTTCCCATTTTGCTTTTTTCATATAATATTTTTTGTATCTGAAGTTCTCACAAAATATGAACCAATTGCTATAGATCTGGGAGCTCTGGAGTTTATCTTCCTACAATTATACTAAATTCCTCTGTAAATTTCTCTGTATCTTATCTAGACTTTGGGAATTTTTGACAGTGGCTCTTCACTTAGAATCATACCAGAACTTTTATTCAACCATGAGGGGTTTTCCTATTCTGAAGGATGTTCAGTTTTAATAGTTAATTGAATTTTGGGTGCCACCAGGTAGCTAGAAAGGAAAAAAAGAAGGCCAGAAAGAACGATAGGGACAGAAGGACACATAGAGTCATTGGATAGGGGAACAATAGTAGGACAGAGATCATTCACTTCAAGTGAGATAGGGATATCTTGAAGAGAGCTAGGTTTAAGTTTTTCTAATTTTTTCTTTTATTTTGTCCAAGGAATCTTTTAAATAAAGCAATTTTGGAGTCTGAATCTTTTGGTATACTTCCTCATTCCAAAAGAAAAAGGAGAAACAAACAAAAACAAACAATGAAGACCGCTCGTCAGAGTGACCACTATACATTCTATACTGTGAAACGATATTACTTGGAAAGAAAAGTAGAAGAATTTGGGATGTAGCATAAATACATGTGAGAAGGAGGAGTCCTACAGTGGGTAAGGAATGTAGAATTAGAACAAGTCATGAGAGACTGGGGACGCTCTGCTCATGTACTTTATGAATTGGATTTCTAGCCTAATGGCCATGCCATATTCAATTGCAAACTCAACTTATTTGTAGTTCCTAGTGGGTAGAAAGGGTTAGCAAGGACACCCCTCCCAGAACCAGATTTTCAGGACAACTCAAGACTGAGGAACATTCTCATGATGTTTTGATAATTGACCCAGGGCAGAGTATGTATAAAGAACATCAGTCTGAGAAGAAACCTTCTGAAATCTCCATTTCCAGAATAGCTCAACGATCTTTTCATGGACCTATCGATCCCTTTCTTCTTCCCAGTGAACTTCCTCTCACAGATGCACAACAGCAGCAACAAATAATAATAATAATAAGGGAAGACAGGGATAAATGTTGTTAGCAATTAACCAGCTTTCCACTAAGGATAAAACTTTGCAAATCTTATTAGATAATCAAATAATTCCTAACAATGGGTTTCATATTCTAGGAATCAACATAAACTCACCATTTGGGGAGATTAAAAAAATAAAGAAAAGAAACTGAAGCTCAAATCCAGTGTGAACTACTGTCCTCATGGAGGTGTTTGAGAAAGTGGTTCAAGATGCCTTTGAGAAGGCCTCTGTTTCCCTGTGGAGACCTGACGAGCAGCTCTCTATCGTATCTTGATGGAAACTCCAGGACTATTAAATACTGGCTTCTTGAAAATACCACTAAAATAGCCCGTTGATAAAACAAAGCCAAGCTTATTGTTTACTGCAGTATGAAAGATCATTCTTAGTAACAGTCTTAACATCTCTGAGAAGGGAGAGTAGCAGTAGCATATTTATGAAGTTTGGAGGATTTGATTTGAGATAGACCTTGCGATGCTTGGTTAAGAATGGACAAGATTCATAATGTGATAGCTTCAAATGCAAGGGTTTCCAAGCAAATCTTAAAGGGTAAACTGTCAATTGAGGAGCTTAATTAAGCTATCCGCTGCCTCGAGAAAGGAGTACTTACTGTAATGATGGTAAGTTGAGTAGTCTAATGGTCAGATAAATGGAATTTTGGGAGGTTCCCCAAAACAAGCAATAGTTATTGCAATTTTAATCTTTCTTGGCAAGGACTCCCTTCAATAGTAAATTTATGTTAATGCAGACAGTCAAATAAGTAACATCATGTTGTAGACAGTAAATTGTGGAGATGGTTTCACTTGTCAATACTTCTCCCCAACATACACACATTTTTTTTTTTTTTTCTGTTGAAACTTCGGAAATTTAGGTTCAGGAGCCATATGAAATGTTGCATCAGTTTGCAAAGTTCTTTCTGTTTGCGGTGACACTTTTTCGCTTAGTTGACTTAGAATTTGCTTTATTCTGTTGTCAGTTGGGATTTATTTTGTAAAATGAAATTAAAATGCCAACAGAGAATTTAAAGTGCATAATGGCCTCTAAAAATGAGAACATTTAGCCACAATCAACATAACTTTTTCCATTTTAAGTCATGGTCAAAATTGGAAAGAAAAATTTAAAAGTATGATTTCTTTTTTCTTTTTTCTTCCCAGCAGGCATTATTAAATATAGAAAGCTTAAAATTTCAGAAACAGTCTATGTTAACATGATTTAAATAAAATCTTCTGTTAAGATCATTTAAAAAAATAGAAAACTAGGGTAATCTTAGTGCTATATTTTCATTGTACACTTTTAAAAAATATTCTTTTGCCACATTCAAAACCAGTTAAAAAATTGCAGAGCATACTTATTTTTTGCTTCCAGATGATTTGTTGAAAATAACATCTTTTGATTTTAAAAGCAAAGAAATTCTTATTATAACATTTGAGAAATTTAGAAAAGTACAAATAAGAAAGGAAAATTTGTAAAAATTACTACTTTCTAGGGACAGTCACTGTATTCATTTTCTAGGCTATGTAATAAATCAACACAAACTTAGCAGCATAAAACAACAGCACACATTTATTATCTCATAGTTTCTGTAGGTCCGAATTCCTAGGACAGTATAACTGAATTCTCGGCTTCAGGGTCACAACAGGCTGCAATCCAAGTGTTGACCAGGTTGTGTTCCAGTCTGGAGGCTCCTTTAGGGAAAAATCTGCTTCCAAGCTCACTCAGGTTGTTGGCAGAATTCACTTCTTTGCAGCTGTATGCCCAAGGGCCTTGGCTTCTTACTGACCACTGCCAAAGGCTTCCTTCAAGCCCTAGAGACTCATTTTAGGCCTTGGAGGCTGGCTACACTTCCTTGCCACAAGGCAGCTTGAATTTTCAGTCCAGTGGTATAATTTTTCTCTCTCTAGTTTGCTAACACGGAATCTTAGATAATGCAACAGAATCACGGGAGTGACATTGCATCTATCACCTTTGCCACAAATTATCAGTTCTGCCTTCACTCAAGGGTAGGGGATTTTACATGAACATGACTCATTGAGGGTCAGTTCAGGGTGTGTTTGTCACAACCAGTTTACTTTTCAGGGCGTCTGTCCTTCCATGCTTTTTGTATGCTAGCACACATTCAGTATACTACAAATACAGTATAAATTGATTTACGAATTTAGTCAACATGCTTTAAAAATCTATTTTTTAGCCGGGCGTAGTGACATGCGGCTGTAGTTTCAGCTACTTGGAAGGCTGAGGCAGAAGGATCACCTGAGCCTAGCAGGTCGAGGCTGAAGGATCACCTGAGCCTAGCAGGTCGAGGCTGCGGTGGCTGTGAGTGTGCCACTGCCCTCCAGCCTAGGCAATAGAGTAAGACTTCAACTAAAAAAAAAAAAATCTATTTTTAAGTTTAACATATGAGTATATATAGTACAAATATATAGCACATGAATATGTACTATAATTATAGTGTCATAATTTGTAATCAAATATATAATAATTTATAGTAGTAAAATGTATAATAAAAAACCATTGCACCAAAACTAAATTCCCAATAAGAAAAGATTGCTTATATAACTTTTAATTTAAAAACTCTTCTTACTGTCGAGTAAGATGATTTCTAATTTGTAACTATTATAAATAATTATTCTATAGATATCGTTGCATAGAAATCTTCATGTATAAAAGAAGTCTTTAGGATAAACCTTTGGCAATGATATTACTAGGTCAAATGACAAAACATTTTAAAGGCTTTGAATTTATAATCCCAAATTAACTACTGGAATGGCAGTACGCATTTAAATTCCTCCCACTCTCCAACATTTTACCAATTTGATAAGAAGAAAAATAGTATCTACTTTTAATTTTCCTTTCTTCTCCATAAGTGAGCAAGACATTTTCCATATGATTTATTCTCTATTTACTTTTATTCTTTAAAAAAACTGAATTTTAGTTATTTTTTAATGAAGAAAAATATTAAGGGATATGAAAAACATTAAAGGTTCGTTTGTTACAAACGACAAATGCTTCAAAATAAGCTTATATAATATTTTAATGAATAAAAGCACCTTATAACATTGCCCACTAAAACACTAAAAAGTACAAAAGTTCACAACATATTGTAAGGGAAATTCATCAAGAATCTGCTCTGTTATCTTGGAGGTACCAGACATACCATATGCTGTGTCTAGGAGTTGCTATGGTAACTACTTTTAAAATTTAAGAACAGGGTAAATTGTTGCCTAAAATCTCCATAACTTAGTGAGTCAATTAAGATCTTGTCAGGGAACTGCGTTCCTTTTATTACCTGGTAATGCTTTATTCCTTGTTACTCTACAGCATGTAATATCTCTGGGTCTGAGAAGAATGTATTTATTTCTAGCTATTGAAGATACTGGAGAAGGAGCTCTTCATTTGGTATGTTTATGATTGGTCAATGAATCATCATAAGGGAGACCCAAGAAATAGCTTCACTGAAGATGGGCAGATTTGAGCATGCAAGTTGAAGTTGAGCAAAATTTTTGGAGCCCCTGACCCCAAATAAGGAAATGAAAGCCGAGAGACAGGGCCACAGGTTTTCAAAATTAGCCGGGCTGGAAATAGAATCTGTTTCTTGTCTCTCCTTGTATCACCACATTGTAGTATTTTAACAGATAGTCACTTATAAGGAAATTAAATTGTATTTCTATCAACCAACCTATCAATGCCCCCAAAGTGAACACAAAGTTTTATTACAAAATAACGTTTTTGATTCTTCCCTACCTCCTGCCAACCTTGATGTTATCATATTTTGACTACCTACTGATTTATTGTAATAGTAATGGAGGTTTTCACTAAGTTGTACTCTCCTCTGTCCCCTTTTCGTCTCCCTCACATTCTCAAAATAGATATTTAATACTGTTTTCTTAATTCAATAATCAAATTTTTG
Source organism: Cephalopachus bancanus (assembly GCA_027257055.1). Classification (NCBI taxonomy): domain Eukaryota; kingdom Metazoa; phylum Chordata; class Mammalia; order Primates; family Tarsiidae; genus Cephalopachus; species Cephalopachus bancanus. The sequence goes on along the minus strand of JAPVLO010000377.1, from coordinate 2,122,815 downwards.
AGATCATAATCTTTTAAATATTGTTGACTGCAGAGGCAACAATATTTTCTTTCTCATGCAACTTTTTGTTTTCCTTGGAGTTGATGATTGTCTCTCTTAAAATTTTCTGTTTCTGGGTGCCCATTACAACCTCTTTTGGTCGTATGGTATCAAGTTTTTAAGATATAGCCGAACACAATTTTAAACACTATGACATTTTATGCTCCTACTCTGAGAAATTCCTCCTGAAGAAGCCATCGCTTGTCCTCTCACTTCAGGTTAGAGTAGTTGCTTTCTGGGATGATACACAACTGTCGACCTGGATTTCTCTTCACTGTTATCGTGTGTTGAAGTCTCTGCTTTCTGAAATTCATGTCCTACACTTTCTCCCTCATGTTGCTGAAGTACATCCTCTAACAGCTTACTAGAAAATAGTGTATGGGCCCGGCTTGGTGGCTCAGCCTGTAATCCCAGCACTTTGGGAGGCTGAGGCAAGTGGATTGCCTGAGTCCGTAGGTTAAGGTTAGGGTTAGGGCAACTTGGCGAGACCTCGTCTATAAAAAATTAGCCAGGTGTGGTAGTGTGTGCCTGTAGTTCCGACTACTTGGAAGGCTGAGGTGGAAGGATCGCTGAAGCCTAGCGAGTCGACTCTGGGGTGGCTGTGAGTGTGGCACTGCACTCCAGCTTGGGTGACGGAGTGATTCCAACTCAAAAAAAAAAAAAAAGAAAGAAAAGAAAAGAAAAAAAAAAGAAAACAGTGTATGGAAGACAAAAAAAAAATCTTTAAATTCTTGCATATGTGAAATGGCTTTAGTTTAACCTTACATTTGGCTAATTGACTAAGTGTACAATTATAAGTTACAAACAATTTTCTCTCAGAATTTTGAAGGCATTGCTGTACTATTTTCTACCATTCATATGCTACTAAACAGCATTCTCTTTACCTTAGAGTTTAAAAATTTAACAGTGATGCCTTGGTATGGCTCCTTCTTCATTCATTATGTGGGGCCCTTTTCCCTAGCTATTTATGTTCTTCAGTCTTGAGAATGCTTCTTGTGTTATATCTTTGAGAATTTCCTCCCTTTGGTTTTCTCTGATTCCTCAGGAATACTTTATGGAAGATTTATCCAAGTTGATTTATTTCTACCCTATTAAAGATTAAAAATTTGGCTTAATTCCTAATAAATCTTCTCTAAATAGTCTCTAATTTTCCCCTTTTCATGGCCTTTTGTTTTTACTTTGTGGATGTACAATTTTCTTTTATTTTAAAAAATATATTGATTGTAATTTTTTGTTGTTATTGAATTGGAGTCTCACTCTGTTGCCCAGGCTGGAGTGCAGTAGCACGCTCCAGGCCACCGCAGCCTCGACCTGCTGGGCTCCAGATCCTTCTGCCTCAGCCTTCCAAGTAGCTGGAACTACAAGCGTGGGCTGCCACACCTGGCTAATTTTTTGATTTATTGTAGAGATGAGGTCTCACCACTTGCCCGGGCTGGTCTTGGACCTGCGGGTTCAGGCAATCCACTCGCCTCGGCCTCCCAAAGTGCTGTGACTACAGGTTGAGCCACCGATGATTGTAATTTTTAAAAAGGGGCTTATGTGTTGTGTGCATTGTCCTTATTTGCTTCACATTCCTTTGCTATCATTAGAAACTTCAAATATGTTTCTTAAAGATATAAAATATAGAATTATGAGATTTGAGTTCCTCTATTCTATTTAGTAGTATGACAGACAAATACTAAACTACTGAAATATGTTCGAAACACTCCTTAGTAAAGAAAGCCACTTAGGCCGGGCTCGGTGCCTCAGCCTGTAATCCCAGCACTTTGGGAGGCCGAGGCGAGTGGACTGCCTGAGTCCGCGGGTTCGAGTCCCGCCCAGGCAACTTGGTGAGCTCTCGCCTCTAGGATAAATACAAAAATTAGCTGGGTGGGGTAGCACGCACCTATAGTTCCAGCTACTTGGAAGACTGAGGTAGAAGGATCGTGGGAGGCCAGCAGGTCGAGGCTGCGGTGGCCAGGAGCGGCCACTGCACTCCAGTGGCAGACGAAGTGCGACTCCTGACTCAAAAAAAAGAAAGCAAGCTACTTAGCCAGGCGCAGTGGTTCACGGCTGTAATTCCAGCATTTTGGGAGGTGGAGGCGAGAGGATTGCCTGACGTTAGGGGCTTCGAGACCAGCCTGAGCAACACGGTGAGACTTCGTCTCTACCATAAATCAAAAAATTAGCCAGGCGTGGTGGCACATGCCTATGTTCCAGCTCTGAGGCGGAAGGATCACTGGAGCCCAGCAGGTCGAAGCTGCAGTGGCTGTGAGCAGCATGTCACTGCACTCCAGCCTGGGTGACAGAGTGAGACTCCAACTCAAAAAATAAAATAAAATAAAATAAGCTACTTAATGGCAGTGACCATGCATTTTACTTTTTTTATTTCCCACAATACATACATGTAAATAAAACTTTTACAATGCTTACAGAAGTAGGAAAAAAAACTGCATTAGAAATTGCTTAGTCAGTTTTCTTGTAATTTGCAAATGGTAACTGTCTGTCCACCATCTAGTTTCTTTTATCTCCCTTCCCCAGGTCTCTTTCTCAAGCTTCCTATACAAAGTCTGTGATGATCATTTTTACTACTTCTTCCTCTGCCTTCTCATTTCTAAAGGTAATTCCCTGGCCAACCTCTCTTTTCAACATATTATATAATATCTAAAGAAAAGTTCAGAGCAAATCAGTTAACACATTTTCATATAATTGAATATGAAAAGAAATATTACTTATAGGAGTCATTATAATAAAGAATAGTTAAGGTACTCTTAAATATAGAAATAAATGCCCCTAGTAAGTTCAGGGAATGAACAGATTAATTGTAGCTTATATCACATAAAAAAGGGGGAAATCTATACTGCAAATTTTATTCTTTTTGGCTTAGTGAAATTCTGAAAAAAAATTAGGTATTTTAAAATAACATGTTCCTATACTGGTAATCAAAGAAAGAATAGATTTATAGTAGTGACAACCACTTCTGATTTTTTTTCCTTGCACTTGGACTTAACAGTTTGAATCCCATCTTTTAAAGGATTAACTGTAACAACAAATACATATTTTGAAACTGACTACACCTTTGACCATCATTTTTAAACTTTCTAGAAAGCAGAGACTAATTTCCCTTTTATTTCATTAGTTGTTTTGGTAAGGCTACAATTAATTTCTTTGTAAACGTGTGATATTAAGGGTTTGATTTTATTTTGAACGCTATTTAAAAGTTGAACCAGGTTAGTCCTTATCACTTTTCTTTAGTTTGATCGATGCAAAAGATGCATCTTCTCCAATTGTAGAAGCGATCCACTTCTTTGCCTCAAGTTTCCCGTGGGGTACCATCCATCTTCTGTGTCAAACATTTCTCACGTAGGGTTTCTGCATCATTTGGTCCCAGGGAATGGATTAAAAGAAAGAGAGGAGGGAAAAACAGACAGGAAGCTATAAGGCTGAAGTAGAAATTGGCCACAGCAGTAGTAAAGGTAGGAAAGTGTGTATTGAATGTATACCCATACACTGTGGCCCTTCTGGCTCTTGGAAAATCCTGAGCAGAGCATATTTACAACAGGATTAGAGTATATTTGCTTTTCTGAGCAAGAAATCTCAGGCTGTGGACTGTTCATAGTGTAGTCAGTTGGGTTATTTTAAGCAAATGTTTTTGCCTTCTCCATGCACTCTGCACTTGTCATTTGTCAAATGGGGGTAATGTCTACCTTAGCACACTATTTTGAAGATTGCAATTAGCTAATGGATTTGAAAGTACTGTAGCAAGTTAAAAATGTTCTACAAAGGTAAGACATTTAACATATTCTTCAAGGGCTCTGTGCTGTTCTAATGGGTGGGAGGGAAGTTTCTTGGGTACCCTACAAGGCCAAGATCAGTGGCAGTTTCCCACAGAGATCACTGAGTGTGGTTGGCCAGGTAATGTGAAATTGCACATACTTTAATCCAGGATCTAGGATTCCTAATGCTAGAGGCAAATTTATTATTTCTTTGCCTTGTTTTCTCTTGATTTCAGAGCATGTGCTAATATAGTTCTTATTCTTACAAAAGGTGGGTGAAAATGATGCTATATGATTACATATAAAAAGTCATCCTTCATCTTGAACCACCACTACCTATTCCTCTTTCCTTTTACCACCTTCTTTTGAAATATTTCTTCTATATACTCAAACCTATGAAAATGTTTTTAGTCTAGACTGAAATGCCCAGGTTCAATAATCACAGAAAGCATTGTGTTAGGATACTTTCTGCAGCAAGTTATAAAAACAAAAACCAAACAAACAAACCAAAAAAAACCTGACTCAAGCAGGTTATTTATATGATCAGCAGTCCACAAAGGTCGTTGAGGACCCAAGTCCCTTTTATTTCCCTTCTTTGCTGTCCTTACCCCCGGTTTCTTACAGAGCCTGAAGGCTGATATAAAAGAAAACTGGAGGTGGACAGTAAAGAGGTAAAAACAGATTTTAATCAGACACTTGCAATAGGGGGAAAGAGACCTCAGAGTAGAACTTGGCTCAATTCTGAATTCATCAAGGAAAAATGGGGATTAATAGCCGAGGAGCAGGTTGGGGGAATTAATGGAGGGAGAATTACTTAGAAGGGAGGACAATTCTTTGCTAAGCTGACCAAATAGGATTCTTGCTGAAGGCAGATCAGGGGGATCAGATATTACTTGGGGGAAGAAAAGAGATGAAGGATTTGGTCAGATATTGACAGTGATCAGATATTAAGGGTGGGGGATTCTGGCTAAACTGATATATCAGCATTCCTGCTAAAATTGGACTCTGCAGGGACAGAGGCAGAAGCTCAAGCCTGCACCTAGTGGAATAAAGGGCTCAGAGGATCTTGACTAAAGCTTGGTCAAGGTCTTTGTCACTGGTTCCCCTTATATTTAAAAGATGGCTGCAGCAGCTTTGAGCCTCCTATCCAGACCCAGTAACCTCCAGAGTAAAGTGAGCTACTGTCTCTTCCTTGAAACTAGTTTTTGAGGAAGGAAAAATGCTTTTCTAGAAGTTCCCACTTGACTTCTCTTATATCTCAATGACTGTATTAGGTCATGTGCTCATTCTAAACCAGTAACTGTAACGAGAAATCGTTTACCATGATGGACTTAGACATATCACCTTGCAAAGTCCAGCACAGTGATCCCTACTAGAAGCATGCTTCTTGTTTAACGTTGAATTAGAAACCTGTAACCTTTCTATACTGAATTAAAAAATTCTCTTTTAACTACTAGATCTGGCAAAACTCTGCAATTATTCACACAAGAATAATGTGGACATATAACACAACTGGTAATTGGCTCATGTCCTCCCCGTAGCCCTCCTTCTGTAATTGAGTAGGTCAAATTCTTATCTTTTGGAAAGAGTAGAGGGATTTACGGTGTGGGTAAGGACAAGATTAGGGGGACATATCCAGGCAGTTTTTCTTGGGAATGAAGGCAAAACATATCCCTATGTTCTCAGTATTCTTTCTTACTCAATCTCTTTAGTTTAGATGGATGACCAGCCAGGGTATTCCTGGAATCACTGCCACTCTTCTCTCAATTCTAGCTAGCCAACGAGCTCAAAATTATCCCCACTTACATTTAAGGTAGAATAGAAAGTCACAACTATTTGGTGACAAAATACAGCTAGAGCCAGGTGGATTTGGAATGCACAACCAGATTCCCAGGAACTTCTGTTTGTCTGGGTAGGCATTAGCCACTGCTGGTATTTTCATTAATTTTATAATAATACAAGTACATTTTGCATGATTATATTTTTAGGTTTTATGTATTGAGTCATGTTAGAATTTCACTGCATTTGGTCTCTGGTCTTTATATTGGCATGGTGGAGAGAAACCATGTGAAAACACAGTTGTTTCTCCTAACTTGGGGATACTATTGATTTCTCCTATTTGTCAAAGAAATTCTGAACTAGGTAAGAGAAGAAGAGGTGGAAGAACAGACTAAAAAGGACAAATAGCAAGACTCACAGGTGCAGAAGTCATGGGACAGTGCTTTGGGAAGATTATCACAGAGAAAAGGTACTTTCTTTTAGATATTCTTTCCAAATAATTATAGCTGGTAAGAATGAAACCGTCACTGACCAGGAATAAAATATTAAAAATAAGAATTCTTTTTTTTTTTTTTTTGAGTTGGAGTCTCACTCGGTCGCCCAGACTGGAGTGCAGTGGCCGCTCCCGGCCACCGCAACCTCGACATGCTGGGCTCCGGCGATCCTTCCGTCTCAGCCTTCCGAGTAGCTGGAGCTACAGGTGCGCGCTACCACGCCCGCCTAGTTTTTTTGATTTATTTTGGAGATGCGGTCTCGCCAAGTTGCCCAGGCGGGTCTCGAGCCGCGGGCTCAGGCCATCCACTCACCTCAGCCTCCCAAAGGCGCGGGATTACAGGCTGAGCCACCGAGCCCGGCTTCTTTTTTTTTTTTTTTTTAACCAATCAATGAGAAGCTGTGTAGGTATCAGGGTTCTTCAGAGAAATGAAACCGATAGAACATTTATAGATATATAGAAAGACATTTACCATGAGAAAATGACTTACAAGATCATGGAAGCCGAGAAGTCTCATCATCTATTGTCTGGAAGCCTAAGAACCAGGAACACTGGTGGTGTAGTTCAGATTCAAGTCTAAAAAGATCTGAGAACCAGAAGGATCAGTGTTGTAAGTCTCAGTCTTAGTCTGAAGACCTGAGAACTAGGAGAACTAGGAGCGCCCATGGACAGGAGAAGGTGGATGTCCCAGCACAAGAGAGAGCAAATTAACTTTTCCTCTTTTTGTTCTCTTCAGCCCTTAATGGATTGGATGATGCTTTACCCACACTGGTGAGGGTGATCTTTTTGGCTCAGTCTGCTGATTCAAATGCTAATCTCTTCTGGAAACACCCTCACAGATATACCAGAAACAATGTCTTACCAGTTATTGTGCATCCTTTAGCCCAGTCAAGCGGGCACATATAATTAACCATCACAGGTTTAGGTATGAATAAACTAGCTTGTATATGCAGATAAACAGAAAAGTAACTGAGTAACAATGGCATTAAGTAAAGTGCCACCGTGGGTTGATTTATAACAAAATGTTCTTAATTCTCTCCCTATTTATTTTCAATCTTTATGAAATATGTGATTTTTACACTTGCAGAACAGATAGAACAGAACTTATGGTACATAATTTATGAAGCTGATTTCATGTGTGGGTTTTTTTTAGGGTTTTAAAATAATTCTGTAAAAATAACTTCATGGGGATATAATTTACATGCCATAAAATTCGCCCATTGTAAGTGTACAATTCAATGATTTTTAGCAAATTTATAGAATTTTGGGTAAATTTTAATGTGACTCAATTTTAGAACATTTTTCTCACCCCAAAAAGTTTTCTCATGCTCATTTGCAGTCAATACTCACCCTCCTTCCCAGTCCCAGACAGCCATTTATCCGCTTTCTGTGTCTATAAATTTGCCTTTCCTGGAAATTTCATATAAATGGATCTATACGATATGTTTAATGTTTGGCTTCTTTCACTCAGTTTTCTGTTTTAGCACTTAACCAAGCTGTGGTGTATGTTAAAAAGCTTATTCCTTTTCATCGCTCAATAATATTTCATTGTATGAATATGCCTACCACATTTTTTTTTACATTCATTAGTTAATGGACATTTGTATTGCTTCTAATTTTTGGCTATTATAAATAATGCTGTTGCAAAATTTGTGTACAAGTTTTTGTGTCAATGCAATTTTTTTTTTTCTTTTTAGTTGGAGTCTCACTCCGTCGCCCAGGCTGGAGGGCAGTGGCACCATTCGTGGCCACCCCAGCATCGACCAGCTGGGCTCCAGTGATCCTTTAGCTCAGCCTTCCAAGTAGCCAGAACTACAGGCGCATGCTCCCACGCCCAGTTAATTTTTCAATTTATTGTAGAGGTGAGGTCTCACCATGTTGCCCAGGCTGGTCTCAAACCTGTGGACTCAGGTAGTACCTCGCCTCAGCCTCCCAAAGTGCTGGGATTACAGGTTTGAGCTACCACACCCAATCTTAATGTATGTTTTAATTTATATTGGCTGTATGCTTAGGAGTAACATTGCTGAGTTTTTTTTGTTTTTTTGAGTTGGGAGTCTCACTCTGTCGCTCAGACTGGAGTGCAGTGGCCGCTCCTGGCCACCGCAGCCTCGACCTGCTGGGCTCTGGCGATCCTTCTGCTTCAGCCTTCCGAGTAGCCGGAATTACAGGCAGGCGCTACCACACCCAGCTGATTTTTTGATTTGTTGTAGAGATGAGGTCTCGCCAAGTTGCCCAGGCGGGTCTCGAACCCGCGGACTCAGGCAATCCACTCACCTCAGCCTCCCAAAGGCGCGGGATTACAGGCTGAGCCACCGAGCCCGGCTCATTGCTGAGTTTTATAGTAGCCCTACGTTTAACTTTTAAGAAACTGTCAAACTGTTTTCCAAATGGTTGTAACATTTTGCATTCTTACCAGCAATGAATGAGGGTTATGATTTCTTCATATTCTTGCCAACATCTAGTCTCGTCACTCTTTTTTTTTTTTTTTTTTTTTGAGTTGGAGTCTCACTCTGTTGCCCAGACTGGAGTGCAGTGACCGCTCCCGGCCACCACAGCCTCGACCTGCTGGACTCTGGCAATCCTCCCGCCTCAGCCTTCCAAGTAGCTGGAACTACAGGCGCGCGCTACCATGCCCAGCTAATTTTTTGATTTATTGTAGAGATGAGGTCTCTCCAAGTTGGCTAGGCGGGTCTTGAACCCACGGGCTCAGGCAATTCACTCACCTTGGCCTCCCAAAGCGTGGGATTACAGGCTAAGCCACCGAGCCAGGCCTTGTCACTCTTTTTGATTAGTCATTTAATGTGTGGTTATGGCATTTCACTGTGATTTTAATTTATATTTCCCTAATAACTGATAAAATTGAAAATGTTTTCATTTACTTAGTTACCATATTTATTACTTCCTTCTAGTCTGTAATTTGCTTTTTAAATTTTTTTATTGGTGACTTAAAAGTCAAGGTTTTTAATTTTGCTGAAGTTCAATTTATCACTATTTTTGTTTTATAGATAATGCTTTTGATGTGATAGCCAAGAAAATTTACCCCTAATCCAAGAGCTCCTATAGTTTCTTCTAGAAGTTTTATAACTTTAACTCTTACAATCAGGTCTATGATCTGTCTTGAGATAATTTTTGTGTATGATATAAGCAAGGGGATCAATTAATTTTGTTGCATGTGGGCATCCCTTTGTCCTTGTAAGACTTGTTAAAAAACCATAATGCTACCAATGAATCAATTGACCATAAATATAAGGATTTATTTCTAGACTCTGAATTTTTTTCCATTGATTTATGTATCTATCTTTACATCTACAACACTACCTTCATTATTGTAGTTTAATAATGAGTTTTGAAATTTAGGGATATAAATTATCTAAATTTGTTCTTTTTTTTTTTTTTTTTTTTTGAGTTGGAGTGTCACTCTGTCACCCAGACTGGAGTGCAGTGGCCGTTCCCGGCCACCGCAGCCTCGACCTGCTGGGCTCCAGCGATCCTTCCGCCTCAGCCTTCTGAGTAGCTGGAACTACAGGGGCGCGCTACCACGCCCGGCTGATTTTTTGATTTATTGTAGAGATGAGGTCTCGCATTCACCTCAGCCTCCCAAAGGCGCGGGATTACAGGCTGAGCCACCGAGCCTGGCCTAAATTTGTTCTTTTAAAAAAATTATTGGCCGGGTGCGGTGCCTCACGCCTATAATCTCAGGACTTTGGGAGGCTGAGGTGAGAGGATTGTCTGAGCCCGGGGGTTCGAGGCCAGTCTGGGCAACATGGCAAGACCTCATCTCTATAATAAATCAAAAAATTAGCCGGGCGTGGCGGCATGCGTCTGTAGTTCCAGCTACTTGGAAGGCTGAGGCAGAAGAATTGCCTGTGCCCAGTAGGTTGAGGCTGCGGTGGCCGTGAGTGTGCTACTGCATTCTAGCCTGGGTGACAGAGTGAGACTCCAACTCAAAAAAAAAAAAAAAATTATTTTGGCTACTATAGGCCCTTTGCATTTTAATATAAATTTTAGGATCAACTGGTCAATTTCTATAAAAATGACTGCTGGGGTCTTGACTGGGATTGTATTGAATTCATAGAACAATTTGAGATAAATTGCTATTTTAACAAGAATTAGGCTTCCAGTTTATGAACATGGAATATAATTTTATTTATGTAGAACTTTAATTTCTGTTAGCTTTGTTTTATAGTTTTCAGAGTACAAGTCCTCCACTTTTGTTAAACTTATTTCTAAATATTTTATTTTTATTGATTTTATTAAGAATTATGTTATTGAATTTATTAAGAATTATTTCTTAATTTCACTTGGATTGTTTGTTGCTTGTATATAGAAGTACAATAGTTGATTTTTGTGTATTGATCTTGTATCCTGTGGTCTTTCAAATGTAATTGCTAGTGTTAGTAGTTTTTAAAAAGTTTTTTTTTTTTGTTTTTTTGTTTTTTTTTTTGAGTTGGAGTCTCACTCTGTCGCCCAGACTGTAGTGCAGTGGCTGCTCCCGGCCACCGCAGCCTCGACCTGCTGGGCTCCGGCGGTCCTTCCGCCTCAGCCTTCCGAGTAGCCAGAATTACAGGCATGCGCTACCATGCCCGGCTGATTTTTTGATTTATTGTAGAGATGAGGTCTGGCTGCCCAGGCGGGTCTCGAATCCACGGGCTCAGGCAATCCACTCACCTCAGCCTCCCAAAGGCGCGGGATTACAGGCTGAGCCACTGAGCCCGGCTAAAAAAAAAAAGTTTTTAATTTTAAATACGTGGGGTACAATTTAGTGTTAGGTATACAAATGTACATTATGCAGGTGCCCTTGTTGATGAGGTACCCCTTCCCTGGTAGTTCCCCACTACAGCCAATCCTGCTCCTGCCCTCTCCTGGCAGTTTCCCATTACTGTCAATCCCTTTCTTACAGTATTACCATGGTTGTTCAAGGTCAGTTTATGAGAACATGTGCTATTCAGTTCCTTGTTTCTGTGATAGATGACTCAGTATTATAGACTCTAAGTCCATCCAAGTGGCTATGAAGTTCATAATTTTGTCCTTCTTTATGGTTGCATAATATTCCATAGTGTATATGCACCACAACTTTTTTTTTATCTAGTCCTCTTTCGGTGGGCAACATGGTTGGTTCCATGTTTTTGCTATTGTGAATAATGCTGAGATAAACATGCATGTGCAGGTGTCTTTTTTTTTTTTTTTCTTTTTGAGTTGGAGTCTCACTCCATGGCCCAGACATGGTCACACTCAGGGCCACCGCAGCCTCGACCCTCTGGGCTCCAGCGATCCTTCCACCTCAGTGTTCCAAGTAGCTGGAACTATAGGCACGCGCCTCCATGCCTGGGTAATTTTTTTTTATTATTATTTATTGTAGAGATGAGGTCTCGCCAAGTTGCCCAGGCGGGTCTCGAACCCGTGGGCTCAGGCAATCCACTCACCTCAGCCTCCCAAAGCGCGGGATTACAGGCTGAGCGACCGAGCTCGGTGTCTTTTTCATAGTGATTTGAGTTCCTCCAGGAATATTCCCAGTAAGAGGATTGTGGGGTTGTATGGGAGGTCGATTTTTAGATCTTTTAGGAATTGCCACACTGTTTTCCACAGAGGCTGTACTAGTTTACTCTCCCACCAACAGTGTAGAAGTGTTTCCTTTTCCCTGTATCCTCTCCAGGATCTATTGTTTTTTGAGTTATTGATGATGGCCATTCTGACTGGAGTTAGGTGGTATCTCAGTGTGGTTTTAATTTGCATTTCTTTGATAACTAGTGAGGCGGAACATTTTTTTTTTTTTTTTTTTTGAGTTGGAGTCTCACTCGGTCCCCCAGACTGGAGTGCAGTGGCCGCTCCCGGCCACCGCAGCCTCACCTGCTGGGCTCCGGTGATCCTTCCGCTTCAGCCTTCCGAGTAGCCGGAATTACAGGCATGCGCTACCATGCCCGGCTGATTTTTTTATTTATTGTAGAGATGAGGTCTCGCTGCCCAGGCGGGTCTTGAACCCGCGGGCTCAGGCAATCCACTCACCTCAGCCTCCCAAAGGCGCGGGATTACAGGCTGAGCCACCGAGCCTAGCTGAGGCAGAACATTTTTCATGTATCTGTGGCTGCTTATGTCTTCTTTTTTTTTTGAGTTGAAATCTCACTCTGTCGCCCAGACTGGAGTGCAGTGGCCGCTCCCGGCCACCGCAGCCTCGACTGGGCTCCAGCGATCCTTCCGACTCTGCCTTCCGAGTAGCTGGAACTACAGGAGTGTGCTGCCACGCCCGGCTACTTTTTGATTTATTGTAGAGATGAGGTCTCGCCAAGCTGCCCAGGCGGGTCTAGAACCCGCAGGCTCAGGCAATCCACTCACCTCAACCTCCCAAAGGCGCGGGATTACAGGCTGAGCCACTGAGCCCGGCTGCTTATGTCTTCTTTTGAGCAGTGTCTATTCATGTCTTTTTTCTACTTTGTAATGGGACTGTTTGTTTTTTTCTTTTCAGCACGTTTCCTGTAGATCCTAGATGTTAGGACTTTGTCAGATATACAGTTGGCAAATATTTTTCCCAGTCTGTGGGTTCCTCAGTCTGTCAATAGCTTATGTGGTTTTGCAGAAGCTTTTCCATTTGATGAGGTCCCACTTGTCTATCTTTTCTCTTATGGCATGGGCACTTGAGGTTTTGATCAGGAATTGGTTGCCAGTCCAATTTCCATAAGGGTGTCTCCTGCATTTTCTAAGGTTCTTATAGTTTGAGGTTTTACATTTAGGTCTTTGATCCATTTACAGTTGATTTTTGTGTATGGTGATAGGTAGGGGTCTTGTTTTAATCTTCTGCGTGGTACAGCGTGCCTGTAGTTCCAGCTACTTGGAAGGTTGAGGCGGAAGGATCGCCCGAGCCCAGGTCGAGGCTGTGGGGGCCGGGAGTGGCCACTGCTCTCCAGTCTGGGTGACAGAGTGAGACTCCAACTCAAAAAAAAAAAAGCCGCTAGGGTAAACAAAGTTGAAACTGTAGGTGCTCAGAAAATTATACTCCAAAGTGGATGCTTTGACTTGCTGAGTACCTTGAATTCAAGGAGGTTGGAAGTACTCAGAAGCAGTCTTGGAGAAAACATCTCTTTCTGACCTTCTCTTGCCCTCTTTCTCACCAGAAGGAAGTCATGGGAACCAGAATTCTCCTTCCTTGAGGTGAGTCATAGAAACTAGACATTTCACCCCCAAATCAAGCCATAAAACCTATGAGGTTCACATTCTCCTTCTCCACTGAAGACCCTCATTCTAGAGGGGTCATTCCCCATACCCAGGAGGAAGAAATGTTATACAGAGAGACCAAGATTAATCTAAACAGACAAGCCTTGCTGGATTATCCCCCTCAGTCTATTATCATTCGACTATACAGTTTTGTCCTATCACACTTCTATATAGCTACCTATTCTTTGTTGGGCGTAAGCATAAAAATAGTTTTGCCTGGGACTATGGGTCTTCATTTCTTTTCTTTTTTTTGTGTTGGAGTCTCTGTCACCCAGACTGGAGGGCAGTGGCACACTCCCAGACCCCGCAGCCTCGATCTGCTGGGCTCCAGTGATCCTTCCGCCTCAGCCTTCCAAGTAGCTGGAACTACAGGCACGCACTACCACACCCGGCTAATTTTTGATTTATTGTAGAGATGAGGTCTTGCCAAGTTGTCCAGGCGGGTCTCGAACCCTCATGCTCAGGCAATCCACTCACCTTGATCTCCCAAAGTGCGGGGTTACAGGCTGAGACACTGATCCCGCGGCCCTGGGTCTTCATTTCTAAAGGTTCCTGTGTCATGTAAAACTTTAACTAAGTACATTTGTTCTGCCTTTTTCTTGTTAACTTGTCTTTTGTTATAGGAGTGTTGGCCATGACCCTTATGTTTGGTAAAAAAAAGTGTATCCTGCCTTTTAGTGCCTACAAAACAAAATGAGAATTTCAAAACATAGTATTAAAAAAACACTGGGAAGCCGGGCTCGGTGGCTCAGCCTGTAATCCCGCGCCTTTGGGAGGCTGAGGTGAGTGGATTGCCTGAGCCCGCGAGTTCGAGACCCGCCTGGGCAGTGAGACCTCATCTCCACAGTAAATCAAAAAACCAGCCGGGCGTGGTAGCGCATGCCTGTAATTCCGGCTACTCGGAAGGCTGAGGCGGAAGGATCGCCGGAGCCCAGCAGGTCGAGGCTGCGGTGGCCGGGAGCGGCCACTGCAGTCCAGTCTGGGCGACAGAGTGAGACTCCAACTCAAAAAAACAAAACAAAACAAAAAAAAACTGGGAAAACTCAGTGGGGAATATCAGACAATCTGCTCTTTTTTTTTTAGAGTTGGCGTCTCACTCTGTCACCCAGACTGGAGTGCAGTGGCCGCTCCCAGCCACCGAGGCCTCGACCTGCTGGGCTCCGGCGATCCTTCTGCCTCAGCCTTCCAAGTAGCTGGAACTACTGGCGCGCGCTACCACGCCTGACTGAGACAATCTGCTCTTTAACTACCTGAAGATTTTTAGGGATTTGAAAAGAAAAGCAAATGTCTGGAAGTTTAATGAAGCCAGGGACGATTGCAATTAGCAGCAGGATGGGGATTATACAGCAAGCAAGAAAATGAAGAAAATGAATGGTGGTTTACCAAATACCAATCTCCTTTGGGAGGCTGAGGTGAGTGGATTGCCTGAGCCCGCGGGTTCGAGACCCGCCTGGGCGGCGAGACCTCATCTCTACCATAAATCAAAAAATCAGCCGGGCGTGGTAGTGCACGCCTGTAGTTCCGGCTACTCGAAAGGCTGAGGTGGAAGGATCGCTGGAGCCCAGCAGGCGAGGCTGCGGTGACCAGGAGCAGCCACTGCACTCCAGCCTGGGCGACAGAGTGAGACTCCAACTCAAAAAAATAAAAAATAAAAATAAATAAAAATAAGTAAAAATAAATAAATACAAATCTCACTGAAGTACTGAAAGAAGAAAGATACTGATTGGAAAGGAGAAAAAGGGGGGAAACTACCAAAATATGTCATTGAAGATATAAGGGAGAAAATATTTCTTTTTTTTTTTTTTTTTTTTGAGTTGGAGTCTCACTCAGTCGCCCAGACTGGAGTGCAGTGGCCGCTCCCGGCCACCGCAGCCTCGACCCGCTGGGCTCCGGTGATCCTTCCGCCTCAGCCTTCCGAGTAGCCGGAATTACAGGCGTGCGCTACCACACCCGGCTGATTTTTTGATTTATTGTAGAGATGAGGTCTCGCTGCCCAGGCGGGTCTCGAACCCGCGGGCTCAGGCAATCCACTCACCTCAGCCTCCCAAAGGTGCAGGATTACAGGCTGAGCCTCCAAGCCCGGCTGAAAATATTTCTTTTTTCATGCATTGCTATGTTCATAGCTGAAGCCCTTATAACAAAAGACAGAGTAACAAGATAAATGCGTTATCTATCTATCTATGTATTTATCTATGTATCTGAGTCAGAGTCTCACTCTGTTGCCTAGGCTGGAGTACAATGGCATGCTGCTCATGGCCACCTCAGCCTCAACCTGCTGAGTTCAGCTGCTCCTGCCTCTGCCTTCCAAGTAGCTGGAACTACAGGTGCGCTATCATGCCCAGCTAATTTATTTATTTATTTATTGTAGAAACGAGGTCTCATCAAATTACCCAGCCTGGTCTTGAGCCCCTGGGATCAGGCAATCCTCTCTCCTTGACCTCCCAAACTGCTGGGATGACAGACTTGAGTCACTGCTCTCAACTCACGTTTACTTAATATAGGTTTTCTGTGACACAAAGTCATTAGAAATGAAAACTCAGAAAACCAGGGAAAATTGTGTATTTTTATGCTAAGTTTGATGAAGAGTAGATAGTTGTGGCAAAATATAAATGGACAAAAAGGGGTTTAATATTATGGTAATAAACTGTGGGAATTTAGCAAATATTGTTTGTTCAGATTTTTCTCTGTATCTGTGTTGCATTTCTTTCTTCCAGGTATAGGGTATTGGGGGGGGGTCTTATGACCTACTTTATAGGAAGATCAGAGAATTCTTCAGAAGAGAAAGATTGGAGAAAGAGAGGCCTTTTCTCTTCTGCTATTTCTGCAAATGTCAAGGTGTCGTATTTTGGGGTAGCATGTTTCCATCAAAGGATGTATTTTGGGATGCTCTAGCAGGAACAGCATTGTCTTACCTGGTTACTCAACCACCTAGTGATAAAAAGATAGAATTTTCATATTGGCTGACTTTATTCTTACAGTCCCCTGATTCTTTCTTAACACTGAAAATTAATAGCACACTCTCTCTCACCTTCAAGTGCAGTTTATAGAAGTCTAAAGTGTGCAGCAAGATAATTATTACTGAAACACTTTATTTTCTCTACTGTAAATATAGTAATGTGATCCAACTTTGCAGATGCCTCTAAAAGGCCTGTGGGGTTGGGACTGATGAGAACGGAGGGGAAATACATAACCCAATGAAGGAGGAGTCCAAATGCAGTTCTCTTTTTTTTGAGTTGGCGTCTCACTCTGTCGCCCAGACTGGAGTGCAGTGGCCGCTCCCGGCCACCGCAGCCTCGACCTGCTGGGCTCCGGCGATCCTTCCACCTCAGCCTTCCAAAGTAGCCGGAATTACAGGCGCGTGCTACTATGCCGGCTGATTTTTGATTTATTGTAGAGATGAGGTCTCGCCAAGTTAGCCAGGCGGGTCTCGAACCCACGGGCTCAGGCAATTCACTCACCTCGGCCTCCCAAAGTGCGGGATTACAGCCTGAGCCACCGAGCCCGGCTCAAATGCAGTTCTTATACAAACAAATAAGACAGAAAAGTACTTTTTGTTATCATTTGTACCCCTTTCCCCTCTTTTAGGCCATTTGAAGCAGTAGTTAGAAACATGTGGTTTCACACCAGACCTTGTGATTTTTTTTTCAGGCATAGAGGAGAAATTTCTTTTGCTGAACTGCTTGCTCAGTGTATGTTAAAGAACTGATGTTCACAGTATAGCTAGTGGAAATGAAATAATCTGTATTGACACATTTGGAAGTTTCACATCTTTTTCCATTTAACATGCTAACGTGATAATTGCTAGACTGATGATTTTTCCAGTGACAAATCTCCCTTTGTCAATATTTAGACCTGTGTATAGAAAGCTTATCTAACACACCTGGCTAATTTTCACTTCATTTAAAAATAAATGGAACATGTTTAGCTTGCCGGGTTAGAACAAAAAAAGAGGTTTCATAAATAATTTTTCAAAACATCTTTATGATAATAAGATAATTACTATAAAAAGTAATTTTCTCCATTAAATGTATTTGATCAGATTTAAAATCTTAACTGAAGTATGTGTTGAGATCATCCTGAGGACTTGGAGGTTTTTTTTTTCCCCTTCGGGGAAATTCTTTGGAAACTAAACAAAATTCCTTGAAATATTCAATGGAACCTCGGATTTGGATTTTCCAGCTTTAAAAGTCTATCTCAGAGCCGGGCTCGGTGGCTCAGCCTGTAATCCCGTGCCTTTGGGAGGCTGAGGTGAGTGGATTGCCTGAGCCCGCGGGTTCGAGACCCGCCTGGGCAGGTGAGACCTCATCGCTACAATAAAATCAAAAAATCAGCCGGGTGTGGTAGCGCACGCCTGTAATTCCGGCTACTCGGAAGGCAGAGGCGGAAGGATCGCTGGAGCCCAGCAGGTCGAGGCTGCGGTGGCCGGGAGCGGCCACTGCACTCCAGTCTGGGCGACAGAGTGAGACTCCTACTGGAAAAAAAAAAAAGTCTATCTCAGAGTTTGGATTACTTGTTATTGTTTTGTGATGCTCCACTTGTAATCAACCACACCATGACTTCCACAACTCAGAAGGATCTTGGTCTTAATTCAGGGTCTTGAAAAATGAAAACTCATTGTAGGAAAACTCTTCTAGGATGAGCTCAGGGTGACCCATTCTCTCTAAGACTCCGGGGAGACACATCTTAGAAGAGAAGTTGCATTGGAGTTCATTATCTTTGTATTTCAGATCCTTGACTCACTCCATTCCTTCCTGACTGGGTAGGTGGTCCCTGTTTTTCTTCATTTTTTTCCTTTGGAAGGCAGGAATTTCCATTTTGCATATGAATGTCTTTGGAAACAACCGGTGCTACCTCCCAGGTCTTTGCAAGACTGATAATGTGGAGGGTGTTAAGAACTAGAAATGCTAATTTCTAAAACCTGAGGTACATGGAGATCTTAAATTGTTTTCTGATGGGTTTGTCATCATCATACTTTTGGGGGGTCTTTCTGTTTCTCTCACTCGCTCTTCTCCCCTTTTCATAAAATATAATTACTGTTTAAAATGTTAGCTTGGCTTTCTTTTGAAAGTAGAATCAAACTGATGGTAACTGGATTAACTGTGGTGCTAAGTTTTTCTTTCCAAAGAATGCTCCAAAATTATGAAAATAAAGCTCTGTTTCTTTTTTTATGGCTAACAACCCCCTGGCCTTCTAATTTGCTGTCCTACTGCATGGGAGTTCATTATCTTTGCATTACAGTTTAGTCATTCTGCTTGAGTTTCCATCCTTCCTTTCTTTTCTGCTATTTTTACAGAAAATGCAATAAAAGTAACACAGCTGAATCTAGCAGGCAAACCAAAGACATAATGAGAACAGCACTTTCACAGGAATTCCATCCTACATCATGGGTTTCATTTGCAAATATTCAGAATGAAGCCGGGCTCGGTGGCTCAGCCTGTAATCCCGCGCCTTGGGAGGCTGAGGTGAGTGGATTGCCTGAGCCCGAGGGTTCGAGACCCGCCTGGGCAACTTGGCGAGACCTCATCTCTACAATAAATCAAAAATCAGCCGGGCGTGGTAGCGCGTGCCTGTAGTTCCAGCTACTTGGAGGGCTGAGGTGGAAGGATCGCCGGAGCCCAGCAGGTCGAGGCTGCGGTGGCCGGGAGCGGCCACTGCACTCCAGTCTGGGCGACAGAGTGAGACTCCAACTCAAAACAAAAACAAAAACAAAGCAAATATTCAGAATGAAAAGCATACTTAAAGCATATTGAGCTCTTTCCACCTCCTTCCTTCCAGATTCATTTATAAAATACAGTACACTATATTTTTAATCTTCACTTACAGTTAGCGGGAACAAGGTCATTTAGAGCCTCTAAAGATGTGAAGTAATGGCCCAAGAAAACATCAAATATCCTTTTTTTGTCAAGGCAAAGTGCAAGATATTGCAACAGCAATGTTTTAGGTTATAAAATAATGTTGAAATTGTGCATGTTTATTCCAGCTATATTCACAATAGCAAAGACATGGACCCAACCATGCTGCCCATTGAAAGAGGACTGGATTTTTAAAAAAATGTGGTACATATATATGATGGACTATTACACAGCCAGAAAGGACAAAATTATGAACTTTGCAACAACTTAGATGGACTTAGAGGCTATACTACTGAGTGATCTGATCTATCACAGAAACAAAGAACTGAGTATCACTTGTTTTCCCTCATAAGTGAACCTTGAATAACTATCATAATACTGTAGGAAAAGGATTGGCAGTAGTGGGAAAGTGCTAGGGGAGGGTGGGGGGTGGGATTGGCAGTAGTGGGAAACTGCCAAGGGAGGGGGACATACCTTATCAACAAGGGTACCTGCATAATGAACATTTGTATACCTAAACCTGAATTGTACCCCAGATATTTATCTATCTTTCTTTCTTTCTATTTATTTATTTATTGAGTTGGAGTCTCACTCCGTCCCTACTCTCATGGTCACCCAGCGTCGACCTGCTGGGCTCAGGCTCAGCTTTCCAAGTAGCCGGAACTACAGGCATGTGCTATCTTGCCTGGCTAATTTTTTGATTTATTGTAGAGATGAGGTCTTGTCAAGTTGCCCAGGCTGTTCTCAAACCTGTGGGCTCAGGCAATCCCCTCACCTTGGCCTCCCAAAGTGCTGGGATTATAAGCTTGAGCTACCGTGCCCAGCCCTGTAACCCACATATTTAAAATTAAAAATTAAAAAAAAAAAAAGAAATTGTGAGTTCAAGTTGAGTAGCTAGACTTTAAAGTTATTCTGGAAAGTCAACTAAAGGAAGTGACTATTAATTATAACTTGCAAATAGATGCAATACGTAACAAAGGGTAGCCCATAGAATGAAGATCGTTTAGTAAAATCTCGCTAGTCATTTGCTTCAAAATACAGTCATGTGTTGCTTAATGATGGGAATACCTTCTGAGAAATGCATCTTTAGGCAATTTCATCATTGTGTAAATGTCATAGAGCAAACTTACATAAACCTAGATGGTATAGCCATCGACACACCTGGGCTGTACGGTAGGGTCTATTGCTTCTAGGTTTGCATGTTATGGTACTAAGTACTGTAGACAATTGTAACACAATGGTAAGTACTTATGTGTCTAAGAATAGACAAGGTACACTAAAAATACAATTTTTTTTTTTTTGAGTTGGAGTCTCACTCTGTCGCCCAGACTGGAGTGCAGTGGCCGCTCCCGGCCACCGCTGCCTCGACCTGCTGGGCTCCGGCGATCCTTCTGCCTCAGCCTTCCAAGTAGCCGGAATTACAGGCGCGCGATACTACGCCCGGCTCATTTTTTGATTTATTGTATAGATGAGGTCTTGCCTGCCCAGGCGGGTCTCGAACCCGCGGGCTCAGGCAATCCACTCACCTCAGCCTCCCAAAGGCGTGGGATTACGGCTGAGTCACCGAGCCTGGCTAATTTTTTTTTTTTTTTTTTGAGTTGGCGTCTCACTCTGTTGCCCAGACTGGAGTGCAGTGGCCGCTCCCAGGCACCACAGCCTCAACCTGCTGGACTCCGGCGATCCTTCCGCCTCCGCCTTCCAAGTAGCCGGAATTACAGGCACGCGCTACCACGACCGGCTGAATTTTTGCTTTATTGTAGAGATGAGGTCTCGCTGCCCAGGCGGGTCTCGAACCCGCAGGCTCCGGCAATCCACTCACCTCAGCCTCCCAAAGGCGCGGGATTACAGGCTGAGCCACCGAGCCCGGCATCCGGCTGATTTTTTTTATGATTTATTGTGGAGATGAGGTCTCGCCAACTTGCCCAGGCGGGTCTCGAACCCTCGGGCTCAGGCAATCCACTCACCTCAGCCTCCCAAGGCACGGGATTACAGGCTGAGCCACCAAGCCCAGCTTTTTTTTTCAGTTGGAGTCTCACTCTGTCGCCCAGACTGGAGTGCAGTGGCCGCTCCCGGCCACTGCAGCCTCGACCTGCTGGGCTCCCGTGATCCTTCCGCCTCAGCCTTCCAAGTAGCTGGAACTACAGGTGTGCCATACCACACCCAGCTGATTTTTGATTTATTGTAGAGATGAGGTCTCACCAAGTTGCCCAGGCGGGTCTCGAACCCGCGGGCTCAGGCAATCCACTCACCTCAGCCTCCCAAAGCGCGGGATTACAGGCTGAACCACCCAGCCCGGCCTAAAAATACAATATTATAATCTTATGGGATCACCATAATATATGTGGTCCACTGACTGAAATTTCGTTATGTGGTGCATGACTGTACCCTGTGAGAAGAGATCTTCTAAAATAGTGTCTACACTTTTTCTGTGACCTCATGACAATGATACCAAATAATTAAAAATAATGTACATTTTTTTTTTTTTGAGTTGGAGTCTCACTCTGTCGCCCAGACTGGAGTGCAGTGGCCGCTCCCGGCCACCGCAGCCTGGACCTGCTGGGCTCCAGCAATCCTTCCGCCTTAGCCTTCCAAGTAGCTGGAACTACAGGCGTGCGCTACCACGCCCGGCTAATTTTTGATTTATTGTAGAGATGAGGTCTCGCCAAGTTGCCCGGGCGGGTCTCGAACCCGCGGGATCAGGCAATCCACTCACTTCAGCCTCCCAAAGGCAAAGGATGATAGGCTGAGCCACCGAGCCCGAATAATGTACATTTTGAAGCAATGGTTCTAATACTTCAGTTCACTCACTGGGGTTACATTCTTTATTAGAAATAGAAGTCCCAGCAATTCTAATTAACAAGATTTGTTTTTTGTTTGTTTTGTTTTTTTTGTTTTTGTAGAGAGGAGATCTCACCAAGTACCAAGTTGCTCAATCTGGTCTCAAGCCCGTGGGCTCAGACAATTCACTCGCCTTGGTCTCCCAAAGTGTTGGGATTACAGATTGAGCCAACAAACCTGGTCAAGATTTGATTTTCTATGCGGTGTTTTGGCAAGACAAGATTGGCAATAAAGCTATATGCTTTCTAGAATTGATTTTTGATTGGAACATCATGGGTCAGGAAATTAAAGGAGAATGAAAAAGTAAATGCAAGCTTTTCTGGAAATGGGTAGTAAATTTAAAGAATGGCATAATTTGAATGACTTCAATTATGCATCAAATATAGTTTTTTCCATGTTCTTAAAGTTCTTTTGTAATTTTGAAATTATTCATCTCTTCCTAAGGCAACACTATATAGAACCCAAATTATTATTACAAAGTTACTTAGAGGACAGGGTGTCAGATAAATGGAATGAGGTTTTATTTAATGTTTAATGGTGGCATATACAGCTTGAGTCATCCTTCCTAGGGGAGGATTGGTTTTATTCTAGGACCAGAATAGTTGAGGTGCCTTCAATATTATTCCTTCTGACCTGGACGAAGTTTGGAAAAGTTGTGCTTGGCTGCTTGGCTCCTCTTCCTAGTTTTTTTTTTTGTTTAGTTTTGTTTTCCCCCATCCCACATGTTCTTTGTTTAGATGAAGTACATTATTTAATCAACGTGTATGTATGCTGGCCATTTGGCTCCTCCAGTTCACTTTACATGTTTGTATTTTTGTTCAGTTCATGCGCATGTTATAGTTTAACCCTCTATTTATTTAACTATGTGCTTTAGTATATTTGGGGACATTTAAATGCAGATCCCTGGGCCCCCAAAAGGTACACCTTTTCAGTGGTTTGGGGGTGGGTCCCAGGAGAGACACCTCTTTTGTAGTAGATACTGGAATAACACTTGGAAAAGCACTGCTAGAGAGTATTTTAAGCTTAATTTTTGGCTGTATAATATACTCATATGGTTCAAAGATAATTTCTCCAATCTCACATTTGCCTCATCTCCCACACCTCAGAAGGCAATGATGGCCCACTTGAGAAGCAGCTACCAAAATGGGATGAGATGTGCATGTCTGATAACTGGGAAAGGAGAAAGAAGGAAAGAGAATGGGAGTGTCAGATGGCAGCATGGTGCCAAGAAAGGTCAGCTGGGCCATGGGGAGACTGCTGTAAGAGGAGCTCCCTGGCTTGCTGGAATAGGCTTGTCTTAGTGCTCCAATCTTGCTCAGCCGTTGTGCAGGAGCAACCTGTGGGAAGCTGGTCTTGGCCCAAATATAGTGGTCGATCTAGAGTGACCGTAGTCAGGGTCATATGCCAGTTTTGCTCCCTACAGCAGCAGATCTAAGTACACAGTTCATGGTCGCTACACGTTGTTGTTAGTTTCTTGTGAATTCCTTCAAAGTATTTTTTTGTACATATAAGCAAATATAACAATATTTCCTGTTTCCTTCTTTTTTACACAGAAATTAGGATTTTATACTTTTTTGGATCACTTTTTTTCACTTGTCTTTTTCATCTAAATCTTGGAGATCTTTCTATGTTCGTATATACAAAGCTTCCTCATTCTTCTTTTACAGTTATCTAGCATTCTAATTATTTGGCTGTACCATGGTTTTTAATTTTTTTTTCTTTTCAGTTGGAGTTTCACTCTGTCACCCAGACTGGAGTGCAGTGGCCACTCCCGGCCACCGCAACCTCGACCTGCTGGGCTCCGGCGATCCTTCCGCCTCAGCCTTCCGAGTAGCCGGAATTACAGGTGCGTGCTACCACGCCTGGCTGAAATGTTTTTTTTTTTTAACCAGTCTTCACTGATAGACATTTAAATTGTTTTCATTCTAAAAATGCTATTGTAATAAAACTTGTACAGAAACTATTTTGCAGAAATGCAAATATAACTGTAGGACAGATCCCAGAGAGGAACTGTTGGGTCAAAGGATACATACAAATCACTGTGATAGATGTTGTCATATTGCTTTCCATAGAGAGAGCATGAACCTATAAATAGGGTTATATTTATTATATTCCTGGTATATAAAAGTGCTGTATCTTCATAGTATTGCCAATTGAATGTTATCAATACTATCAAATGCCTGCATGCTTTTGCTAACATGATAAGTGAAGAATGACATTCAGTGTAGTTTTATTTTTTGCAGGTATTTTAAAATAAAGAGTGGGTGTTTGGAAAGAAAACTCAAACTGTGTTTTTTTTTCTCTGCTCTCCCACCACAATGATCAACACAGAAGACTTCTGTGACAAATGTGTGAGGATTTTCCCCCACCAATAAACAGTGGACACAAACTCCAATTCAATTCTGACACTATCTGCCTGGAGATAGTGTCAGATCTCACAGGTTGAGGGCTTAGTTCCCAAGGCACCTCATGCCCTCATATAACCAGTTGCAAGTCTGGGCCTTTGACTAAAGAGTTTTGAGCTGGGGTTCCATAGTCCCTTCTCTGGATTTGAATAATTTGCTTAAGTGGCTCACAGAACTCAGAGAAACACATTTACTGGTTTATTATAAAGGATATTACAAAGGATGTAGATGAAGAGATGCTTAAGGTGAGGTATGGAGGAGGACTGCAGAGTTTCCATGTCCTCCCTGGGCGTACCACCTTCCAGGAACTTCCACATGTTCAGCTACCCAGAAACTCTCTAAACCCTGTCCTTTAAAAAAATTTTATTTATTTATTTTTTATTATAAAGATGGTGGGGTACAATTCAGGGTTAGGTATACAAATATTGATTATGCAGGTATCCTTGTTGATGCAAAATTTTATTTTAAAGATGTGGGGTACAATGCAGGATTAGGTATACAAGTGATCATTGTGCAAGTAAAGTGTTTTGGATTTTTTTTTTTTTTTTTTTTTTGAGTTGGAGTCTCACTCTGTCGCCCAGACTAGAGTGCTATGGCACGCTCCTGGCCACCACAGCCTCAACCTGCTGGGCTCTAGCGATCCTTCCGCCTCAGCTTTCCAAGTAGCTGGAACTACAGGCGCGCTATCACGCCCAGCTAATTTCTTTTTAATCTACTGTAGAAACGAGGTCTCGCCAAATTGCCCAGGCAGGTCTTGAACACGTGGGCTCAGGCAATCCACTCACCTCGGCCTCCCAAAGCCTGGGATTACGGGCTGAGCCACTGAGCTTGGCCAGGTTGTTGTTTTCTTATTCATTTCTGGGAGTTTAAAAAACCTAAAAGAGATTAACCATTTATCTATGATATGAGTTGAAACCTCCAAGTTTCTTAACTATCTTTCTACTTTGTGTATGGTGTTTGAGATGTGGGAGGAAAAAATACACACATAAGTACACACACAGACAATATACACATACTTTTATAGGAATTTCATGTACTTATATTTCCTAATTATTTGGGGAAGAAACTTCTTGATTTTTGAGTCGTAGTTGGCAAAGCCATTGCTATTCCAAAGATGTAAAGACATTCTCCCAGGTTTTCTTCTAGTATGTAATTTCATCTTTTACAATGAAATCTTGAATCTATTTGGTTTAATGTGTAAAGCAGAAATCCAGTATAATTTTTCCCCCAGAACTCATCCCAACTCCATTCATTTTGTGGATCATCTTTTACCCACAGTCTTGAGATGCTATTTTAGCTGTATTTTAACTTATGCTAAATTCTCTATGTAGCTGGGTTCATTTCTATTACTCCCATTGGTGTGTGTGTTTTTGTTCCTGTGTTGGTATCATATCTTCTATTTGAGTCTTTTTAAAGTGTTTGAATATTTGGTAAGACTAATCCTCCCTTATAGCTCTTCCCTTTCATTGGTTTCCTGACTATTGTTCATTTTTTTCCAAATGAACTTTAGAACTGTTTCAAAAATCAAACAAACAAAAACAAAAACTTGATGGTGTTTTATTAGGATTCTGATAAATTTGTAAATTAACTTGTGAAGAATGAGAACTTTATTACATTGGGTTTTTGTGTTAAGGAACATGATACGCAGCCTGATCATTAAGTTCGCGAACTCATCCTAGAAGAAATGCCACACAACTTGTTACTATGGTCACCTTCGAAGTACTCTCCTTGGGAAGCTATGTACCAACACCAGCACCTAGTCCACCCATCAAAGCAATTTTGGAATTCTGTTTCTGGAATGGCCATCAGAGCTGTCGTCATATTACTCTTGATGTCCTGAATGTTATCAGAGTGTCTTCCTCTCAATACTTCCTTTATCTCCAGGTAAAGAAAAAAGTAATTGGGGCCAGATCAGGCAAGTAGGGAGGGTTTTCCAATACAGTTATTTGTTTACTGGCTAAAAACTCCCTCACAGACAGTGCTGTGTGAGCTGGTGGTACATTGTCTTGGTGCAAGAGCTCCTTCGCGACCATTTTTGCACACACCTACTCATGTCAAGATTTTCAGTTAAGATCTTCCTGCTTCTCTACCAATGTTTATTTGGTTTGCTATGCTTCTCACAGTCAGTTGATGATTTTGACACACAATTCAACGAATTTTTGCTGTGTTTTTGTCAGTTTTGCTAATTGCTGACCATCCTGACCTCTCATCAGTGGTGCTATCTCTCTCCTCAGAAAAACATTTAATCTATTTCGACACTGCCATTTTCTTTATGGCATTATCCTCATAAATGTGGATTAACATGTCTTTGATTACACTTCCACTCTTGCCAGGTTTAACAAGAAATTTAATGTTTTTTTTTTTTGAGTTGGAGTCTCACTCTGTCGGAGTGCAGTGGCCGCTCCCAGCCACCGCAGCCTCGACCTGCTGGGCTCCGGCGATCCTTCTGCCTCAGCCTTCTGAGTAGCCGGAATTACAAGCACGCGCTACCATGCCCAGCTGATTTAAAAAAAAAATTTGTTGTAGAGATGAGGTCTTGCCAAGTTGCCCAGGCGAGTCTTGAACCCGTGGGCTCAGGCAATCCACTCACCTCAGCCTCCCAAGGCGCGGGATTACAGGCTGAGCCACCGAGCCCGGCTGCCAATTACTTTCTTATAGTATTAAGATAATTGTTCAGAGTCTGCTTATGAGTTAGAACGTGTGGTACTCAGTTCTTTGTTTCTGTGATAGATCATTGAGTAGTACAGACTCTAAATCCATCCAAGTTGCTATGAAGTTCATAATTTTGTCCTTGTTTATGACTGTGTAATATTCCATCATGTATATGTACCACATTTTAAAATTTTTTTGCTACTGAATCAGTTTATCTGTTTTTTAACAGCAGAAAACCAGGGGAGAACGAGAACGCAGTTCCCCACTACCACAGATTATGCAGTCAAGTTTCCCACATGTGGGGAAATTGCAGGGGTCAGCACATCTGAAGTGCAATGGATAAACCTCACCCTGGGAAAACCACCTTCATGATCATGGTATTTCCTCTGCTAGGTAAGTGTAAGTACCACATTTAAAAAAATCCAGTCTACTTTTGATGGGCAGCATGGTTGGTTCCATGTTTTTGCTATTGTGAATAGTGCTGCAATAAACATGCATGCACAGGAGTCTTTTTTTGTAAAATGATTTGAGTTTCTCCGGGTATATTCCCAGAAGGGAGATTGCTGGGTTGTATGGGAGGCTGATTTTTAGATCTTTTAGGAATTGTCACACTGTTTTCCACAGAGGTTGTACTAGTTTACACTCCCACCAACAGTGTAGAAGTGTTCCCTTTTCCCTGCATCCTCCCTAGGATCTGTTGTTTTTTGAGTTATTGATGATCATCCTGACTGGAGTTAGGTGATATTTCAGTGTGTGTTTTTCTTTTTTTGTTTTTTTTTTGAGTTGGAGTCTCACTCTGTTGCTCAGACTGGAGTGCAGTGGCCGCTCCCGGCCACCGCAGCCTCGACCTGTCGGGCTCCGGCGATTCTTCTGCCTCAGCCTTCCAAGTAGCTGGAACTACAGGCGCGCACTGCCATGCCCGGCTGATTTTTGATTTGTTGTAGAGATGAGGTCTTGCCAAGTTGCCCAGGCGGGTCTTGAACCCGCGGGTTCAGGCAATTCACTCACCTCAGCCTCCCAAGGTGCGGGATTACAGGCTGAGCCACTGAGCCTGGCTTGTTTATAACTTTTACTTTTTTTATTTTAAAGATGTGGGGCGCAATTCAGGGTTAGGTATACAACTAAGGTTCTTTCTTTTTTTTTTTTTTTTTTTTTGATTCGGAGTCTCACCCTGTCACCCAGGCTGGCGAGCAGTGGCACACTCCTGGCCACAGCAGCCTCTACCTGCTGGGCTCAGGCGATCCTTCAGCCTCAGCCTTCCAAGTTGCCAGAACTATAGGAGTGCACTACTACACGTAGCTAATTTTTTGATTTATTGTAGAGATGAGGTCTCACCATGCTGTCCAGGTTGGTCTCGAACCTGCGAGCTCAGGCAATCCTCTCATCTCGGTCTCCCAAAATGCTGGGATTATAGAATTGAGCCACTGTGCCTGGCCCAACTAAGGTTCTTATAGTTTGAGGTTTTATGTTTAGGTCTTTGATCCATTTAGAGTTGATTTTTGTGTATGGCGATAAGTGTTTTAATCTTCTGCATGTGGTCAGCCAGTTTTCCCAGCACCATTTACTGAATAGGTTCTCCTCTCCCCAGTGGTTGATGGTAAAGGCTTTGTTGAAGATGAGTTGGTTGAGAAATTAAGGTTTTGCTTCCAGAATCTCTATCCTGTTCCATTGGTCTGTATGTCTGTTCTTGTTCCAATGCCAGACTGTTTTGATTACTGTAGCCCTTCTTTTTTTTTGAGTTGGAGTCTGAGTCTGTCGCCCAGACTGGAGTGCAGTGGCACGCTTCCGGCCACCGCAGCCTTGACCTGCTGGGCTCCAGCGATCCTCCCGCCTCAGCCTTCCGAGTAGCCGGAACTACAGAAGCACGCTACCATGCCTGGCTAAAATATTTTCCTTATTTCATAAGTTACCGGGAACCAGTCCTATGTTACATTAATCCAAAGAGCTTTGAGAAACTAGGTGCCTAACAGAAATTAGGGTTGCTGGGTTAGATCCAAAATTAGTTAATGTGTAACAGAACCAGAAGTCTTTGTGGTCATCTATTCTACTGGGCAGAAATTGTTTGCATATTTACTTAACAAAACACCTATATGTTAACCTCTGTCCCTATAGAATTGGAAAATAATGGAGGAAATATTAAAGTCAAATCAGCATTGCACGGAAATAATACCCATTTCTTTTTCCTATTTCTAAGTTTTAGAATTTTTTTTTCGACAAATATATCATTAACTAAAATTGTTGGTATTTGAAAATTTAGAATTCATTTGGTTGAATTTATTATTGTAATGTGTTACTATTTTGCAGTCAAATGGGTCGTCCCTTCTCTTTGATGTTTCATTTTTCTTATAATAAAACACGAGTGATACTCCTTGGACAAACAAGTTAAGAAAGGCATTGCATTCATCTAATGAGTATTTATTGTGTTGAGTACTGTTCTAGGTTCTCAGGATACAGCAGTGAACAAAGCAGGGAAATCTCTCTGTCTTCGTGGTCCTTACAGTTTGTCTCTGTGAGACAGAAAATAAACAATAAATGTAATAATAAAGTGTATCATGTGTAGGAGGTGACAGAGGAGAAAACAGAGCACAGTATCTTTGATGTCAGGTGTATGAGGAGAGGTGCTGTGAGTTGCAATTTTGAACAGGATGGTTAGAGTAGGCTTCATTGTTAAGAGCGACGTTTGAGCAAAGGCTTGAAAGAGATGAGGGAGTCAGCCACATAGGGATCTGGGGCAAGATAATTTTTTGCAGAAGTCACAGCAGTGCCAATACCTTAATGAGAGAACTTGCCAGACTTGTTTGAAGAACAGCGAAGAGGCCAATATGACTGGAATCAAGTGAGACAGAGAGGAGGTTAGAAGCTTTATCACACGGAGTCATTGTATTTTACCACATTATCATGTAAAAATGCTATAACTTTTGTATAATGTATAACCTTATCACATTAGACCCTTTTATTTTATTTTATTTTATTTATTTTATTTTTTATTTTTTGAGTTGGAATCTCACTCTGTTGCCCAGACTGGAGTGCAGTGGCCGCTCCCGGTCATCGCAGCCTCGACCTGCTGGGCTCCGGCGATCCTTCCCCCTCAGCCTTCCAAGTAGCTGGAATTACAGGCATGCTCTACCACGCCCAGCTGATTTTTTGATTTATTGTAGAGATGAGGCCTCACTGCCCAGGCGGGTCTTGAACCCGCGGGCTCAGGCAATCCACTCACCTCAACCTCCCAAAGGCGGAGGATTACAGGCTGAGCCACCGAGCCTGGCTATTTTATTTTAAGAATAACTTGAGAATCATAAATCTGACATATTTGATCTGACATATTTGAAAGAATTCCTTTGGCTGTTGAGGTGAAAATAGGCTTAGAGGATCAAAAGTAGAAATAGGAAAACCAGTTGAAAGGCTGTTGAAATAATTAAATAAAGAGATTTTAGTAGCTTGGACCAGGGTAGCAATAGTAGAGGAGGTAAGAAAAGGTTGTATTCTGGATAGTGTGAAGCAACATGATTTGCTGGTGAATTGGATGACGTAAGTGAAAAAAGGAGTGCAAATTCACCGATTTTTAAAAATCTGAACTACTGGAAGGATGGAACTGCCATCAACTGGGATAGAGAGTGCTGTAGATGGGACAGATTTGGTGAGATAAAATCACGACCTCAGTTTGGAAGCTATTGACCTTGAGATGACTAGTAGACTTCCAAGTGGGCGACTGGATATGAGTCCTAACTTCAAGAGTAAGGGCTGCATTGAAGACATATATTTGACAATCACTGAACTACAGTGGGGATTTAAAAACAAGAACCTGGAAGAAAACCCATAGAACCAAGGACTGAGCCCTGGGACCCTCTAAGGTTAAAGAGATCATTAATTTATATGACTAAGCAACTTGTGTTTGATTAATGTCAACAGAGTTTTTATTTCCATATCAATCAACAGCAAAACATTACTAAGATTTTGTACCACTTATTGTTGACTAAAAGTTAAGCCAAGTGTAATATATGCTAAGTCACATTATTTTGTTATTTCAATAGGTAAAATTGTAAATAAGCAATTAATTAAAAAATTCTTTGAGAATAAATAATATTTTGGCATTTGGTAGTAGCTAAAGAAGTTAATATCTTTTAAGAGAAACTTGTTCTGTGCTTATTTCATTTCACATCATATTAAAAATGTTCAGCTCATCAGATAAATATATTGGATATGTATTATGTACCTTGACCTTTAGAACTCATTGTCTAAATGTTACATAGATGCAGTTACAGCATTATGCTGTCTCTGATACTTGATAAGCTTTGCAAAAAGAACTGGTAGTTAACAAAACCTCTATTATGTGTACCATATAATTATGCCAAAGACATGGGCTGTCTTTTTAGGGAAGTGGGGGGAGTATGTATAGCCTGTGTAAAGCTCCCTGATTTGGTCCTGTTGAGTGTTTGAAGGATAGCCAAGTGTGTTCTGGAGAAAGCAGGTGGCCCTTGAAAACAGCTTAGCAATTAACATGGGACATTTTCTTCTCCTAAAGGTTCTCTGAAGCCCGTCAGTACGTGGAATGACAGCTTTGACAGCCTCCCTATTCTCCTGCGGTTTGGTTTGGGGTTTCCACACCATGGTTTTATTTCTTCTGCTTAGGAGTATACCTTCAAAAAATTAAATCTGTCTTCTGCAATCAACTGAAAACTTTGTATACAAGCAACTTTTTTGTTTATCAGTCAGATCATAGCAATACGATAAAGACAAATCATAGAGATAAAAACGGAAAAGGCATTTCCACTCATGTAATTATTTTGGAGTCATGATCATTAATTTTTTTTTTTTTTTTGAGTTGGAGTCTCACTCTGTCGCCCAGACTGGAGTGCAGTGGCCGCTCCCGGCCACCGCAGCCTCGACCTGCTGGGCTCTGGCGATCCTTCCGTCTCAGCCTTCTGAGTAGCCAGAACTACAGGCATGCGCTGCCACTCCCGGCTGATTTTTTGATTTATTGTAGAGATGAGGTCTCGCTGCCCAGGCAGGTCTTGAACTCGGTGGCTCAGCCTGTAATCCTGTGCCTTTGGGAGGCTGAGGTGAGTGGATTGCATGAGCCCGCGAGTTCGAGATCCGCCTGGGCAGCGAGACCTCATCTCTACAATAAATCAAAAAATCAGCCATACGTGGTAGTGCATGCCTGTAATTCCGGCTACTCAGAAGGCTGAGGTGGAAGGACCGCCGGAGCCCAGCAGGTAAGGCTGCAGTGGCCAGGAGTGACCACTGCACTCCAGTCTGGGCGACAGAGTGAGACTCCAACTCAAAAAAAAAAAAAAAATTCACAATGAAGATAGTAGTCAACTACTGCACAGCCACACCTATTCTAAGCAGATATTGAATAAATTTTAGGACTAAATTTCTCCCTGGTTTGAAGATTATAAGCTTAATTTCTGTGGTTGCTATCCGTGCCTTTACCTTGTGTAACAGACTGAATCGTATCTTCCCCATAATCATGATTGAAACCCTAACCCCAGTGTGACTGTATTTAGAGATAGGGACTATAAGGAAGTAATAAAGGGTAAATGAAGTCATGAAGGTAAGGTCCTAATCTGATAGGAATAATGTCATTATAAGAAGAGGAAGAGACAGCAGAGAGGCCTCTCTCCACAGAGAAGAGGCCCTGTGATGGCACAGTGAGAAGGTGGCCACCTGCAAGCTAGTAAGAGAAGCCTCACCAGAAATTAGTAGCCTCGGTGGCACCTTGATCTTGAACGTCTAGCCTCTAGAACTGTGAGAAAAAAGTTATGTTGTTTAAACCACCCCGTCTGTGGTATCTTGTTATTGTGGCCTGAACAGCCTAATTCACCTCCTTTCTGTATTTAGTTTTGCAACACTTATATTCCATATATACATAGAACGTAAGTTGGAACTTTTTGGTGTGCTGCTGTTCTATTGCCTGGCACGTGGTAGACATGCAATAAATATTTGTTGAAAAAATAAATTACATAGACTTGCCTAGGGACAAGATATCGAAAACAAAGAAACAAAGCACTGCATTTCCTAGCATATGGTGTCTCGAACCCACATAATTACATTTACCATAAGACTATTCTAGCTGTTTCATGTCTTCTCCTCTCTCGCTTCTCTCACCAGATTCTGTGGTCTTTGAAGGAGGGTGTCTGTCTTTATCTGAGTTCCCCCAGAAGAAGATCCTGAGACAAGTATTCCAGATGAAGGGAAGACTTATAGATGAACAGAATGGCAATTAAGGGAAGGAAAGGCAGCCAGTACAGGATATGGTATTAAGCTTGCTGCTGATGTGGGCAACTGGAGCTTAGTCCTGTGGCGAAATTCTGGAAAAGGGTAAAAAACACACATGCAAATGATCCTTCCTGAAGGGTGAGGGAGCTGGGTAGATATTTACCAACGCCTGAGAGTCACTGGCCTGCCACTGTAGGAAGTAGGGTCTGCCACAGTTCCGGAAAGTCTTTGGGTACAGAGGTGTTGATCCTGGCAGCTGGAAACCTGCTGCTGAAATACATCCCAAGAACATGGATGGGGCTGATGGTGTCTGCTATAATGCTCATCCATCTGTCTGCATAACTTAGCAGCACCTAAAAGTTTAATGATACAATATGAAATTTCAGGTCTTTCCTGCTTTTTGGGCTCAGAAAGTAATGAGCCAAAATGAGGGCCTCAGAAGTTGCCTCCAAAGCAAAACCTTTTCTCTGCCCTCCTGTCTCTCAGTCCCATTCTTCCCCGGAGGCTAGTCATAGAAACGAAAATCCCTCTTCCCGAAGGCAGGTGGTAGAATCCAGAACTCCTTTTCCCCAAAACCAGCCATGAATTCTCAAAATATTGCTTTCCCTATGTCTTTCTGTGTAAAAACTCACCATAAAAAATTCTCTGATCTACCTTGTTTGATCATAAGACTCCCATTCCAGAGGGGGTCTTGCCCAATACCCAGAAGAAAGAACAAAAAGAATTTAGACAGCAAATCCTCGCTGGGTTTCCCCACTCAGCCTATTAGCATAGATTCTACCCTTTTTGTCCAATCATATTTCTACTTGGCTTTTCACACTTTGTTGAAAGCATTAAAATGGAAAATGTATTCTATATCGGTGGGTCTTTAGTCCAAAGGCTCTTAGGTACACATGGTACAAAAATTTCTATGCCTCTTCTCCAATGAATCTGCCTTTTGTGAGTTGACTTTTCATTGACATTTCAGAGGGCAAAAGAGACATTTTCCCTTGGTCCCTATACTTCCTTTAACATGATCAGGAAATCAGATTTCTTACTCATCTATAGTTGTAGAAAAATGGAGCTTTATCACTAAAGAGCAATGGAAAACAGATCTAAAAAATGCACAAAACGACTTCATCTTATATTTTTATCCACAGGTGCAAAATGCGTCCTAATTATCTACAACTATGCCTGGGGTAGGTGGGGTATGTGGGGATCAAACTTCTGGTATGAGTGGCCCTGGTTTGACCTCTCTTTTAGGTATTGATGTTTTCTCTTAAGCTGGGTCTTGGCATTGTTTCAACCCTGGACATTATTCTATACAAGGTTTTACCAAAAAAAAAAACGTGCCTCCTTTTATTTATTTATTTTTCTTGGCTGAAGCTTTTAAAATATGTTAATCTATAGATCCTCCTCCTCCTCCATAATTACCTTTGCCAGAGGAGTAGGAGCCAAACAATTAAACTCCCCATAGGTGTTGGGTGTAATAATTCCTCATGAATCAGAAGATTAAGCATGGCAACAACAAATGGAACAAGATGGTCTAAGCTCTGTTTTTCCCGCAGAACAGCAAATAGTTGCAAATCAAAAAGCAGTTCTCCTTAATTACCACTGTATGAAACAGTGGGCTAAAAGCAGGCTCATTTGGTAATGTTTTCTATGTGGCTTCAGCATGTACACACAGTGCAGGCCTTTATGCACTGTCTAATAGACAATATTATATGCTAGGGCATATGCCGACATTCATTTTATGTTAAGATACAACTGGTACGCCCAGGACACTGGCCTCCAAGCTGTGTGCGCATTGAACTAAAGGAACAGTTTTGCTTGCTCGAGCCAGGCAAGACTATTTATACTTAAACACATTCTTCACGACGATAACATGCCGTGCTAGGTGACAGTCCGTGAGCAGGACAGGCTGCAATCATGGGCTGTGATCTCGGGGAGTCCTGCAAGCTGTAGCTTGTAGCGAGCTTCACCAAGTTGACACATTTTCTCTCTTTTTTTACCCTAGAATCAACTACCCTGCTGATCTGGAGGCCTTTGGGGACATGAACTCTTACAGCAGGAATCAAAGAACTGGTATAAGAAAATGAATAACACAGCCATAGTGTTTTATCCCCTCTCTTCACTCCCCAAATTAGACTGCTTGTTTATTGAAATTGGTCAAACAGTTTAATTAGCATTCCATGTTTGTTATTTCTTTAATCAAGGTTTCAAACAGAACAAGGCAACAAGCCAGGCCAGTAATGAGTCTCCTCCACCTACTCTTAAGTTAAATACTTGCTGAGATTCCCATTGGTTTCCCAGGGACGTCTCATCGCTGATGTACTTTCACTTATCATCAGGGTTATTGGGCACTGCTCATAAATGCATACTAATTGGCAGCAGGCGATGTATATATTTATGTAAATTTGCAGTTATATATAGGTACCCGTAAAACACGTATTTTTTTTTTTTTTTAAGTGAGAAGAGTTGAGTGTTTTTCTGACGGAATTTGTGAGATCGTGAAGGCCATCTCTGAAGAAAAATGATTCACAAGATCTACTGACTCATGTTTGAAAACCCATAAATTAACCTTCCTGCTTTTATAAAGTTCACTTGAGACATAATAAGTGAGATTTTTTTAAAATTAAAAAAAAAGTTCTCTGAAAAAGTGCTTACGTATTTAATTACTTGGGTTTCCATAACAAGTTGAGATATTTAAAAGAAATGTCGAAGATCAGGCAAGTGGATTTCATTTTACTTCATCCAAAATACCATCCTACTTTTAACTGCAAATGTTAGGCAGCGTTAAAGAAAATATACAAATCCTAATTGCAAACAGTTTTCCTTTTAGCTTTTTTACATTTAGACTAACTGTAGTAATTATTTGAAAACCTTTTCAAATCCCACACTTAATAGAAGAAAATTTCATGCAAACAATGAAAGAGAATTTCAAAGCAGTATGTGAGGTTGATGCTGGTTTGCCTTCAGGGTTGAGTCAAGCTAGAGAGGAGCTTATTTCTGATCTCCATATTTTGAGTATCATGATCTACTGGGGTCTTGGCAGCTCTACAAAGAATAGCAAAGGAGCGAAGGTTAGTTCCTGCTGATGTGCTTGAGGTACGTATAGGCTGCGAAGTAGGAAGGGTCACATTCCACTGAATGGCTTATGTGGCCATATCCCTAACGATGTAGGTGTACTAGGCATAATAGAACAGTGGTTTTGGAAGGATTACAGAAACTGCAGTCGAACTTCTTGCAATCAGATCCCACCTCTGCACCTTGCTGCCTGGTGACCTCAGTGTCCTCATCTGTACAATGAGGATAATATTAGTACCTATCTCATATGACTGGAGAATTCATTGTGTTAATACATATGAAGTGAAGCCCTTATGACAACGCCTGGCATAAAGGTAGGACTATGTGCCCATTATTATGACAAGGGCTGTCACTTTTTATATGTAAACTAATGAAAGTAGCTAAACATGCCCCTGGTTGGATTTACTTTCTGGGGGTAGTATCTGTAGCT
Organism: Cephalopachus bancanus; assembly: GCA_027257055.1. Lineage (NCBI taxonomy): Eukaryota > Metazoa > Chordata > Mammalia > Primates > Tarsiidae > Cephalopachus > Cephalopachus bancanus. Next base: position 2,086,078 of record JAPVLO010000377.1, on the reverse strand, counting down.
AGTGTAATGCTCTGAAAAGTGGAAGCCTGGGTGTTTGAATTCCCCTCGGTGAAAGTTGTGAGAGGCAGACGTGTGTGGCTTCAGAGCCATGTAGATGTGGATATGGAGACAGGCTCTACCACTCATGGGCTTTGTGACCTTGGGACAAGTTACCTAAACCTGGTGAATCTCTGTTGTCTTTATCCATAAAGTGAAGATAATAATAGGATCCGCTTCAGAGATTCTTGTGAGGATTCAGTAATCTTGTGAGGATTAAGTGAGATTAGGCATATAAGAAGTGTTCAACATCAGCACCTGGCACAGAGTAAGCACCAGATAATAGAGAACAGGATTTTTCGACCTCGGCACTGTTGACATTTTGGGTCAGGTAATTCTTTGTTGTGGGGGTGCCCTGTACAAGGTAGAATGTTCAGTAACATCCCTGGCCTCAATCCATTAGATGCCAGTGGTATCCCACCCCTCTCGTTGTCACAACCAAAAATATCTCGACATTGCCCAGTGTCTCCTGGAGGTAAGGGGAAATTTGGCTTTGGTTGAGAATCGATAATATAGTAAGGGTGAGGCTGAAAGAGAGGAAGTGTATGAAGAAACAGACTATTCATTTATGATTTTCCTCTTTGACAATGCTAGCCTGTTTTCCAAGAGAAGAGGAAAGAGGAAGCATAAAGTCAGAGAAGCAGTTATTGTGTCCAGTTATTCCTAAGATCCTGCAGGCTTTTTAGAGGTCTGTAGTTACAGTGTTCAGAGATGTTTCAAATGCTTCAGAGCTCTATTCCTTCAACTAACTTTCTTCCCAATTGATGGGGGCCTCCTGAGCCCTCCTCCCTTGGTCCCAGAAAGCATCCCCTTTTAGAGAAGGGCTTGTGAAATAAAACCTGTGTCTTTTGTCTCAGTTTATAAAGTCCACTGAAAGAGTAGAATCTCTAGCCTCAGTCTTAAAGCTTGGAAGTAGGTAAGGAAATCAGGGCCGTACCTTAAATTTTTGGCCTGATTTTGTTTGGTTTTGCTTGCTCCTATTAATGCTTCTATGGTCCAGGCAGCTATTTATACTTCCAATGGGCCTTCCTGCTTATTCCAATGGAAACAAAGATGGAATGATTCAAAGATTTAAATAGCCAAAAACAGAGTAAAACAGTTCTATTCATATACCCGACAAATATTCATCAAGAGTTTGCCGTGTGCCAGGTACTGCCGGGGAGGTTTAGGATACATCCGGGAACAAAACAGGTAAAACTCTTTCTCTTCATGGAAATTAGCTAATCACCTTTGAAGGTCCTAACAACCCAGTTGAACAAGGATGCGCCTAAGGGCAATGACTGACCTCAAACCCTATTGATTCCTTTTTCCTCTTTCACAACCATTCTGCTATCCATTTTCTTTCTCCTTCAGACTTCCTGCCTGTAATTTGCCACACTGTGGAACAGAGATGGAGTAGGTGAGTTGAGTTACAGCTTTTTGTGTGTAGCTCCTAATCTTCTTTCTGTCAGCTGCAGGCTCTTAGAATGAAAAAGAGTCATCCTATCTTGATCAAAAGAGTTGTTTGCTCCTAGGGTTAAGAACCTGGTTGCTAAGGCCGTGGGCTCCAGGGTGCTTGAATCTCTGATTCTCACAATCACAGTTTTGAGGGTTACGAATGCTGGTGAATCCTCCCTTGGCCCACCTTTGTTACACAGCACGTGTGGGTGAGAGCCACCCTTGGTTTGTTTTTGACTCAGACTTTCTCTGCAACAGCTTCTCTCTGGTCACATAAAAAACAGTTTTGACAGAACAAAATGGAACTCCAGTTAACAGGCCAAGCTCTGGGGCTAGGATTCTAGACATTGGTATATTAGTCTCCGAGGAATAGCACGTATTCCTGTGGAGAATGGTCCATGATTTTGGATCAAAAACATCTACACTTCTCTGTAGGCTGGGTATTGAATGTAAGTTGGAACTGGATTAAAAAAGAAAAAGATAATTATTAAACAGGATTGAGTGCCTGTTTACTAGCCTTCCTGTTTGTGAGAACAATTCATAGTGATTTATCATTGGTGTGCCAAGCAATTATAGGCTGCATTGCAAAAGAAACATAAGGGAGAGACACATTTGGACCCTTTATGGAAGGCTTAGGGGTTGGAAGAAATGAGAGACTAATAGGTGTTTGATTTTATTTTGCTTCCTAGCTTCTGGGCTTTTTTTTCTTTTGAGTTGGAGTATCGCTTTGTCACTTAGGCTGGAGTGCAGTGCCACAATCATAGCTACTGCAACCTCGACCTCCTGGGACTACAGGAACACACCCCCATGCCCAGCTAATTTTTTAATTTATTGGTCTCACCATATTGCCCAGGCCGGTCTTGAACGTCTGAGCTTAGGCAATCCTCTCATCTTGACCTCCCAAAGTGTTGGGATTACAGGCGTGAGCCACCACACTGCCTCTGGGCTTTTTACTGTAGCATTTATTTTATAACAATATTTACCTGCCACAATGTGTAACCTACTATGGATAGACAATTTCTTTTAAAAACCCATATACAGCAATGAATTTTAAAAGGCACTGATGAAGTTTTTTACTCTACATTGCCCTTGCCATACAAAACATGGTTCCTACCATCAAAAGGCTGTTGGCTGACTTGGAAAGATGTGTAAGTAATACTGAGTACATAGATTGATAGTTCTGTAAGTCAGTTTAAAAATATGATTTGATCATGTCATCTTAGCATCTAGTAATTAACCACATATGGCCATTTCAGCAGTCACTGAACTTGGTCCACAGATGAGGAATACTTGGGATTATTTCCTGCAAACTTAATTAAGGGAAAGCAAGTTAGACAATCTGTAAAGAAGGGAAGTGTGTGTGTGTGTTTTTCTGAGCTTTTTTCGTTCTCTGACTCATCTAATATTCCTTCTCTTGAATCTTTAAGGAGTCAGGCTTTACTTAGCTCTCTGCAGCAAAGCCAAGTGGTCTAGGTAAAGCTTATACAGATGCTAGGACATGGTTAAGTAGAGAGGGTATAAAGGGTCGTGCCCCCTGTGGGGAAGGGGCAAATCAGATTTTCAAGCGAAACAGAAATTTGCTGCAGTAATTACCCTTTATCATTAATGACAGGCAATTGCCATAGCAACTGGCTGCCACCTGTCTCTCACATACCGACTCTGCATGCTTCGAAACAAAATAAGAGCGCACTGCCTAGTCAGTTGTGGAGTTACAGGTCTAAAGTAAGAATAAAACTGTAGCTATTAAGAATTTAGCTAGTGGTCTGTGTGGCTCATTGTGTTCGCAAAGTGTAAAGCTTAAGAAAAAATTGATTAAAAACAAACGACAGCGACCCAGGACAGTGTAATGGTTAAGGTGTAATGGCACAGCTCTGGAGTCAGAGGAGACCAAGGTTTGAACCCAAGCTTTTCCACTTACTGGCTGAGTGACCCTGGACAAATGGCTTAACCTCCCAAAGCATCATGGGGTCAAAATCACAGGCCGTTGAAAGGATTAAACTGGATAATGTTTGTTAAGCTCTTAGCCTAAGGTGAGCACTCCATCAGTGGTAGCTGAAAAGTTTTCTGCCGGGCAGCAAGGTGCACTGGGCACAAGACAAGGGCATAATACATGGTTCTTGTTGACTTAGTGAATTAGATCACTAGTCACCACTGCTCATGGAATTCAGGTCTCCAGGTTACACACTCTACAAGCTCTCTCTCCACTTTACTTTGTATGTATATAGGTTTATGCACAGAGGCATGTAGACTCAGCCTTTGAGTGATAGAATTTTGACCTTCTCTACATTTGAGCAGTGTGTTCTCAGTATCAAAGAGTTCAGCAGGTCATTTACTCTTTCTAATGACACCCTATATAGGCAAATCTCAGTGACAGCTGAAATTAGTTTTTCTTTTGAATCTCCTTGATTATGTCTCCAACCTCTTTAGCAATCCTCTTACCCCCTGAGTCTTGGCACTGTGCTAAGGCCAATTAGAGACGTTAACCACTCTGCCTGTAGTGGAGGCATTTTTTTTTTGTCATCAGGATGGTAAGAACATGCCAAATTTTCTTTTTCTTCGACCACCATGTCAAAGAAAACCTTCAATAACTAGAATCAGTCTTATAAGGTATGCATCCCCCTTCCCCTACTGTTTATTGTGTCGTGGTAAAATAAACGAGGATTTGTCCAATCCTAAACTGTATTCTGGTGCACAATCTAAAAATCACAAACATTCCTCCTTTAGCTGCTAATTGACTGAATGTTGCTCTAGACATCAGTCACCTAAACCCCATCTAGGGTCATCCTTGGCACCTCCCTCTCCATCATCCAGCATATTTGAATCCTGCAGTTTGTCTTCTATTAAACACACTCCCACTCTTTGGTTTTCTGTCTGAACTCACTGCTTTTTCTTGGTTCAGGCCTTACTGTCTCCCTCCTGAACAGCCCACTAGCTGGTCTCTTCCTCTGCTGTTCATTTTCCACACTTCAGTTAGCCTGATTTTATAAAATGCTAATGTAATCATGTTACTGTCCTTAAAAAAGAACTTTTAGTGGGTTTTCGTAACCTCCATGATAAAGATCTTTAGCCATCTGCTTCTGCTCACCTTTCTAGTCACATCTTCTGTCATTACGGCTTTTCTCCAGGGATACCAACCTACACCAAGCTAGTCCATGCTTCTTGCTTTTGCCGAGGCTTTCTTCTGTGCGAAACATCTTTCATTGTCATGTATTCTTTAAAGTCTTGCATAGCCATTCTCTTCTAGTTGAGGATCTTCTATTTCCTTTTTACTCAAGATCATAACGGCCTCTTTTGTTATAGTTTTGTACATTGATCATAATTCTGTTGTTTTAAAAAAATAGATCATTCTTCTTTATTAGACTATTTGTGTCTCATGATACTCTTAGGGTCTGACTAGTAAGTCCTTAAAATTTTGTTGATGCAAAACATATATTTAACATTTCTATGAAAGCATGGTTTTTAAAAAAAATTGTGCTGATACAAGAAGTTTATTAAAACCATATTTTTATATAATTCCTGGATAGCCATATAGAATTCACAAAATTATAGTCTTGTAGCCTACTATTCTGAAAAATAAGTGTTATAGTTCTCTGATTTTCATAATTAAGATTATTTTTATACATGATAACATATAAAAAATGCTTACATAATGTCAAAAACCAGGATGTAAAATTATATATTCAGAATATCCAAATTTAGTAAAAAACAACATTAACAAAAATATATGAAGCCTATAAGAAAACTCATACACCATCAGTGGTTTTTATTTGTGGGTTGAAAGATTATGGGTAATTTTTATTTTCTTCTGTGTTTTTGCATATTCCAAATTCTTTACAAAGACAATATATTTTATAATCAGAACAGTTGTTTTTTCACAGTAATAGACATGGATGTTCAGTTATTTTTCTTCAGAAGAGTCACCCAAATTCACTCACTCTTGTTACTTAGGAAAGGAGGTAGAGAAATGCCTTCTTTGATTGTTTATCTATTTTGGTCCTAAGCAATTCCCTTTTGCTATAGGATTTAAAGCTAACTCAGGATGGTAAGCTGCAAATCACTCTTTCCACTAGATGTCACCAAACTACTGGCAATAGTACCTCAAATGTTCTGTGCATATTCAGTTTTTAAGAAACATTTAAACCCCATTATTCGGTAGTCCTCGCTATCACACAAAGCATTCAAAAGTTGAAGAATTAGTAAGAAAATGTGTATTACATAAGGTTCTGGCCCCTTATATAACAAGTGAAGGCTTATGCGGATCCTTTGGCTTTATGTAATCTATATTTTCTTAGTTTCTTTATATAAATGTGAGGAGAAAATTGATATCAGGGGCCCTGTTTAAAATTTCAAAAAATTATTTCCAGGTGATTTCCAGCTCTCTTTTAATATAATATACAGAGCAAAAGAAGATCAGAATCCTGAAACTCTTTTCTGAACCATATTTTGTACAGCTTCCATCACTGTATATCTAGCTTCTTGGTTAATGAATAAAAATATCTTACAGTATTGGGATGATTTTCAGGGCATTTACATTCATTATAGAGCTGTTTATAGTTTATCTTGTGCTTCAGAAAGCAAAACAAGTAACTTTTGCTTGAGGAATGAAATAGGATATTTCTAATCTGACAAAGGGCAGCTAGGAGAACCATGTTTCTTTAAATGGATAAACCTATTTACTGTGTAGGTTCAAAACTGGTCTTTTTTCTGATTGGTGCAGTTAACAACTAAAGTGAGGGGTTGGAGGAAGCTTGCTTCCAATCATTTTGGCTTGGTCAATCAAAAGCCATTTTGGTTGGTCAATCAAAAGACATTTAAATTAGGCAGTGGACTCTTGGAAAGAAGTCTGTGTACTGTATCCTACATTATTGCTCTCTTCTGTTTGGATTTTTAAGATGTGTACATTATTTTTCTTAAACTTCACCATGGAACAGACCATAACCCAACCGTTTGTAAACAAAAATCTGACTAAATTTCTCAGATTCTTTATTTCTCTAAAATATTTTTTCCATTGTTACCCTTTTGAAATAGTGTATGCTAATTCTTGTTCATAGTGTTAAAGATTTCTATTGTCTAACTTTAAGTTTCCTCTGTCCCTTTAAATGGCTATTATACCATACTCTCAGAGTACAAAATTCAACAATAACTAAGAGAGATTGCTGTTGATAACCATGGGTTTACTTATGGGGAAATAGCCACTGTTGATTAAAAAAATATGGAAACCAAACCAAGTCAACAACCTACCATCATCACCATCCACGTATCTCAGAAAATTTCTGAAACATTTTTAAAGAGAAGGTAAATGACACTGAGCATCACATTTGAAATGTTATCAGCCCAAAGTAAATCAATCTATATTTCATCAGGAATCTTAACTTCCATGAACTGAAAAATATTAGGGTTAGCATAACAAATTTCATCTTGCTTTGCTTGGTACAAAAACAGTGAATTATCAGCACTATGGATATATATATCATGGAAGGCAGAACAACCTCAGTATTATGGGATTCTAGCTTCTGCAAGTACATCTGAAACTTCCATGGTTTGTGCCCTAAGCACTGTTTTCGCTGATTACGGATGTACAGTTTCATCATATAAAGAAGTCAGATCTGTGTTAGATCTTCTTGCAATATTGTAGTATGTAATTGCAATTGAGTACTGCTGCCCTAAGCATCTCCTTCACATTTCTTTACTTGAACTTTTCATATGAAATATTCATCTGATTCACTCTCATATGGTGACACGCCTCAGCTGTAAAGTGGAGAAGCCATTTTTGGACGCCCCTCTCCAGATATCTGGATTTGCAGCTCTATAGTACTCGAAAGATGAATAGCCTCCATCAGTGACATACAAGGCCTGATCAGCTCACCCCCTCGACACATTTTAAAATGTTCTTATCCAATGTCTTCTTTCTCTGTGGCCACCAAAACTCCTCTATTTTAGCTCTAAAGTATAGTGCATTTACTCTAATTATGTTATTTTCATATTCACTGTCTCCTTGCTGCAACTGATTACTGCAACGGTAGGTGGAGACAGAATTTTTTTTTTTTTTTTTTGAGTTAGAGTCTCACTCTGTCGCCCCGACTGGAGGGCAGTGGCACGCTCCCAACCACCGCAGCCTTGACCTGCTGGGCTATGGCGATCCTTCCACCTCAGCCTTCCAAGTAGCTGGAACTACAGGAGCATGCTACCATGCCCGACTAATGTTTTGATTTATTGTAGAGATGAGGGCTTGCCAAGTTGCCCAGGCGGGTCTCGAACCCGCAGGGTCAAGCAATCCACTCACCTTGGCCTCCCAAAGCACGGGATCACAGGCTGAGTCACCGAGCCCGGCGGAGACAGAATTTTTACGGGTAGGCTCTCATCCATGAAATTACTCAGGACCCTCAGATGCAACTTCACATCTTTTGAAAAAAGTTCATTTTAGGATAGGTTAATTTCTTTAAAGATATTTGTGGTAATTTGCTGTAGTTTTAATGTGTTTTAATGAATGGTCCAGGGCAAACTTGGTGTGAGGAATTAGATTTCAGAAATGAAAGGTTTTGGTATCCACACAATTTGGTTGAAAAAAAAAGCCGGCACTAAATTTTATATTATTGTTTGTTTTGGGAATCAGCCATGAAAATTTGCTCAGCTCATTGCTGAAGGATATTGAAACACATTTTTTGCCGATATGGCATCATCTGTAGTGTGGATGGAGCTTTCATGCTGACAAATATTGCATGGATGGTGGTTGGAGCCAGTAGGCATTCCTGATGATTAACTATAAAAATGCTTTTAACTCTGGTTGCTGACAGGAATGACAATGCTTTGGCCAGACTGGCCTCCTTCTGGACACCAAAGGATGTTCCAGTCTTGTTTTTACCATCTGGTTTCAATACAAGCCAGGAGCAATGGAGAGGAGAGAGCCTTTTAAAGAGGCAGCAGTAGACGGATTCTTCTGCCTCTCTAGTCTCTCTTTGATAAATTAAAACAAAACAAAAAAACAAGCACTTTGCCCTGGAGAAAAAAGCAACAGCTTCTGAAATTCTAATTTCTGGGCTAGATAAAGGTGTTCTGAACATCCTTATAAGGCAAGGGGATCTGACTGTGTGAGTCACAAATGCATGGAAAAGACAGTTAAATGCGTAAGCTTGTACTATGGAGTGGATTTAGTGTCTGAAGGAAGACCAAACACGTATTGTACAGGAATTTCCTTCTAAGAAAACCTCAATCTAGTCAGCTGGTACAAGAATACTTAGCACTGCAATTAGTAGCAAAAACAGCAACAATGTTTATTGATGCTTTCTAATTTCCCAAAGGCATTCAAAACTACATTATTTCATTTGATCCTCATAAAAATCCTTTACAATAGGATGAACAGATATTTCTGTGCCATCAATTTACATACAAGACAACAAAATCAGAGATACAATAATGTATCCAAAGTCACACAGCACGTGGCAGCGGGTAGGGGTGGAGGAAGGAGTGGAGGGACACTGATTCTGGGCACCTGTGACTGCCTCCTTTCCTCCTAGTCACACTCGCAGAATTCAAGGGAGTTCAGAGTGATTCCATGACTATACACGGAAGAATATAATATCACCTAATTTTTCATGTAGCTTGTCATAACTTTGCAATCGAATGCTTCTTAGAGCTAAGGCCCTAATGCCACAGATTGTTTGTTTTACCAATACAATGATGAGAACTTGAATTGTGTAGGTGGTGTCTGGCATAGACTAGAATTGACTTGGGTAGGAAAGTATGGACAGAGCTTGATATGTTAGGACTTCAAAAGGGTTTATTTGTAGAGTAGTGTTGCCTGAAAAATCCTTGGAACAAATACTAATATTTTTCTTGTCTCAAAGTTGCCTTTTTTTCTTATTCTCGTCTGTTATATCTTATGTCTTTAATGTCCTGGTCTCTATATAAACGAAATGATACCTCGATAAACAGGAGAGAGCAATCATAAAGGTAAAGCTATTTAAGCAAACATGTTTTCTTCAATGAGGCGTTTAGCTAATAGCCAAATACTTTTCATTCTGGAGTAAAGGATTCCCTGATTATTACTATAAAAATAGGCCGGACTCAGTGGCTCAGTTGAAATCCCAGTGTTTTGGGAGGCTGAGGTGAGTGGATTGGCTGAGCCCGCAGGTTCGAGATCTGCCTGGGCAACTTGATGAGACCTCATCTCTACAATAAATCAAAACTAGCCCAGCGTGGTAATCCTCCCAACAACTCTACCCTATTTTATATAAGAAGAGAAAAGTGATGTATGCCAGCATCTCTGTTTTCTCATCCGAAGCTAGGATCGTTGGAAGGATCGCTGGAGCCCAGCAGGTTGAGGCTGCAGTGGCCGGGAGTGGCCTCTGCACTCCAGTCTGGGTGGCAGAGTGAGACTCCAACTCAAAAAAGAAAAATAAATAAATAAATAAATAAATAAATAAAGAGAGAGAGAGAGAGAGAGAGAGAGAGAGAGAGAGAGAGAGAGAAAGAAAGCACAGTCATAATGAAAACACTGGAATCATAGCCAACTGAAACTGAAATATACTGTTCTAATTTGTTAAACTCCGAATAGACCCCTTTAGAATATTCTTTTAAAACTTAGCTGCTTTAGAGGAGAAAAGTAATATCATTTTCCTCAGCTATCACAAGGCTCATGATTGAGTCTTCTCTATAACAAAAGACAGATTAGCAAGAGAAAAGCATACAAATTTATCGAATATAAGCTTCATGTGAAATGTGAGCCATAAAAAATGAAGACACAAAGAAACCTGTGTATGTTAAGGACAGTTGTGCAAAAGTATGATTGAAGGAGAAAGAATGTGATCCAATGGTAATAAACCGAGGGAAACTTAGCAAGGTGTTTGTTCAGATTCTTTATGTGTCTCTGGACCTTCAGACATTTATGTCCTCTGGGTATAGGGGGAACCTCTCTGGAATGAGGGTCTTCTGACCTACTTTGGGGGAAGGTCAGCTAGGCTTTATGACCTGCTTCCAAGGAGAAGGGACGAGGGAAATTCTAGTTTCTAAGCCCCACTTCAGGGGTGTGGGGACAGGAGAAGGTCAGAGAGACCTTCCAACTTCTACTGTGTTCTCAAATTCCAAGAATCCATGTTTTGGAGTAGCATGTCCTGAACCCTGTTACTACACAGAGAATCAAAGTTTTTCAAAGCCTGTTTGAGTGTTGTCAAGTGTAGAGTTACATGTATGTAGCATAATATACCCACGCATAGATATACACATATATATATTACTTACACTAATAAATCTTTACTAACCCTGATATGCTTTCAGTTGGGGTAAGTACTAGAGTGTTCTCTGAGTACAAGTTGAATCAAAATGCTACTTTCTTTTAACTTAAGATTCTGATGTTTAGGATGGGCGTTTTTAGTTGCCAATGTTTAAGATGTCACATTTGAAGAAAGTCGTACTCCTAGTGATCACAGGCAATAACTAGCCTCCTGCTATTTGGAGGAGTTTAGCTTCTGAAAATCATCTTTTCAAGATACGACCTTGCAAATAAAAAAAGAGTTGAGTGTCTTAAATGAAAAGAGCCATTTTAAAGAGTTTCTTCGAAACTTGTTGAGAAGTTTTGATACAGAGCAACATCCACTCCTCTCTTGGGGCGTAGTGAGGGGACATCTGTCTCATAGCCAGCTATCAAGTGACAGATATCAAAGCCCACTCTTTCTCACATTGCATAACTCTAACCAGGTTAGAGAACTCAACATAAACCTTATTGTGGCTGATATTCTGTAAAACTTGATTTCTTAATCCCCAGAACTTGGTTCATAGCTGGACTGCTCAGGCTTCCCTCTCACTGTGAAATCTTAGCTTTAGCCACAGTCACCGAGCTACGGTTTCCTGACTCTGCTAGTCATTTCTGGTTCTGATCACTTGGCGATGCTGTTCTGCTCTCTGGTAGACCTCTCTGCCTTCTCTTCTCTCTGTATTCAACATTTTCCCATCTTTCAGAGAACAGGGCTTGCTGTCAATCAGACCTTTGTTGGAGGCCTCACCTATATTGCTTACCAATATAACCTTAGGAAAAAATACTTGCCCTCTATACATCAGTAAATGGGGATAACAATACTAACTATTGGGTTGTTTTGAAGATTGAATAATTCTTGTGAGGTGTTTAGTGTAATAATTGACACACAGTAAATAATCTGTAAGTGTTTTTACTTCAGAACCAAGATTAAACCCTGACCACTTCTTGAGGCCTTCCCTGGAGATTTAGGCTCATAGATTCCTTCTTTCTCTAAACTCTATAGTACTTACAGATGATCCAGCAGATGATTTTTAATACATTAAGTTACTTAATAAAAATTTAATAACATTTTCAGGGTTCTTTGGAGCTGTTACATATATATTAGTTTTCTCTTCCTGATAGATTGTGAGGTTATACATCATGATTTTATATTTTCACTGTCTATTCCCTAAATGTGGTGGGGCTAGGATTGGAGGGAAGGGTGGGGTGAGGATAGAGAGAAACTGGGAAGGAAAATGATTGACCATCTGTATCATGTAACAGGCGCTCTGCTAAGTCACCTAATGTAATTCTCCCAACAACTCTACCCTATTTTATATAAGAAGAGAAACGTGATGTATGACTGCATCTCTGTTTTCTCGTCCGAGGCTAGGGTCGTTGGGTCATTGGAACCCGTTCTGAGATAAAGCTAGATATAGACATATGAAGAACTAAGCAAGCTCCAAACTACATAGACTGGCAATAGGCGTAAGAATGGCTCTTTACTGGTATCATTTGTCTTTTAGCTCTGTGTGCTCCTTTCTTGGGTCTGTTTGGCTTCTGAATGTCAGTTGCAGAATTTGAAGACCATCCTTGAGTTTTTCCTGCTAACCTTAAAGAACTTTCTAAGGGTTATCTACTTCAAATCTTCACCTGGCTGTCTTGGTTTTGGGTTGCTCACTAAAAAACAGCAGATGACAGGGAAACTGATTATCTCTGCCTTCATGGGCTTTGATGCTGGCATCCTCTATGGGGGCCGCTCCTAGCTCCCATCTTTGGGTAACCTGGTTCAAAGAAAATAAAACTGAGTGGTAGCATAGTTTCTATTTTCTGTCAAAAGCAAGCAGATCAACACAGTTCTTGCAATGAACAGGTACCAAAATGAAATTTGACTGTGCATGGACAGATACTGGAATTAACTTTTCATTCTTGCTTCATCTGCTTTCTCTCCAAATCCAACAGAAAATCTGTCTAGTTTAGCAACAGTGTGTCTTCTGCTAATCATCAAATAGTATGTACAAGGGTGCCTGAAGGAAGACCAAGCATGGTCTCAATGGTTCTGAGTTTGTTTTGATTAGCTATGCTTTAAAAAAAATGCATTACAGACTCACAGGGCTGGAAAGATCTCAGAGTTCTGGTGTTATGAGGCAAAGATTACAAAGATAGTACCTATCAAAATGGAATACATGCACTACCTGCATCAGAATTGGTGGCGGTTGGAAGTTAATAAGCAAAAATTCAGATTTCTGGGCCCATAATGAGTCTTTCTCAATTAGAATTTCTGCAAGAATACAGGAATCTGCATTTTAAGTAAGCTCCTTATGATTGTGTCATTGCACTCTAGCCTGAGTGACAGAGCAAGATTTCTCATCTCTAAAAAATAATAAAAATAAAAAATGAAATAGGCTCCCTAGGTGAGAACTACTGCTATTGACTGTGGAGTCCACTGAATTTTGCTTACCAACAGTGACCTCCAGAATGAATGAGATACAGGACTTTTGCTGTAACTCTGAAAAGGCGGTACTTAAAAAAAAAGAAGGTCTTATTCATGTTAAAAGGAAAGACATAAATATCCACTAAACAGACATTGGTTGAGCCTGTATTATATATCTATCTCTGTTGTAGACACAGGATGGAGATGAATTAAGACCTAGAACTCCTTTTGAGGACTTCTCAGGTTAGTTCTAGATACAAACTAATGCGCATGTAGCTAAAATATAGCATGATATTCCTACTGGGAATTGTGTACATTGAGAGCAATTAGATAGCACACATCAGAAACCTTAAAAATGAATGTGGGCAAAGTAATTCCACTTCTATGAATTATCCCCAGGAAATAAATATAGTTAACTAACTTTTTAAGGTAAACTAATTTTTTTTTTTTTTTTGAGTTGGAGACTTGCTCTGTCACCCAGACTGGAGTGCAGTGGCCACTCCCGTCCACCACATCCTCGACCTGCTGGGCTCCGGCGATCCTTCCGCCTCAGCTTTCCTAGTTGCTGGAACTATAGGCGTGCACTACCACGCCCGGCTAATTTTTGATTTATTGTAGAGATGAGGTCTCACCAAGTTGCCCAGGCGGGTCTCGAACCCACGGGCTCAGGCAATCCACTCACCTCAGCCTCCCAAAGGCGCGGGATTACAGGCTGAGCCACTGAGCCCAGCTCAAACTAATTTATTGACTATAATTTTACACATACTTTCTCACTGGAGTCTCACAAAAAAGCTAGGAACAATTATCTTTCTTTAACAGATGAAACACCCAAAGCTTCGAGATGACAAGTGATTTGTACATGAAAATACCATTAGAAGGGACAAAGTTAGTATTTGAACCTCAGTCTGCTGGGCACCTAAGATGATGATGATGATTATTTTTGAGTTGGAGTCTCACTCTAACGCCCAGACTGGAGTGCAGTGGTCGCTCCAGGCCACCGCAGCCTCGACCTGCCGGGCTCCGGCGATCCTTCCGCCTCAGCCTTCCGAGTAGTCGGAATTACACGCATGTGCTACCACGCCCGGCTGATTTTTTGATTTATTGTAGAGATGAGGTCTCGCCTGCCCAGGCGGGTCTCAAACCCGCGGGCTCAGGCAATCCACTCACCTCAGCGCACCTAAGATTATACTCTGAATCCCTGAGTTTTACCTTCTAAAGAGTACAGTTGTGTGGATAGTCGTTGCAGAGTTGCTATCTTTTTTTTTTTGAGTTAGAGTTTCATTCTGTCGCCCAGGCTGGAGTGCAGTGGCACACTCATGGCCACCCCAGCGTCGACCTGCTGGACTTTGGTGATCCTTCCACCTCCCCTTCCAAGTAGCCGGAACTACAGGCACGCACTACCATTCCAGGCTAATTATTTATTTATCTCTATTTATTGTGGAGACAAGGTCTTGCCAAGTTGCCCGGACTGGTCTTGAACCTGCAGGCTCAGACAATCTACTCGCCTTGGCCTCCAAAGTGCTCCCAAAGTGCTGAACCACTGAGCCTGACCCAGAGTTGCTATCTTAATGTAAAAATAGGATATATCGCAAATGTCCAGCATCAGGGGATTGGTTAAACAAACTACTTTCTATATAATGGGATAATATATTCAAATATTAAAAATTATACTAGAAATAAGTAGTATGTCCCCGCCAGAAATTTAAGACAGGACTTGAGATATTTTCAAGTGACCCATTGTATTTTATGAGTCTCTTTTTATGGAATCATATTAAGATAGAATTACAAAGTTGAAAAGCTAATTACTTGGCCAGGATTACACCAAATTCTCCTGATTCCCTGCAACACAGAAGCTCTAGATCACTGAATTCCAACTGTCTATTGAAGGCCCTGAAATCTCATGGTCACACCTCTGGTGGTACAAAGGTAATCACAAACAAAGAGTTGAGTTTCTCCTTAACTGTGCCCCACAATTTTAAAATAAAAAATATGTTAAAAAAAGAATCAGACAAGGAAAAAAGAGTTGGGTTTCTATGAATCTAACCTAACTATGGATATTTAATATTCACCAAGGGTCTCAACAGAATAGCTCTGACTTTAAACTGCTATTTAACCCAATGAAGGATGATGAAGGGTATCCCCTAAGCTCAGAGTATCTTTGGGTGGTCACTTTGACCACCAGAGTGCCAGCTGTTTCTACAGACATGAGCTGATGGAGTAATGGGTTGCCAGGTCAGCATATGTCTTGACATGCTGTCTTAATCTGTTCTGGATTTTGAGATAAATGATAGATATAAAACCTTGAGCTCTCCAGTGGACCAGAAAGATGACAAGGATATTAAAACCACAAAATACTGTACTTTTAAAGCATAAAATTAAGTGGACAGCTGAGTACCTATAGTATATTCTCAATTTGCTGGAGTTTGACTACTTAGAGTCCTCTATTAATTGGTTTGCATATGTATACCCACAGGCACTCTCACCAATATCATGAGAAAGAAGTGATTGACAATCAGCAAACTTGTTTTAGGAGCATACTTTTTTTTTTCTAGCAAGAATAAGACAGATGCTAAGTTTAATTCATATTTACTAAGGCTGAAAGTTACTCTATACATTTAACTGAATGGCTCATATTTTAAATTTAACGGCTTAAAACAGAAAATATATACTAGTTAATGCTGAATTAATCAGACTATTACATTCACTAGGACATTTAAATTTTGTAACAATTAAATAATCGAGGTTTTATTATCCCAGTCAAATTTATTGCTCTACCCACTATCTATTTTTAAAAAATAAAATAAAGATATTAGAAATTATGTCTTAGGTATTATCAGTACCCACTAATTCTACCAGATAATGCCTCTGTCTTTTATTTTTCTTTGCCTGTAGAGAATATGTGTGTGTGTGTGTGTGTGTGCTATGTGTCTATGTATACATAAAGCATGCATCTCCTCATTTTCAAGAGATAAACATAAATAAGGACATATAGAATTTTCTCTCTACTTGCCAACCGTAACAGCACTGAACTTTCTGTGACTTAAGATAAAGCACTTCATTATCCAAGTCACATTATCATCTGGAAAGAGTCGGCTGTGTTTAAACTGTGCTTAACTGTATTTAAAATGAAATAAAACATATTTACATTTCCCCCCCCCCAGTTTATTATAAAGTTTACACTTTAAAATTCTTAAATAGAAAACGTTTCCCAGAACTAGGATTTGTATGTGTTCCTTTGACTTAGCTGCAAGAATCAATCAGATCATGTTAAGGTACACAATGAGGCTCTTTTTGAAGGCTGTTATTAAATATACATAAGAATAGACTTTTTTTTGTATGCTCAGAAATAAAGAGAAAGAAAGTGTTCCGTGTTTTTGAAGATTGAAATCCTTCAAAGCTTTTCTCGTTTGCAAGAAAACAAAGGGCTATTGTAAACTGAAGCGCTGAACCAGCGACAGCAGCGAAGTAATTAATTGCTCATTCATGAAAGAAAAAGTATAAGTGAGAGGCAAAAGTTAACCCCTCAAAATAAAGTGTGCGCTAACTAAACAGCTATCAGCTCTTCTGTTTTTAAACACAATGGTCCTCTTTGTGCTGCTGGTTGTTTTGTTTTCAGGACGGGTGGCAATGGTTGATGTCACTATCACTACTTTGGAAAAAAGACACAAGCGTGCATCTAAAGATTTAATTTTTTTCTCAGAGGAAAATCTTTCTGGTTGTGGTACTATACTGTGAAAGCCAAGATAAGGAATATTCTATAACTAGTGTCTAACACTCTTAGTACATTATATTTATGATCATCTCTGTGATTAGATGGTGTAATTAAAATACATGTGCATATATACTCACATCTGTGGTAGAAGTGATTAGACTTCCAGGGGGCTGTGAACAAGTGCTAGAAATTGAAGACTACATAGGATTTTCTCTAAAACAGTCAAATTAAGTGATCAATCCTATTTAGAAAGATTTTTCAATATATTTCATGCCCCAGGGAATCTTGCTCCAACCAAGAGCTGTGGCTGGTAGCTACCACGTCTGCATTTGCAACAGCTTGAGCTATGCCATCTCACAGGGTTTAGGGAAATTGCTGCCAGCATAAAGCAAATAATTCCCTCCCTCCGGTCCTCAAGAATTGCAGGAAACTGTAATTTCTCATTATCAAACCTTCTGTTCTGTACCATCCTGCTGTACCTTCGAACCATGAGTCTTATTCACAATCACCTTTCCACGTTAAGCACAGGTGTATATGTATTTTGATGTGACAAAATCACACCTAATCATTGGCAGTATAACATCTTCCTAAGGTGATGGGAGAAATCTGAAGCAGATTGAAGGGCGGCTAAAAAGTTCGCATTATTTTAATCTTAAAACCTTGACTGACTTCGCCTACAAAAGTTCACACATTTGAGTTAGTTGGAAAATCAAGTATCCATCAAAATATTTGTTCATTTTACCTGAAAGAGTCTGGGCACAGCCTCCCAAATTTCATCTCTAAAAGTTAATTTAACTGGGGAGATCTTTCTTGGGTTGCATGGATTTAATCTCTTGAGCTACCGAGAACAACTTAACATGGACATGAGTTTTAAGAGGAATAACAATGATGACAACAATAATTCCATTCAAGGATAAATGCAGTTGCCAACATATGAATAACTTATACAATTAATTTCCTTTGTAAATTTATGTTTAAAGCTGAGAAGCCATTTTCCTATAGAAACATTGTGATAAATGATTATTGAGTTTCTTGTCCAGCATGAGAAATGTATTTGAGATGTAGAAAGTAACTATTATTTAAAATAATATTTCTGTAGGAAAATGTATTCAGAAGGCCATAGAATGTCAGGGCAGATCACTTTCCGCATCCCCAAGTGGAGCAGGAACATTCCTTCTCCCATCTGTGGGCAATAGGACGTGGCGTGCTGTGGATGGAAGGCACTGGTGGTGGCTCTTGTGACTGGAGAACAATTTTCCGCAGACAAATGTTGAATGAGAGTGGTCTGAGGGATTGAAACAGGAGGCAAGGAACTGAGATGCACAAGGTCAGAGGGACGGAAGCAAGGGGATTGTTGGAGAGAGAGAAAGATCACCAGGGGCCCGAAGTTCTGACCTTTTCCTGACCAACATCCTGTCTACTACAGTAAGAGAGTGTTTTCTTCCTTCTGGAGTGGAAAAACAAAAAATCAGAAAAAAAACCTTTGTGGTAATGGCAATAGCAGAGAGGAAAGGGGACTGTCTATCTTAGTCTAAAAAGGTTGCTGGTTTGCAAGTATGCGATCTAAGTAAGTTAAGGACCTGTCTGTGATGATTATTTTCTTTTCTTTGAATCTTTTGAATTCTAGCTGCAAATTATCAACAATGCTTAAGAGATAATTTTTTTTTTTGAGTTCGAGTCTCACTCTGTCGCCCAGGCTGGAGTGCAGTGGCCGCTCCTGGCCACCGCGGCCTCGACCTGCTGGGCTCCAGCGATCCTTCTGCATCAGCCTTCTGAGTAGCCGGAATTACAGGCATGCGCTACCATGCCCGGCTGATTTTTTGATTTATTGTAGAGATGAGGTCTCACCAAGTTGCCCAGACGGGTCTTGAACCCACGGGCTCAGGCAATCCACTCACCTCAGCCTCCCAAAGGTGCGGGATTACAGGCTGAGCCACCGAGCCCGGCTAAAAATTCTTTTAAAAAATTAAGATCATGTGAATATTTGTTCATTCAGTGAATAGCAAATGAGGGCTTCCTGTGTATAAGGCACTGGTTGGGTACAAGTATGCAGTAGCAATTTTATTTTATTTTTTGAGTTGTCGCCCAGACTGGAATGCAGTGGCCGCTCCCAGTCACCGCAGCCTCGACCTGCTGGGCTCCAGCGATCCTTCCGCCTCAGCCTACAGGCGCATGCTACCACGCCCGGCTAATTTTTGAATTTATTGTAGAGATGAGGTCTCACCAAGTTGGCCAGGCGGGTCTCGAACCCGCGAGCTCAGGCAATCCACTCACCTCAGCCTCCCAAAACGCGGGATTACCAGCTGACCCACTGAGCCCGGCTAGCAATTTTATTTTTATTTTTATTTATTTATTTATTTATTTATTTTGAGTTGGAATCTCACTCTGTCGCCCAGACTGGAGTGCAATGGCACACTCCTGGTCACCGCAGCTTTGACCTGCTGGACTCTGGCGATCCTTCTGCCTCTGCCTTCCAAGTAGCTAGAACTACAGGCACACGCTACCACGCCTGGTTAATTTTTGATTTATTGTGGAGACAGAGTCTCTCCAAGTTGCCCGGGCAGGCTTCAGGCAATCCCTTTGCCTCAGCCTCCCAAAGTGCTGGGATGACAGGCTGAGCCACCGAGCCCAGCCATACAGTAGCAATTTTAAATCGCAAAGTGTTTAAATCCTAGTGGTTGAATTTCTTGACTCCAGGAGCTTTGAGTAGTGGGAAAGATAGTATTCTCTACCTTATTTGGTGGGGACTCTTGTAACTGAGAGGTTGTAGACAGAGCACAGTAGACCTTTAGAGAAGAGGAAGATTACTTCCCAATAGGGAAGTTGAAGAAGACATCATGGAGATAGCAGTGTTCGAGCCAGGTTTTGAAAAGTTGAATAACACAGAGAGATATAGGGTAGGAAGTTCCAGTCAAGATGCAGAGAGCACTTGAATGAGGTTGTTTTCAGATATGCATGTAGACTCAATAGACCTTGGCAACTGGTTGGATAAAGAGAGTAAGAAAGCGTTATTACGATTTTTGAGCTGGAATAATTGTGAAGGTACTGAGATCATCACAGATAGGGAAAACACAGGAGAAGGTTCGCATGTTTAGTTTAGGTTTCACTGAGACTGAGTAGTCTTTTTTGTCTGATCAGGTGGGCAGGGTGCAGCCAGCTATAGAAATCATGGACTGGAGCTGTGGAGAGACACTGGGGCAAAGGGATTCAAGTCCTCTAGAACTGATGAGTTGGGTAAAATAACAGAGTTCTAGCAGATCAAAAGGTCAAGAAGACATCTCTGGGGTGGGGGGATATCTCTCACTTGGGGTGCAGGAGGAGGAAAAAGGATATTCAAAGAGGTGAGACACCAGAAAAAAGGTGGTCATCATTATCACAACATAAAAGTTTTCTTTACTTGAGCACAGGCAAATCAACATCCATCTACTAGATTAGTAGCGAGGAAATTTTGGGTAACTTTTGAGAATAGCATTTTAATAATGTGGTAAAGCTGGATGTCAGATGGCAAGGAACATGTGGGTGGCCATGAAGGGAGGCTAGTAAGGAAGGAAGGAGAGACTCGTACTTGAGGGAGTGGTAGGATCTTGAAAAGAGAGACCTAAGTATGGTTAAGGATCAACTTTTCCCGTAGTGTGATTTCTATGGAACGTTGTATTTTGAGAAGTTAGCAGAATAATCCATGGTCAAATAAGTTTGAGAAACACTCCTTGAGCAAAGTTAAACAGGTTTCTTTATTGCAGGACTTCTCAGGGCCATTATTACATTAATATGAAGAAGAAATATTTGAGAGAGGTGTAACCTATAGTTTTCCAGGTTTTTAACTATGAAATCCTTTTTTGTTAAAGCATTCATGGCATTAAAATGCTCTAGGCACACACTGTGAGAAATGCTATTGAAGGCCAAAGGGCAAGTTCAAGTGAGGATACTTTAAAATATAAAGGTGAGCAGGCTACTCTCCTTTGCAAAAACCTTCAGTAGCTGCTTAGGGCCTAAAGAATTCTCTTTTTCTCATTGTTGATTTTTTTCTTATCGAGTTACAGCTCACATGCCATAAAATTCATCTTTTTAAATTGTACAATTCCATGGTTTTTAGTATATTTGCAAAATTGTGCAGACATCATTACTATCCAGTTCCAGAACATTTTCATCATTCCTTCCCCAAATCCATACCTGTTAACAGTCACTTCCCATCCCCGTCTCATCCCTGATCCTGGGAACCATTAATTTATCTTCTGTCTCAATGAATTTGCCTCTTCTGGGCACTGTCTACATGAACGGAATCATATCACATATGAGTTTGTGTCTAGCTTCTTTCACTTAGCATAATGAATGCAAGGTTTACTCATGTTGTTGCATGTATCAGTTCTTTGTTCTTTTTTATGGATGAATATATTCCGTGGTATGGATATACCACATTTTGTTATCCACTCTTCACATGGTGGACATTTGGGTTGTTTCCACATTATAACTATTAAGAATAATATTTCTATAAACTCCATGTACAATTTTTTGTGGGAACATACGTTTTTATTTCTCTTGCACATACACCTAGGTATGGACTTACTGAGCCTCGGGGTACCATAAACATATGCTTACGTGTCCTTTTTGAAAAAAGTTTTTAAAGGACTGCCAAAATGTTTTCCACAGTGGATGTACCATTTTACATTTTATACCAGTGTATGGTGGTTCTTATTTCCCCTGTGAATACTTGTTATTATCTTTTGGATGATAGCCATCCTAGTGGGTATGGAGTCTCACTGTGGTTTTGATTTGCAGTTCCCTGATGACTAGTGAAATCGAGCATCTTTTCATGTGCTTGTTGGCTCCTTGTATGTATTATTTGGGGAAATGTCTATTCAAATACTCCCGCTACCCAATTTAATTGGGCTATTTCCCTTGCTGCTACTGATTTGTTAGTGTTCTTTATATGTTCTTGAAATTAGTCCCTATCAGATCTATAATTTGCAAATACTTTCTTCCATTCTGTGGGTTGTCTTTCCACCTTTGGAGTAGTCTCCTCGGAATTTCACATTTCTTAGCCATTTACGGTCCTCCAGATCTGCTCCTGATCTATCTTCCGGTTTGATCTTTCATGATCTCTCATGCTATCTATTCTAAACTGATACGTTCAGCTTCTATTAAAAAAAAAAATCAGTATTTTCACCAACCTAATGCCGCTCTTCCCCCAGAAGCGTACTTCCCATTTCCTCTATAGCTATCTAAATCCTACCTGTCCTAAAAGACTCATCTCAAATTCTGCCTCCTTTGTGAAATATTTATTGACAATTGTAACTCAGAGCGGTCCCTTCCTTCTCAAAGTACTGTAGTCTCTGTGTTCCAATTGTTGCTACCAATCATTTGGCACATAACATAGGAGTTGCAATCTCGTATGCTTGATAATTATTCAGCATATATTTTTACCCAGCTGAATGTAGATCCCTTGGTTTGCAGATTTATGTTTAAGTGTTTGCCTAAGTGGGAGAGAGAGGACGGACTCGGTGGCTCAGCCTGTAATTCCAGCACTTTGGGAGGCCGAGGTGAGAGGATTGCCTGAGCCCGCGGTTCGAGACCCGCCCGGGCAACTTGGTGAGACCTCGTCTCTATAACAAATAAAAAACTAGCCGAGCGTGGTAGCGCATGCCTGTAGTTCCAGCTACTTGGAAGGCTGAGGCGGAAGGATGGCTGGAGCCTAGCAGGTCGAGGCTGCAGTGGTCGGGAGCGGCCACTGCATTCCAGCCTGGGTGACACAGTGAGACTCCGACTCCAAAAAAAAAAAAAAAAAAGTGGGAGAGAGAGAAATGGGTTTTTTTTAACCTTATTTAAATTTGTTTTGGGAACGCTCTCTAGTTTACCTTTAAAGCAATGACATAGGATTGGTACTAAATCAATTCTCTCTCACACAAATTTATAGTTATTTCAGATATTAGATATATTTAGCAAGCTACCTGTCTTTCTTAAAAAAAAATAGCCTGTAGTTCCAACTACTTGGAAGGTTGAAGTGGAAGGATCGCCGGAGCCCAGCAAATCGAGGTTGCGGTGGCCAGGAAAGGCCACTGCACTCCAGCCTGGGCGACAGAGTGAGACTCCAACAACTCAAAAACAAAACAAAACAAAACAAAAACAAACATTTGCGGTTTGTAAGTTCCAAGTGTGATTCTCATAGAAGAATATTAGTAGAACAAATTCCACTAATTTTAATACCCAACATGGATACACTGCAATTTCTTCTTCTTCTTCTTATAATTATATTTATTATATGTAAGACAATTAGGGGGAAATCTAAAAGCATAGTTATTTTCGGTATTATGATAAGGTGATCTTTTTTGAAAGGAATGTTATAGAAATGAACCCCTAATGTGGAGATAGCAAAAACTATCTGAATATGTGATAGCTCCCAGCAGGAATACTGAGAAAGAGGTGAAGATTAAACCTAGGCTAGATCTCTAGACAAACAAGTTACTTAGGGCTGCAATCATGACTGATATTGTCTACAATGAAGGGGATATGTCACTAATAAGTGACACTTACCCTATGGATAAATATAGTGAAGGGAATAGAAAGTCTGAAGAATTCAAGAATCTTGTAAGAGAAAGATCAGAGAAAATAGCCTCCTTTTTGCATTTCTTCATTTTAACTAGAAAGAAAATCTTTCATGTTATATTTTGACACTGGTGATGAATAAGATAATGTATTTTTTCCCTCCTGAAAATGCATATGTTTATTTTGGGAACTTGAGATAGAAGAAAGAAAAGGGAATGGGTATCTCTATTCCTTCTTCAGCAAGTCAAGCAAGCAGTTATACACATGGCGGGGGAGACCACATACAAGCCAAATGAACTCAAGGTCAAATCATTGCATAAATGACAGATATGAAAATACACTTATCCAATCAGGTTCTAAGATTCCCCTCTTACCCATACTCCCCTGACAAAGTGGAAAGATAAAAGCCTTTTTTTGTGTGTGTGGTTGAAATGGAAGAGTAGGGCGTTAGAAAGAAAGTCAGAGTTATAGGTCACTGAGAAGGGACCTTATACCATGTCACTTTCTCAGGCAGAGTCCTGGGCAGGGGAGGGAAACCTCCAGATGTCGCTGGCAAGCTGAGCAATGGAGATGCATGCCTCATCTTCTGGAGTACATCATTACTTTCTGAGGGATTATGGAGCTGCCACTGGTTGAATCATTAGAGAAGAGACACCAGCTATGTACCAGGAGTTCCTTCTTTGCTGAACAGTCATCTAACTCCTCACACATTTAACAGTGTGTTTGAAAAGTTTCTAACAGCTAAAATGGGTTGTCATAACCCTTCAGCTCTTTACATTACCCAAGACATTTAGCTAACAATAGGGTCCCTTAAAGAGTGAGTCTCCCAATCCACGATGATGTTTTTCCATCCACAGACTGGAAATGGAAAAGCTAGAAAAAGAAAACGCCAAGTTAGGTAATGAGAATGAGCAGTGAATTTTATACAGACCCTCTAAAAAGCAGCATTATTTCCCTGCCATCTTTCATGGTATTAACAGGAACAAAAGACGTGTATGTGATTTTTTTAAAAAAGGACAATAAAAGACAATTGTATATTTATCAGGAAATTAGTCATGATGATTCATTTATCTTCTTAGTTATGATATTAAAAATACATCCAGTATTCCTTACAAGAGTACCATAAAAGCCGAATGAGTTAAATTTCTCTAGGCAATTTTCAGCACTGAGAAAAGAGATGTCTTTTCAAACTAATGACTATTTCATGGATGCAGTGGAGAGATATTCAGCATCTGTAATTCTCTTTGGCCCAAGAGTGAAGAGATAAGTAGTAATCATGCCTTCAAGGTAGAATTCATAATCAAATCCTTAATTAAACTCAATATGGAAAGTCCTTAATAAATATCAAAATCTGACTATCAGATTTTCTGGCAAATATTTAATGCTGTGTTCAGTATCTGCTATCTGAACATCACTGTGGAAAGAATTAAACATTTCTTTTTATTTACTGGGTACACAGGACTATCAATGTCATATTTAAAAGAAGAAGTAGACTATATTTTAATAACACACCTTCATATTATCCTATTTTTGCTTTACACACACTTAACAGTTTCCAGAGGAATTTCAATTCATTTTTATCATTTAAAATTTATATTCATTATGTTTTAAGTGAATATGTGTGGCTGATTCTCTCTTCAAGGAGTTTTTAATCAACCCTCTTCTGTTTGTTCAGACCAAAATCTCATTGTTTTTCTGACTCCTTTCTTTCTTCTATATCCCACATCTGTCAACAAATTCTATCATTTCTACCTCCAAAATAGAATTCTGTCCATTCTTACCTCCCCTATTGCGACCACCAAGTCCACACTACCCTTATCTTTCACCTGAATCATTGTGATAAGCACTTACTGGCTTTCTCCTTTCTCCTACCCCTGCCCTGCTGCTGTGTATTTTCAAAGTGCAGTCAGAGGATCCTGCCCAAGAATAAGTTAGATCTTGTCACTCCTCTGCTCAAAAACCTCCAATGGCTTCCCAGCTTGCTCTTGAAAGCCAAACTATAATGGCCTAAATGGTTCTTCAAGATCTAGACCTCTTTCCTCAGCCCCTCCCCTACCTTTGTGACTTTATCTCCTGTTTCTGTCCCCCTCCCCCTCATTTTATTCCTCTCCCACCTGCCTCACTTTCTGTCCTCCAGCTACATTGACTTCCTGGTGTTTCTGAAACATGTCAGGCATACTCTGAATTTAAGCTGTGTCTTCTACCTTGAATGCTCCGCTCCTATGCAGCCTCCTGGCCAGAGCTCTCCCTCCTAATAGTCATGCTTTTTAGGATGTCTTTCTGGATGCCGTATCTGAAGTTTCAACTCCCTTGCCAACTCTGCATATCTTCCTTCTTTTCCTTGTATTGTTAATGCGTGTGATCATTTAACACACCATATCATTCATATATTTATCTTGCTTATTATGTCTCCCCTATAAGAATGTAAGCTCTGTGAGGGTAGAGGTTTCTGCCTAATCCGTGTCTAGAAGAGTTCAGTAAATATTTGTAAAATGACTGGATGACTAACTGAAATATTTCGTTCATGTGGATTAGCTATTATAAAGCAAGCAAGGCGGGGTGTGATGGCTCATGACTGTAATCCTCGCTCTTTGGGAGGCTGATGTTAGAGGAGCGCTTGAAGCCAGGAGTTTGAGACTAGCCTGGAAACATAGTGAGACCTTGTCTCTGCAAAAAATAATAATGAAAAAAAAAATAGCTGGGTGTGGTGGTATGTGCAGATAGTCCTCGCCACTTGGTAGGCTGAGGTGAGAGAATTGCTTGAGCCCAGGAGTTCCAGGCTGTAGTGAGCTATGATTGCATCACTATACTCCAGTCTGAGTGACAGAGTGGAACCTTGTCTCTGGAAAAAAAGAAAAAAATATATGTATGTATATATAATTACATGATTACTTGCTGCATTTATATTGTACTGAGAGCAATGAGAGAAAGTAAAGAACAAATACTTTTGTCCTTGGAAGGCAGTGTTGAAATTTCTCAGGAAGAAAATATGTCATCGTCCTTATACCAAGTACATGCAGGCTTCTAGAGTGTTTCAGATACTGCTTGAAGCATGGAAAGAATCCATTATTTGAGTTTGAGAACACTTGAACTTGGCAAAATGTTTGCAAATTAGAATAGACTGACTAGACAGGCAGCATAACATAGTGGTTGAGAAAGAAGTTCAAAAGTGAGAAAACTTGAATTTGTATTGGAGGTCTGGGGTGCTCTGTCTGTGAGAATTTGGGAAAGTTATGAAATTTATTTGCCTCAGCCAGGCATGGTGGCTTGTGACTGTAATCCCAGCACCTTGGGGGGCTGAGGTGGGAGGAAATCACTCAGGAGTCTGAGACCAGCGTAGGTAGCATAGTGAGACTCTGTTTCTACAAAAACAAAAAAAAAAGAAGCTAAAAATAAATTTACTTGTCTCAATTTCCACATCTGTAAAGTGGTAATATTAATAGTGCTTCTTCATAGGGTTTTGGTGAAGATTAAATGAGTTAATTCACGTAAGCCACTTTAAGAGATGCTTGAATGTAATTGAGTGTTCATTAAGTTGGAATTCGTATTTTCACCATTATTATTTTGACTGTAAGCACCGTGAAGGCAGGGACCATCTTGCAAATCAAGGGAGATGGTGCCCCGGAAGCTGAGGTCAGAGGAGATACTGAACTGGAAATGAATCATTTGAGTCTAGGGTGGAAACTGGGGGTGGGTGAGGTGGGGAGTCCTCTGAGGAATATTTCGCAGTGGAGGGCTCTGAAGTCAGATTGGAGAGTGGTTGGATTTTACAATGATCAGCACAGGCTGGGGGAGGCTGGAGGAAGCGGTGAATTCCCTGTCTCAATTTTTCCTTCATTTCTTATATCCCCAAAGGAACAGTAGAGCGAAAGGGGTGGGATCAGGATAAAGGAGCTGTCATGGATCAAGAAATAGGGCTTTATCTGTGACTGAATAATGCTATTCAGTAGGAGGAGTGTATAAAATGTGCCCATTAAAAAACAGAGAAACTGAGAAACTAAGAAGTAATTTGAAATAAAGCTGAAGATAGAGTCAAATATCAGATGAAATGCCAAAATTCTATCAGCATTTGATGTTTCTGAATATCTTCGTGTCTAGCATTGTGTAGGTAAAATACCCAGCTGCTTGTCTAAATTTTCCATTTTTCATCCAGATGTTTCCATTTCTTATTGTACATGGATATATTTAATAATATTTATAGTTTAATTAGGCATTTATGAAAGCAATTATGAAGTTTGATTGGATATTCATAGTTTTGAAACTACAAAGAATGGCATAAAATGTTTGTACTGCTATAATAAAATTCTATTTTTATTTTGCAAAGATGTACTTGATTTTTCAATAGAAAAAAGAACTTAAAAAATTCAGTGTAATAACAAATTTGACACATCTGTTCTTCCTGTGCAGATCCTAGAACTGTGGCGCTGACATGGGACTTAGGTCACAGAGTAGATATAGCAGGGGGCCACTTCTGTGAGACAAAGAGATTGGGCGACGGATGTCTGAGATTCATATTGAGCTGAAAGCTGCCTTCCTGAAGGCAACTAATCCTCTTTCAGGCTTTTGAGATCGCTGCTCAGAATCTTATCTTCATCCCTTTCCCTCAGACTAACTCTAACACTATTTAGAGATAACTCTCATATCTCTCCTGAGTTAGAGTCTCACTCTGTTGCCCAGGCTAGAATGCAGTGGTACAGTCAAGACTCATCTCAGCCTCAACCGCCTGGGCTCAGGTAATCCTGTCTTAGCTTCCCGAGTAGCTGGGACTACAGGAATGTGCCACCAAGCCTGGCTAATTTTTTGAATTTTTTGGTAGAGATGGAGTCTCACTGCATTGCCTAGGCTGATCTTGAACTCCTGGACTCAAGCAATCTTCCCACCTCAGCCTCTCAAAGTGCCGGGATTACAGGCGTGAGCCACCACACCCTGCCTTCGTGTGACCTGGTGTTGAAATTCTTCTCTACCCTAATTATAATCCTCTGTATATATAGTTATATGTTTTAATTTTCTTTGTAAATGATAACACTGGTAACTAAATATAATACTCTCCCTAGAGTGTGACCAGGGCAGAAGACAATGGGACTAGTACATTTTCTATTTTGAGCACTATTGATATGCATGCAGCACAAGTATTAGCAGTGCTTTTGAAGTTACATTTCCCCATTGATTTCTATTATTTGATGTTACCAGAAACTGCTGGATTCTTTTCATGTGAGTAACTCTTTTATCTCCTCCATTCTTTTTGGGGGCTTTGACTATATACAACACGGCTCAAAAACATGGCATTACTTTTTTCCCTACTAAAAGTTTATCTTGTAAGCTTCTACACATCATTCCACCTGTTCAGAAGTTTGATGTGTCTGATATGTTACTATCCTTTTCATCTTTGGGTCAGCTGAAAATTCAAAAATCCTGGTTTCAACGTGTTGACTTAAGTAGTTGGTTAAAATTTGAACCAAGCAGAGCTAAACTTGTAGTATGTCCTTAGAGATGTCTCTCCTGGTTGCTAACAGTGAGAAGAGCCTTGAAAACATTCCTTGAATGCAAACCCTGGAGGAAACCTGTGTTTATTCAAAGTTGGAGGAAAATCTTTGGGAATAAACAGGTTTTGTTGTGGAGTTTGCAATTTAAGCACCTTAAGGGCTTCATTTATTGCTAAGAATTAACATCTAATTAATTTTTCAAATGTTTCAACAACAGTAAACAAAATAGGTAAAGAAAAAAAAGAGCAAAAAAAAAATTGGATGTTGCCATGTGCAAGAAGTGAAGTTGAATTGTGCCCTGATTAATTGATTAAGGATGGTTCCCGTGGTGAATAATTATGTTCAATAACTGTCAATATAATTT
The DNA here is from genome assembly GCA_027257055.1 of Cephalopachus bancanus. NCBI lineage: Eukaryota > Metazoa > Chordata > Mammalia > Primates > Tarsiidae > Cephalopachus > Cephalopachus bancanus. The sequence goes on along the minus strand of JAPVLO010000377.1, from coordinate 2,056,843 downwards.
GCAATCAATTATCATTTATAAAACCAGCTTATAGCAAACTCAGTTTTACATGCGTCCTAATGCAACTGCCACATTAGGAAGCATTACTTTCCATTTCTTTCATAATATCCTTTATTCAACAAATCATAATTGAAAGCTCTCTCTTTATATCCAACAAGTTATCTTCCATTTTCAGAAATTACCTTGAAGCTTGTTTTTTCTTTTTTCTGGAAAGTCCATTGTGATTAGTGGCTGTGGTCAGAAGAAATCCAGCTTGTGGTAGATTGAATTTCTCACTATTCTTCACTCTCATATAGGGGTATTATACATCCACACCCTTGCCATTGCCTCATGGTGAGTGAAGAATACTTCCCTGCTCTTTGACCTTGGAGCTTTGTCATGTGACTTACTTAGGCTAATGGAATGTTAGCAGACATGCCTTAGCAGAGACTTGAAATGTGTTAAAGTAGGTGGGCTTGCCCTGTTGTGCATCACCATGAGAAGTTTCCCCAGGTGCCTGCTGCCCTTTCAGCCGGGATCCCAGAATGAACACAAGTGGAACGAACCTGAGGCTAACCTGTAGCAGAGGCATGTCCAGTCAGACCCACAATCTGAAGCAAAGTTGCCTACTGAGCTGAGTTGAATTTTGCTGACCAGTGTGCAGACCTATGAGCTTGAGAATAAATATTGCTGCATGCCACTGAGTTTTGGGGCTGATTTTTTTTTTTTTTTTGCTCTGCAGTAGATAACGCCAAAGACTTTTCTTATCAAGTACTATTTCTTTTTTTTTTTTTTTTTGAGTTGGAGTCTCACTCTGACGCCCAGACTGGAGTGCAGTAGCCGTTCCTGGCCACTGCAGCCTCGACCTGCTGGGCTCCGGCGGTCCTTCCGCCTCAGCCTTCCAGGTAGCTGGAACTACAGGCGCGCGCTACTACGCCTAGCTAATTTTTGATTTATTGTAGAGATGAGGTCTCGCCAAGTTGCCCAGGTGGGTCTCGAACCCTCGGGCTCAGGCAATCCACTCACCTCAGCCTCCCAAAGTGCGGGATTACAGGCTGAGCCACCGAGCCCGGCTTATTTCATAATTCAATTGGAAAATGTGTTGTTTATCCTATTGCTTAAGTTCAGTAATGATTCATTTAGTCAAAATTTGCTTTCCAGAAACCTCCTATATCTGTAATATAGCCAAGAGCACAGAAGAAAGAGCAATAGATATAACAAGTGGCCAAAATAGATGTAATGTCCACATACACTCATACCTTTATTCCTAGAAGTCTTCAGATACTGACTCAGTATACTTATTCTAATCCTTACATTCAATAATAAATCTTTGCTAAGCTGGTTTTCTCATCATGAGGAAGTCTAAGAAGGCATGTAAAGGTGAGATAGAGGCTGTTCCAGCAGGCACATGAAAGAAAATGCAGAGACAGCCTATGTCTTGACAGCAAGTAGGGAAATGTGCCAAGGATAGCAGTCTGGGATTTTCAGTTTGAATATAGAAACTTCACTTACTTCTGCAGGCCCAGAGAACACCGTGGCTTTACAGCATGGCACCAAAGTTGAGTTTCATAATTATGCATAATTTGGGGGCATAAGGCAGCATGTTAGGGGAATATAGAAAATGTGGGACTAATGTGGAATATCTTTCTGAAACATTTTTTTTTAACTTTATGATAAACTAAAATAGTAGGTCCAGGTTTTAAAATTTTATAGGCTAGCAAAATAAAATAAAAGGAGAGGAGCTCTGTTTATTTTTTGTCAAGTAAGGGCATTATCAACATCAGTTCTTAAAAAAGCTGTTTTAATATTAACTAAATAAGAGGAATATAAACTTCCCAAAAGAGATAACTGGCAAGGTAAAAATTTTGTCAAGTTTATGAACCACTGTTAGGGAAGCACTAACTTAAATCACTAACTTTATTCTTAAACAAAGAGAGAGTATGGCATACAAAATTTAGATAATATTTTAAGATAAAAATGTGGCATTTCATGACTATTCTTTCGGAGACAGATGTTCACTCTCTTCTGCTGGTGCAGAGAAATTTGAAAGATGATGTTCTGTTGCTAAATCAAGCACATGTCAACCTATTAAACAGGGAAGTAAATTATGCATTTGAAAATGTAGCTCACTTTTCTGTCAAATGGCTAAAATACAAAAGATGATGATACTTTAAATTTAGGAGTACATTTTTGTTTACCTGGAAATGTAATTATGGAATCTCATTTGGTACTCTTTCTAGATAGCTGAGTCCTTACTGTATACCAATCAAGCAAATCTTACCTCCTCCAGGAAACTTCCAGTGGTTGTAGCAGTGAATTAATTCATGGTGATTTTTTTGAGTTGGAGTCTCACTCTCACCCAGACTGGAGTGTGGCACGCTCACGGCCACCGCAGCCACTACCGGCTGGGCTCTGGGGATCCTTCTGCCTCAGTATTCCAAGTAACTGGAACTACAGGCACGTGCTACCATGCCCAGCTATTTATTTATTTATTTATTTATTGTAGAGATGAGGTCTCACCAAGTTGCCCGGGTGGGTCTTGAACCCACGGGCTCAGGCAATCCGCTTGCCTTGGCCTCCCAAAGTGCTGGGATTACAGGCTGAGCCACTGAGCCCGGCCCATGGTGATTCTTAGAGTCAAAAAATATCAGCTTATAGCCAAGGCTGACTTCTGTCTGGAAAGAAGAGAACATAGTCTGCACTGAGGAAGTTGAGGGCCAAGTCGTCCTTTCCTTAGGCATTCCCTATTGGCTTACAACTTCCTCTAGTGGTGTGGTTACCATGACTTCTTTTATAATGTAGTACCGAGCACAGGCCACCAACATTTTCTACCACATGCTAGGAAGGATGAGAGACACAGACATGTATTACTCCTGTCTTGAAGAGTTTATAATGTAGCTGGAGAGAGAAGGTGGATATGAGACAGTAAAACAAAGCAAGAAAGATAAGGCAGTAGTGAATTAAGTACTAAAGTATACGTTATCATTTCCAAGAGTTGTAGAAAGTTGGAGGAGGAGGGGAGTCTAGCAGGCCTGGAGTCGTATAAAGGTTTCCAGGATCCAAGGATTAGGTCTTGAAGAAGGAGATGATTTTAGGGAGTGAATGGAAGCAGAGAGGTAATCCAGGATGTTGCTACACTGGGGACTTGAACAGCAGGAATCCACCAGGAGAAGTGGAAAATACTTTTGCATAGTTAGGAGTGTGCCAGAATGTCAAAGACACCAGGATTAGAATTAAAGCAGGAGGAAATGGAAGACATATGTATAGATAAGTTATGATGAGAAAGGTTGAACTGAAGATAGGAATGTCGAGAGTGAAATGGACAAGTGAACTACTTTTCTATAGAGTCCTCATTAATTTAGGCAACATTAGCGAACCTTGAAGAGATGAGATCAGGGATAGGCAAGCTTCTTTGTGTGTATGTGTTACGAGAAAGGGTGAGATTTGAGGTTGGGTAAATGTCCTAAGACTGATGGGACACTTGTGTGACCAGTGCCAGTTCACAATTTGGCCTCAGGTATCTTAGGGGGTTCATTTAGTAAAGAGTTTTAAGAATCCTGAATTAGCCCTGGATTCCCAGGAAAGCCAATCTCCCCAGAAAATTAAGGAGGGATAATGCTAGGTTTCTTGTCTTTTAAAAGAGAATCAGTCCACGGGAGTAACGACAATGGCTATTGGGGTGGCCTTGCATCTTTTATGCCTGTGGCAAAATTCTCCAACTCTGTAATCACTGTGGACAGCAGAAATGTACTTCTATGGAGCATTTTCTACACGACTTCATTTATTCAAATACAGACATCAACCTTGTGAAGTGGGTATTGCTAGTTTCATTTAACAAAGAAGGAGGTGAATGTTTATTTGGTAAAGATCACATGATGACAAAGGCAAAACCAGGAAGTCCACACTGATCTTCTGACCGTGTAAACCTTTGCCCTGCTCTGTTCTCTTTTTCTCATAACTTGGAAAGGGTAATGATCATATCAGAAGATACAAATTGCTGGAAAGAGTGAAATTATTCATAAAGGGATAAAGCCTTTTGTTTAAGAACTCAAATAATAGAATGTAAAAGTGGCACACACTTGAAAATGTTCATTTAGGCACTCTCCTTGGTCTCTTTACAGGCAGTGCTGTTTGAGGCGAAAGTTCTTTGTACTCAAATACAGAGACCCAAAAACAAGATGGTTCAATTCTCCATCCAAGAACTTGCAGATAGACAATAGAGCAGTGTTTTTCATACTGTGTTCAGAAGAAGCCAAGCAGCAGGGGAGGGGATAGGGTGGGATCCATGTGGTCTGGAGTCCCTTGACTCCTTCTCCCATACAGATGCTCTGCTTTTTAAAACAAGCATTTATTTTCACATGTGTGTAAGATCACCTTTGAACAAAGGCTTATACAACTTAAAAATGAATGACCAATTTCTGGGTTCAGTTTTTTTTTTCTTTTCCCCCAGCCTTCATCAGCTGAACAATTCATTTGGACTTATTTTAAAATCAAAACTGGATTTATATTTATGGCTATAAATGATATAAAGCAGAATACATTATTTTAAAAGCACAAGAAAATATGACCAAGGTATTCATATGATGACTAATATGCTCACACAACCATTCGAGTGAGAGAAAAACCAAATCCAGAGGAAAACAGCCATGATAGCCTCATAAATAACAGGCTTTGCTTCAAGATCTTTTGGGTAAATGGAAGATGAACTTTCTCTCTGGAAAACAAATGGCACAAAGAAGTTCAAGTGTTACTTACAGCAAGGACTTAGAGACTCGCTAGAAACATCATTGGGATTTTATACTTTTTCATTTTAAAGGTGTGGGGTACAATTCGGGGTTAGGTACGTAAGTGGTCATCATACAGGTGAAGGTTGGGCCTCCTATTGGTCCTTACTTCTCCTGGTTTGGGATCAGGTACCCTCATTGATGTTATGTGTCCCCACCTCCTCTGGCAGTGACCCATTACTGTCAATCCCTTTCATGTAGTGTTATGACAAATGTTTAGAGTTCACTGATAAGTGAGGACATGTGGTGCTCTGTGATAGATCACTGAGTGTGATAGACTCTAAGTCACTGGGATTTTTACGGAAGAGTTTTAGGAATGGAATGCAGTCGAAAGAGTCTGAACATTTAAAAGGCCTTTCATATATATTATTGGCTTGGCTTTCTAGACTAGTTTTATCATCGTACTATACCCCTAATCAAAATATTATGACACTGCTAATTTCCTCCACAATGTCACTAAGTAGGTATTAAGATTTTAACGCTCTTTGCGGTCACAAGCATTAAAAAAAATAAAACAAACAAAAAACAATTGGAGGAGGTACAGCCTTTCTCATCAGTTGGCGCCCTGAGCTGCTGTCTATCACCATGAGAGCATGGAATTATACAGAGCAGGGCCTAGAAAAATTGTCTTAGTTTGTGCCATCTTGTGGAAGCCTGTTGCTAACCCATTGGAATCTGGGCTTTCTGTAGAGGATAGGTTCATGTGAATAAATGTTGTAGTTGGCAATCTATGATGGTGGAGCAATCTGTGATAATTTGAACTTCTGAATAACCAACAGTCTAATATTTGAAAAGCTGTAAAAAAGACTTCCTCACAATTTGCAGTTGAAGATGGAGACTTTTATTATTCTGCCCCAAAGTGTTCCATTTTAAACATTTTATAGGTAAATAGAAGTAAATGGCAAGAATTTAAATTGGATTTGTTCTCAAACCTGTTTCAACTTGAGCAATTGCAGCAATAAAATTTCTTTTAATATCTTTGTTTAACTGTCATTGGTATAAAAAACCCTAAATCTGAAGCTATTTCTGAAATTGAAGATTGAACATAATTGATATTAAGTATCATTAAGCTCATTATTGGTCTTGTAAAAGATACTTCTATGTTCTCTGGGACGGATATCATCTCAGGGAAAGGAAAGTTCATCTATTATATGTTTCCTCTATTCAATTCTATTCACCAAACTATATCATGTAATGTGCTAGCCTCTGAGTCCTGGAAAAATGAGGGATAACATTTCCTCGAGAAGCTAGACCTGAAGGTAGGTGATATATGAACATGTCCACAAGTAGTAATGCATTGTGATAGTTGCTATAATAGAAGTGCACGTAACATAAGTGTTTGGAAACACAAATGCAAAGTTAATAATTCTGTAGTCAAGGGGGGCAGGGGGAGAAAGGTCAGGGTCTTGTTTTCTAACAAGAGATGGCATTTCTGCTGCGCTTTAATTGATGAGTAGGTGTATGTCAGGTAGATAAGGGGCAAGGAGATTCCAGCCAATGGGAGGAATCTGACCAAAGGGATGGAGGTTAGAAAATTTAGGAAATGGTGGGAAATCTACTGTGCTTAGAGATACAGCCATATTAGTGCAGAAAGGCTGGACAGAAGCCTGGAAAGCCCAACCAGGCAGATGGTGACCTGCATATTTATCTGTCCACTGTGGATATTGTGCTTTATTCAGAATCCCAGACTTAGGGGATATGCTTTTACTCCATTGCCTCCAGAAAGGTTTACATTACATTTCTTCTACAATGTATACAAAAGGAAAAGAATGATTTCAATAAGAGATTCCAATACATTTCTTTCCAACAACATTCATTTGTGTTTGCTTTTCTAAAAGAAACAGACAGTCAGTGTATGGATCTGTAGAAATGTGTGTAATTTTACTGAAATATATATTTCTACAGAACCATATCATTTCTACCAGATCTTTCCTATTCTATAATAAAAAGTCCTTAAAGTGAATGACAAGTCAATGGTATAGCATTATCTCCACTAGGATTCTTAGATATTGTTTGTCAATGTTTGAATAGTGCATTTTTGCATGGGAACAAGTAAATTGGGGGCTCTTAACAAAATGCATCTCAGAGAATTCTTTTAATGATGATGAATTTTATCTTTGCATATGAGGTTATGCTGGGTGATTTCTTTCTTTCTTTCTTTTTTTCGAATCAGAGTCTCACTCTATCTTCCAGGCTGGGGTGCAGTGGCACAATCATGGCCACCGCAGCCTCGACCTGCTGGGCTCAGGTGATCCTTCCATCTGAGTCCTCCAAGTAGCTGGAACCACAGATGTGTGCCACTATGCCTGGCTAATTTTTTGATTTATTGTAGAGATGAGGTCTTGCCATGTTGCTCAGGCTGTTCTCGAAAACCTGAGCTCAGGCAATCCTCTTGCCTCCGCCTCCCAAAGTGCTGGGATAATAGGCACGAGCCACCGTGCCTGGCCAATGTTGGGTGATTTCTAATGCATCTTTCTTTCTCTCTGCCTTTCTCTATCTCCTTGCCCTCTTCTCACTCTCTTTACCCCTTTGGTTGTATTCATGGTGATCATAAAGTCTGGAACCATAATAACATTATCTTTACACGTATTTTAATATAAAAAATCGTTTGTAACTTATGTTCCCAGGCTTAGTGGCTAGCCTGTAGTTTCAAATAGATCAATGTTGAGTTTAGTCAAATATAGTTTGATAATAAATAAATTAGGTGCTTAAAGTGAAACATTTAAAATTAAATATTTAAGTAGGGTTGACTTTGGTAGATTCCCTTAGTACTTCGGGTAGCTATTTTAGTTATAAGCTAATGTTTTCTGTCAGAAAGCAGCTGTATATGGTGCTTTATGTGTATTGGTTAGTAAGGGAAACATTGAATTAAAATGAAGAGTTCATGGTAGACATTGTCAAAAATGGATATAGAATGGAATGATAGAAACTAAGGTAGAGACCATGATAGATTGATGTCTATGCATGAAGACTGTGAACTTGACTCTGCCCTGGTCACATTCCATCTATACAGAATATTTTAGCTATACATCTAGGGGTAAGTGTTATATATCTCTATCTGTTATTCCATACTCTTCTGACAGCGAGCCAGAATATTTTGAAAAGTGTATGTGATGCCTCTTTCAGGGTCCTAGATATGACTAACTGTGTGTCCCAGTAAGGCACTGCTAAGGATGCTTCCCCCTTCCTTCCAAATATCCTCCAAATCAGGCTACCGATAGTGCATAGGGTACCTTTATGAAAACTGGAAAAAAGATGCCCCTTCTTATTCTTTTTAAAAATTTTATTTCAAGGGCTTTAGGGGGTACAAATGATTTTTGGTTACACGAATGCATTGTATAGTGGTAGAGAGGGCTGGGCTTTAAATGTACCCTCCATACCCACCTGTGCACATTGTACCTGATAGGTGATTTTTCATCCCTACCCTCCCTCCTTCTTTCACCCCTTCTTCTATATGGCCTTGGGAGCATAGACTGGGGGTGGAGCATAACATAGATTTTGGGAATTTTGCGCTGAAAATAACTTGCATAATTGCATATGATGGTCCTACTCCATTGGTTAGTGCCAGATACCTCCAGGGTACTAATACTTAGGGGGAGAATCTCATGGTGCACTTTAGGTTGAATACCTGTCACATTCATACAGGTATATAAGTATGTAACACACTTACTGTATTTACTTAATATACCTACAGTGTACATGCTAATACTTGATATGCAGGAGGCATTTCAAGTTTTCAAGATTTTCAAGATTCTATCTTCCTTTGCTTTAGTTATGATAACTTTAGTTATGACAAAACTTCAAAAGATTTCAACCCATCTGTTTCTGATATCGATTATTCTAAACTAGAAGAGAGAGTGTGAATTCATGAAATATCTTGGTCAGTAAAGCAGATGGTCATGAGAGTCTATAGAAATTCAGCTAGCATCCAAAAGTCCAGAGGATGCAGTTATCATGCTGCTCAGCAGAGAGGAGAAGGGGAGAATGTGATCAGAAAGTCATATAACAATACCAATTCCAGGGCTCCTTACTTTTCACATTTTTTTTACTCTTTGTGGTAGGCAGAATAATAGACTCCCAAAGATGTCCACATTCTAATCCCTGGAGCCTCTGAATATGTTACCTTATATGGCAGAAGGATAAAAGTTGGCACATGGGATAAAAGTTAAGGACCTTGAGATGGAGGGAGTGTCCTGGGTTATTTGGATGAGCCCAAACAAATTAATCAAACAAGTTCTTAAAAGAACCTTTCCTCGGAGTTGAGAGTTAGAGGGGAGATGTACCTATGGAAGAATGGTTGGAGGGTAGTACAAAGTTTCTGGCTTTGGAAATGGAAGAAGGGGCCACAAGCCAAGGGATGTGGTTGTCTTCTAGGAGCTGGAAAAGGCAAGAAAACATATTCTACTCTAAACCTTCCAGGAGTAATGCAGCTTCACTGACATCTTGATTTTAGCCCCAAAAGACCCATTTCAGAACACTTACCTATAGAACTCTAAGATTTATATTGCTTTAAGCCACTAAGTTTGTGGTAATTTGTTATAGCAACAATAGAAAATAAATACATATTTTATACATGTAGTACTAAATTAAATATTGCAGGTTTATGTTTATTTTGGGATAGCTCTTTCAAAGACATTCTATGACACTTAATTTTTTAAATTAAAACTTAGCGTATTTTGAACTTCTGTGCATCACTTCAAAGGATCTTACAACCAAAGAGAAAAAGCAATCTATGGAATGGGAGAAAACATTTGCCAATTATATATCTGATAAGGGATTAATATCCAGAATATATAAAGAACTCCTATAACTTAACAACAAAATAAACCAAACAACTTGATTTTTTTTAAAAAATGGGCAAATAATTGAATAGACATTTTTCTAAAGAAAATGTATAAATGGCCCATAAACACAGGCAAAGATGTTTAGCATTACTAATCATTAGGGAAATGCAAATCAAAATCTCAAAGCAAATCAAAGTCACTTCACACCTATGATTTGAAAAAATCAGAAAATAGCATGTGTTAGTGAGAGTGTGGAAACACTAGACTCTTTGGGCATTGTTGGTGGGAATGCAAAATAGTGCAGCTACTGTGGAAAATAGTGTGTTGGTTCCTCAAAAAATTAAACAGAATTATCATATGACCCAGTAATGCCACTTCTGGGTATAATACCCAAGAGAACTGAAAGCAAGGACACAATTACATATCTGTACACTTATCTTTATAGCAGCGTTATTCACAATAGCCAAAATTTGGATAAACCCAAATATCCATCGACAGATGAATGGTAAACAACATGTGGTGTATATGAGGGGGGACCCCAAAAACCTCTGGAATTATCTTTAGGAGGTCATTCCCCTCATAGTACACTAGGAATTTGTTCCTCAAGATCGAACAGCAACCAAAAGTTTATATCTGAAGGTTTTGAGAAGGTTATGCCATGATTTGTGCAAGAAACATTCTGAGTTGTGGCAAACGGGTGACTGGTTCTTCCACCATGACAATGCGCCTATCCATACGGTACTGAGTGTTCAGCAGTGTTAGACTTAAAATGGCATGGCCCCTGAGCCTGGTCCTCTCGATTCACCTGATCTCCCCCTGGGCGCCTTTTTTTGGTTTCCCTGGCTGAAAAAAGTCCTCAAAGGGAAACAGTTTGCAGATGTGGAAGAAGTGAAACATAAAATGGCAGAAGCACTAAAAGGCATCCAAACTGATGAGTTCAAAAACTGTTTTGGGCATTTGATAGGTGTATTGTGTCAAATGGAGAGTACTTCAAAGGTGACTACGGTTTAAATATGTAAGAATAAATATACAAACTTTTATAGATAAATTCTGGGTTTTTTGGGTTCCCCTCATACATACAGTGGAGTATTATTTAGCCTTAAAAAGAAATGAAACGTTGACACATGCCCAACACAGATGAACCTTGAAGATATTATTCTAGGTAAAATAAACCAGACACGAAAAGACAGATGTCCTATAATTCTCACTTCTAAGAGAAACCTAAAGTAGTCAAATTCCTAAAGTAAGAAAATAGAACAGTAGTTGCCAGAGGCTGGAAGGAAGGGGAATGGGAGTTATTGTTTTGAGATTGTGGAATTACAGTTTGGAGACATGAGTTGGAGATGGATGGTGGTGATGGTTTTCAGCAATGTGAATGTACTTAATGCCATGGAAATGGATATTTAGAATGGTAAAGTTTATATTATATATTTCACCAAATAAAAAATCAATATACTCTGGGAAAGGGAAACAAAATAAGATTGGTTCAGGCACATTTGAGAAATGATAAGGAAAGCATAGCAATAGAGAAAGAATCTTTGTAGAGCAGTGATTCTCAGCCAGGGGAGATTTTTATTTCCTAGAGGACATTATGCAACATCTGGAAACATTTTTGGTTGTCACAGTTGAAGAGTGCTACTGGTATCTAGAGGATAGGAGATAGGAATCCTGCTAAACATCCCTGATGACATGTACAGGACAGCTCCCATAGTAAAGAATTATCCAGTCCCAAAAGTCAATAGTGCTGAGAATGAGAAACACTGTTGTACAAGGGTTGGGTAAGGTGATTGGATAGAGTTGGTGGGACTGATAGGAAGACTGTCTTAAATGGTAACCCAAGAAGTTTACAGTTCATAAAATTGCTAATATATTCTTTAAGTTGGGAGAAGGGGGACTTAATGGTGTTTGAGAAAGGTTAATCATGGGAGAATGGATGAGATATAAGGAAAGATAAAGGCAGGAGACCAGAGGGACGGTTGTTGTGGTAATCTGGCACAGTGTAGAAAAATCTATAGCGCTCCATGCAGTTACCTGTGGCAGACATGGTTCTAAAGGCTTTACATGTATTAACTCATATTGTTTTCACAACACCTCTGTACTATAATAATTATTTTCATTTTACAGAAGAGGAAATCAGGAACTTAGTAAGTGCCAAGGTCAGTAAGGGATGGATCTGGGCTTTGAACCAGGAAGTCTATGCTACCTTTTTTACAGATTGCACTATTTTTTTTTTTAAATTCTTGACACATTCCCCCTCTTTTTTTTTTTCTGTGAACTTGGCTGGAAAATTGGGTATATGTTTAAGTAGAATAAGGAGTTTATCTAGATTTTACTACCTCCTTTCTACATTAGACTACATTTGAAGAAGACAAAGACAGCTGAGAAGAAAACAATTGGCTTCCTAAATTTTAGAAAATCACTTGGAGGGAAGATTAGAATTAAGAGTGGGTGAATTAAAAATATAGGTTGGAGGAGGTGAATAATCAGGGAGAGATTGCAATTTCTCACCCACCAGCTCTCAAATTCTAACTCTCCAAAAGCTTCAGCAATCTGTAGATGCCATTTCACTGACATGCATCAAACTTGAAAAACACAATCTAGGCCAGGATTGTCACTCCACCTCCTACTCCCCAGTAACACTCACTCATCCTGAACACTTCCCACTCAATAATCCTTTCCCATGAAAAGGAAGGAAGATGGCCATGCCCTGCTGTGATGGTCTTGTGTGAGCTTGTTTAGAGAAGGAAGGTGTCTGTGCCAATGCGGAAGGAGGGAGGAAAGAGACGGAATGCTTTGTTTCATTGAGAGCATATCATACTTGACTTCTTGCCTGCTCTTTGTAATTAGTATTGCAGTTTTCAGTAGCTCTGAAGATCTAGAAAAGCCTGAAAAGCTTCTGGCCCAATTAGTGTTTGTCTCTGATGAGGTTTAAGACCAGAAATCCAGCTGTTTTTGTCTTGATTCTATCACTAATGAATTCTGTGATCTTGGACAACATTACCATATTCATCATTATTGCACTGCCTGCTTTTCCATGCAACATCTTCTTTTGATATTCATAACAGGCTGTTGGAACAGGCAAAACAGATATTATTAGCATTTTTTTCCCAATAAGAAAACCTGAATTTCCAAAAGGATAAATGCTTTACTTAGGGTCACCTAGCTAACAGAGGACAAAGCTGGACCATGAATATAGTTTGACTCCCTTCAATTTTATTTGTTCTGATGTTGCTACTTCTCCAACCCTAGGGTGCATAAAAGCCACCTAGAGAGTTTATTAGTGCACAGATTCCTGTGTATTACCTACTTCTAGGTATGGCATCTGTATTACTCTGGAATAATACTATAGTATCTATTACTATAGCATCTGTTATTTAGATAGTATCTATACTTAGTGGGCCCGTAGTAGGATCTCAGAATTTGCATTTCTAACAACCACTCAGGTGATATTAACAATGCTGGACTGTGGGTCATCTGTTAAGTGGCACTGCTTTATACTGTATTGATGTACCTCTTTGTATTTCAATTGTCTCATCTGTTAAAGAGAGATGAAAATAATGGACTCTCTTTACTCTCAGGATTATTATTGGGACAGTGATGAATTGAAGATGGCTGTAAGCACTTTGCAGATCATCCCATCAAGAGGAATCTCCTTGATTCTTGAATCGGGCTGACCTAGTGACTTGCCCTAACAAACAAATATGGTAAAAATGACATGGGACTTCCAAGCAAGACCTCAAGTGGTCTGGCAGCTCCACTCTTGCCCTCATGGAACCTTGAAACCAACATGTGAAGAGACTCAGGCAAGAACTTGTGGTGACAGAGACCCAACTGACCACCCAGACCTGTGAGTGAGGCTGTCAAAGATCATCCCACTAGCTAATGAAGTCACATGAGTGAGCTAAGGCAAGATTAGTAGAAGAACTGCCCAGCCAACCTATAGGATTGTGAGAAATATTATGTTGGGTTAAAGCTGCTAAATTTTGAAATGATTTGTTACGTAGCAATAGGAAACTCACATGGGGAAAAATAGATAATGACTATGAAAATATTTTTAAATTGCAGTAGTACAAATTTTCTAATAATAAGCTTTTTTCATAATAAGTAATACAATCAACAGTACTAAAATTAACAAAGTAGATACAAGACCTAAAAACAAAAATAGAATAAACATTGAATTAAAAAGAATCTATAAATGCATACTGATAAAAATAGATAAATGAGTGAATGAATGAGAGAGAAGACTTTTTGGTCTACCAATAAGTGTAGAGGGAGAGATGGAGCTGGAAAATCAGCATTTTAAACCACGTGGTAAAGACTAGTTAGAACAAGAGTTGTCAGTGAATGCTAAATCTACAGGGAAAGTTTGAAGAGATTTGCTTGGTCTCAATATGTCTTCCTCCAGATTGTTATTAATTGCTAAAGGAAAATCTTCAATTATACAGAAGATTTTATAATATTATAATTGGGTAATCAAAGTTAAAATAACCAGTGAGGGTAAATGGACATTGTGTGCTTCTAGATGCGATATCATGTGAAGGATACAACATTACTGGGAATGTATAACCAGCATTTACTCATGAGGAAACATTCAATGTACTCAAATTGAGGATTATTTTATAAAATAACTAGCTTGTGCTCTTTAAAAATTAAAATATTGTGAAAGACATAGAAAGACTGAGAAATTGCTCCACATTAAGGGAGACTAAAGAGACATAACAGCTAAATATCATACTTGAACCTTTACTGGGTTCTGTATTTGAGAGGGAAAAACACTATAAGGGACATTATAGGGACATTAAAAAAATTAGAATATAGACAGCAGACTAGATAAAAATGCTCTGAATTTGATCATTGTTCTGTGGCAATGTAAACCAAATGTTTTTGGTCTTAGAAAATTCACTTTGGAATATTAAGGAATAAAGGGTCATGATATATGCTATCTACTCTCAAATAGTTTAGAAAAAATAAGTGATCTACATGCACATATATGAGAAAGAGTGAGAAAGAGATGATAAATTAAAAAAAAGCAAATGTGCCAAAATATTAAAAATGGATGACTCTTGGTAAGGGATATATGAGGGTTCCTTAAGCTATTCTTGAAACTTTTTGATGAGTTTGAAATTATTTCAAAGCTAAAATTTACAGAAAGTATATAGTTGGATATATTTTTGATCATCAAAGGAAGATGAACTTTGTGATTTTAGTAAAAGTAAGAAATCATAAAATAAATGATTGATAGATTTGATCACATTAAAAAGTGGTAAAATTATTAACAAAATTAAAAGACAAAATACAGGCTAGAAATATTTGCAATAAAAATAATAGAAGAAAAATATAATTAAAGTTGTAAAGTTCAGACAAATTGCAGTAGGTAAATAGACAAAGATACATATATATTTTTTCCTGAGCTGGAGTCTCACTCTGTAGACCCCGCTGGAGTACAGTGGCATGCTCATGGCACCCCAGCGTCGACTTGCTGAGCTCTGGCGATCCTTCTGTTTCAGCTTTCCAAGTAGCTGGAACTACTGGCACGGGTTACCACGCCTGGCTAGTTTTTTATTTCTTGTAGAGACGAGGTCTCGCCAAGTTGCTCTGGCTGGTCTCGAACCTGCAGGCTCAGGCAATCCACTCGCCTCGGCCTCCCAAAGTGCTGGGATTACAGGCTGAGCCGCCAAGCCCGGCCGACAAAGATATTTTTAAAAAATAAAGAAAAAAAACTAGTGTTAGAAAATTTATTCTTACAAGTAATACAAAAAATGCAAATGGAAAAAATAGATGCCTTTTCACATATGAAGTTAGTAAAGATGGAAAATGATAATACTCCATGTCATCAATAATGTAGCATGGTGAGTGAGTGCTTTTATTGTAAGAGGCCATATAATTTGGAAAGCAATTT
The DNA here is from genome assembly GCA_027257055.1 of Cephalopachus bancanus. NCBI lineage: Eukaryota > Metazoa > Chordata > Mammalia > Primates > Tarsiidae > Cephalopachus > Cephalopachus bancanus. The sequence goes on along the minus strand of JAPVLO010000377.1, from coordinate 2,041,397 downwards.
GGCAGTACACAGCAAGAGTTTTACTTATTTATTTATAGACATATATATGTTTATTTATAAAGATGTAGGGTATAATTCAGGGTTAGGTACATAAGTGGTCATTGTAAATGTAAAGTTTGTGTACCCTTATTGGTGTTATGTGCCCCCAATTCCTCTCCTGGCAGTGTCCCACTACTGCCATTCCCTGTCTTATAGTATTATGATAAATGTTTAGGTTCTGCTTATGAATGAGTACATGGAGTACTTAGATCTTTGTTTCTGTGATAATTCACTGAATATTATAGACTCAAATTCCATCCAAGTTGCTGTGAAGTTCATAATTTTGTTTTTCTTTATGACTGTGTAATATTCCATTGTGCATATGTACCACATTAAAAAAAATCCATTCCTCTTTCGATGGGCAGCACGATTGGTTGCATGGTTTTAGTATTGTAAATAATGCAGCAATAAACATAAGTGTGCAGGTATCTTTTTCATAGAGAGATTTGAGTTCCTCCAGGCATATTTCCAGAAGGGGGATTCCTGGGTCGTATGAATGGTTGATTTATAGATCTTTTAGAAATCACTGTTTTCCACAGAGGTTGTACTAGTTTACAATCCCACCAACAGTGTAGAAGTGTTCCCTTTTCCCCACATCCTCTCTAGCATCTTTTGTTTTTTGAGCTATTGGTGATGGCCATCCTGACCAGGATGGAGTAAGGTGGTATCTTAGTGTGGTTAATTTGCATTTCTTTGATGATTAGTGAGGCTGAGCATTTTTTCACGTATCTGTTGGCTGCTCATATGTCTTCTTCTGAGAAACGTCTATTCATATCCTTTGCCCATTTTTTAATAGGATTTTTTTTTTCCTTTTGGAATGTTTGAGTTCCTTGTAGATCCTAGATGTTAGTTCTTTATTGGATATATAGTTGGCAAATATTTTTTCCCATTCTGTGGGATGTCTCCCTGCTCTCTTGATGGTTTCTTTTCCTTTGTAGAAGTTTTTCAGTTTGATACTGTTCCATTTGTCTATCTTATCTTTTATGACATTTGATTTTGGAGGGTTGATCAGGAATTGGTTGCCTATTCCAATTTCCATTAGGGTGTTTCTTACATTTTCTTCTAGGTTTCTTACAGTTTGAGGTTTTACGTTTAGGTCTTTGGTCAGTTTAGGGTTGATTTTTGTGTATGGTGGTAGGGAGAGGTCCTGTTTCAGTTTCCTGTATGTGGTCAGTCAGTTTTCCCAGCACCATTTCCTGAATTGGTTGTCCTCTCTGCAGTGGTTGTTGATGGAGGCTTTGTTGAAGATGAGTTAGCTGAGAAATTGAGGTTTTGCTTCCAGAATCTCTAACCTGTTCCAATGATCTATATGCCTGTTCTTGTACCAATACCAGTCTGTTTTGATTATTGTAGCTTTGTAGTAGAGTTTAAAGTCTGGAAGTATAATACCTCCCACTTTGTTTCTTTTGCTAAGGATTGTTTTGGCTACTGTGGTCTTTTATGGTTCCATATTAAATTCTGTATTGTCATTTCCATGTCTGAGAAGAATGATGCTGGTAATTTAAAGAGTATTGCATTAAATCTGTAGATTGCCTTTGGTAGGATGGACATCTTAACAATGTTTAATTCTTCCAGTCCATGAGCATGGAATATTTTTCCATTTGTTTGTGTCTTCTTTGATTTATTTGAGCAGTGTTTTGTAGTTTTCATTGTAAAGCTCTTTTATTTCTTTTGTTAGGAGAATGCCAAGGTATTTCATTTTTTTGTATATGGCTATTGTGAATGGGATTGTGCTTTTAATTTCGTTCTCTGTTTGTTGTTAGTGAATAAAAATGCGGCTTTCTTTTGCATATTTATTTTATACCTTGAGACGTTGCCAAGGTCCTTTATCAGTACAAGGAGGTTTTTAACAGATTATCTTGGGTTTTCAGGGTATAGGATCATGTCATCCACAAAGAGGAATAACTTAACTTTCTCTTTTCTTATTTGGATACCCTTGATTTCCTTCTCTTGTCTGACTGATTTAGCTAGGACTTCCACACTGTGTTGAATGGGAGGGGTGAGAGAGGGCAACCTTGTCTTGTTCTGGTTTTCAGGGGAAATGGTTCCAATTTCTGTCTGTTTAGCAGTATGTTGACTGTGGGTTTATTGTAGATGGCCCTTACTATTTTGCGATATGTTCCTTCTATGCCTAGATGCTCAAGGATTTTTATCAAAGAAGGGATGCTGGATTTTATCAAATGATTTTTTGTGTCTAATGATATAATCACATGGGTTTTTTTTAATACATCTGTTGATATATTTAATTATGTTTATGGTCTTGCAAATGTTAAACCAGTCTTTGTTGGATCTTTATCCAGTTTGGATATCAACGTGTTGTTAGCTTCATAAAATGATTTGTGGAGAGTTCCGTCTTTTTTGATTGCCTGGAATACTTTTTTTCTTTTTGAGTTGGAGTCTCACTCTGTTGTCCAGGCTCGAGTGCAGTGGCACCCTCATGGCTACCCAGCCTCGACCTGCTGTGTTCAGGTGATCCTCTGCCTCAGCCTTCCAAGTAGCTGGAATTACAGGCGCTTACTACCATGCCCAGCTATTTTTTTTTTTAATTGTAGGGATGAGGTCTTACCAAGTTGCCCAGGCTGGTCTTGAACCCTTGGACTCAGGCAATCCTCTTGCCTCGGCCTCCCAAAGTGCTGGGATTACAGGTTTGAGCCACCGCGCCTGGCCTGGAATACTTTCAGTAGGATTGGTATTAACTCCTCCTTGTATGTTTTGTAGAGTTCTACTGGAAAGTCATCTGGTCCAGGGTTTTTTGTTTTGTAGGTAGTTTTCTTATGACAGAATCAATTTCCTGGGTTGTTATTGGTCTATTTAGTGTCTCAATTTCTTCTTGTTTCAAACTTAGGAAGTTGTGTGATATCACAATGTCCTCCATTTCATTTAGGTTTTCGAGTTTGTTTCCATACAAATTTGCATAGTAATCTCTGATAATCTTTTGTATTTCATCAGGGTCAGTTGCGACTTCATCTTTTGCGTTCTGATTGTGTTTATTTGGGCTTTTTCTCTCTTTTCTTGGTCAATCTGGCTAGGGGTCCGTCAATCTTGCTTATCCTTTCAAAGAGCCAGCTTTTTGTTTCACTGATTTTTTTTGTATTATATTTTTGCCTTCTATGTTCTGTATTTGGGTTTTTATTTTGTTGATCTAGATTCTTCTGCTGAAGTTAAGGTTTTGGTGGTCTTATCTTTCCAGCTCCCTTAGGTGATTTGCTAGGCTGTGTGCTTGTGATTTTTCCATTTTCTTCATGTGTGTTCATAGAGATACAAATTCTCTTTCATGACATTCCAGAGATTTTGGCAAGATGTTTCTTTATTTTCTTTTGTTTCTGGGAATCTTTTAATTTTTGCTTTAATTTCCATGTTAACCCAGTTGTTCAGTTTCCATGTCTTTGTGGGTTTTGGGGGATTTTGTTGGTGTTGATGTTTATTTTTATTCCACTGTGGTCTGAGAAGGTGCATGGCAGTATTTTGATCTTATGAAATTTTTTTATGCTTGATTTATGACTGAGGATGTGGTTGATCTTGGAACATGTTCCTTGTGGTGATGAGAAGAATGTATATTCTGTGGTTGTTGGGAGGAGTGTTCTGTAGGTATCTATTAAGTTCATTTGGTCAGTGGCAAGTTGAGTTCTCGATCTCCTTGTTGACTTTTTGTCTTGAAGATCTATCAAGGGTCGTTACTGGGGATTTTAAGTTCCCAGCTATGATAGTGTTGGAGTCAATGTCTTTTTTTAGTTTACCTAGTAGTTGAACAGCAAGAATTTTAAATGTATTTTTATTCTTGGTCTGTATTAAACTTAGTAATTCATCCTATGAAAGAATTAAAAATTCAAGCAATAATTTATACACAAAGATGTTCTTTGCAGCATTGTTTATGTTATTTAAAGTTTTCATAGTCCAACAGGAAGTTAAATAGATGAAGTTCACATGATATTTGTGAAAAGCTTTTAATAACATGGGGGCTTAATGTATAATACATTATGCAAAACAAAAGTATACACTTAAAAGACTAAATGGGAATAAAACAAAATATTAACAGTGATCCAACAGTTTGAGTCCCGGTAACAGATGGCATACTCAGTAGGACTTAGTTGAATAAAGTTTAAAGAAGGGATGATTTATAGAGATGTGGGAAGAACTATAAGAATCATGAGGGAAAAGTAATGCATCCAGGGACCTAGCTACAGAGGTAGTGGTACCATCCCTTGTCCCAATGGGGCCAAAAGCAAGGAATGGTTACTAGAGATGGAAAGAACTGAAGCTGTGAAAGATACTAACCCAGCACTTTTCCTACACTTGATGTCCTGATCTCCCACTGGGCACACGATGTGGAAAGCCTGGGTAATCAGTCCCTGGAAATCAGTCTCCTGGTGCACAGAGAACAGCAGAGAAGACTGGTATGTGCACAAGTATTATCTCTGGCTGGAAGATTGTGGGTGCCTATTATTTTCTTTTTATCTGCTAGCCTATAAAATTCCTGGCCCTGGTGTGAACACTCTGTGTTCATGAGAAGAAGTTGGATAACAAAAGGCACACAGTTGGTTCCATGTTTTTGCTATTGTGAATACTACTGCAATAAACATGCATGTGCAGCATTCATAGAAAGATTTGAGTTCTCTGGGTATATTCCCAGAAGGGGGATTGAAGGGTCATATGGAAGGTCGATTTTTAGAACTTTTAGGAATCACCAAGCTGTTTTCCACAGAGGTTGTACTTGTTTACACTCCCACCAACAATGTAGATGTGTTCCCTTCCCCCCCATCCTCTCCAGCTACTGTGCTGCCCATTGAAAGAGGACTGAATACAAAAATTATGGTGCATATACATGATGGGGTATTATGTAGTCATAAAGAAGTACAAAATTATCAACTTTGCTGCAACTTGGGTGGATTTAGAGTCTATTTTTTATTTTTTGAGTTGGAGTCTCACTCTGTCTCCCAGACTGGAGTGCAGTGGCCGCTTTCGGCCACTGCAGCCTCGAGTTGCTGGGCTCCAGCGATACTTCCGCCTCAGCCTTTCAAGTAGCTGGAACTACAGGCGCGTGCTACCACGCCCAGCTGATTTTTTGATTTATTGTGGAGATGAGGTCTTACCAAGTTGCCCAGGCGGGTCTCAAACCCACAGGCTCAGGCAATCCACTCACCTCAGCCTCCCAAAGCGCAGGATTACAGGCTGAGCCACTGAGCCCGGCGGATTTAGAATCTATAATACTGAGTGATCTATCACAGAAACAAGGAACTGAATACCACATGTTCTCACTCATAAGCAGACCATGAATAATTATCATAGTACTATAAGTAAGGGATTGGCAGTAGTGGGAAACTGCCAGGGGAGGGAGGCACACCTAGTCAATAAGGGTACTTGATTTCAAATCTGGTGAAGTGGGGAACAAAGTGAGGCCCAAACTTTACCTACGCAATGACCATTTGCATACCCAACCCTGAATTGCACCCCGCATCTTTAAAAGAAAAAAAAAGAAGAAAAAGCACACAGTTTAAATATGCTTTCTGTCTGAAGCTATCATAGCTAAAAATAATTTAAAATGTAAAATTTACATTGAGAAGGACATACTGATATTTTTCTAATCTATTTGTTATGATGTTCTTTACCACTTAATTTTTTCCCTCATAGACCGTCTTTCCTGATTTCCAGGATTGTGATTCTTTTTCTTAGATTATTTGTATGTTTTGTAAGAAAAAGTCTGACAACAGTGAAGTTAGAGCAAGAGTCAATGCAGGTGGGAACACTGCTTTTCTATTTTTAGGAACACTGAGATTATAATGAATATTTTGCCTAAGATCACCCTTCAAACTAGTCAAATGTTCTTGTACCTATAATGTGGAAGAACAAGTATAAAATGAAAATCCAATTTGTGTTACTTGAGGTTAGGAAAATAATAATTGAATGCTTTTGTTTGAAATGTGTTGATTTTCTAGAAAGCATCTGGAGTGAAGCAAGTGACTATATTTTAAACTATGTCGCTCATTAAACAGTTTTTCTCCATAAAAAAACCCAACCCTAGTCTTAATTTAATCAGGTAAATATAATTTTTATAATAGACATTTTGTGAATGAACAGTCATATTGAAGGTCTGTAATGAAGTATCATTTTGGCCTTGACAGGCTAACTTGAAAAAAAGAAGATTTTGAAAGAATAAAAGTGTTTCATTCACTCAAAATTTTGAATAACTTCTTAAAGTATAATTTAAAATGAATAAGACAACTCATTACTTGCCAAGAGGACTTGGGTCATGTGTATTTTGACTTAAATTATTTTGCACATTGACATTGATTTTGATCATTTGCTCACTATCAGGCGTCTTTGTCTGTGGATATTATGCGGCTAAACCATTAGCAACAAAGATTTCAATTCAGAATGTTAAAATCCACCAAGACATTGTATGTGCATTTAGTCTATTGAGAAAACAGCTATGATTGACCTATCCTGGCTAATCTTCTTGGAGAAGCGCTAATTTTCGTCAGTACTTTGGCCATTTGTGTGACAAGGGCTCGGACCCTGAACTCTCTTTGGAGTCATTGTTCCAGGCTGTAGTTTCATTTAATCAGATATAGTTTTTAAAATATTATTTTGAAGTAAATTAGATTAAAACTGCTTATTTCTTTCCTTTTCATTTTTTCATGTTATCACATGCATTAGTTTTGACGTTGTTATTAATCTAACTCTTTTTTTTCATTTTACAATATTCACATCCATTTATTGATAAAAGCTCTCAGCACTCTAGGAACAGAAGAATTTTATTAATTCTGATAAAAGGCATCTAGAAAAAACTGCTGGCTAACATCATTTTTTTTTTCATTTTTATTTCAGATTCAGAGGGAAAACATGCATGTTTGTTACATGGCCACATTGTGTAGTGGTGGTGATTGGGTCTCAGGTGGTCCATTCCTCAGATAGTGAACATTGTACCAAATAGGTGTTTCCTGAATGCCATTTCCCCATCCCACCTCCTTCCTTGTTGGTGTCTCCTGTGTCCATTATTTCTATCTTTGTGACCATTTAGCTACCACATAGGAATGAGAATATGTGGCATTTGGTTTTCTATTTCTGAGTCAGTTCACTTATGATGATTACCAGTTCCATCCATGTTGATGTAAAGGATATGAATTCATTCTTTTTTATGACTGCATAGTATACCATGGTATATACATACCACATTTTCTTTATGTAGTCAATTGTTGGTGGACATTTAGGTTGCTTCCATGATTTTGCTATTGTGAACAGTACTGCAATGAACATATGAGGTATCTTTCTTATATATTGATTTCTTTTCTGTTGGGTAGATCCCTAGTAGTGGGATTGTTGGGTCAAACAGAAATTCAATTATTGGTTCTTTGAAAAATCTCCATACGGTTTTCCATAGCAGTTGAACTAGTTTACAATCCCATCAACAGTAAATGAGCACTCCCTTTCTCTGTAACATGCCAACATCTGACATTCTTTGACTTTCTAATAATGACTATTCCAGCTGTTGTGAGGTGATATTTCATCGTAGTTCTACTTTGCATTTCTCTGATGATGAATGCTATTAAGCATTTTTTTCATATGTTTGTTGGCCTCTTGTGTGGCTCTTTTGAGAAGTGTCTGCTCATATTCTTTGCCCACTTTTTGATAAGGTTATTTGTTTTTTTTCTTTCTGAGTTGTTTGAGTTCCCTGTAGATTCTGGACATTTAGCCCTTTGTCGGGGGCATAATTTGCAAATATTTTATCCCATTCAGTAGGCTTTCTGTTCACTCTGTAGATTATTTCTTTTGCTGTGCAGAAGTTTTTGTTTTAATTAAGTCCCAGTTGTCTATATTAGTTTTTGCTGCAATTGCTTTTTGGATCTTTGTCATAAACTCTTTGCCTAGGTTGATGTCCAGAAGAGTGTTTCCTAGGTTTTCTTCTAGGATTTTTATAGTTTCATGTCTTACATTTAAGACTTTAATTCAGACCGGGCATGGTGGCTAAGCCTGTAATCCCAGCACTTTGAGAGGCCAAAGTGAGAAGATTGCCTGAGCCTGGGGTTTGTGACCAGCCTGGGCAATTTAGTGAGACCTCGTCTCTACAGTAAATAACAAAAACTTGCCGGGTATGGTGGCGTGCATCTGTAGTTCCAGCTACTTGGAAGGCTGAGGTGGAAAGATTGCCTAAGCCTAGCATGTTGAGGCTGCGGTGGCCACGAGTGTGCCACTGCACTCCTCCAGCCTGGGTGATAAGGGTGAGACTCCATCTCAAAAAACAAAAACAAAAACAAAAAAACTTTGTTCTATCTTTAGTTAATTTTTGTATTTAGTGAAAGACAGGGCTCCTGTTTTTTTTTTTTTTTTTTTGAGTTGGAGTCTCACTCTGTCGCCCAGACTGGAGTGCAGTGACCGCTCCCAGCCACCGCAGCCTCGACCTGCTGGGCTCTGGCGATCCTTCCACCTCAGCCTTCCAAGTAGCCGGAATTACAGGCATGCGCTACCATGCCCGGCTGATTTTTTGATTTACTGTAGAGATGAGGTCTTGCTGCCCAGGCGGGTCTCGAACCCGCGGGCTCAGGCAATCCGTTCACCTCAGCCTCCCAAAGGCGTGGGATTACAGGCTGAGCCACCGAGCCCGGCCTGTTTCTTTCTTCTGCATATGGCTAGCCAATTTTCCCATCACCATTTATTGAATAGGGTATCCTTTCTCTACTGCTTATTTTTGTCAGTTTTATAAAAGATTAGTTGATTGTAGGATTGTGGCTTTATTTCTGTGTTCTCTATTCTGTTCTATTGGCCAACTTGTCTATTCTTGTACCAGTACCATGTTGTTTTAGTTACTACAGCCTATAATTTGAAGTCAGGTAGTGTGATGCCTTTGCAGTTGTTCTTCCTGCCTAGAATTGGTTTGGATATTCAGGCTTTTTTCTTTTTTGGTTCCATATAAACTTTTAGATTGTAGATTGCATTAAATCTGTAGATTGCTTTTGGCGGTATGCCATTTTAACAATATTGATTCTTCCACTCCATGAACATGGGATGTTCTTCCATTTGTTTATGTTGTCTATGAGTTCTTTAATCAGTATTTTGCAGTTCTCCTTTTAGAGAGCTTCCACCTCCTTAGGTGTATTCCTAGGTAATTTTTTGTGTGGCTATCGAATGGGATTGAACTCTTGGTTTGGTTCTTGGACTGAGTGTTGTTGGTGTATAGGGACACAACAGATTTTCTTTTTTTACATTGATTGTGCATCCTGAAACTTTATTGAAGCCATTTATCAGGTCTAGGAGTTTCTTGGAGTCTTTAGGGTTTTCTAGGTATACAATCATGTCATCTATGAACAGAAATAGTTTGACTTCCTCCTTGCCAATTTGGGTGCTTTTTATTTCTTTCTCTTGCCAGATTGCTTTTGCTAGGAGTTCCAGTACAATGTTGAATAATAGTGGTGAGAGTAGACATCCCTGTCTTGTTCCTGTTCTAAGAGGGAATGTTTTCAACTTTTTTCAGTTAAATATGATGTTTGTTTTTTGTATATGGTTCTTATTATTTTGAGATAATGTCCAATTTGTTGAGGGTTTTTATAATGAAGCGATGTTAGATTTTGTCAAATGCCTTTTCTGCATCTATTGAAATGATCATATGGTTTTTATTTTTGCTTCTGTTTGTGTGGTGGATCTCATTTATTGATTTGTGGATATTGAGCCATCCTTGAATCCCGGGAATAAAACCCACTTGGTTGTGATGGATACTTTTTTGATAAATTTTTTATTTTAGAGATATGGGGTAGAATTCAGAGCTAGGTATACAAATGTTCATTATGTAGGTACCCTTGTTGATACTGTGTGCTCCCCCCCACCGGCACTTTCTCTCAACTGCCAATTCTACCCCTTCACCCCTGGCAGTTTCCCACTACTGCCAATCCCTTTCTTATAGTATTACAATAATTGTTCAAGATTCACTTATGAGTGTTCTTTGTTTCTGTGATAGATCACTGAGGTATGATAGATTCTAAATCCATCCAAGTTGTTGAGAAGTCCTTCTTGACTGCATAATATTCCATTGTGTATATGTGCCACATTTTTTTTTGTCCAGTCCAACTTTGATGGGCAGCATGGTTGGTTCCATGTTTTTGCTATTGTTAATAGAGCCGCAACAAACATGCATGTTCAGGTATCTTTTTTATAGAATGATTTGTGTTCCTCCAGGTATATTCCCAATAGAGGAATTGCTGGGTCATATGGAAAGTCAATTTCTAGTTCTTTCAGTAATCGCCACACTATATTCCAGAGAGGTTGCATTAGTTTGCATTCCCACCAGCAGTGTAGAAGCATTCCCTTTTCTCCACGTCCTCACCAGCATTTGTTGTTTGTTTTATTAATGATGGCCATTCTTACTGAGGTTAAGTGGTATCTCAATGTGGTTTTTATTTACAATTCTCTGATGATTAGTGAGGCTGACATTTTTTCATGTGTCTGTTGGCTGCCTGTGTATCTTCTTTTGAGAAGTGTCTATTTATGCCTTTTGTTCACTTTTTAATGGGACTGTTTGTCTTTTTTCTTTTGAAACATTTGAGTTCCTTGCATATCTTAGATGTTAGGTCATTGTCAGATATATAGTTGGCAAATATTTTTTCCCATTCTGTGGACTGTCTCCCCACTCTCTTGATGTTTTTTTTTTCTTTGCAGAAGTGATATGCCATTTAATTCAGTTTATTTGTATTCTGTTAAGGATTTTAGTATCTATATTTATCGGAGAAATAAGCCTGTCATTTTCTTTACTTATTGTGTCCTTGCCTAATTTTGGTATCAGTGCAAAACTGGTTTCATATTGGGAGAAATCCTTGTGCCTCAATTTTCTGGAATAATTTTAGTAGGATTAGTACCAGCTCTTTTTTGCATGTCTGATCAAATTCACCTGTGAATCCATCTGGCCCTGGGGATATTTTTGTTGGGAGATATTTTAAAAAATTGTTGACTCAATTTAATTGATCATTATTGGTATATTCAGAGTATCTATTTCTTCCCAGTTAAATCTTGGGAGATTGTATGTTTCTAGTGATTTATTCATTTCTTCTAGATTTTCCAGTTTGTTGCTATAGAGATATTCATAGTAGTCTCTGGTGATCTTTTTTATTTCAGCAGTATAGGTTGTTTTGTCACTTCTGTCACTTCTGATTGAATTTGAATTTTCTCTTTTTTTTCTTGGTTAGTTTAGCTAGTGGTCTGTCAACTTTGTTTATCCTTTCAAAAAACCAAATTTGTGATTCATTGATCCTTTGTATTTTTTTGTCCCAATCTCATTTAGTTCTGCTCTGATCTTTGTTATTCCTTTTCTTCTGCTACTTTTAGGTTTAGATTCTTATTTTTCTAGTTCCTTGAGGTGCATGAATAAGCTGCTAATTTCTGATTTCTCTATCTTTTTGAGGTAGGCATTTTAATGCTATAAACTTTCCTTTCAGAACTGCTTTTGATGTGTCCCAGAGATTTTAGTATATTGTGTCATTATTTTAATTTGTTTCACTGAATTTTTGGATTTCTGCCTTAATTCCATGCTTACCCAAGTGTCATTCAAGAGTGAGTTGTTCAGTTTTCATGTAGTGGTGTAGTTTTGGGGCTCCTCTTAGTGTGTTGATTTCCAATTTTATTCCACTGTGGTCTGAGAAAACATTTGGTATAATTTTGATGTCTGTTTTGGAGACTGTTCCATGCAGAGATGAGAAGAATGTATATTCTGCATATGTTGGATGGAAAGTTCTATAGATCTCTGTTAGGTCCATTTGGTCTCTAGTCCAGTTTAATTTCAGTTTCTTTGTTAATTTTCTCTTTCAATAATCTTTCTAGTGGTGTGACTGGAATGCTGAAGTCAGTCACTCTTATGGTATTGCTATTGATGTTTTCTAAGGCCAAGTTGTGTTTGCTTCATGAATTTGGGTACTCTGATGTTCAGTGTGTATATGTTTAAGATGGTTAAATATTTTTGTTGAATTGTACTCTTCATCATTAGATAATGCCCTTCTTTGTCTTTTTTTCTTTCTGATTTTGCTTTAAAGTCTGAGCTATCTGATATGAGGATAGCTACTCCTGCTCATTTTTGTTATCCATTCACCTGATTTATCTTTTTCCACCAGGTACTTTGAGTCTGTGATTGTCTTTGGCTGTAGATGGGTTTCTTGCAGGCAGCATATGGTTAAGTCTTGCTTTTTTTCAGCTAGTTTGCTACTTTGATTCTTTTAAGTGGGAAGTTAAAAGGAAGGGTGGGCAACTTAGACTACCAATCCAGGAGTTTAGCAATGGGGGCCACCTGATCCTGGTACTGGGGGGCACATTTTCCTGACAGAGTTGAGGGACAGGTTGTGGTGGCCCACAATGACACCTATACCTTGATTCTGGGTCACAGAGCTGGCCTTGGCTTCAGGCCTTGTTACTGGAGAGAAACCACAGGATCTGGAGCTCTCCTGCCACTCAGCAGCCTGATTCAAGTGCAGATAGGTGAGATCCTTCTTGCTGGTCTCCTGCCACTTAGACTCCTTTTCCAGTTGTGTAAAAGTGGGGATCCCTCCTTTTCTTCAGGATTAATATTAATATATGAGTCTTTATTTCTGATATAATGCTGTAAGCTAGTTGACATGGAGATTTGAACATGGTGACGTGAATGTTTTCTTGCTTTATAGGCACTGTGAGCTTTGTACTTATGTGATCTTTTGTGATAGCAAGAGTTGTCATTTCATTTCCAAGGTTAGAACTCTTTTCAGCATCTCTTATAAAGCCAGTTAAGTGGTGACAAATTCCCTTACTACTTGTTTTTTTGGGGGGGACTTTATTTTCTTTTATTTATGAAGCTTACTTTGGCTGGCATTTTTTTTTTCTAGAAAGATTAAAAATAGGACTCCACTCTCTTCCAGCTTGTGGGGTTCTGCTGAGAAGTCTGCCGTTAGTCTAATGTCCTTTCCTTTATAAGTTATTAGGCTCTTCTCTTGCTGCTCTTAGGACATTTTCTCACATTGGCTTTGGAAAATTTTATAACAGTGTGCCTTGGTGAGGTTCTTCTTGCAATATATCTTGCAAGAGTTCTTTGGGTTTCTTGTATGAGGATATCTAGACTTCTCTCAAGACCAGGGAAATTTTCTTGAATTATTTTCTTGGATATATTGTTCATGCATTTTACTTTAACTTCTCCGTCTAGAACACCTATGATTTGTAGGTTTAGTCACTTTACATAGTTCCATATTTCTTATAGGCTTTGCTCATTCTTTGATTTTTTATTCTTTATTTCTGCCTGACTGAGTTAGTTCAAAGAACCTGTCTTCCATCTCTGAGGTTCTTTCTTCTGCTTTTTATAACCTATTGCTATAGCCTTATACTGTGTTTTGTATCTCCACCATTGAGATTTTTAGTTCTGTTTGGGATATTTTTATGTTTTCATTCTCTCCCTTCACCCCTGGAATTGTTCTGCTAATTTCTTTGTGTTGATTATCAGATGTATCTGGCATTTCCTTGAACTTCTTTATAATCAGTATTCTAAATTCATTATCTGACATTTTGGGGGTTTTATTGTGCTCAGGTTCTTTTGTGGAAGAATTGGGAGCCCTTTTGAAAAGGGAACACTGTTTTTTTTCATACTTTTGGAGCTGTTTCTTTAGTTCTTTCTCATCCAGATGAACTATGATGGCTAATCTGTATGAGTTCCTTTGCTATAGATAACCTATGTATGTAGGCCTTCTCAGATGTTGGTTGTAATAGTGATATAGTAGGGGGTGTGAGCTGGCTCACTGTTTCCTGTGAGGCTAGGGTGGTGGGAGGGTCTATGGAGGCTTAATTTGCTCCACAGGGGTATGTGCTGGTATCAGCAAATTACCAAGTATGATATGTTATTCAGCCTCCAGGCCAGCAGGTGGTGCTTATGGGTAAGAACTGGCTGCTGTTGGTGTGGTTTGATATTTACTTGATCTTTGCTACTGGAAGAGTTCTGTTGTCTCAGCAGTAAGCTTGCCTGAAGAGAGTGCTCTGTGATCTGTGCTCCCAGTTCAGCCCTGGGGAGAGTAGAACCAAGATGGGTGGGGCCAAACCAGGCCAGCCCACCTATGGGTCCACTGATGTCAGACACAGGCACCTCCTCTGATGTGGGTTCTGGGATGCAGCCTCTGAGTGCCCAGAGGTGTGCTTGGTGAAGTGTTAGGGGCCCTCTGCTGCCTCAAGTTCCCTGCTCAGGAAATGGAGGGTGGTCTAAGCATCTAATCTAGAAGAGAGGGAGCTCCAGGTGCCTGGAGATATGTCTGGGCATTGAGCAAAGAAAGCAGCACAGCACCAAGGACTCTACCTTCAGGAGGAAGGATGATCAAGTTCCTACCTCAGGTGACTGAGTATGTTAGGTTGTGGAGCACAAGGAACCTCACTGTGCAAGGATCACTGTCAAGGAAGGGTGGGGTCAACTTAGACTACTAATCCAGGTGTGTAGAAATGGGGACCACCTGATCTTGGTACTGGGGGCCCACTTTCCTGACACACTTGAGGGGCAGGTTGTGGTGGTCCACAATGACACCTGCATTTTGATTCTGGGTCACAGAACTGACCTTGACTTTAGACCTTGCTACCCAGGAGAAACCATGGGATCTGGAACTCTCCTGCCACTCAGGCTGCTGATTTAAGTGCAGAGGGGTGAGATCACTCCTGCTGGTCTCTTGCTACTTAGACTGCTTTTCCAGTTTTATAGGAGCGGGGGCCCTCCTTTTCTTCAGTTTTGTTGGGGCATGCCACCTGAGTTAGTCTGGGGGGGGAGGCTTGACTTCTTAACAGTGGTGCCCATTGGACAGCTCCAGGTTGCAAAATGGATGTTGACTGCAGGACTCACTGCACATGAGAAACAGTGGCTACAGCAACTCTTCTTCTGCCCAGCATGCAGATTGTGGAGCATGGGAGTGGGTGCCCCCTGCTAGACTCCTGTCATTTAGGCTGTTATTTTGGGTGTTCTTTGGTATTGCTGGTGCCCATTGTTGCAACAGCTTAGAAGGGTGGGGCACCCAGGCAGTGACACAGAGACCAATTCAGAATTGAAGGTCTGACCCTGGCAGCCTGTCTCTCTGGAAGGGAAACTGACTTTGAGGAGTCCTGAACTGCCCCTACCCACATGCTGGGACAAGTCCAGGCCCAGTTCTAACCCCTGAGGCAACCTCCATGCTCCTGCCCTGCTCCAGCTATGGGAGACCCCTCCCTTCACTCCAGAGAGCAACCTTGTCTCTGGACAGAAACCAAAGTGCCTGTAGCTATCTCTGTTGCTGAGATAATAGACTCAGGTCAAAAATGAAGCTTCCTTACCAACCCAGATTTGGGAGAACATCTATGGCTTTAGTAGATGTCTTTCCCTCTTACCAACTCTTGACCTTCTCCTGAGACAGTTCCAGGGTCCAG
This sequence comes from Cephalopachus bancanus, assembly GCA_027257055.1. Taxonomy (NCBI): domain Eukaryota; kingdom Metazoa; phylum Chordata; class Mammalia; order Primates; family Tarsiidae; genus Cephalopachus; species Cephalopachus bancanus. The sequence continues at coordinate 2,025,995 of JAPVLO010000377.1, read as the reverse complement.
GAGAAGTAGGGAGTTCTCCCATGACCTGAGTTAAACAGATCTCTGATGGGAAGGTATATCTCAGAGGAGAGTTTTCAGTGTTGTCCTGTGTTCTGGGGTCACAAATTTTTTGGCATAGTGCCACCATGAAAGCTATTCTCCTGTCTTCTCCTCCCTGAGATCTGGAGTGTCCTTTGCTGTTTTGATGAATATCAATTTTCTTTCTTGAATTGGATTTCACTGTGTTAATCTTTCCACATTATTTCACAATGGTTCAACAGGCAAGACCTGCTTGAAAGCTGCTAATCCACCATCTTGGGGAAAAAAACAAAACTAAAAAATTCATCTAACGCTAATCGTTAATTTAAGTAAATATATTGGCATGGTATATTTATCAATTAACTCCATTGATAAAATACTTTAAAGTATGTAATTAATAATTATAATGTATGTATTAACTGACAATGAACATACAGACAAAAATCAAAATAGGTTAAATGACTGATCTGCCTTCCATAAAAACCATGTAAAATTGCTCAGTTAGCAACATATTAAAAATGTGCAAGTTAAGCATCAATTTTTTTTTAGGTTGGAAAATATAGTTTATTTAGAAAGTGGGTTAGAGAGTGAGAGAGGAGATTCATTTTCCCAAGGTAGGGGAGGGGGGTTAAATCTTAGGAAAACATGGCCCAACCTCAATTTTTTAATAATCCAAAATGAAAGCTTGTAGAATTATGCTGAAGAAACAAAACAACAACTTGAGCTAAGGATGAGCTAGATGAAGAATGAAGATGATTACTTTTATATGTATAAATAAAATCACAGCCATTTTCCTTACATAAACTTAAATTAACATAAAACAATGCCATTTCTAACATCAAAAATATGAAATACTTAGAGTTAAATTTGACAAAATTTATACATGACATATACACCAAAAACTACAAAACATTGTTGACAGCAACTAAAAAAGCCTAAATCAATAGAAAGATTTATTATATTCATGAATCAGAAGATTCAATAGTATTAGGATGTCATTTATCCTAAAACTAAGCCATAGATTTAATGCAATCACAATGACAATTCCAGCAGGCCTTTGTGCAAATTCACCACCTTAGAATTGATGATGATTCTGAAATTTATTTGGAATGCAAAGCTCCTATAATAATACACATATACATACACAGAGTAATGCAATGAAAATGAAGAACAAAGTAGAAATACTAACATTGTATCATATCAAGAGTTTTTATTAAAGTATAGTAATCAAAAAAGTGTGGTATTGGTATAAAATATAGAGATACAGCTCAATGAACCAGAAGTCCACAAGTAGATCTTAATAGGTTTGGTCAAATAGTTTTTGACAAGTATGCTAAGAATATTCAATAGAGAAAAGATAATCTTTGTAACAAATGGTGGTAGAACAATTGGATTACGCTATGCAAAAGAATGAACTACCACCCTGATTTCATACCACATACAAAATTGACTCAAAATGAATCACAGACCTAAATATAAGGGTCAAAACTATAAAAATCTTAGATGAAAGTATAAAAATATAGGATAAAATGTAAGTGACCTTGAGTTTGGCAAAGCTCTTGTAAATACTACACAAAAAGCACAAACTACTAAAGATAAAATCATTAAGTGGGGCCTCATTAAAATCAAGAACTTTTGCTTTTGAAAGGCAATGGTAGGAAAACGAAAAGGCAAGACACAGAATGGGAGAAAATATTTAAAAACACTCATCTGACAAAGGACTTGTATCTAGGATATATAAAGAAATCTCACAACTTAATTATATGAAGACAAACAATCCAGTTAAAAGTGGGCAAAAGATTTGAACAGATGCTTCATCAAAGAAGAGATATGAATGGCAATTAAACACACAAAAAGATGCTCAACATCATAGTCATTAGAGAAATGCAAATTAAAACTATAATAAGCATCCAATAAAATGGCTAAAATTATTAAGACTGATCATATCAGGTGATGAGAATTTGGAGTTATTGGAACTCTTATAGACTGCTCATGTTAATGCAAATGGTACGGCCATTTTGCAAAACAATGTGACAATTAATTATAAAGTAAAAACACACCTACCATTTGACCCAGTCATTCCATTTCTGGTTATTTGCCCAAGAGAAATGAAAAAAAAAAAAAAAGTCTACACAGTGATTTGCACATGGATGTTCATAGGAACTTTATTTGTAATAGTCCCCAACTGGAAACAACCCAAATATCCATCAACAGAAGACTAGATAAATGATGCATCCATACAGTGAAATACTATTGAGAAATTAAAAAAAGGAATGAACAATTGATGCATACAAACATATGAATCAATTTCAAAATTATTATGCTGAATTTAAAAAGCCAGACCCCCCCAAAACCCAAACATACTGTATGATTCCATTTATTAAAAATTCTGAAAAATGCAAATTAACTTATAGGAAAAAACCAAATCTGTGATTGCCTATGGGCAGTGGGAATGTGAGGGAGGTGGAATGGATTGCCAAAGGTGTGAGAAAATTTTGGAAGTGATGAATACATTCATGATCTTTTCATGTAATGGTTTCATAAGTAGGAGACAATGGGTCTAGGTGAAAAATGGTGTCTTCCTCATTGACCTGGATTTGGGAAACACCTAAGGCTTTTCTAGGTGTCTTTCCCTCTCACCAACTCTCAGCCTCCTCCTGAGGACAGTTCTAGGAGGAGTCACCCCTTATCTGTGGTTTTACTTTTCATGGTTTTAGTTATGGTCCAAAAATATTACAGTATTTTGAGAGTGCAAGGGAGAGACCACAGTATTTGTTATAACTGCTGTATTTTATTATTTGTTGTTGATCTCTTATTGTGCCTAATTTGTAAATTAAACTATATCATAGATATTATGTACAATATGAGTAAAACAATATATTTATAGGATTTGGTAGTATCCACACATTCAAGTATCTACTGAAAATGCGTTTTAGAATGTATTTCTGGTGGATAAAAGGGATTACTGAATATACAATAAAACTGATCAAGCTGTACACCTCGAATGTGTGCAATTTATTGCATTAACATTGATAATAAAACTGAAAAATTACAAAGACCAAAAGAAACAAAGGAAAAAACATTACAGAGGACTGGAAGAATTTTTCAACTTTTGTGTTAAAGATGAGAGCTGGGATGATGTTTACATTCATAATTTCATACTTTCAAAGTCAAACCTAAAAAGCATTCAATAAACAATTTCCTGGTTTGTTAGGTGATATCCGAGGTTATCCAGGTGTTGGGAGACATCAGTGGTCTCAAGGGTAATCTTTCTGATAAGGAAGTGCCATCAGGGATGGTGATGGTGCAGTTGCAGTTTTCTTCTTAGACCACTTCTCTGGCATGATTTAACTTTAGACCACTGGCTTCAGAGCTTCTCCAGCCTTCCCAACAATTCTGTAAGTTACTTAGTATCCTTTAATAGAACCATTTCTTGCTTAACATAACAAGAGTGAATTCTGTTGATTGCAACCAAATGCCTTGACCAATATAAACTCCAGGGGGAAAATGCAAAAAATGACACATTTTGCAGAAAAATTGAATTTGTTTTTCTATTTTTATTTGTTTTTTGGGGGTGATGGGTGAGTGGATGGATTATTAATTTGCTCAGCTAAACAATTAATCAAAAGCCTAAAAGACATTTATCTGTTCTGTACCTCCTCACTTTTTTTTTTTTTTAGTGTTTCTTTATTGCTTTACATGGAAATCTTTATTGAGATTAAAATAGAGACCTGTGGGTGGAATGCTCACTAGATTTTCCATGAAAAGATTTTGGGTGCTCAAAGTATAATGATTTGGGGAGCAGTGGAAAGGTGGCAGGAATAGATTAACATAAATATAAGTGATATTAATAATGATATAAATAAAATAGATGAACATAAATGGTGACAAACTTTGACATTTTTTATTGCTGCTTTCAGATCATGTTGGATGTGATAGGTCTGTTGAATACCACAGACCAATTGTTATGCAAATTAGGTTTCATTTGATTGGAAAATTTTGCTTAAAGAGGTAAAATGATTTTCAGATCAAATTGTCATTTTAAGGATGATGCCTCTGGGGAACAGGTACTCTTAGTGAAAAACAGAGCTATGTGTACTGACATAGAAAAGTATCTGTGACAAGTTGTTGAAAGGAAGAAGTAAGATAAAAAGTAATATGGATGGTATAATCCCATTTGTGTGTGTGTATAAACATATGTAAACATAATGCAATTATATTATTTATTCATTAGATATATTGAATCAGAAAGCAGTGCATCAGGCACAGTGAAAGGCAGGAGTGAGGAACTTACTGGAAACAGAAAGCTTGAATAAAAGTTTTTATGGTGAAAAATAAGAAGTTTCTCTCAAGCCTCTTTTTGCCACTACGCTCTATTAATGGCTGTCAGATATATGTATCTCAGTCAGAAGATTAAACATCAGCTCCTAAGGAAAGACTTATGGTTGACCTTTGGGGAGTCTCCTAAAGAAAAGTCTGCATTTCTGCTTGATTGCCCAAAACAAGCATATAGTGGTTAACAAAAGCTTTCGTCAACTTTTTACTATCCCAATCCTTTTTTAAAATTTTTATTAATCAATATTTTTTATTATGATTTTGTGGGGTACAGTTAAGGGTTAGGTGTACAATTACGTTTCATTCAGGCACCCTGTTGATAAGAGGTGTTTCCCCATCCCCAGACAGATATTTGCTACTGTTAATCCCATCCCCTCTCCCTCCATATTTTCCCAGTACCGTCAGTCACTTTCTTATAGTATTACATTTACTATCCCATTCTTAAATGTCTAATAGACAGATTGCTACACATTTGAGGAAAGTCTCCAACAGAGACCAAAACAACATAGATAACTAAGAAATCCAGAAAAACAAATTTAAAAATAAGAAAAGGTAAAAAAAACAACACTTTGTAATATCTTTTGATGGAAAAGATTCATAAAACCAGAACAGAATAATACTTAAAAATCAGAAAAGAAGTAAGAACTAATTTAAAAATGTGATAGAAATATTAAAAAATTTTTTTTTTTTTTTTAGTTGGAGTCTCACTCTGTTGCCCAGACTGGAGTGCAGTGGCCACTCCCGGCCACCCCAGCCTCGACCTGCTGGGCTCTGGCGATCCTTCTGCCTCAGCCTTCCAAGTAGCTGGAACTACAGGCGTGCGCTACCATGCCTGGCTAATTTTTTATTTTATTGTAGAGATGAGGTCTCGCCAAGTTGCCCAGGCGGGTCTCGAACCCACAGGCTCAGGCAATCCACTCACCTCAGCCTCCCAAAGCGCGGGATTACATGCTGAGCCACTGAGCCCGGCTATATTTAAAATAGTAATTGAAGGCCAACAAGACAAAAATTGAAGAAAATTCTCAGAAAATAGAACAAGACAAAGAAATGTAAGGTAGGAGATAAATGAAAGAAAACTAGAGGTTTAATTCAAGAAGCTGGCACCTAAGTTTGAAAAGAGAGAACACAGAAAACAGCAGGGTAGAAGTTACAAAAGACAAAGAAAGTTTTTCCAAACTGAAGGTCATGAATCTAAGGATTGGAAATTGCCTTTGAGTGTCCTGCAACTGGAAAAAAAAAAAATAAAAAAGTCACATGATAGAATATGATCCTGAAATTACAGAACAAGAGAATTAAAAAATAAAAGATCCTAAGTGCTTTCAAGAGGGGGAAAAAGACAGAGCATATCAAAGGTTCAGGAGTGAGAATGGCAACTGACTTTTGAACAGCAACAGTAGAAGGTAGAAAACTATGGAAAAATGAGTTCAAAATTCTGAATAATACTATTTCAACTTAGAATTATTCATTCAGTCAGACTATCAGTTAGGTGCAAAGAGAGAATACAGAACTTTTTGGTATGCAAATTTTCAAGAGGCATGTTTTTCATGTACACTTTCCTAAGTTATTTGCAAATATGCTTAAGTGAAGGAAGAAATGAACCAGAGAGAAAGACAGGTGATACAGGTGATATGTGGGAGGGAGCTCAAGGAGTTCCTCAGATAATAGCTAAGGATGAACCTCAGTTTGAATGCTGGGATCCACTAGTACAGATCAGAGGAAGAGGATGGAAAGTTCCAGCAGGTCTGTCTTCAATGAAATGAAATGAATTTGATAATTCAATGATGTGGAAAATGTTGATTCAAGGGATTTTGTATTTCTTGTAAAGAATTTGGAAAGAGAGAAAGGTATGTAGAAAATCAAGCAAGCAAGCAAACAAACAAATGAACCAAAAAGATGTGAATATTAACTTCAGGACAAACAAAAAGCCCCAACTTTATTATAAGAGAAATGAAATTATGATTTTCTCCTTGTCTGATTATGGCAGAAGAGACAACATAGATCTTCCAGGAGATCTGCTTTTCATTAGCTAAAAGGTTAATACTGCCACAGATTCCCACACATGAAACTTCCTGCCTTCTTTCAGTAGTTGGTAGTCGAGTGTCTTCATTGGCTCATGTTACTGTGAGCCAGCTGGTGTTTGAAAGTCTCAATTCAGTATTTTAGGGGTATCAATGTATGACGTATGAAAGCATGGATCATATGCAAGATGCTTATTGCATGAAAATTAAGGATGGTCTCTAAAAATACCACTAACATCTATAGAGCCTTTACTGCATATCAAATTCTTTTCTTGTTTTATATCCATTGACCCTTATCTTTTATCAGCTTCATTTTACAGATGATAAAATGGAGACTCATAAAGGTTAGGCAGCTCTCTCAGAGTGTTAGGGTTTGGATGAAAATACAGGCAGTATAGTTATAGAACCTGTGTTCTTGATTGCTACTCTTTTTATTCAACACATAACTAGAGAAACGCTGAAGAGGATAACAACTTAGAAAATCAGCAAGGATAGAAGGCTCTTCTGGTGGAGGTAGTGGTAGAGTAAAGTGAACCAAAGCCAATCTGCAGAAATCAGAAGGGATAGGAAGCTGACCTTTTAGTCCACATGCATGAATTTAGAATTAATGAGATTTTGTCAGCAATTCATTTAATTTAGGGTGCTGACAAACTTCTTCACTGAAGAAGTCAGGAACATTGGTGTCAAAATGGACCTTTTTTCTGAGAATCTCTCCTTTCATCCTTTTTGTGTATTTTTAATATCATTTATTTCCCTCTCATTCCCTTTAATCACCCATCAGGCTTTATATTACAAGCAGAGAAACCCAGGCCTGTTTTCTCTTGTTTGAACTTTCCTTCACTTAATATTTGCCCCTGGGAGTCTTGGCAACCAGGCATGATAAAGGCAACCTGGAGGCAAAGAAGACCTGATTCCCCCTTCCACCCCCAGCCTCATTAAATATGATGCAGTTCCTACCAAGAGGTCTGGGGGCGGAGGCTGTGTGGGCAAAAGACACAGCTTCCAAATGTTCTTGTAAATATTCATAAAAACATGTCAGTGTTGCTAAACCCACAGCAAACGATAATCATCTATCCCCCTACACCCTGCATCTTTTTGCTGTTAATCCTTTTGTCTGCTTTGAATTCCTTCCCACAATTGCTTCTCCCCCATCCTGTGTTTTTGAATGACTGCCAGACACCCTAACCCTGGCCTTTATAGCCCTTCAAGCGAGTCTATGGTATGCTTTTCAAACCAGTAGTGGTCTGCTGCCAGCTAGGGATGTGACTGACATACACCATCCCAGGGATGTTGCTTCTTATCATCTTGGTTCCTTGCTCTTGGGGAACACAACAATTATTCTGCCCAGAAACTGATGGGGATTTCTGAGCAACCTGGCACATCTGAAACGTTTTTCTGACTCATTGAGCTGGCATATACTGCTAGATCAGCACTGGCCCTGTTCCACACAGCCTGTCACCAACAGTGGGTGTTGTTGTAAGCACTAGTTTTGATTGTGGCAAGATGGGCTCTGTGACTCTCCTCTTGTTCTGTTGAGTTCAGAAAAGGCATCTGGTCTCCATTCACATTACATTTGACAAGAGTCCAAAACCTAAATGAATGTTGCTAATAAAGAACTGTAAGGAAAAAACATGTTGAGAACTACTGAGTGTATTCAACACACATCAAGCTTTGGAGCAGGGGGAAGGGAGGGAAGTGAATGCACTGGATTAGGATCACCAGTTGGAGGGCTGCAGCCTCTTCTTGGCTCCATCCATGAACTGTGCCTCAGTTTGCCTTCTTTAAAATGAGGCTGTTCAGAAAGTGATTTATGATACAGAAGATACTGCCTGTAACCTTGCGTATGTTTAACTCTGCTGTTGCTCAACGACGTTTCAAATGAGCCAGTAAGGGCTGAACAACCACTCTGTGTCTAAGTCAGTGGTGGCTAAGGAGTGGCTTTAACTCCTGCATGATCTCTACTGGCTTACTCCCTCCAAATTCTTTGATGTGAATAAATGGCGTACTCTCCACTTTTTGTATAGTACATGCAAACACAGCTTGTCTTCCCTTCCCTTTCTTAGGCAAATCTCTTGCATGACAGGCTCCATCTTGGTGTCTCCTTCCTGGAGGACCTAAGCAGTACTGAAGGAGAGTTTACTTCTAAATGAAATTAGTTGAAGGAAGCTAAAAAACATTAAGCTGTGAAACTAAATGGAACTAAATGTCAGTGAAGTCCCATTGAACAATGATTATGTCATGGGACATTCTCTAAATAGGAGCTGTCTGCAAAATGTACGCACAACCAGGTAACTAAACGAGGAAATTCTTGAAAGAATGTTTTAAGTTTTAGAACAGTTACATTTTTACAGCTAAAGTTGTTCTTTTAGGTAATGTTTAGCTAACATAAAATAGTAAAATCTAGATTATCTAAGGTTATTCTGATAAAATCATATTGTTTATGTATACGAAATATTATCTGTCTTTGTGTTGACTAACATAGAGGGCATATGCCTTTCTCGTTAAAAAGTGGTGTCACACAAATAAGAAAATATTCCCACTGGAATATATATGTATTTGAGTTGAGGTCTCACTCTATCATCCAGGCTAGGGTGCAATGGCACAATCACAGTTTACTGTAGCCTTGACCTCCTGGGCCCAGGCAATCGTTCTGTCTCAGCCTCCCAAATAGCTGTAACTACAGGTACACCCAGCTAATGTTTTGTAGAGATGAGTTCTGGCCATGTTACCCGGGCTGTTCTTGAACTCCTGAGCTCAAACATCCTGCTTCCTTGGCCTCTCAAAATGCTGGGATTATGGGTGTGATCTACCATGCCTGGCCCCTGCTGGATATTTTTAACTGCTTTGTCCAGAGAAGATTCCTAAAGTCTTAATTTCTGCAGAAATATTATGATGCAGGGAGCTTATATTTTAAGATTGTTTAGTTTTCATCTGTGACCTTAAGACCTTAACCAGTCCAGAGTAACAAAAACTATGCACTAGAAAGTGAATACAAACTACAAATAATCTAATGTTGTTTTCGGTGGATTATTCTGTGGTAGATAATCATGTCTAAAGTTTTGTCTTCTCCTCAAGTAAAACACAGGATCATGAATTCAGAGTTGAAATTTATCAAGCAAATAACTGGTATACAGTATTGTTGGAATACACAATAAAGTAATAGCCTATTATTTGGGGCTATACTATATACTATAGAAGGCTGCCCTATTTTTGAAGATTGAAAGACCTGTGCTTGCATCTTGCCATGTTTATTACCACCTATGAATAAGTAAGGATTAAAGCACAACATTCGGAACAGTCCTCAAATCCCTCTGGGTATAAAAAGTCTTAGTTCGAGAAATTGGAAAAGAATACTGGCTGCCTTACAGGGGAGAATAGTGTTGAGTACAATGCACATGTGTTAAGTTTCAGGCATTGGTATACAAACGGAGTGTACATGGGACAGAGCAGGGGTCAAAGGACCTGAGGCTTGTTTGACTCTTGGGGCTACAAGTTAGGAAGGGCAGTTAATAGCAACTTGGAGACAAATCAGGGAGAAAGGAAATTGAAAGATGAATCTCAAATTTGGATGGCTTATTTAGTCAGCCTTAAAACCAGTATTTATTGAGCTCTTATTTATACCTCAACTGTGATAAGAGTTAGAGATATAAAGATGAAATGATGTATTTCTTGCCTTTTAGTGCTGGAACAGAAAACCAAACACTATTATATAATAGAAGACAATAATTGCTATTATTATAAGAGTGCTCAAAAAATTACATGGGAACTTCTGGGGAGTCTCCCTCAACCATAAATTCTCTTTCAACTATCAAATCTCATCTCTCCATCACAGACAAATCTTGACATTTGTTGTCCCCTTTCCTTTGTCTTTCATTCACTCCTCAACTCACTCCATTACATCTTTTGCTTCCAATAATCCACCAAAATCTTTCTCAAGTCCTTCTGCTAAAGTCCACAATAATCTTTAGTTATTTCCTTGACCTCTTCAAGATTTCATTCTCTCTCTCTGACCCTCCCCCGCCTCCCGTCTTCTCTCTCTCTCTCTCTCTCTCACAACAGGAATTTACTGCCCAACAGATTTGGAGACTGAAAGTTCAAAATCAAGGTGTTGGTAAGGTCATGCTCCCTCTGAAACCTGCAGGGATAATCCCTCTTTACTTCTTCCTAGCTTCTGGTGTTTTTCTGCCAATCCTTGCAGTTTCTTGACCTGCTTCTGCAGCACTTCAAACTCTACCTCTGTCATGACATGCTGTTCTCCCCTCATATGCCTGTGTCTCTGTGTTAGGATTTGATACTCTCAATTATTCTTTTCGTTTCAAAATATTTTCTTCGGTTGATTTTCCAAGACAGCACATTCTCTCCCACCTTATCGGCTAGTCCTTTGGAGACCATTTTTCTTCTACCCACACCTGAAATATTGGGGTCCCAGAGTTCTTCTGTTATTGTTTGTATCCAAGTTAGTTCCTCACAGTGTTTTTCGTACTTTAATGTTATTTCATTGGCTCTTCTGCCACTGCAAATTTTGTGAGGTTAGAACTACATTATCACAGTATTTCCAGTGCTTAGCATTATATGTAACCTAAAGTTTGCGCTAAATTAATATTTATTGGGTGAATGAATAGTTGAATAAGTATGAGAGTATTAAGAGATAAGTAGGCGTAACAAGAAAGAAAAAGGAGAGAGTTAAAAGATAGGTGATTGAGAGCATTTGAGCAGATAAGTGTTATACTGAGATTTGAAGGTCAAATCGCTTTAGTGGCAATGTGAAGAATAGATTAGAGGAGGGGATTCAGACAGATGATATTGCGGTAATCAGTGAAAAGGGTGATGGTTGTAGAGATGAAGCAAAAGACAATGGTTCAAGGCATAAGTAGAAGGTTTAACCAATAAGCTTTAAAGATGGATTGGTGAAGAGGGTGAGAAGTCTTAGATACCTTGGCTTCCTTCAGCAGTATAGAAATGCACAAGAAAAATCAGTTTGAGAGAAAACTTAGTTTTGGAACCAACGAGTTTCAGGTTCTTAAGTATTCCATTAGGAGTACAGAAGTTAGGTTATATTATAAATTCTAGGAGTTCAGGGGCCATGTTAGTTTAATCACATAGTTCATCCAATATGTTGGTATTTGGTAAATTCCTTTGATGATATTGGTGCAGTACCACATTGTCAATGCTGCATTGCTGTTCTGTTTAGAACTCCTCTGTGCAGAGCCTGTGTGTTTATTTACTTATCCCAATGAGATTTTGACTAGATTGCCCTTTACATGAACATTATCTATTTCTGCAGATTCTGCTTCAAAATTGATTAGTTCTCTGACTCACCCACTGAAATCATCCAACCTATTGAAAAAGCAGAATGGGATGTGGATTATAGGGTTTTAGATAACACCAAGTCCCTAGTGAAAGGTATGTTATTTCATTGCTTTGTTCTGCTTTTGGAAAAGTGTAGCTGTGTTTTCTTTTCTTCAACTGTATAGGTCATAGCAATTTTTTTTTTCCACTGAGAATTACAAGGGATATGGAACTATTTGACTAGAGTCAAATCACAGGCTCACACAGTTGCTAAATACAACTAATCAGAGCCTGGAAAGTACACAGAGCACAATTAGTAGGTTATATTTGGGTCAGTATTAAGGTCACTTATGAGCTACTACAAGTAAAATAGACCTTGTGACTTTCTGTGGGGAAAAATGGAAATATATTTACTCTGTATTATAATACATATGTTGAAATGACTTCACGTAATTTTTGGTAATTTCATGTGTACATGTGTCTGTGTGTATAAGATTACTTAAACAGTAGAGTGACACATTGTGTTATATTCATAATAAGAGTATTAATCTTAGTAACCCGCAATTGCATAAATTTATCCAATGTACCATAATTAGCGTCAGAGCTGATGAAAGAAGATCTTCACTCTTAGTGTGCTTTCTACTAGTAAGGAGGCATTCACTTGGCAGTCTTAAGTTTTCACTATACAATGGTAACAAGTACATTTATGATAGTAGAGCATGTTTATAGTGGGTCTTAGTTCTGCTGACCTGTATAGGCTCCCCTGACCAAGAGAAGCAGCAATGAGAGGAAATAATATTAACTCAATGTGCAAATGTAGGATAGATATGTAGGAATCATTGAAGGCAGTGAGGGTTATCAAATTGGCAATTTACTGGAATGGATGAAAAACAAAGACTGTAAAATCCCCTTCTTCACACATTCCTATAAGCTGATCTTATCCACACCCTCACTGTTTCAACTGTCATTCCTGTGGGAACAGATTTCTCCCCACTTTCTCTCTCTGGCTCAAGTCTTCTCTCTTGAATTCTGAATCCACAAATTCAACTGCCTTGAATTTAAGGCAATTCATCTAAGTCAATGTCTGTCTGAATCTATGATCTTGTTAATGATTTTATCTATATCTCAATGTGTTCAAAGTTAAACTCATTATCTTCTCCCTAAAACCTCCCCCTGTTCCTGCTGAGATTTCTGAGAAGCCAAATGTCCCATTCCAGATATCTTCCTCCTTTCCTATCTCTTCCTCATTCCTGATAACTAAACAAACTATAGAAATCATTCATTTTATTCCGTTCTACTATCACTGTTTTTATTCAGCCCTCATGATTTTTCCCCCCACTGAATGACTCCAACAATCTCTTTTTTTTTTTTTTTTTTTGAGTTGGAGTCTCACTCTGTCGCCCAGACTGGAATGCAGTGGCCGCAGCCTCGACCTGCTGGACTCCGGCCATCCTTCCAAGTAGCTCGCCTAATTTTTTGATTTATTGTAGAGACGAGGCCTTGCCAAGTTACCCAGGTGGGTCTTGAGACCGCGGGCTCAGGCAATCCACTCACCTCAGCCTCCCAAAGCGCGGGATTACAGGCTGAGCCACCGAGCCCGGCTCCAACAATCTCTTAATGGGTCTATCAGCTTCTGATCTTTTCTCATCTTTCTTTCTTCCATTCCTTGTCTGTTTACCAGAGGTTTTTAAAAAAAAATCTGGCCACATAAAGTCCCTCCTTAAAATCTTGCTAACTTCTACTTCTCATGCAAAATAGAGGTCATCAATTATGAACTCAATTTCCTGTCAGCTCTCAAAGTGTGTATTTGTATTTGCACTACACCCATCTTTGCCCCTTCTCAACTTCCTTATTTGGCCTAGGTCAACCTCTGAGCCCATGATCTGTGACTCTTTGCTCTCTGCCTCCTCAGGACTCTCAGGACATCATTTGTAGCCACTCTCTTAATCTTCCACTTCTCTACTGCCCCATTCTCTTTAACACAAAGACATGCACCCGTTTCCCTGATTGTAAACAACAAAAATCACTCCTCAGATACAACAAGACAAAAACGAAACTCACCATTTCTCTACACCATCTGTGGTAAACTGCTTTTTGCTCTTCAAAACTTTGCTCAAGTCGCACTCCTTACCCTCACTCTGTACTCTTATGTTATCTTGCATATTTATCTACCAAACACTTTTCATATCATGCTTAACTTTTTTCTTGCCTGTCTTCTCTATTACATTGTGAGCTTCTTGGGTATAGGAACTGGCATTTTATCATTATTGCTAATTAAGTAGTGAGTGTAAATGCCAAATCACAAACTCGGGTCTGGATACTCTTCTTATTTTTCAAAAATTTCTATTTTAAGTTTTCATTCTGTCAGAATCAAAATTTAATCAATTCAGATTTTCTGCACTGCCACAGATTTCCTCCCTCCCCTTCCCCAGTGAGGTATGTGGGTTCCAGGCAGGTTGTGAAGTATGATGCTGGTGGAGCTGGGATGAGGGATATTCCCAATCCTGAATTGCCCAGGTTGGCATCCCTGAGACTCTCCATTCCCATCTGGCTGCCATTTACTGGTCATTCAAATGGCTACACCCTCCTGATTCAACCACGAACGACTTTGAACTGGTCTCTCTCAACTATGTTTATCTCCTTTCTGTAAGCACGTGAATGGAATTTCTCTTGTTCCCTCTTCTTTCCAGGATTAGGACTGGGACTGAGCAGGGAGCAGGACTTCTTAGGAAATACTAGTGCCTTAGTTTTCTTACCTTCTGTCTCTCTCTCTTTCTCTGCCAAGGAATCAGTTTTTAGATCAAATTGTCTTTGACCTGTGCTCCTAAATCTGCTGCTCTGAGTTGTTCTAGGATTAGGGTTTTAAAACCTCAAAGTCTACTGTATCACTTCTCTTCACCAGAGAGATAAAGATGAGTCTAAGAGGACTACTGAAAAGATGGAAATAAAGTGCTTTGTAAGTAAGCAAAAGTGGGAACAAACTTATCATAAGCAAAATAGGCTCATGAGGGTGTCTATAAAGGTTTTATCAGAAAACCTGTGTAATATCACTGACGTCAAGGCATGACATTTGAATCTTCACATAGGAGTATGAATTATATAGATGTTTTGAGTCAGAGTCTCAGTCTGTCATCCAGAGTGAAGTGCAGTGGCACACTCACTACACTGCCACCCCAGCCTCAACCTGCTGGGCTCTGGTGAACCTTCTGCCTCAGTCTTCCAAGTAGCCGGAACTACAGGAACATGCTACCACACCCAGCTAATTTTTGATTTATTGTAGAGACAAGGTTTTGCCAAGTTGCCCGGGCTGGTCTCGAACCCACGGACTCAGGCAATCCACTCGCCTCGGCCTCCCAAAGTGCTGGGATTACAGGCTGAGCCAGCAAGCCTGGCCACTTCTGATCTTTTCATTGCAAGAAATAAAATGCTTTACTAAAAAACCTCCATAATGATCTCATATGAGAGTATTTCCAAGGAGAAGGGATGATTCTTGGATTGGTTTACAGTATAGCAGTGTCAATGATGATTCAGGCTCTTCCCTCCCCTCCATTCTTCCATCCTGGGTATATTGGCTTCGTTCTCAAATTTGTTTTCTCATGGCCTCAAGATGGCTGCCTGTCTCTTGCTTATCATTTGAGAAGGATATATATCATATTACATTTTTAGGATAAGAAAATAAGACAGTACAAGATCAAATCATAGGTGATATGGTAGTATGTAAACTGTTTCCAACCCCAGCAAATAGGGAAATTAAATGATCAGGTCATTGCCAATAT
Organism: Cephalopachus bancanus; assembly: GCA_027257055.1. NCBI lineage: Eukaryota > Metazoa > Chordata > Mammalia > Primates > Tarsiidae > Cephalopachus > Cephalopachus bancanus. The sequence continues at coordinate 2,010,559 of JAPVLO010000377.1, read as the reverse complement.
AACAAATGATTTTAGCATAAACAATGTGTCTATATTTGTCCTACATTTGAAAGTCATATATGGAGGGTGTTATTTAGTTGGCATACAGAAAACATCTCTACAAAATGCACATATTAATCAACTACTATGTATGCTGTGTGTGTATATCTTGGTAATACATAGTAGTCAACAAAAATCACCAAAGAAAAAGTTTAAAAAAGAGGAAGAATTTGTCCAAGACATAAACCCAAAGCCTAATGCATTAGCAATTCATACTCCTAGGTGAAGATTTAAATGTTATGCCTTGGCGTCAATGATATTATACAGGTTTCCTGATAAAACCTTTATAGGCACCCTCAAGAGCTTACTTTGCTTATGATAAGCTTGTTCCCACTTTTGCTTACTTACAAAGCACTTAATTTCCATCTTTTCAGTAGTCCTCTTAGACTCATCTTTACCTCTCTGGTGATCAACCTATAGGCTGCCAAGGCAGGTCCTGTAGCAGCCAAGATTCAAGGCATCTGGTCTCTTTTCATAATCACATCAAATCCCTGGATAACGATATATTTTACTCCAGAAGGAGGAAATTGTTTATATTTGGCTCCCATCCTTCCTTAGTTTGCATTATAACCAGAAAATTATGCATTCTTGAGTTGAACCAACTCACAAAATAACAAATGAGTAATGATACTTGGCTCTTGTTTTTCTTTTTTAATTTTAAAGGACATAATGTGTGTTATCTTAGAGAATGTCAGTTTGCTGATTCAAATTTGGCCATGTGGTTGAATCCAGCCACCCTTTATAACTCTACCTTCTATATATTTCAAATTTCTTTCACATTCCAAATAGCTTCAGTGAATGCATTTTTCAAGGCCAAAATTGGAATTCCTGCTTGGATTCTTGCTGAAAACGATTCCAACTTCAGAATGAGCTTCTGTAGGCTGTAGGCCATGACCTGTTTTTTGTTTTTTTTTTCATTTTCCAGGAATCTGGGGCAAGTAGGATTCCTACATATTATTTGCCAAAGAGATTGTCTAGCTGAGAATTAATGCATGTATTTTTATAAGGTTTCAAAAATGAGCTCCTAATATTTTCCTTTGTCAATCATCTACTTATTATTTATTAGATTTCTATAGCACCTTTTCTCCAAAGAGCTCAATGTATCTTAAACACATGCTACAATGCACTTTAAATAGGTGTTGCTGAATTGGGCATTATATGTGAGAAATACTGCTAAAATTATGAATACCAACTGTAAATCATTGAAAGAATAAAAGCAAATTTTCAGCATCACTTAAAAATTATATATGTACAAATATATATGTGTGTATATGTATATATATTATTTATTTATTTATTTATTTATTTATTTATTTATTTATTTATTTTTATTTAACAGGCCTGTTAGCCTTGTCAGAACCTCTCTCCAAAAGAATTGCAGGGTTGGCTTTGAAACAGTGAACGTTACCTATAAATACAGGCACTTAACCGGTATTTGAAATGTTATGCAGCTTTCATGTTTGCAAAGGTTCTGATGCTTCCCTCGATTTCCAGAAATACAACAACCATTTCCATCTAAATGTCAAGTGACGGGCCCAATAGGCCTTGGATGTTTATTAGGTTGGATGTTCAGGGCTCCCAACTCTTCTGCAGTTAATATGCTATTTATTTTCTTTGCTTTTTGCCATCAGTGTTGACTGAGCACAAGGGAACTATCATCAATGAGCTCCTGTCCCCTGGACCACAGAGGGAGGAGAGCCTGAGGGTGATGGAAGCAATTACTATGCCCTCTCTTCTCGCTAGAGAAAAATAAGCACATTATAATCTTTAAGTTAGAGGCAATTCAAAAAGTCAGAGGCAGGCAATGCCATCTAATTTAGAGACATTTTCTCTTTCTTTGCTATAAAATACCACTCCCTCTCCGAACTACAACAATAATAAAAGAAACCATACAATCAAAGAACCAACTCTGACCTCCCCATCCTAGATATCCCAAATTGTGGGCTTCAGTTGCATTCTGCCCTTTTCTTTTCTCCCTTCTCCTTTTTACTTGGGTGGATTGCTTTCAGTTGGAGCAGTCTTCATTCCACATGAGCTTTGAAATCATATCCCTGGATCTGTATAGAACGGCAGTGGTTCAAGGTATTAGTAGCAGCCTTCCATGGTAATGCGGTCATTAGATCATTATGACTATTCTAAGGTTCTGCCTGTGAGCATGGCATGAATTTTATATTTGGAAATAAAATCCTCCCGGGATACCACAAAGCTGCACGCCGGCCTTGCCCCCTCTCACAGGCCGTTAGGATTGGCTGCCCTGCCTTGGTCTTGTGTTACGCAGGAATGAGTCCTGCCGTGTTTGTTTCACATAAAAACCCCTTCAATTTGTTTATAATGATCTGAATGATATTATTAGGTGAACAAAGCCTCTCAATGGTGACATTTATTAACCAGTCATATCATCTGTGTTTAAATCTCACATTACTTTTCAGGGAAATTGTGTGAACCTAACTCCAGCATAACTTTTCTTCAGGGACCATTGCTTTGTATTGAGTTTGAAATAAAATAGAACATAGAAAGCAGATTTTATTTCCAGGAGAGCATTTCACTTAACAGGTTTAGACTGAGCTAGATTATGCATAGAAGCCCACAGAAAGGCAGATGTTGGAATTCTTCAACCTTGCACTGGCTATATGTCTCTGTCTGCAGGAGCTAGGGAGCAGGGTTCTAAAGAGAGATGTGAGAATTGAAACGAACAGTGCCATGAACGTAGAACAGAGGTGTCAGGGAATGAATGAAAGAAAACCAGGTATATGAAAATGAAGTTTTTGTGTGTGGACTGGGAGAGTGATGGATACGCCATGACTACCTCCATGGGGATGAGTATGCATGTGTGCATCTGTGTGATAATGCTCATTTTCTGGGAAGAAGGTGTGCAGATATCAGTGATTGTGGCTTGGTATGCAGGTGACTTAGAACATGAGGCAATTAGAGCATGGTTGAACAATGATGGGCTGTTTAGTAAAAGCAAGGCACGTGTATATGATTTTGAATGATGATAGAAGGATGTAATTAAGTGATTTTGATTATGGCAATCTTAAGTATTACACAAGAGTAAAAAGAACAGTCTAATTAATCCTCATATACCCATCATTCATCTTCAACAACTAACTCATGACCAATCTTGCTTTATCTTTATTTTCTCTCTCCCCCATTGAGGAAATATTATTTTAATTTAATTATAGAGATGTGGGGTACAAGTGAGGATTAGTTACATGAGTAGGCTGTATGCAGTAGGTGAAGTTTGAGCTGGTAGTGGACCAGGTACACTTTGTGTTGTCATGTGCTCCATACCCTTCTCCCTCCCCACCCCCAGTCCAGTGACTGCTGATCCCTCCCTTGTTCAGAGCCCACTTATGAGTGAGAACATGCGGCATTCAGTTCTTTGTTTCTGTGATAGTTCACTTAGTATGAAGGTCTCCAACTCCATCCAATTTGTAGTGAAGTCCATGATTTTGTTCTTTATGGCTGGGTAATACTCCATCATGTATATGTACCACATTTTTTTTTTTATCTAGTCCACTTTTCGTGTGTAGTAGGGTTGATTCTATGTTTTTGCTATTGCAAATAGCGTGGCAATAAACATGTGTGTGCAGGTGCCTTTTTTTGTAGAATGACTTATGTTTCTCCAGGCATACTCCCAGGAGACAGATTGCTGGATTGTATGGAAAGTCAATTTTTAGTTCTTTTAGGAATCATCACACTACTTTCCATAGAGGTTAACTAGCTTACACTCCCACCAACAGTGTAGAAGCATTATCTTTTCTCTGCATCCATGCCAGCATCTGTCGTTTTTTGACTTCTTAATGATGACCATCCTTACTGGAGTTAGGTGGTATCTCATTGTAGTTTTGATTTGCATTTCTCTGATGATTAGTGAGACTGAACATTTTTCATGTGTCTATTGGCTGTTTGTATGTCATATTTTGAGAAGAGTCTGTCTATGTCCTTTGCCCACTTTTTAATTGGGTTGTTTTTTAGGAAGTTTTATTTTGAAACAAATCCAAGACACTGCATCTTTGTATCCATAACTGCCTTTGTGTATCTATAAAAGATAAAAAATCCTTTAAAAATCATAGTCACATTGCCAGAATCTCATCTATAAAACGAATAATATTATTAATATTATCAAATAGCCAGTTAGCATCCACATTTCTGATTATCTCACTTTTTAATAGTTGATTTGTTCAAATTAGAATGTCAACAAAGTCCTCACATTATAGTTGGTTGTTATGTCTCTTAAGAATCTTTTAATCTGCAAGTTCTCGGATTATCTCACTTTTTTAATAGTTGATTTGTTCAAATCAGAATGTCAACAAAGTCCTCACATTATAGCTGGTTGTTATGTCTCTTAAGAATCTTTTAATCTGCAAGTTCTCCTTCTCCTTCCATTTTTTTCCTTCCTCAATTTGTTGACAAAATTGAGTAAGTTTATCTATAGAGTTTCCCATATTTTAGACTTTGTTGATTGCATCTTTAAAAAAAATATTTTCTATGAATCAGTAGTTAGATTTAGAAACTTGATCTCTTTCAGGTTTGATTATCTGGGAAGAACACTTCATAAGTATTGTGGTATACATATGTCAATAGGCACATGATGTCTGCTTGTCTCTATTTTGGGGGATTTTTGCAGTCACTGATGCTTATTACCTCAATCTATTATTGCATTAAGAGTTTGCAACACGCATGCTTGTAATTCCGGCTACTTGGAAGGCTGAGGCGGAAGGATTGCTGGAGCCCAGTAGGTCGAGGCTGTGGTGGCCGGGAGCGGCCTCTGCACTCCAGTCTGGGCGACAGAGTGAGACTCCAACTCAAAAAAAAAAAAAATAGTTTGCAACATAAGATTTTCTTCATTTCTTTGCTACAATATGTCTATGGAAAGAAGCTTTTTCTCAGCAATGGTTAGAACTTCCTAACATGCATTCATATAAGAGAGGTTGTGTGCTTGATTGCTTCTCATTATTTAGATGGTTCTTCAATATTCTCTAAGATCAATGAGGTTGCTTCTTCTAGTCATTATAAATGTATGGGTTTTAATATTTGATTAATTTTAATCCACAGAAATTATTATGTTGTCATTGATGCTTAAGTTGTCCTGTCTTTGGGAACCTGTTCAAGTTGGCGTCTAAGTTCTTTGACATAGCAGCTTTTGAGAACTTTCTTGCTTTTGGCTTAACTATATACCCCAGACTCAAGTTATACATTTCCTATATAAGACCTGGATTCAATCATTTCCTCAAAAAGCCACAGTTCGTTTTAGTGAGAAATGGGAATTGGGGGTGTTCATGACTTTTGGTTGGTAGAAACGGTATTTTTTTTTTTTTTTTGGTATTAGGACTTGCCAATATTTTTGTAGTATATTATATTTGTTCAGATCACATCTCTTCAGTTTCAAGATTCATAATTGTATCAAGATGCATTGTTTTGCAAAGAACAGAAAATCTGATCCAAGCTGATAAGAAAAATAAGAAAATTTCTTTTTCTATTTCATTTCTTTTTTGTGACTAAAAAGTCCAAAGATTGGATTCAAGTGAGGCTTCCAGTTTATTTTTGCCTTTGCTATACCTTTCTTTTTTTTTAACTTAAAAAAATTTTTCATTTTAAAATTGTGGGTACATTTCAGGGTTGGGTACACAAATATTCACTGTGCAGGTACTCTTGTTGATGAGGTATGCCCCACTTCCCCAGGCAGATTTCCACTACTGTCAATTCCGCCTCCCCGCCCCCTCCACAGTTTCCTGCTACAGTCAATCCTTTTCTTATAGTATTACGGTGTTGTTCAGGGTCCACTTATGAGTGAGAACATGTGATACTCAGATCTTTGTTGCTGTGAAAGATCACTCAGTATTATAGACTCTAATTCCATCCAGGTTGCTGCGAAGTTCATGATTTTATTCTTCTTTATGGCTGTGTAATATTCCATTGTGTATACGTACCACATTTTAAAAATTTTTATTTTTATTTTATTCTATTTATTTATTTATTATTATTTTTTTGAGTTGGAGTCTCACTCTGTTGCCCAGACTGGAGTGCAGTGGCTGCTCCCGGCCACCACAGCCTCGACCTGCTGGGCTCCGGCGATCCTTCCGCCTCAGCCTTCTGAGTAGCCGGAACTACAGGCATGTGCTACCACACCCGGCTGATTTTTTGATTTATTGTAGAGATGAGGTCTCGCTGCCCAGGCAGGTCTCGAACCCGCGGGCTCAGGCAATTCACTCACCTCAGCCTCCCAAAGGCGGGATTACAGGCTGAGCCACCGAGCTGGGCTCACATTTTTTTAAATCCAGTCCTCTTTTGGTGGGCAGCACGGTTGGTTCCATGTTCTTGCTATTGTGAACAATGCTGCGATGCTATACCTTTCTTAATGCTGGCTCCATCCTAAGACCAGTTCTCATGGTCCTGAGATAAATATCATCAGCTCCCAGGACTGCATGTTTCCACATTTAATACTAGCAGCAAAGGGCACCCTTGCCTTTTCTTCCCAGAGAGAACCCTGAGATTTACTCTGAATGGAAATCTACTTATTTATTTATTATTTACTAAAAACTTTTCAGTAGCTTTAAGAGGTACAAATGGTTTTTGGCTATTGGATACATTGCACAGTGACAAGGAAGTCTGGCCTTTATTTATTTATTTTTTATTTCTTGTTTTTTTTTGAGTTGGAGTCTTACTCTGTCGCCCAGACTGGAGTGCAGTGGCTGCTCCGGGCCACCGCAGCCTCGACCTGCTGGACTCAGGCGGTCCTTCCGCCTCAGCCTTCCGAGTAGCCGAATTACAGGCACGTGCTACCATGCCCGGCTAATTTTTTGATTTATTGTAGAGATGAGGGCTCACCAAGTTGCCCAGGCGGGTCTCGAACCTGCGGGCTCAGGCCACCCACTCATCTCAGCCTCCCAAGGCGCAGGATTACAGGCTCAGCCACCGAGCCCGACTGAAGTCTGGCCTTTTAGTGTACCCCCCTCTCCAGTCTGTGTGCGTTGTACCTGATAGGTGATTCTTCATCCCTAACCCCCCTCCCACCTTCCTCCTCTGAGTCTCCAATGTCCATTACACCCAAATGAAAATGTTGATTTAGGTCCTGTGGTCAAGGCAGAGCCAATCACTGATTAGTTGAATGGAATGTGCTGATTGCTTTAACTTACGATTGATGCTTGACTCCTGGAATTGGAGATGATAAGAGCATTCCTTGAACTACCTGAATCTTCAAAAATAAGTTGAGGCTGTTAGGAAGGGAGGCTAGGGACGGAAGATGTGAATACTGGACAGGTCAACAAATATCCACGATTACAGTACACTATTTTTTCTTTCATTTATGCATCTATCAATTAAGCTCTTCATGGCAACCTAGGCACTATTTTAAATCTCAGGGAGGCAAAAAGTAGTAAAATATAATATATAAGCATATTATCCTTCTACAAACCAGGAAAGGAAACTATACAAGGTATTCAAGGTACAGTAGAGTATACAAGGTATCCAAGGTACTACACAACTATTCAAGGTACAAGGGGTACCCTACACTCAAACTGACCAGATCAGCCTGTACTCAGTCAGCATAAGGAAGTAATCATTACTTCTTGGGAAGAGATCCTCCAATGCAAAGATTTTGTAATTCTGTGATTATTTCACGATAGGCTTGTTACTTTTCTTAGAACCTATGGAACAGTCAAACACTGAAACATTATGAATATAATATTCTTTCTCAATGATAGATTTATCAAAAATATTATTTCAGTAAAATCTCTGGGCATGAAGGTGACAGTGATAAAAAGATTGTCAATTGAAATTAAAATTTAAAATAGCCTGATCCACGTTAGTATAAATGGCATGCAAGAAGACTACTGACTAATTTAAAATCAAATATACCTCCAATTTCTTTTACTAAATACTATTATGAAAGGCTCTAATGATGGTTACCTTTTCTTTTTTGTCAGCTGGTGTGAGAGTCCAATAACAAATTACAATCGCAACTTACTGTATAAAGTAACAACTTTATCTTTTAAACCCATGGAGTGTCACCTAATCATTTTTAAAATCATTAAATGATCTTGTGTTTCTTTCTCAACCTATTTTTCATCATTAAAGTGGTTGCTGCCTGTTAATTGACCATACCCTGCCTTAGTCTCCCATTCACTTATACGACTTAATACAATATTTTGGAGACCGACCGCATTATATTGCAGAAGGCTTATTGTGGTCAAGTTTGTGCTTGAAAAGTCCAGGGTGTTGGTGGTGGCGGGGAGAACAAACAAGCCAACAACCTCAAACCCAGCCCAACCATCTGTGTTATTTGATGGGGCGTTCCTGACTCTGAGCATTAGTTCTGGCTGAGGGTTACCACAGAGTACAATTGTTTATGCTGTGCCACAGTGCAAAGTAGACAATACCACACAATCAAAGCCTTCACACTCAAACAGACATCACACTCCGTAATTATATTTGTCTGACAGATTATTATAATTGTACATGGCAGGTAGTGTAAAGCAGCTCCTTTTTACAGCCTAAATAATGTGGCATATTCTGCATACTCTAAATCAACCTTGCAGAAGGTAAATTATGAAAGCTAAATGCACGTTGAGTGTTTTTATTTACTCTTTCAGTTAGCATCTTATGTGGTGCTAGACAGCAAAAGAGCATTACCTTATTTTGCCTGGTATTATTTCATTTAACACTTTGTTGTGTGAAGTTTCTTTCTGGCTGACAGCTTCTTTTATTTTTGGTATACTCAGGGCAACTCCAGCAAAGATTATATATAATGCCTTTCCCTACACCCAAACTGACCAGATCAACCCATGGTAATTCAGCATAAGGATAAAATGCATTTCTTAAACACACACACACACACACACACACACACACACACACACACACACACCCCAAAACAAAACAACAACAACAACAAACTAGACTGGGTACAGGGTTCACGCCCGTAATCCCAGCACTTTGGGAGACTGAGGTGGAAGGGTTGCCGAGGTGGAAATATTGAGGCCAGCTTAGACAACATAGCAACACCCTGTTTCTTAAAAAAATAAAAATAAAAAATTACTCGATGTGGTGGTGTGCAGCTGTCATCCCAGCTACTTGGGAGGCTGAGGTGGTGAGGTGGGAGGATCATTTGAGCCCAGAAGTTTGAGGCTGCAGTAGACTATGAATGCACCACTGCATTTTAGCCTGGGCAGCACACACAGAGAGATCCTGTCTCTAAAACAAAAACAGAAATAAAAACTAAAGTATGAACCCAATTCTATGGTTCATTTCTTAACAATGAGAATAAACCAGCTTGGAGAAGTAGTCATTTGGTCCTTTGCCAAATCAAAGGGCTTTCTCTGTGTTAGCTTTGTGGATTAAGAGACAAGTCTTGTGAATGAGGTGTCTAGTTCTCTCCATGTCTTATTCTCTTTTCCTTCCAAGCCCATGGAAGGATTACATTTCTCTACCACTTTGCAGTTGGATGAGACCATATTGACTAGTTCTTGCAGTTGGTTGTGGGTGGAAGTGACATATGTCATTTTCAGTACTAGTGTGTACTTAGCAATGTAAGACCCTCTAGCACCCTCCTTCTCTGCTGGTGACTGTGGATATTGCATGTTGCAGAAGGAGCAGCTATTAGCAGGCAGCACCTCTGTCATCTCCAGTCCCTGAGGAACTAAAGCCAATCCCCCGCTGGTTGGCTTCAGATATATGCAGTGAATGAGAAACAACCTTTTTTTGTGTGTGTCAAGCCACTGAGCTTTGGGCTTTTAATTTTTACTTCAGCATCATTTAGCCTATTCTGACTGATACATGACTCTTCAATATTTGATGTGTTTGTGACGGCCACATTTTATATTAGATTTGTCATAGTCTCTACATTGTAATTCTTCTGTTCTCTACATATACTTGATAAAGCAACAAAAAGCTACCACACATTGAATGCGTGATAAGTCTTGGCATTGTACATTGTTCTTTATGTACTTTTTTGGTTAGTCCCCATAAACAGGTACAAAAGAGATAACTCAGGTGAAAGCAGATAAGTGATCTCTCAAGTCCACACAGGAGCACAGTTCAAAACCAGTCCTGTCTAGCTCCAAAATGTATACTTGTTTCCATTTTACTATACTCATGTTATAAATAATAAATATATATGTTTATATATACATAATATATATATAAATATACTCATGTTATAAATAATAATAAATAACTCATGTTATTTATTACCTTAAACTACAAAATAAATTAAAAAGTAAATTTTTCTATATTTCCCCAAATTTTATAGTATTCTGTTTATTCATTCCTTCTTTCATATTTTCATTTAATTACCTGTCTAGCTCTACTCAGGATGACTGGATTTGAATCTTATCCCTGTCACTACAAACTGTTATTTTAGAAATTTCACTTAATCTCCATTTTCCTATTTGTAAAAGAGGATTATAATATCACTTATCTCATGGGAATGTTGTGAATGTTAAATAGATAAATAAATTTAGAGTAGTACCTGACATGCGTAGGGTTTAGGCTAGGGCCAAGACTGGGATGCAAAATTTAAGGAGATACTTGCACAGTCTGAGAGTCAGTGCCTCCTTAACTTTTGTTCCCTAGGGTTTCTCTTGTCTTACTCTAGAGCTGATTCTGGTTGAGCATTATTATTCGTTTGCTTTTGTACACTTTATTGTGAAAAGGCATTCCTAAGCATTTTGGTATGCACAACAATGGGGATAATTAGAATTTTGACCCTCTGAGTTTTTGTGAGGATCACATGAGATAATTTACATAAAGAGCTTAGTATGGTGTGTGGACCTAGTAGATAATAAATGTAACTTTTTTAAAGGAGGGTGATGGACTAGGTAACCTGTAACGTTACCTTCCAGCTCTCAATATCTGTATTCTCAGTTAGAACTACCCAGTTAAAATGTTGTAATTACTAATAGCTGCCTTGAAGAAAGGTGGCACCAACATTTAGCAGCGTGACTCTGTGGGGGGTGGGGGTGGGATCATTACAGAATAGAAAGAAAACATGTTCTCAGTCTTTAGGGGCTCACAATCAGGCTGAAAAAAGGCAGGTGAATAAGTAAGACATATTCTCATACATATGTAACAACACTATCTATATCCAAATACACTTTCCATGGGGAATGGCATGCTGTTGAGATGGAACTCTTTGGAAAGCTGCTTTTCCTTCCAACCAGTCAGGAAAGATTTTTGAGGCCAGCTTTGAGTGTTCGTTCTTTGAAGCGCTCAGTAGGAGAAGGCCATTGTTTAGTCTGATGGGAGTTTGGGAGGATGTTTGAAGGCTGGGAGGTAGGATGGGAGCCTTAGTTTTAGAGCTGAATCAGTGAAGAACTGAGAAGGTAAAGGATGATATAAAATGAAATGATGAAATAAAGGAACCCATAGCATGGGAGGTATTAGATGATTCTTGATGCACAGAGCCTAAAACGTCATAAGAGAGATGATAGCACCCTTGAAGATTATTAATGTAACTGTTCATCTGCTCATCTCACTTATCAAGATGAGCCTCTTGCATAACTGATATCTAAGGATCATAGAAGCACAGAATTCCTGAATACCCTGGGGATTTGGCCCAGACTGGTAAAATTACTTGTCAAGAGAGATTCCTTAGAATTTCTTGTTGTCCATTGATCAGTCAAGCTGAAAAAGATCCACTCACTGCTCAAAAGTAGAATGACATTTTAATTTACTTTTTGTTTTATTTTAAAGTTTTGGGGTACAAGTCAGGATGGGGCACATAAGTGGTTTTGGTACAGGTGAATTTTTGGGCTTCCCATTGGTTCTCACTTCATCTGGATTAGGATGAGGCACCCTTATTGATGTCATGTGCTCCCGTCCTTCCCCCGCTGGCAGTGTCCCACTACTGCCAATCCCATGTTTGTAGTATTATGATAGGTGTTCAGGGTCTATTTACGAGTTCTTTGTTTCTGTGAGAGGTCACTGAGTAAGACAAATTTAAAATCCATCCAAATTGTTGTAAAGTCCGTATGTTTGTCCTTCTTTATGGCTATGTAGTATTCCATTGTGTATATACACCACATTTTGAAAAATCCAGTCAACTTTCAATGGGCAGCATGGTTGGTTCTATGTTTCTGCTATTGTGAATAGAGCTGCAACAAACATGCATATGCAGGTATCTTTTTAGTAGAATGATTTGAGTTCCTCTGGGTATATTCCCAGAAGGGGGATTGCTGAGTTTTATGGAAGGTCAATTTCTAGTTCTTTTAGAAATTGACACATTGTTTTCCATTGACGTTGAATTAGATGGCACTCCCACCAACAGTGTGAAAGCATTCCCTTTTCTTTACGTCCTTGGCAGCATCTGTTGTTTTTTGTTTTATTATGATGGCCATTCTTACTGGAGTTAGGTGGTATCTCGTTGTAATTTTGATACGCATTTCTCTGATGATTAGTGAGGCTTAGTACTTTTTCATGTGTCTGTTGGCTGCTTGTATGTCTTCTTTTGAGAAATGTCTATTCATGTCTTTTGCCCACTTTTTAATGGGGCTATTTGTTTTTTTCCTTTCAGCATATTTGAGTTTCTTGTAGATCCTGGATGTTAGGCCTTTGTCAGATATATAATTGGCAAATATTTTTTTTCCCGTTCTGTGGGCTGTCTCTCCACTCTCTTGATTTTTTTTTTAATGCTTCGCAGAAACTTTTCAATTTGATGAGGTCCCACTCATCTATCTAATCTCTTATGAATTACATTGTGATATTTGAGGAAAACGTAAACATTTTCTTGTGGTTTTGACTTTGAAGTAAAGACATACCCAATGTAGATTCTGAAATATTTCTGACTTGGCATGGTGGCATTTGCAAGTTATACAGTAGATGTTCAGTAAATATTTGTTGAATGAGAAAACAAATAAGTAAAAATTGTCTTTGGATTAGGTGAAAATAATTGTGAAGTGCGTCTTTTTAAATTTATTTTTTATTTTATTTTAAAGATGAGGGGCACAATTCGGGATTAGGTATATAAGTGGTCATCTTTCAGGTAAAATTTGGGCCTCCCTTTGGTCCCCACTTTGCCTGGTTTGAGATCAGGTACCCTTATTGATGTTGTGTTCTCTCCCTCCCCACCCCGTCAGTATCCCACTATAGCCTATCCTTTTCCTATAGTAATATGGTAAATGTTCAGGGTCTGCTTATGAGTAAAAACATGTTCTTTGTTTTTGTAATAGATCACTGAGTATGATAGACTCTAAATCCATCCAAGTTACTGTGAAGTCCCTAAGTTTGTCCTTCTTTATGGCTGTGTAATATTCCATTGTGTGTATGTACCACGTTTTTAAAATCCAGTCCAGATGGACAGCACGGTTGGTTCCACGTTTTTGCAATTATGAATAGTGCTGTAATAAACATATGCGTGCAGATATCTTTTTTTATAGAATGATTTGAGTTCATCCAGCTATATTCCCAGTAGGGGGATTGTTGTTTCATATGGAAGGTCAATGTCCAGTTCTTTTAGAAATCATCACACAGTTTTCAAAAGAGGTTGCACTAGCTTGCATTCTCACCATCAGTGTAGAACCGTTCCCTTTTCTCTGTATCTTTGCCAGCATATCTTGTTGTTGTATTAATGGTGGTCATTCTTACTGGAGTTAGGTGGTATCTCATTGTGGTTTTGATTTGCATTTCTCTGATGATTAGTGAGGCTTAGTACTTTTTCATGTGTCTGTTAGTTGCCTATATATTTTCTGTTGAGAAGCGTCTATTCATGTCTTTTGTCCATTTTTAAAATGAGGCTGTTTGTTTTTTTTCCTTTCGGCACTTTTGACTTCCTTATAGATCCTAGATGTTAGGCCTTTGTCAGATCTACAGTTGGTAAATATATTTTCCCATTCTGTAGACTGTCTCCCTGTTCTTTTGATGGTTTCTTTTGCTTTGCAGAAGCTTTTCAGTTGGATGAGGTCCCACTTGTCTATCTTATCTTTTATGGCATGGGCACTTGGGGTTTTGATCAGGAAGTGGTTGCCAGTTCCAATTTCCATAAGAGTGTCTCCTGAATTTTCTAAGATTCTTGTAGGTTGAGGTTTTACCTTTAGGTCTTTGGTCCATTTAGAGTTGATTTTTGTGTATGGTGGTAGGTAGGGGTACTGTTTCAATCTTCTGCATGTGGTTGGCTAGTTTTCCCAGCACCATTTACTGAATAGGGTCACTTCTCTCTAGTGATTATTGGTGGAGGCTTTGTTGAAGATGAGTTGGTTGAGAAATTGAGGTTTTGCTTCTGGAATCTCTATCCTGTTCCATTGGTCCATGTGCCTATTCTTATACCAATACCAGGCTGTTTTGATTATTGTAGCCTTATAGCAAAGCTTAAAGTCTGGAAGTGTGATACCTCCTGCTTTGTTTCTTTTGCTAAGGGTTGTTTTAGCTATTCATTGTTACTTGTGTTTAGATAGTAAATCCTTTATTGCCATTTCCAGGTCTGAGAAGAATGATGTTGGTAATTTGTTGGATATTGTGTTGAATCTGTAGATTGCCTTTGGTAGAATGGACATCTTGCAGTGTTGATTCTTCCTATCCATGAGCATGGAACATTTTTCCATTTGTTTGTGTCTTTCTTGTGGATTTCTTTGAAAAGTGCTTTGTAGTTTTCATTGTAAAGATCTTTCACCTCTCTAGTTAGGAAGATGCTGAGACATTTCATTTTTTGTGGCTATTGTGAATGTGATTGTGTTTTTTTATTTGGTTCTCTGCCTGCTTGTTGTTGTTGTATAAAGAATGCAGCTGTCTTTTGCACATTTATTTTGTCCCCGAAAATTTGCCTAAGTCCTTTATCAGTGCAAGCAGATTTTTGACAGATTCTCTTGGGTTTTTGAGGCATAAGATCATATCATTAGCAATCATCAGTATCCTATTTGGATACCCCTGATTTTCTTCTCTTGTGTAACTGCTCTAGCTAGGACTTCCAACACAGTGTTGAACACGAGGGGTGAGAGTGGGCAACCTTGTCTTGTTCCGGTTTTCAGGAGAAATGTTTCCAGTTTCTGTCTGTTTAGCAATATGCTACCTGTTGGTTTATCATAGATGGTACTTACTATTTTGAGGTATTTTCCTCCTATGCCTAGGTGTTTGAAGGTTTTTATAAAGAAGAGATGCTGGATTTTATCAAAAGCTTTTTCTGCATCTAATGAGATAATCATGTGGTTCTTGTTTTTACATCTGTTGATGTATTTAATTACTTTTATGATCTTGCAGTTGTTGAACCAGCCCTGCATCCTGGGGGTGAAGTCTGCTTGCTCATGGTGGATGATTTTTGAGATGTGTTGTTGGATCAGATTTGCTAGAACCTTGTTGAGAATTTTTTATCTATGTTCATTAGGATTATTGGCCTGTAGTTCTCTTTCTTTGTTGGATCTTTTTCAGTGTGGGTATCAGTGTGTTGCTAGCTTTGTAGAATGACTTGGGGTGAATGCTGTCTTTCTCAATTGCCTGAAATACTTTCAATAGGATTGATGTTAGCTCCTCCTTGTGTTTTGCAGAATTCCACTGGAAAGCCATCTTGTCTGGGTTTTTTTTTTTAATTTTTTATGATGGAATCAATTTCCTGGGTTGTTACTGGTCTATTTAGTGTCTCAACGCCTTCTTGTTTCAACCTTGGAAGGTTGTGTGATGTCAGAAAGTCCTCCATTTCTTTTAAGTTATCAAGTTTGTTTCCATACGATGTACATAGTAATATCTGATAATCTTTTGTGTTTTGTTGGGTTCAGCTGTGATTTGATCTTTTGCATTTTTGATTGTGTTTATTTGAGCATTTTTCTCTCTTTTTCTTGGTCCTTCTATCTAGGGGTCCATCAATCTTATTTATTCTTCCAAAGAACCACCTTTGTTGATTTTTTCTATGTTTCTTTTGCATTCTATGACCCAAATTTGGGCTTTTACTTTAGTGATTTGAATTCTTCTTCTAAAGTTAGGATTTTGGTGGTCTTATCTTTCCAGCTCCTTGTGCAGTTCTTCTTAAGTGTGTGTTATTTCATATTTATTCTAAGCATGTTGTTAATTGATGTAGATGCGATTATTTTCAGAAGTTTTATTTTGAGGTGTGTGTGTATGTGTGACACGCCCTTAAAGTTAAATAGAAGTCAATGAGAAAGTCTGAGTCACTTAATTCACAAAAGAGTTAGAGGCTTTAGGAGCTGCAAAATGTCTTGTCAGGAGTGGGGGATGGTCAAGTTTTGGTATTCAAAATGAATTTGCAGGACTTGATGTAAGTTCATTACCATTTTAGTTAGGTTATGGAGGCACCTAAATAGCCAACCATAGGCAGCATAGTGTTCCTTAATGGAATTTTTTTAAAATTTAGTTTTTATTTCTTTGCAATCCAACTAGACATGGAAGGGAATAAGTAAAATATGGAACCCAAAGAATTGTAGTGAGAACACAAAGATTACAGGTATACTGCGAGAAATGGGATGGAGGCGGTGCTCTCCTGAGCTACAGAAGGAATGATCTGGTAGTTTAAGATAAAACAAATCAAATTTCTTAGAGTTTTCCACAGTCAGTAATGGTGATCTTCTCGCTGGTCTTGCCATTCTTGGACCCAAATCCTTCCACGGCTTGCACAACATTCATGCCCTCTTTCACCTTGCCAAAAACCACATGCTTGCCATCCAACCATTCAGTCTTAGTAGTGCAGATAAAAAACTGGGAACCGTTTGTGTTGGGTCCAGCATTTGCCATGGACAAGATGCTGGGACCTGTATGCTTCAAGATGAAGTTCTCATCATCAAATTTCGCCCCATAGATGAACTTGCCACCAATGCCGTTATGGCGTGTAAAGGCACATAAACCCTGGAATAATTCTGTGATAGCAGGAACCCTTATAACCGAATCCTTTCTCTCTAGTGCTCAGAGCATGAAAGTTTTCTGCTGTCTTTGGAAATTTGTCTCCAAACAGCTCGAAGGAGGTGCGGCCCAAGGGCTCGCCGTCCACGACGGTGTCAAAGAACACAGTGGGATTGGTCATACTGATGGGCTCAAGGCAGCGGTGTCTGCAAAGTCTTAATGGAATATTATATAGCTATTAAAGTATTACCGTAGCTGGAGCATATTTAATCACAGGAAAAGATGCTAATAAGACATTAAGTGAAAAAAGAATTTGAAAATCAGTATGTGTCAGGTGAATCAATTAAAATACACACAGAAAAAGCCTAGAGTAATAAGATCTGAAATCAATAAAAAGAGTCATTTCTGAGTGATAGAACCGTAAATTTCTTCATGCTTGTGTGTATTTTTCTTTTTTACAAAGAACTCATATTTTAAAAAAATGTTGTTAAGTTATTTCTTAAAATAGAGCCCCCAAAGACTTGTTGAGATTAGATACACTACTCTTTCTTTATTTCTATATTGAGTCAATGTCAACCTCCAGCTGCCTTTGAACTTAGATTTACCTCTCTTGGATTCTCTCTCTTGCTTGTACATGGATTTTCTGTCTCCTGCTATTTTAATATAGCCCTCGACCACTTAGCCATGGAAATATCTTTGGTTCTATGAATATTCATGAATGTAATTCATAGTTGTCCCACTCTGCTCCATAGTCTTCTAAAGGATGAGGACAGTTTCTGAAATGATAAGGCCACATGGCCAGTGAGAATAATACCCTTGTTGATGGATGAGATACAAGATTGGAAGATCAGAGAGAAGGTTATTATAGGGTTTCATTTCAGAACTAACCAGTGCCTGTAGAAAGGTCAAATTAGGCTACTTAGCATTTTAAAGAAAATGATTTGATTTGTTTGCTTAATACAGTGCAAGTACCACTGTCAACACATATAGTGTTTTAACATTGTGAACTTATTAAAATAGTACATCTGTGGAGAACATTCAAATCTTCACACAATTGTGCTTGAACTTAATGTACAAGAGAAAACAGGCAATGGTAATAACATCATACAACACTGGAGACAATTTCTCAGCCTGCAGGTACAAAAAAACATTACTGATTGCCCAAGCTTTGTGCCAACTCCTTTTTATCTGTCTGCTTGCTGTTTTTCATTCAAATTATGACACCTTTTCCTGCAAGATAAATTAACAGGTTTTTTTTTCTAGTCTTAAGTTTAGATCATTCGAAAAGCTTAACATAAAGTAGAGTCATTAGGCTTTGGTTACAGGCCAAATTTAGGCAAAGCAGATACAAAAATACTCCATGTAAAATAAAAATTCAAATGTGGGATGCATGCTTGGAACTGCCTGATTGCTGTATTTATGAGGGCCTGGAGGTTTGTTTTTTTTTTTTTTTGAGTTGGAGTCTCACTCTGTCGCCCAGACTGGAGTGCAGTGGCCGCTCCCGGCCACCGCAGCCTCGACCTGCTGGGCTCCGGCGATCCTTCCGCCTCAGCCTTCCAAGTAGCTGGAATTACAGGCATGCGCTACCACGCCCGGCTGATTTTTTGATTTATTGTAGAGATGAGGTCTCGCTGCCCAGGCGGGTCTCGAACCCGCGGGCTCAGGCAATCCACTCACCTCAGCCTCCCAAAGGCGCGGGATTACAGGCTGAGCCACCGAGCCCGGCTCGGAGGTTTGTTTTAATTTCTTCTTGCATTCACGAATCCCTGTTTTTATTTTATTTAGTTGTTTTGCAGTTTTTTTCCTCTTACATGGGGGTTTGTATTTGGCTTTAACTTTCCCTTCCTGGTTTTTTTTTTTAATGAGGAAATTAATTTTTTTGTATCACTCATTAGAGAATTTTTTTGAAAGGTAAAAGGTGTCTCTGCTCTTGAGTAACTACTAATTGATCTAAGGCAGAAGTTGCATCTTACTTTGAAGAGATATAGGTGAGCATCTTGCTTTGGAGGTAGAGGATGCAGAACGTGATAGAAGAAAGTTGGTACATAGTGACAGTCTACAGCCCAAATGTTTTTATTTAAGAGGCACAGAGCCCCACATAATCATGACTTTCCAACAAGCATTGCCTTGAAGGTGAAACTGGGGAAGGGGAAACATGGGAGGTGAATGATATCCTGTGTGGAAGATACCTCAGTACTTTTTCTGACATCGTGGTCAGATATGCTGTTATTTCCCCAATATTATAAGGGGTCCATCTGTGAATTAACACCTACTATTAAATATCTACTATGGGCAATCATATGTATATAACAGCAAGATGCACGGTCCTGCTTTCAGTGTTTCTAATCCATGTATGTTAATATCACACCATTATATAGGACTTTTCAGATTTCCTCATCTGATCTTCACAATAATCCTAAATGTAAGTAAAGCAGAAACAATGATTTTCCATCTATAACTGATAAAATTGGGTCTCAGATCCTCAGTGGTTGAGGATTACACAGCTAGTAAGTGGCAGAGTCGGGACCTGATGCCACATCACTTGATTTTGAGTCCTGCTAGCTTAAATAGTTCCTTTCTCATGTGGAATGGAATTAGACCATGTTGAATTGCTCACTGCTGGTGCCTTCCGAGTTTAGACGGCTTTCTTCCACTCTATACCAATTATACTACGGAGAAGGTGAGGTGAAGTGGGAGGGAGGGTAGTTTCATAAACGTAAATACTTAAAAACATATATGCATTTTATCTGATTTTTAAATAGTCCTACTCTGTACAGCTGATCCTACCAATTAGGAAGTACTGAGGTGAACGTTTTCATGAGAAATAACAATCAAAGGCAGGGTGCAATTAGTGCCTGAGTGTCTATTACTTGAGTAACAGACAATCAGAAGACTATGAATTTAGGGACTACGAATATCATCTCTAACTCAAGTGATCAGGAAAGTCTTTGAGAATATGTTGGGCCATAATGATGGCTAAGAGGAAGGCATGATTCAGGGAGTTCTCAAGAGTGAGAGAAGTTTAACCATATTTTCTTCTAGGTGTCAACAGTGACTAACTGTTTGGCCTTAGGCAGGTTTTACAGTCTCTTTGAGGTTCGATTTTCTCATCGATAAAATCAGGATAAAGTATCCATCTCACTGGGAAGTGGGGATTAAATAAGAAAACAGATGTACATGCCTAGTTTAGTGCCTGCTACAACAGCAGCTTTCCACATAGAGTTCTCCTTCCCTTCTCAAATTCTAAACAAATAAATTTTTTCTATTTATAGAAAAACTTTATACTCTTTCCCACTTTGGCAAGGATATCTTTATCTCTTCTGTGGAGTTCTGTCCATCCTTTGAGGCCTCTGTTACAAGTTACAACCTCTAAAAAGTCTTGATGCTTCTCTCCTGGCGTGTAATTTTGTGCCATTCTGGCTCTCACTTCACTTTGTCCAGGGTTGCATTCTGTCCTGTCTCCTATTCACAAGCTTTTCTTTACATCCCTGCAATGCCTGGCACAGGTCCTTGCTTTTATTAGCCTCTGAACAAGTTTTGGGCAAACCGAATTCAAGTCTGATGTTCCCTTTGAGTCTGGCATGGAGGCTTCTAAGTTAGTTCACTAGAGTTGTGGACTTGCTCCAATCACTTGGGATTTCTTTCTAATCTGTAACAGTTACACTAATCGGATTTAAAACTGACTGAACACTTTTATTATAGCCTGCCAGAGGTATGCATTAAAATTTAACACTGTTTCCTCTTTGAACAGAAAGAAAGTACTTATGGTGTGATTATATAGGATTAGAATTTTTCATTAAAAAGGGTTTTAAACACTTCGGCAAGTAAAAGGCAGAATCCTATTTAATGAGTTTTTAAAGGTAGTGAAAGTAAGCAAAGTTTAACAGAACTGTTTTTCCTTCCTAAACATAAAGCCCCTCTTTCACTGCGATGTACCCCTGCACACATCACAGCCTCACCTCTTGTAAAGGGGTGCTATTTGGACAGAGCAACAGAAGACAAAGCGTATTTTAAAAGGAAGGAGAGATTATACAGAAACCTAAGAGCAGATCAGAATGCTTCACAGCTTTGAGTACGGAGAATATCTGAATTATAACTGAAGTGATTTTATAAACTCGACACTTTGAATTGAGGAAGGGACTTTATGATTTGTGATCATCTTAAGAGGCTTAAAGCCAGCATTCCTAAAGAAAGTTAAAGGTCCAGGGATTTGAAGGCATTTATTGAGGTTTGAAGTCATCTGTCAGTGTGGCTCACAGAGGCAGATGAATGCCTGGGACCTTCCCTGGGAAGCCTGGTTCTTATGGAGGTTGGCAGATGTGGTGCCACCTAATACTGTCCCGATGGCCACGTGCAAATGCAGAAGCTGCAGAATACAAAGCCCAGGTCTCTGAAAACAGGAAATCTAGCCAAAATATTTAACCAAGTAATTTTATCATGGCCTTTGAAATGGCTATGGTATGCATTTTAGTTGGGTTCAGGAGCACACGTATACCAAATAAAGGGCTTGGGCTGAAATAAATCTACCTCAGATCTGTTTCCCCAGCAAGATCTAAAGAGTCAATTTTCTAAGCATTTCTGAAATGGGAGTTGTTGGAATTGGAGTAAGGCAGCTCAGTGGCCACAGTTTAAGTTCTCTTTGATGTGAACTTTGATAGGAACAGAGTGGCTATTGGAAATGTTGTGTGTACATTCTCGTTTATGGCTAATTAGAAGTATTTTTTTTTTTTCTGGATTTGGGGAAATGTGTCATAAGTGTCAGTACATTGTAGTGAACAGTTCATAAGAACTGGCACAAAAGTCATGTGTATTTACACTTGGAAGCAAACTTTGATGAAGACAGTTTCATAATTGCTGTGTATATATTCTCATTTATAACTAATTAAAAGTATTTTTTAATCTGGTAGCTAGGAAATGTGACATGAATGTCAGCAACATGTACTATACTAACAGTTGCATTTCAATTAAGAAAAAAACAAAGATCACCAATGTAAACTTCTGTGCTTCTTGAAGAATTGGGTGACCAGAAAGCTGGGAAGATAATCTTTAAACCAGAAAGGACACTGTGGGGCAGGGGGATATTTGCCAGGCCTACTCTGTCCCACCAGGATCCAAGTGAAATCTTTGAGGCTGTTTTATTCTTTTCTTCTTCTACTTTCCTCCTTCTATTTTCTCCTTTCTTCTTTCCCACACCCTTTCCCTTTTCTTCTTCCCTCTTTTCCTCCCCACCCCCTCTATCTCTTCTTCCTTCTCCTCCCACGACTGCAGTGAGGCATATCACCTCTCCCTGCCAAACTAAAGACTATAGCATCTAAGCCTTTCAGGTTTTACATTTTTGCAATAAATTGTTTAAAAAAAATCATAGTAGCTAACTGTTGTACAGCATTTGCTATATGCCAGGAACTATTCTGAAAGATTTACCTATATTTTCCATTTAATTTTCTTATTAACCCAGTAAAATAGGTACTATATTATTATTACCAAGGTTATACAGCCGTAAGTGACAGAGGCAGAATTTAACTGTGGATGTCTGGCTCCAGAGTCTGTAGTTTTAACCAGTATGTTAAACTGCTTCCTTAGTCTTTGTTTTTATTTGTATTGCTTTAAAGTTTTGCTAATTATATAATCAATCTATGCTTATTGTAAAATTTAAAACAAGGACGGTATGTAGAAGAAAGTAAAAACTTACCTGAAATCCTAAATTCCAGACATAATTAAAGTTAGCATGTTGGTGATAATTCTTTATTTATTTGTTATAGGCACATATTCATGGATGTATGATTTTACATGAATGGAACCATATCATCATGCCATATTGTGGTATTATTTTGAGGCCCTTTTTTGTCTTTGTTTTACTAACTTCCTCCTCTCCATTCCCAGACCCCTAACCACATTTAACAAACTAATAATGCATCTTTTTAAAGCTTATAATTAAAAATAAGCTCTTATATATGTATATCTGTATATATATAGATATAGGGCTGTTTTGGAAGATCTTTTTTTGTGAAAAATGGAATCATGGACATATACTCTACTCTGCATCTTGCTTTTCTTACCTAACAATATGTCATGGAAATTTCTCACATCAATTGGATTGATTTATCTCACTCTTCTTAATAGTTACATATTTCGACCAGACTCAGTGGCTCAGACGTAATCCCAGCAATTTGGGAGGCCGAGACGAGCGGATTGCCTGAGGCTGAGGGTTTGAGACCAGCCCTGGCAACTTGGCGAGGCCTCGTCTCTACAATAAATGAAAAATTAGCTAGGCATGGTAGCGCGCGCATGTAGTTCCAGCTACGTGGAAGGCTGAGGCGGAAAGATCGCGGAGTCCAGCATACCGACGCTGAGGTGGCCGTGAGCTTGCCACTGCACTCCAGCCTGGACGATGGAGTGAGATTCCAACTCAAAAAACAAAGTTACATATTTCATTGTATGCTCAATTTTAAGTACTCCTTTAACAACAAAATTCTGCCTGTTTAATATTGTCCTATACCGTTTTTAGCTTGGTTTTCCTCCTACAGCAGACCCCGAGACTAGGGCCTGCATGCATGCAGTTCATTAGGGATGTGATCTCAGGCATCGGGCCTGAGGGATTGTGGAAGAGAAACAAGAGTAGGCAGGAAAGTCAGTGCAAACGTGCTTCACTGAGTTGGTCCTTGCTGTGAGCCACTGGGTTCGTCCTGTATGAGGCGCCTGGAACGAGCCGCAGAGTTCTTTGGCCCAGAGAAGGAAGGAAACAGCGCTTATCCTCTTGACCGCATCCCGCATGGTCAGGACTTGCTCTTTGGGGCCGTCCCCAGCGCGGACAGGCTGCGCCTGCGCAGTTCGGCGCTGCGTCTTCCCAGGCCTGGGAGGGGTGCGGAGACGTGAAGGAGGCTGTTGCCGAGGCAGGTGTGTTATGGCTTCCCCTGTGCCGGGCTGGACACCGCAACACTGGGTGGAGTAAAAAGTGGCCTGAAAAAAGTGAGGAGGCATCAGATACGGAGAGTAATACCTGCTCTCCTCTGGCTTTCTCCATCCTGGGGACCCACTGCTTTTATGCAAGGGACTAGCTCTTATGCTTTGCGGTGGCAGTAACAATGTTAATAATGTACCTCGTCTTGAAGCAGCAACGCTGTATCAGGTGTTCTATAAGAATGTTCTATACGTATGTCCCCAGTCTTTACAACAATTACATGGGGTAAACACAAGACGAAAGTGAGACCCAGAGAGTTGTTGAGGGAGAGACCATTTGTACTGTGTTCTCTTAGTGTTTTTTTTTTTTTTTTTGCCTGGCGCTAAAAAGGATATTCAGTCTATACTTGTGCCAAATCACACCCCCAATACACGGCAAGTCTGGCAATCAAACCCCAAACCGCCAAATCCTTGGGGGCGTCTTCTATTGAACCAGTGGTCTCATTTTCCTTATTTCTTTCTCCTGGGTTGTTTTTAATTCATCTCATTTCCATAAAAGTATATTATGGATTGAAAAAAAGTGAATTCTCATTATGTTTCCAAAATATAATCTCCTAGAGTATATACAATCATTTTGAGTATACATGAAAACACATTAATTAAATAGAAGAATGAAATTATATTTGGAAAAGATTAACTACAAGAGCCTACCTTTATTGTCTTTCACCATAACTGTTAGGCCTTCCAATAAATGATTTGTTTCCTTATTCACCTGGGAGCAGGGTTTTCTATGTGTTTCTTCTGAAGTGATTTACCTTCTGGCTGTTGAAAATTATGTGGTAACTGAGGAAATTAAAGGGAAAAATAAAGCGTGGGCTCAGTGTGCTTAGCTTAGGCCTGGGTTCCAACTGGTCCACGAATTAGGAGATGCTGATACGCCAATAGATTAATCTTTCATTAACAACGTGCTATCAGTTGGGAAGACTTACTCCCAGGGCAGCACACTAATGATTGTCTTGCAGAAATGGTCTTGTCACAAATTAAGAGTTATTTGGAGAAGGCAGCACGCTCTTCCTGTGCTTGAATGCATTGAGTTGGTCTAGTCGGAGCAGCCTGCCAAGTGTAAATGGATATGAATATCTAGGAGCCTTAAGAGCTGCAGTGATCTATCCTAGACACCTGTGTACCTATATCAGCCATCTATTGCTTGTAACCCACTACTACAAAACAGCTACCATTTAATTAAATCTTACAATTGTGCGGGTCAGGCATTCAGACAATTCTGTTTTATGTGATTTAATTGGCATCATGTGGTGGCATTTGGCTGGTTTCTGGTCTGGTCTGGAGGCTCCAAGAGAGCTTTATTCACGTTTGGTCCCTTGCTAGGCTCAACTGGGCCTTTATCCCTTTTCATGTAATCCCAGTGGTTTCTCCATCAGGGTAGTTGGACTTCTTACAGGTGGCATAGAAGAGGAAGTAGAGGCTGCCAGTCTCTTAAGGTCTGAGCCTCAGCATGAACTTAGCATGACTTCTACTGTATTCTGTTGGTTAGAGCAGTTACAGAGCCTTTCTTTTGATGGGAGATGTGTCAAAGGATTTAGCACCATCTTTAATCTGCCTTCATCTATCTTCCCCCGCATGGTTAAGATGTAGGCAGAGGGAAGAAGGAAAATATCAGGAAAAGCAATCCCAGACAGACTCCTGGCCTGGTCTGTCTCATCCTGGAGGGAGAAGTGGAGGACCTGGGCACACAGGTAAGCTCAAGGAGTAGATTTAACTTGGGAGATAAAGCACCCGAGTGCACATCTGTCAGCCTCCTATTGTGTTTTCCTCTGCAATGTTAAAGTATAGTGGGCTGAGATTTCCCAAGGCGAGAAGGCTGTGATTCATTTCTTTAACCTGAGAGGTCGTGTGGTCTCTTTGCGGCACCTGTAGCGAGCAGCTGGCAAGCAGGAATGTGGCCACATGCCTTCAGGAAGAGCTTTCTGTCACAAAGCAGTGAACAACCTGAACTTCATCATCCAAGGAGGAATTGTTTCAGGGTGTGAGGAGGGAGAGGGTCAGTAGCACAGGATAAAAACACCAGTGTCTTCCTTTTAAGAGTGAGTATGGGATTTAAGGATGAATTTAAGGATGAATTCTACTATTTTGCTTCAAGATCAGTTTGTATCAAAAGATATAAACAGCTCATGTTTGTAATCCCAGTGCTTTGGGAGACCAAGGAGGAAGAATTGCTTGAGGCCAGCAGTTCGAGACCAGCCTGGGCAACATAGTGAGTGCCCATCTCCATTATTATTATTATTATATAATAATAATATAATAATAATAATAATAATAGTACCTGGGCACAGTGGCACATGCCTGTATTCCTAGTTATTCAGGAGGCTGGCGTGGAAAGATCATCTGAGCCCAGGAGGTTGAGGCTGCAGTGAGTTAGGATGGTACCATCACACTGACCTATAGAGAAGGACCCTGTCTCTCTTTAAAAAAAAAGAGAAGAACAGAAAATATTAACTTAAGTCAAAGATGTCATCTCAGCATGATTGGTGCAAAAATGCCATTACCCAGTTTTCTGATATAAAACTCATCATGGCATTAGGGACTAGAATGTGGACACTGGGAGTCAAATTGCCTGAGATTGATTACCATCTTCCAAAGTTGCAGCCGTGAAATTCTTTGGTTTCTTCATTTTGAAAATGGGAGTAATAATAATAATAATAAATACTCTCTTCATAGGACTGATGTAAGGATTAAATGAGATGACATGTAGAAAACCCTTAGCACCATGCCTGATGTTTATTAAGGGGCCAACACACAGAGAGGGTTCAATAAATGTCAGATTTTATCACCATTATTATAGCAATAACCCCCATCCTGGCGGTGGAACACAAGGGCGCTGGTGACCTGAAGAAAGGGAGGGGCTGAAATTCAAGTAAGACTTCTCATTCCTCTCTCTCTGGTAATATGCACTGGGGTATAATGTGATCTACAAACTCTTCTGTCTGTTGACATGCCAGCAAATGATATGTCTCTCTGATCTACTTAGGTTTTCAGGCTTAATGTAAGGGCCCAGGTGCTGGAGGCTCAGAGCAGAGAGAGAGCTGGGGGCTGTTCTGGCCTTTACAAACCACTGCACCCTCTAATAAATAAAGCATTCACTCAGAGGGTCTGAGAGCTGGGGAGCCACATTGCGTGCAAATCCAGATCAGTGGCTGAGCTTCTTCCAGGTTGAAGTTAATCATAACTGACATGTTAGAGTAAAACTACTTTATAAAATCAATATTAAATTTACAACCTTTGACATCCTGGGACATCAAAGATAAAGGGGAAATAAGCCATGGAATAAACAGTCCTCCAGCTATGCCAGCTGCTCATGGAGACAGGGAGATGTGGGAAGCCAGGAGACCAAACCGTACACTGTTAGTCTTGTTTTTGTACCAACGTCTCAACATCAATAAAAACATTAAAAAAAAATCACACAGACGTTTACACACAGAGAAGAAAGGGAAACAACAAGGAGAGCTCCACCAAACTAGCATACCCTCAGAACCATTCCAAAGTGAAGCGGCTGGATTCTTTCTCTGACAGTGAGGCTTGATTTCCCTGGGCAATGGGATGCTGCAATCACGGCAGACATCACTTTGTGAGCTGGCAAATCCCTTGCCGAGGACCCTAACCTATCTGGCTAGGATCCATGCTCTGACAGAAGTCTACTTCTCTGTAGTGAGTCCTCCCTTTACTCAAAGGGACCCAAATGTAGCAGGAGACTATTGGAAGCAGAGTAAAACCACAAAGGTCACCACAAGGTGACAATGTATTTTTCTGAGTGCTCCTCAGGGGGTACTGACTCTCAGCTGCTGCTGTATCGGGTGGGATTCTTATCGCTGGAAAGGGGGCTTTAATTTTGACCTATAGAAGCAGAATTGCCTTAGTCCTGTCAGGAGGAGTCTGTCTGGGACAGAAGACTCTGCAGCATCCAGTATGGGCAGGATACTGAAGGACCTTCTAAGACCCTGGCATCCAGAAGCATTTTGTCCCGAGGACTAGTCAGAGAAGTGTGTCACCTCTGTAGTGGGCCTGAGCACCTTGAGTTCGTTAGATAAATCAGCAAACACTTTAGGAAAGACAGCAGGGGAAGGCAGAGCTGGGATGCTTTGCTGGTTTAAATAGACTCTTCCCTAGAAAGTTCTACAGTTCTCTGGAATTTGCGCCCTGTTTCATCTGCTCTCAGTGTTGTGAAGTCTGAACTTACTAAAATAGATATTTAGTATGGTGCTTCCATCTATGAAACTTTTAAAGGGAATAGTAGCAATTTCATTTTTACCCCCCTCCTCCCCTCCGCCTCTGGGGTTCCCTGTCTCCCATCTAATCCTCTAAAGGGAGTGATTTGAACTTCTGTGCCTTGTGACCATTAGAGGTCATGGTGATATTTTTGGCTAGGCCTTTAGACTTTCTATGGTTGCACGAGCAGAGACAGGCACATTGAGACCAAACCTATCAGTAGCATTTGGTTTTCATTTGCTTCCTGAATGCAAAGCAAAATGTAAGTTTCTCCATTTACAATTCTAGAGAGACCAACTCACTCTAAGCAAGCAGGTCGAAGACTAGGAAATACATAGCTGTCGCAGATCTCATTGTTGTGTGAGTGTGCCGAAACCAGTGTGGTATGATGATTGAGAAAAACAAACGCCCGCTTGAGCCTGGTCTGTGTAGAATGAGAAAAATTACCTCAAGTACATAAAGTGATTTTGCTCCTTTGGTTAGGATGTAAACTCCGTGAATTTCAGGAATCATGTCTAGCACATACAATGTGCCTACTGATGATTCTTTTCTTCTTCATTTTTGGTGAATACATGAATTAGTGCTTCCTTGATAAATTGTGGGAGGAAATGAATACTTATTTAGGGCTTAATCTGTGTCAGGCACTGTGGTAGGCCTCTACTTATACTTTCTTAGAATACCCCTGTATTGATTTTTTTTAGGCTATAACAAATTACCACAAATTTAGAGCTTAAAACAACAATTGGGCATGGGAGCAGAGCCTTCTAGATACAAAGATGGTTACTGCTTATTCTGCTTGCTTGAAGAAAATAATAGAAAAGTAATAGAAAAGTGAAAAAAGATTGGTGTAAAACTTAAAAGAAAAAATTAGTATGGAGTATTTGGTTATAACATGAAATCATTAGGGAACACACTTGGTTGCATTAAAAAAAAGGTAGTTTGGGGTTTCTGTGGGTTTGATGGGATCCTTAGCCAGAGATTAGGTAGGAAGGTACCCTAATAGCTGATGCTTGACTCCCTTTCCTTTTTTATAAGGACGAAAAATAAAAACCAACCTTCCTGAATTTCATTTTCTGGTGCTGATAGGACAGAACAACAATGACATACCACAAAAAGTTAGGATAAGATTTACATGTGAACCAGATGGTTCCCATCTCATCTCATTGAATTGTTATTTTTTGAAGGGTTCCTTTTTGTGGATTACAAAGAGAATGTAATCACTTTAGAAATCCCCAGTGAGTTTCATAATGAACCCTACTTACATTGTGTTGACACTAATAGTAACTATAACCATGATCTTCAAATCCCCATGTAGGAGGCAGGTTTATTGAAATTATAACATGGACCGGTAATTCATTTTAAAACATACTTTTAAAAACGAGTTTTATGCTGACCAAAAGCCCATTTAAACCAGCTTCATTTACAAATATGAAATGCTATATTATAATGAGATCAGTGTAGTTTAACTCATGAAAAATAACATTTTGCTGACAAGTTTTGCCCAGTTTAGTTTTATATCAAATTAAGAAACTAAGTAAACCAAACATTTATATGACTGGCTCATACTGTGAAAAAAATGTGATCACAGCTTCATATCACAAAACTATTAAGTTCTGCTCAAGTAATTTCCTCTCAATGTTTCCTTTCCTCATTTAAGGTTTCCTTCCTAACCAAAAAGCATCAGCTTAGGAAGCATAAATGACTGAAGTATTAACACTCTCAGGAAAAAAAAATGATTGCCTTTCAGAATGGGAGAAAAATATCTCACCAACCTACCTTACCAAGGTAAACAGTTATAAAGGAACAGGAACAGAGTGTTTTGGGGGTTGTTGTTATATTCTTTTCTAGTATTTTGATTTTTGACTTTGAAGTTTCTTTAAAATTAATCCTTTAAAATAATTTCCAGCAGTGCGCAATTCAGCAAATTCAGAGAACAAAGTAGCCAGGTGATTTTATCTTTGAAGATCGAGTTTAGACTAATGGACCGTATTGAAGTAACTTTTGCTATTTTGAGTATAATAAATTATAACCCGCATATGGTTCAGTTAGCATTTCTGTGAATAAACCTAACAGTTCCCTGTCTGCAATCTTTGCTTAATTTTGGTCTGCCTGGTTCATTATCACTATATCTCTGAATAGGAATGCAATTTTGAAATTTTATCTATATTTAAAAATTATATATTTATTCATACATACATGTGATGATTTGTTAGGTGAGATTGATGTGTTATAAGGTGGCAAATGAATAATGGCCCTCTTTCACATGCCAGGCATAGAAAATCTTTTCCACTGAGTTTGGACTAAGTCTCAGTGTTCTTAACACATTGCTCTAGGTAGCCATTGACAATTAGTTGAAGTAGGCATTTGAGTTAAAACTTTCATCATCAGGACTGGTTCACAAATTGAACCTGCTTTAGATATCTTCTGCAGAAGGGGATATCATACAGAAAGTTAAGTGCTTACAGAATTCCTAGAAGGGCTGGGGGAGCTGGCCTTACGCCTGACCTCCAGGAATAACTTCTAGAACACTACAGAAATGAGACCCTGGAAGAACTATTATCTGCTGCAATCAGAAATAGAAGAAATCAGGAGCCTACAAATAAAAATTCTGTAGTTCCAGAACACACTGCTGTAGGTATAATCCAGGGATGAAAAAGCTGGGATCAGGAAACCACCAGTACCTTCCCTGGCTCTCAGAGGAATCCAGAATATGGCTGCTGTGACCTCGGATGAAACTGCTTCTTTTTTCTTTCTTTCTTTCTTTTTTTTTGAGTTTGGGTCTCACTCTGTCGTCCAGGCTGGAGTTCAGTGGCAGCCTTGACATCCTGAGCTCAGGTAATCCTTTCACCTCAGCCTCCCAACTAGCAGGGACTACAGGCATGCACCATCACACTCGGCTAGCTATGAGGTCTTGCTGTCTTGCCTAGGCTGGGTCTTGAACTCCTGAGCTCAGGCAATTCTCCCGCTTAGCCTCTTAAAGTGCTGGGATTATAGGTATGAGCTACCACGCCCAGCCTTGCGGATTTTTTTTTTGATTATATCATTCAACTTATTTAATGAGTATCTTCAGTATACACCCTGCTAGGTGTCAGGGATAGAAAAGAGAAGAACAGCAAATGATATCTTTTAATAAAAAAAATTTTTTTTAATGGAGTAATAATAATTATACATATGCATGGGGTACATAGTAATGTTTCGATACATGTAGTATGTAGTGATTAGTTCAGGGTAATTAGCATATCTGTCATTTGAAACATTTATCATTTCTTTGTGCAACTGCCTCTTGACATCTAGAAAACAGGAAATTGGACACTGGAAACAAAATAGGTAAATCTCACGCTATGATGTTCTTGCTCAAATTTAATTGGGGAAACCTAATTTGCACCCCAAATTTGGACTTCAAGGAAACCTGGGAGGTGAGAACTAAAATAAAATACAAAATAGGGAAATATATATGACTGTATTCACCAAATATTATAGATATAGGCATAAAATGTGTTCTTAACCTGAAGTTGGCAGCCACATCTATATCTTCTTGAGAAAGATATTGATTCAGTGGTAAGCAAAAGCATGCAAGTACAGCTCTGGAAGCATTTTGGCTGTAATCGATCTGTTCTGACCCTGTGAGTAAGATATCTAACTTCTCTTTAAGTATCCTTACTTTTATGTACTAATATCTTTCATTTGTACGGTACCTCACAGAATACGGAATACTTAATTCTCAAGGCATCCCTATAAGTACGTGTGGCAGGACTGGAATAGTTAAATGACATGTTTAAGTCATGAGTGGAATACAAATCCAGGCCTTTGAACTCTCAATAAAATTGTTTTCTACTACACTAGAGGAGATCAATATTCTTTTCTTAGAGGAGTATTAGTACCAATAATTTGTAACCAAGTCTCTCATGCATCTAGAAAATATAAAATGCCTGAAAACAAATACTCATAGCAGCACAATTCGATACACTCAATGTTAAGAATTTAATTTCATCTTTAGAACCTTATATACCTGGCAGAAGGATAGTTGTATGGCTTTTGCAACTTTGATATGTGAGTTTTAATCTATTTTACGGAGTAGTGCCTATTTTAAACACTTCAGTTTGATAGCCATTTTAGATCAGCTATTCATGTCTATGGATGTATGTTTTCTAGGAAAAAACGTGTATGTATAAAGAGCATGACCATGAAATTATAATTTTCCATAATCACTCTCACTGTAGTAAGCTCACTTCCATATTTGTGTCCATATACAACCATTTCTAACAAGGCTGCTTCAAACAACCATCTCCTATCCTGCCTTCTCTCTTTGCTGTCATCTTGCAAAGCTTCTGTGGTTTCCTGTCACCTGCCACGTATCAGAAGACCCAACTGCATTTTAGTAGGTTTTACCATGTAATATTACTTTGTCACACACTTTGCCTTGTAAGGTAAACATGTTAAGAATGACTTATTATTCTTTCAAAATGGTTTCCTTCTGGAAGCAGGTAAGGGTGAAAGGAGGCTACCCAGTTTTTCTGATCTTAAACTATTTGAAGTGAGAGTGAGATACAGTATTCCTTACGATATCAGACCACCATGAAAAATTATAGAGTTTTTACGCCCAGGGAAGTTAGTACAATAGAGGCAATCTAAAAACTTTTCAGAAGGCAGGACTAGGCCTTGAATATGAAAGGTAAATCATAGAACTGAAAATATTTCTGTGAGCTGAAAAAAGCTATTGAGGTATTTAGGTACTAAAAAAGAGAAAAAATTACATGTTATTTGCTTAAGTTCTTAAACTAATTATCTTGACCCTGTTACTTTCTTCTTCTCTTTATGGGGAAACTTCACCAAAAAAAGGCACTCAATTAAGTTACTTAGAAAAGTTTCTTTGTTTTCATTTTTTCTTCAGTATGAAGAAGCCAGCTTGCTAACGAGTATTCTCTTTTTCGCTCTCTCTTTTAAAAAATCTATGCTGCCTATAAAAAAAAGAAGCAGCATGGCTAAGCTTTAGGTTCGAAGTCATTTACATCCAGGTGGCCTTTAAGTGCCTGACTAATTTAGTTGGTGGAAATGAGATTCTGGAATACAATAAATGGATCAAGGAGTGCTCTCAGGTGGGAGTTTCTGATGGGTTATAAGATCACACAGTGTCCTAGTTTTTGGTCTCTGTTAATAATCTGTTGTGATGTACAGCAGGTTCTGGTATACAGAGTAATTCAAGTGCTCTTCTGTTGGGCATATGGTGCTTTTAAGAACACTCTAAGGGTTGATTTGACTGCTCCGGTTGATAGAGGATGGCACAGTGGGAAGGAAGGGAACATGCTATGGATGGTGCATGGGATTGAGGAGAGGAGGGGATTCATATGAGAGCAGAGCTGCTGAGAAAACAACACACGGTGACTTAATTAGAAAACCAATTTTGCCATTATTTAAGTTGAATTCCTGCAAGCATGACTGTTTCTTATTGCCAAATTAATGCACTTGTATCCCACAAATAATAAATATACACACACATATGTATATTTAAAATATGTATTATGTTATGTGCATGCATACATACATTAAACGGCAAACTCACATGAGACAGCATATGAACAAGATTTAACTCAAGTGACTGCAACTGGAGTTGGGAGGCGATATTTGATATGAGTAAAAAAGAACCAATTCCAGAGAAAAGTTGAGGGACATTTAAAGACAGGGAAAAATAATATATTTTTCTCATAATAGCACCCACAGATCCCATTCACTGGCAAAAGGGGCTGTTTTGTATATAGAATTAACAGGGTATGTTTACACTCAAAGAGTGTTATGCCTCTGGAATTTCTTGTGTTGCAGGAATTTGTGTAATAACAAATAGGATCAGAAATTGTCAAAACAACGGGAGGATGGCTAACCAAATCTGTATTGTTGTAGAAAACCCATATAATTCCAAATTTGAGTAATTGCAGGCAGAGATCTTGAGAACTCCACAATCAGGGTGTCAGTTTTGACATAAAAGTTGACCAGACACCAATCAGTATGAAACAGTGGAAAGTCTCAGGTCCTTACAGGAGCCATTCCTAGCAAAGACTGTTTTGTAAACCATGGCTGTCCAGCATATACATGAACTGTGAGCCAAATTAATCCTGCCTTAAGCTGGGTTGAAGTCTATCTGAAATTTTGAGGAAAAAACAAAACAAAACTGTTTTCCCTAATCACCTAATTTCTTAATCTTAACCATCTGACATGCTCAGCAAAGAGCTTACTGTTGCTGGGTTTCACCCAGAAGGCTTAGATCAATAATTGTAATTAAAGCTGAAGTCATCAGTTATATTCTTGGGAGTTGTTTAAGTTTAAAATGCATACTGTCATATCGTGACACATTATAAATGATTGTGGAATGAAACTAAATCAGCATAAATAAATCTTAGAGACTACTCATGCTTGGGTTGAGTTCAATATTCACTGAACTCACTAATACTAGCTAAATAAGTATGTAAATAAGTAAATGCATGTCATCTACTGTTGAAAATGTGAATGTGCTCCTATCCCGATAGCACAGAGAAGAGAAAAGGGGGAGAATAGAGCTTTATTAAATGCTCCTGATGTACCCAGAATGGCTCTAAGAGTTTTAATACATTTCTTCTTCTAACTCTTCCCAAAAGGCCCTCAGCATGCAGATGATTATTCCTACTTAGATAAGGAACATAAGGCATAGAGTACTTACTTACCTTGACCAAAGTTATACAGTTTGGCACAGCACATAGCCAGCTCTTTGAACTCATGATTCTAAAGTCTGTGTTCTTAGTTATGCCTATATATTATTTCTATCTGCTGCATATGTATATTTATGGATACATTAATTGTTTCTTAAGTCTTTTGTGGCTAATTTATTACTGTAGAGTCAGATCTTTTAAACTACAACCATAATGTAAAAATATGTTACTAATATTAAAATGATGTATAAATAATAGTAATATTTTAATTAAATAATATTTTTGCCCCTTAGGAAACTATAAGTTAAAAGAACTCAACTAAATTATTGTGAGTGATTATTTTAGGGAGGTGGGATATTGGGTGATTTTTAGTTTTTCCTTTTGTGCTGTTTTGAATTTCTTAATTTTCCATGATGATCTTTAGATTATTTTCCTAATCTTAATCAATTCATTTAAAAAATAAAACTCTGAGGTATTGATATAGAGAGCTAATCGACACAGGTGGACCCAAATAGTATTTGTAATACTTTTTGGGACATCATTAGTAAACCAAGAAAGCACACTTTAGTTGAGGAGGGTCCATTTATTTTTGGAGTGTATTAACTCTACTTGGTCAACTTTCTTATTTCCAAAATTCACTTCAAGGACTCTTGTATTCAGTTCAATTCAAAACATGTGCTTGAAACAAACTATGCCGAAAGTGGTAGATGGTAGGTGTGCATTTGGGGCACAATTGTTAATTCAATTGTTATTTCACATCTGAAATAATAATTAGATCTATAAGAGAGACTTGGAAATTATACATATGTTGTATTTCAAGGAGACACTGTATAGTAGAATGGTTGACAGCAAGAGCTCTAGGACCAGATGGTTTAGGTCTAATCTCAGTTCCAGCATTGTTAGGTATAAACTACCATTTATCCCAGATGGACATATGTCATAGTAAGTAAGGAATGAACTAGCTCACAAATTTCTACAAAGAATTGTGTTATATAAAAACTAAATAAAAATCAAATTACTTTTTCACAAATTAATCCTCTTGGCATGAAATTTTTGAAAGCATATTATATATTATCTGTACCTTCCCTCCAGGCAAGGAATGTCTCTACTGGAAGTTTGTCCTGAGCTTCAAGAGGTTGGTTAAAATTATATTTTTCTGTCAGATAATCTAAAATGGTTATGAAACTAAGCTTATACTCTTCTTTCCCTTATTTTATCAGTGGGAGAATGTTGAAAGTTTGTGGGAGGAGAGTACACAGCTAGATGTTTGTCCTTTAAATGTCTTATATATAATAGCTACCAATAATTGAATACTTTACCATGAGCCATTACTAATCAAAGCACTCTTCATGAGTTAATTTCATCTTCTCAATAACCCTATTATATATATATGTGATAATGATATATTATCTTTATTTTACAGATGAGGAAACTAATTTCCAGAAATTAATTATACAATTAGTAAGAGGTGGAGCTGGGTTTAAAATCCAGGCTGTTAAAGGTAAATTCTGATTTTCCTGTCAGATCTATTTGGTTCAACCGTGAATACAAATAACAGGAAAAAATGAGCATAGTTGTGATTTTAGGCAGAGAGGGGTGAGTCTCAAAATATCTAGTGCTCAGGCACTAATTCTAACTCATCAGAATGGATGCCACCTGTGAACAACTGGCATGGCCATGCTGGTGTAAACTATCTGAATATCTGAATGGCTGATATCTGAATATCAGCTCTGAATTTTTAAGGAAAAAGGATGAGTTTGCAAAATATATTACTTAATGTCTTCAAAAAATTGCTTACATTACAAGGTGTTGGGAGCCGGCCGTGGAGGCCTGCCTGAGCATGAGGGATCCCGGCGGGCTGCGGACCTTGAGACCACCTGGCTGGTTCAGGAGCTGAAGGCCCATCCCTCCTCCTTTCTTTGTTGTTTAGCATTACCCACTGGCAGGGACTTTTATGATCTAAGCATGAAGTTCTGAGAATATGACAGGCATGGCTGACTCTAGAGATCCAATGTTCCCGTTTCTCACAGACTGCGGTTTTGGCTTTAAACTTAACACAGTTCAAACTCAGATCACATTTGGGAGCCTTATACATGATACAAGCTTCTTTATAAGTGTTAAAAAATATATTTATAAAATTAGTATATACATTTAGAGGGCTGTTTCCAGCGTTAGATGGTATAGATTATTATCTAGGGTTACCAGAAATGGCCCAGCACAAACTTTGGGCTGGGCCACATTCTTTAGGAACTGGTTTAAGCCATAATTAGGAGTTGTTTATAGTACAGGTAAAATTAGCATGGATAAGAAAGGTATTCAGGATTTTAGTCAGTTATATTGCTTTTGGGAATATAAACCAAGCATGAGGAACAGTGAGATAACTTTGGGATTGTCCTTCCTCATGCTTGGGAAAACGCCTGGTGGGTGGGGGACGCCCCCCATCTACCTGGCTTTGTGTTCACGTAAAAGTCTTGTGATTTGATTGGGATTGTCCTTCCTCATGCCCAAGGAAACACCTGGTGGGTGGGGGATGCGCCTCACCTACCTGGCCTTGTGCTCACGTGAAAGTCTTGTGATTTAACATGTGAAAATTTGGGATAAAAGACTCACGGTTGGTCCCAATAAACGGCTTCTGCTCATTTCACTGAACAGTTGTCTACTTTCTTTCTTTCTTTCTCTTTATATCTATCCCTCCATCTTTCTTTCAATATCTATTCCTACTACAGAATCGGCTTCTGCACTGGACAGAGTCCAGTCTCTTTCTTTCTCCTTATTTCTCCAGAATATTCGCTGACGCTGCCCCACCTTCCAGGGACCCTCTAAATCTCTTTTGAGGGGCTGGCCCCCCATAACAAGGGCTCAGTAAAGATCATATCAAGTCCAGCATATAAGGCAGGTGAGTTCATTCTCCCAACATACACTTTGCTCAACTTTCAGATGCCTACCAGCAAAATGGCATGTTTTAAAGATGGTAGAACTATTTGAAATGTGTTCCTCCCCAAACAGTGCTGCATTCTTTGCTGATACCATGAACTAGTAGTATCCAGGCTTGGGATTATAGAAACAGTCTTGAAGTAGCCTTGCCTTTCTCTTAAATCCATCACATTACGTGTCCAAGAAGAGTTAGAATGGATTGTCATTTGAATTCATTTAATTGATTTGGCATCTGTTTGTAAGTAATAGGATAACGATTTCAATGTTACAATAAAATGAACACTTTTTAGATGTTTAGAGTTCTGACATTTTCACCTTCCAAGTCAGAAAGCACCAACAAACCACAATAATCTACTACTTCTGTTCTGGAATCCAGCAGCCAGAGAAAATGATATTCCTTTACTGTTACCACTTTGTGACTTTTAAAGTCTTAATTTGTAAATTTAGAATGCTTTTTTTTTTTCAGTTAAAATTGCTCTGGGCTTGTGTGCACAATGATCTGGGCTTATCGATGATATAATGTAAGAAAAGCAGCAGACAGCAGAGGAGGTCTGAGGGACTCAACCTAGGCCAAACAGCTCATGGAAGATAAAACATGGTAAACAAAGTTCCCTGGAAGCACAGTTTGATTTTGTCAGGTTCTTGGCACCTGGTTTTTCAATTAATGCTACTTCTTGAGTTTTGAAAGAAATCATACACATTTTTTCTCTAGGAGCACTGAGAGCAAGAACAGTATCACCCGTCTCTAAAAATATTTCCCAGTGGCTAAACTGTTAAGAAAACATGTTTGTGTTCGCATGTCAAAAAGAAATATTTACTATTCAGACTCTGTACTTGAATGTCTTTTTTTTTTTTTTTTTTTTTTGAGTTGGAGTCTCACTCTGTCGCCCAGACTGGAGTGCAGTGGCCGCTCCCGGCCACCGCAGCCTTGACCTGCTGGGCTCCGGCGATCCTTCCGCCTCAGCCTTCCAAGTAGCCAGAATTACAGGCATGCACTACCACACCCGGCTGA
Source organism: Cephalopachus bancanus (assembly GCA_027257055.1). NCBI lineage: Eukaryota > Metazoa > Chordata > Mammalia > Primates > Tarsiidae > Cephalopachus > Cephalopachus bancanus. The sequence goes on along the minus strand of JAPVLO010000377.1, from coordinate 1,971,943 downwards.
TTTTTTGATTTTATTGTAGAGATGAGGTCTCACCGCCCAGGTGGGTCTCGAACCCGTGGGCTCAGGCAATCCACTCACCTCAGCCTCCCAAAGGCGTGGGATTACAGGGTGAGCCACTGAGCCCGGCTATTTTTTTCAGTTTTTTGGGGGAAGAATTTTGTCTCAGTGCCACAGAGCTTTAGAAAAAGGATGATGCATTTCTGAGACACTTAGCATGGAAAATCTGTTGATATAGTTTATATTATTATAACTTCATGTTATATTTGAAACGTTATATACTTCTTTATATATATTTACTTTAAAGACTGGAGTGTGCCAGGGTTTGTGTTAAGTTCTGGGAAACAGGTGGAATGTTCTTCTACAGGCTTATATCTTTACTTGAAAATAAATTTCTGAAGGAACTGAGTAATGGATTTTAAAGTATCATAGCCAAAACTCTTTACGGAACTTTTAAATGACAAAGATCCATTTAATGTGCTTTTTCTCTTATTATGTACTTCCCAGGTCCTTCTTTACCTCATCTTTTTTTGAGGTCAAATTGTGGCAGTGGAGCAAGAAGAATGGGAGGGAGGTTGTGACAAAGATTTGCAAGATTACTTCAACACTCTCTGCATAAATATAGTAATAAGTAGAGAGCCAAAGGTCCAAGGACTGCTTCCTGGGAACCCAGCCATTCTTGTCAAGCAACTCCAGCAAATTCAAAAAACACAAAGTCAGTTAGTTTGAACTGCTTATCAAAGCCACCAGTAACAAGCTTTCAAAACTTTTCTTCCATTCTTGGTTCTTTTCCTGTTTCTCCCTGTCTCTCATTTTTGGGAGGCACTTTTGAGTTGGAAAGGGTTAAAAATACTCAACCAGCTGTATTTTAAAGAGAGAGATGATGATAAAAACAGCCAGAGATTAGGAAAATGATAACTGAAAGAAATGCAATTTGTGAACACTTCTTGGACTTTGAGAGTGATTTTCAGGGAGAAAATAGCCGTGCCAATATTGAGAATAATATTAGTTAAGATTTTGGGAGTTATGCTATATCATGTTTGGAAAACATTGAAAATATTTTTATAAAAAATGAAATACTGTCATTTCATATACTAATATGACAAATACAATCAAATCATTTATTATGGATAGGAATAAATGGCATGTATTCTATTATAAGTATGAGATATACTCTATCTCATAGGGTAATCAAAAAAATTTAAAGACCATAATATGACAATATAAGTCTCACAAAAATAAAGAGCTTAGCTGGAAGCAAGAATCCAGGCTATTTTTGAATGCTATCAATTCAAATTAAAAACAAAAATGAAATGAAGGATTTTTGCTAAAATACCTCCTAACATAGAGAAAATGAATTCACCTCCTCTTTCCTGGCCCATCAGGAACAGGGTAAAGTATTAACTTAGACTTTCACTTCTTTGCCTTTTCCCATCATCTCTTTGAGATGATACCTGAAACTCGATAAGACCTTATAATTAGAGAATGATTTACTGATAGTAAAACACTTTTCATTTCACTAAATAAATGTAAAAATATAAATTCACTAGAACTGATTATTTCACAGATCCTGATGCCAAGCCAGGTCTTTATTTGAATATCTTCAATGAATATTCAAGCTTTGGGGGTTTAACCAAATCCAAACATGTTCTCCATGGTGTTGCATGTTACATTCTGGTGTTTCAGTTAGCATGCTATATGATAAAGAAAATAGAGAAGTCAAGGAAAAACTCAGCAAGAGAAAATAAAAGTATCTACCTGCTGTTCTCTGTATGGTAACAATCTTCAGGATATCTGAACATTATAAAATGTGAAAACAAAATTAGGGTGAGGAAACCCATACAAGGTGGAGCCCTGAGCACAGAACATCATTAAATTCTGACACTTGTTTTCACTTTTATACTCATGTATATCCTGAGTAATGTCATATAGTGCCAATTAACAACCTTTGTTGAATGAATAAATGGGCACACCAGGACACAGAATTGTCTGACTCAGGGAAGCAGCTGTTTGTTGAAACAAATGTCTGGACTATAGGGCAGTAAAGGAAATAAGTGAAGACATAATATCTTTCCCCAAGTTATGCTCTCACCTCTGAGACCTTCTCTTGGATTGTACATTGTCTTGGCTTGCTTTGATTTTTCTCCCCACTTTGCATAACCCCAAAGTACTTGATTTATGCTAGTCATGGTAATGCTGATGCTAAATGTTTATTTTTCCCAAACCATCCATAAATCGACTAGATATTAAGGAAGACTTTATGACATACCAGTTTTGAAATAGCAGGCACATATTAGCCCGAATCTACAAATTACCTGGTAATGAAACTGAACTCTCAATCTTAGGTTTGGAAAAGAATTTGAGAAGCATGAAACGTACCTTTTCATAATGAAGCATTATTATTTCATCTTCTCTTGCCCTGCATTATTTTCCTAACTTGAAAGGACAGCCTTCCATCGCTTCCACACATTTTGCTTTACAGGGTGACAAACTAGGAAGGCAAAGAATTTTCTTGGTGAAGAGTTTGTGCCATTAAGTGGTTTGTCATTAGCCATTTTAGGATCTTTGAAAGTGTAACACACATTTTGAAATGGATGCAACATTTGGGTAACTGCATCCTCCCCTTGGTTCTTTTAACTGCTGCTAGAATCTAACGGTATTTATGTGATTTCAAACTGTAGGTTGTACGATTAAATGAGATACCACTTACCTTAGAGATCTGAGGAGTCATTTTGGAATTTATCCAGTGTTATATTAGATGTGAATAGAGTGCAAAATTCTGTGCAGTTAGGATGACAAGTTTACAACACACATTGAATTTGAATTATGAGTTCACATCTATACAGAGTCAAATACATACACAAAGATGCCCCTATCCTATAGTTGAGGGTGACCTACTGGAAAGTTACATACGAGACAAACTATGCTGTGGGAGTGAATAACTGACTAAGACATGACACGTTGATTCCTTTGTTTGGCCAATGTTCCGAAGAATCAATTTTGGATTGACTCCTCATGTTGACTCATTCAACAATGTAAAAGCTTTCTTTTTCTCCAGATGACATGAAAACTTTATTCTTTTCTTTAGGTTGTGTAATTTCCATAGAAAAATATACTAATACACTTTGTATAAGTCATAAACCCCCTCAAAGTCATGCGAATTTCAAGTCAAATCCAGTCGCTATTCTAAATAGATAAGGTGATAGAGTGGGCAGATGGCAGGTCCAAAGACTATAAAACCTTTACTAAGAGGAGCCCAGAGGACTTATAAATAACTGAAAGAAGGTAAGCATCTATTCATGTAACAGTAAAGAAAGAAGGAAAGAAAGAGAGAAGGAAAGGGGAGAACAGGATACAATATGGCTCATCAGTAAAACTTGGGCTACAGTATTGTGTACAGTGGTTGCTACTTAAGTTTTGATCACATGAACACTATCAGGAGTGCATATGAACTTTTTTGACCCATACAGGCATCTTGATAAATTACCTTCCAGCAGCTGATAAGAAAACTTTGTCATTATAGCCTCAGAGGCAAAAGCCAGACCAGGGACTAAAAAGACAGGGAAAGAGTCCTGAAAGAATGGGGGTTGGGTCCGGTTGTGGATGCAGAATGAGGTTAATAGTAGAATGCCCTGGAGATCTGTACCAGAAAAAAATCTTTGTTGTTGAATATATTTATTAACCATTTATAAGATGAGGTGAATAAAGGAGTGATATTATGCAATGACCCTAAATTTTCAGTCCAATAAGGACCACCAGAGTCTCCAGCAAAACTTAACAAAACCAGGTAAATGGGTAATATGAAGACGAAATTTGAAACAGGCAAGTGTGAGGTGATGCACATCTGAAAGAACAATTTAAGCTAATCATACACAGTGATGGGTATTGAATTAGCCATAACCTTCCAAGAAAAAGATCATGAGCTTTGCTCAATGTGCAACAGTGCTAAAAATAAGTCACTGGAAGAGGAGTGAGAATAATGTGGACAATATTAAGGTGCCATTACAGAAATTGACAGCATATCCTTGTCTAGAATATTATGTTGCGTTTTCGTCACCTTATAAAAATGGAATGGAAGAAACAGAAAAATGCACTGAATACCAGCTAAACTAATTGGAAGTATAAGATAAGCTTCATTATGAAGGGAATATTTTTATGTCATCTTTAAATATCGCCTATTGTAGAAGTCCTATAGTGATTTGAAAGACAGAATTTATGATGCTCAACAGCATCTGAGGTATGCCCATTAAAGAGAAAATAAGCACTCACATTTTGTACTATAGCCTCAGACCTGGGTAATCACAGCATTTTTATCCACAAATAGTGTCTTGAGTTCTGTTGAAAGTAGTAGAAGTTGGTGGCATCTTTTGGGGGGGAAAAAAAAGAACTCCTTGGAAAACTCCTTTTATCCGGGTGAAATCAATGCATGTTTGTGGTTTATCTATATAATAGTAACTAGTGTTCATATGGTAACATTCAGGTCACTGAATGATTCTTAAAACACTTTTAGAATCAGAAAAAAGCCCCAAACAAACAAAGAAATGAAACACAAACACATTTTATTTCATATAACTGAAGAACTACATCTTAACTTATTTTTCTAAAATTTGGGTGTTAATTTTTGGTAGGCATACTAATTTACCAACCATAGTATTTGTCTACTCAACACATTCCATCCTTAACCACCAAAGATAAGTTATTATTGTAGGTTGTTTTCCAATCTCAATTTAACCTGAGAGCTCCAACCAAGTTGCCATAGAATAAAAATAGGCTAAAGATAAAGCAACACCATGAAACTGAAAAGAAGGAAAGGCACATACTGATGCTTTTCTCTCCTGGGCACTGGAGATGATGGCATTTGATGCTTTTCTTTCCTGGGGATGGAGATGATGGCATTTCTATTATTATCTTTGTATGCACACACACAGCCTCCGGCTGTTAGAATTTGGTTGGAAGGAGGAACTGAAAAGAAACATTTCCAAGAAGAACTCAAAGAAAGCAGAGTCTAGTACTTGGTAGCTAGAGTAATAATCAAGTTGGGCTATATTTCTCTGAGTACTGACTCAAGAAACGATAGCTACTAAGAAATAAGTTTCATAGTCTATAATAGCTTAGCTGATACTTTCTTTTCCTGGAAAGTATGTTTGTATACATGACAAGTTGTACCTTGGGAATAGTTTCTTTCAGAATGACATAAACTCTTTTATGCATCAAAGGATAATCTCTACCAGAATATAAACCCCAACAAACCTGTTTATAAACTAGATAACATGTATTTCACCATTTGTTTTTGTTTCTAAAATATTGTCTGGGTTATTCTCATAGAGATAAGCAAAGACCAACCAAATGAGAATAAGCAAAGGTCATTTATTCAGAGATTGCTGCAACGAGAGTCTTAGACACTATCCCTTGTGTTTTGGCAGAGGCTCAAAGCCAGGCAAAATAAAGTTTTATAGTGGACAAGGTAAAACTTCACATATGCCATGGTTAAGGGCTATTGTTATGGGGAAACTGTAGGTGAGCTACCTAGAAGTGGGGCATCCTATGGCTAGGGATACATGTTGAGCATTATTTTTTTTTTAAGATGTGGGATACATTTCAGGGTTAGGTATACAAACGTTGATTATGCAGGTACCCTTGTTGATGAGGTGTACCCCTCCCTCCCCTAGCAGTTTCCTTCAACTGCCAATCCCCTGCCCCCATCCCGAGCAGTTTCCCACCACTGCCAATCCCTTTCTTATAGTATTATGATAAATGTTCAAGGTCCACTTATGAGTGAGAACATATAGTGGCTCCGTTCTTTGTTTCTGTAATAGATCACTGAGTATGACTGACTCTAAATCCATCCAAGTTGCGGCAAAGTCCGTACATTTGTCCTTCTTTATGGCTGCATAATATTCCATTGTGTATATATACCACATTTTTTTAATCCAGTCCAGCTTCGATGGGCAGCATGTTTGGTTCCATGTTTTTGCTATTGTGAATAGAGCTGCAACAAACATACATGTGCAGGTATTTTTTTTGTAGAATGATTTGAGTTCCTTTGGATATATTCCCAATAGGAGAATTGCTGGGTCATGTGAAAGGTCAATTTTTAGTTCTTTCAGAAATTCTCACCCTTTCTTCCAAAGATGTTGCACTAGTTTGCAATCCCATCAGCCATGTTGAGCTTTAGATCCTAAGTTGGGAGCAGGGATAAAACTTAGAGAATATGTGAATTATTAAGTCCTGGTTATTTGAGACTGTTTCAGAGGTCATTGCTTGGTTTCCTGGATTTTTACTAGAGATAGCAAACTGATTATAGCTTGACTTATAGAAAGCCGGCTATTATTGATGATGGGTTGGTTTCTTGGGAAGGTTACTGCAGCTTGAGGGTCAGAGTTCTGTTTTTGCATATGGCTTGTTCACCGTCCATTCGTATATTCAGTTGTATATTTGTTGTAAAACAAAACAAAAAAACTCCAAGAAGTTCACATTTTGAGAGAATTGAATTCCTCTAAGCATCAGACTTCCATTTGTGCATAGCATTTTTAGTTTGCAAATGTCTGAAATAAATCATCCGAGATAAGAAAACCTTTGGAAGTCTCAGATTATGGCTTGCTTCTACTTTGGGCAAGAGATGACTTTAGTACAGAATTTTCATTCAAATAAAGTAACTCTAAATTATAGAACACATAGCTGAAAATATGACAGCATTTGACAAAAAAGATAAAAAGACTACCATATGTTTAAAACTGCCTTTATAGTTTTATCTTATTAATTGAAGAGCATAACTTTTGGTTCAAATCTGAATGTGAATAAGGGTTTTTTTGAAAGTTGTGGTAACTATTTCAGGCCACCAGGGCACCGTTTTGGAAACTGTTTCAGGGATCCCACTGATATCCTAACAGGCCCAGGAGGTTTATGCAGCTTCTCAAGGGCCCTAGTTTCCTTCCAGGGATCCAGTGTGAACCAGCAAGATCTGCTTTCGCAATAAAGCACCTTTGATTGATGAAATTATGCAATATTCAGTATCCTTGGTTGAATGGTATGAGGCAAGCAGGAAGAGATAATTTTCTTCTAGGTGCTAGCACTGACATTTAGCCATGTATAAAACACTAACACAATTAACTAAAATATACCGTTCCCGAAATGTGCTATAACCAAATGCACTATATTTTTCATATGATTTGCAATTTCCATGGAGAGCTCATTTGGATTACGTTTATAATATTCATTTAGCAAACTCCATTAGCAATGTTTACAAGTGCTTATGGATCCGGCAAATGAGTTTGCGGGTGTGCCATGAACGAAGTTAAGTGCCTCCATTTGTGTATGGTATCTAATGCATAAACTCATTCCAATCAGGCAAGGTGTACAGCACATTAAGCTCTAACCTGGGAGTCTGGATTCTTATATGGTTTCTGCATGGTTCCCTCATATGACTGAATTGATTAACCTTTTGGTTTCTTGATTTTCCCTGAAGGGGAAAACTCAGTGGAAGGCCAGATTAATATGAGCAGCTGAGCATAAGAATCCTTAGGGGCAAACAAACAAATAAATACAAAGAATAGAGAGATGTTCATTCAGTCTTTTCCTGCTTGTAAATTAGATCTTTTAGTGGAACACTTTTTTTTTTTTATTTTTTTTTTTTAGTGTACTCAGGTTTCTAGAACACTGATCACATTAATGGAAATATAACTTTCTGAATGATCCTGGTGACCGGAAAAGCTTTCTGCCATCTCTCAAAAGAAACAAACCTAAAAACTGCTATTGTTAAAAATGGTTAAGAGGGTAAATTTTATGTTACATGTTTTTGATCACAGTAAAAATAAATTCAATAGTTAAACAAAACAAAACAGGACAAAAGCTTTTAAGTGTTCATAGTTTGAGTGACTTATTCTTTTGGTGGCAATGTCTAGAGGCCTGCTAGGAAGGAGGAAGAAGGCCCTTGTTAGAGCCCAGTGATCTGCACATACCATGGCTTTATCAGTTCATAAGATGCAGATTTATAGGCTGTTGTTCCAGGTCAAGACAGCGGTGGGGATGTGGGACCTGGGGAGAAAGTCAGTCCAAGGTACCCAGTCCTATATAGATCTTTCAGGATTAGGAAGAAAGTCTATTATAATAATAGCTAACATTCAGTGATGGTTACTATAGACTATAAGCCCTTTGCCTGTAACTTTAATCCTCACAACAGTCCTATGGGAGCAGGCACTGTTATTTTTATCCTCATTTTACAAATGAGGAAACAGGCCTAGAGAAATTAAGTAATATGTCCTAAGGTCACACAGCCAAAAAGGGGCAATGCCGGAATTTGAACTCTCCCTCCTTGTCTCCAGAGCTTTGGCTCTTAACCACTGTGTGGTAGATAATGGATATTTTCCTTAGAGTTTGAGGTACATGATTAGCTGAAATAGAAAAGTCAGAAAACTAGGCTTCATATATTCAAGATGTATGACTTGGGTTACTTAACTGTGTTAAGCCTTAGTTAGTTGTTCTTTTGGAGTAGAAGTTCTAATTTTGGCTTACAGAAGATATAGGATACAATTCCCCATCTTGAATCTAATTTAGATCCAGGACCCAGAAATTCAAGTCAATTTTGATTTGATAAGAAACTTATCAAACAGTGCCATCCAATGAGGATATTTTCTTGTCTCCTTTCAAAATTGAGTTAGGAATTTCAGTTATTATTTAACATTTTTTTTCACAAATATAGTTTTTTTCCTCATAGAACACAGATGCTCTTAACTCTCTAGCAGTCACCATCTGTACCTCAATTTACATTTCCCAAAACACTGCTGACATCTGTTTAAATGCCAATCTCTCCCCAACTTAGTAGGATTTTAGCTCTAAAGTGATATTCTGTGAGTGATTCGGAATTTTAAAATTATACTAATTTTCATCAGAATGCTCAATGGCTACAGGTACACAGGCTTTATCTGTCCCCTTTGAGAAGGTTTCCACAGAATGGAGGCTAATATTGAAAGTGATCTGTTATTTCCAGAATAACAGGGGACTGTTTTGCCAGGTTAGACGTTTCATCTATGGGAAAAGGAAGAAAAAGGCTCTGAGCTGTCATCGAGAGAATTCTGGAAGATTAAGAATTTTCCCAAAGAATCACTGTCCCTGTTCTTCTTTCAGATTTATGTTCCTTTCATACAGAGATGCCTGACTTTCTTCAATGAATCATTTCATGAGGAGAGGCATAGAAAATATATCTGGGAATACAGGCAGTGTGGGAATGGGGTTGAGGGCTGGTTATACAACGGGACTGATAGATAATCATGAGCTGTGGGATACTGATTTTCTGAAAAACCAAAAAAACAAGAACATAAAGGAAAGATGCCCCTAATTGAGTAATGTCTCAGTGACATTAAATCTTTATCTTTGGAGGAAAATTGATTTTCCTTCAAATCCAAAAGTCATCTGGAATGTAGCATTACTACAAAGTGCGTTTAAGGAAACAATTTTCCTTATGTCTTCTATGAAGGCAATTTCAAAATATGAACTCTAGAAAAATTTTAAATAATGGTAGCATCAAGATACCAAGAATGGACTCCCTCAGAAAGAATTCTTCATCAGAAATATAAATTTGGTCTTGTTTGTGTTTTGGAATCAGATAGATATAGGCTTTAGAATTGGCTTCATGCATTTCTTTTTTTTCACGTGTTTATGTGTGTGTGTGCGCTTCTCCTTACATGAAGAAATATTCCTACATCATTTTTAAAAAATTTTATTTTGTTATAGAGATGTAGGGTACAGTCAGAATTAGATTCATAAGTAGTCTATATGCAGGTGAAGTTTGGGTCTCCAACCAGTCCTCACTTCCCCTGGTTTAGGACCAGGTACACTTTATGTTGCCACATGTCCCCTGCCCGCTGCTTCCTGGCTTCAAGATGTATGACTTGGGCTACTTAGCCAAGTTAAAGCCTCACTTACTGTCCTAATCTGTAAAATGGAGATAATTATAGACTCTACCTTGTGGCATTGTTAGAATTAAGAAGGATGGTGTATATAAAGTGCATTGCCCAGTGCCTGGCATATAGTAAATGCTCAGTAAAAGTGATGTTAACTCATACTTCCCTTCCTACTCTCACATAGGTATATGGATTCCACTCTCATAAGATGTGTTGTGATATATTAGAAGGACAAACTTGGAGCCATATTCTACCATTTATTTGGCTATAAGGACCCCAGGTAAGTAATTTGACTTTTGGAGTACTGACTTTCTTCCTTCTCTCTCTCTCTCTCTCTCCTTCCTTCCTTTTTTCCTTCCTTCCTTCCTCCCTCCCTCTCTCTCTCTCTCTTTCTCTCTCTCTCTCTCTTTCTTTCTTTCTTGAGTTGGAGTCTCACTCTGTTGCCCAGGTTGGAGTGCAGTAGCACACTCATGGCCATTATAACCTCGACCCGCTGGGCTCCACTGATCCTTCCATCTCAATCTTCCAAGTAGTCAGAAGATTGCTACCATGCCTGGCTAATTTTTGATTTATTGTAGAGATGAGGTCTCGCCAAGTCACCTGGGCTGGTCTTGAACCTGCAGGCTCAGGCAATCCACTCACCTCGACCTCTCAAAGTGCTGGGAATGTAGGCTGAGCCACTGAGCCTGGCCTGACTCTCTTCTTTGTGAATTGAATGAAATAATACTTTTCTTATTAGGTTACTATAAATATTAGAGATAATATACATAAATAATTTAGAGACATTATTATTTCTATGGAAAGGAATCATAGAATAATAATCTCTTAATGGGGGACCAGATTGCTCTGTAAAGATGATAAGTTTAATGTAGTACTAATACTGAACATTTATCATAACACTATAAGAAAGTGCTTGGCAGTAGTACTGCCAGGGGAGGAGGACACATAACATCAATAAGTGTACCTAACCTCAAACCAGGCGAAGTGGGTGCCAAAGGAAGCCCAAACTTTACCTGTACAATGACCACTTATGCACCTAATACTGAATTGTACCCCAAATCTTAAAAAAAAAGAAGTATGTATTATTATTATTATTACTTGAGTTGGAGTCTCACTCTGTCGCCCAGACTGGAGTGCAGTGGCCGCTCCCAGCCACTGCAGCCTCGACCTGCTGAGCTCCGGCGATCCTTCGGCCTCAGCCTTCCAAGTACCAGAGCTACAGGTGTGCACTACCACGCCTGACTAATTTTTTTTTAATTTAATTTTTGACTAATTTTTTTTTGTAGAGATGAAGTCTTGTCAAGTTGCCCAGGCGGGTCTCAAACCCGCCGGCTCAGGCAATCCACTCACCTCTGCCTCCCAAAGCGCAGGATTACAGGCTGAGCCACCAAGCCTGGCTAGAAGTATGTATTTTTAAGCCTTGGAAACAAAAACTAAATTACACAATTTTTTCCTCAACTTAATTACTCTTACTGTTAAATACATAACAAAATTTAAAAAATAATAGAACAGAAAAAAAGAACAAAATTACAAATTGCAACTTGGGAATTTTTCAAGAGGGCAATTGTCTCTGAGCATGGCTGCATCACATCTGAATTTATTGGTTGCAGACCTAGAACACCATAGATAAGTTTGTCCCATTTGTATCTTTGAATGGATTTCATAAGATTTCTGGTGTTATCTACACTAGGCTTTGGTTAACAATAGAGAGCAAGCCGGGCTCGGTGGCTCAGCCTGTAATCCCGCGCCTTTGGGAGACTGAGGTGAGTGGATTGCCTGAGCCCGTGGGTTCGAGACCCGCCTGGGCAGCGAGACCTCATCTCTGCAATAAATCAAAAAATCAGCCGAGTGTGGTAGCGCATGCCTGTAATTCCTGCTATTCGGAAGGCTGAGGCGGAAGGATCGCTGGAGCCCAGCAGGTCGAGGCTGCGGTGGCCGGGAGCGGCCCCTGCACTCCAGTTTGGGCGACAGAGCGAGACTCCAACTCAAAAAAAAACAACCCCAAAACAAAAAAAAAAACCACAATAGAGAGCAAGGGGGCATCACTTTGTTGATTAGAAGTTTTTTCTTATCTACAGAACAAGATCTTAGAGAATAATTTCAGTTGTGAAATATTTAAGTGCATCTTTGTAAAATGCAAATAAAATTTTAATAGAGACAGGGCATTATTCTCCTTCCCATTTCCTTTATTAAATTTCCCCTAACAAGTCTTCAATAAATTTCTATAACAACAACAACAACAAAATCAGTCTCTGTAGCAGGATTTCTCTTTCAAGGGGAGAGAATATTTATCTTTTCATTTTGTTTGGCAAAAATGTCTCAGTTAAACTGAGATGTCTGACTCATTTCTGCAGCCAAATATTTCTGAAGTAAAAGTTTGGAGTTATAAAAATTAGAAAAATAAGACCCAATTTAATTAAAAAGTAGGGTTATAACTTTCTGATTTCAAACCAAAATATTTAGGAGCAAAACTGTAGTTAAATACAGGCATACTGCAGAGATATTACGGGTTCAGGTCCATATGACCACAATAAAGCCAGTATCGCAGTAAAATGAGTTACACATTTTTTTGGTTTCTCGGTGCATACAAAAGTTATGTTTATACTATACTGTAGTCTATTAAGTATGCAATAGCATTATGTCTAAAAATGTACATACATTTAGACATTATGTCTAAAAATGTACATACATTGAAAAATAGTATATTGCTAAAAAATGATAACAATCATCTGAGCCTTCAGTGAGTTAAAATCTTTTTGCTAAGTGGGGGATCTTGCCTTGATATTGATGGCAGTTGACTGATTAGAGTGGTGACTGCTGAAGGTTGAGGTGGCTGTGGCAATTGCTTAAAATTAGACAATTAAGTTTGCCCCATTGACTGACTCTTCCTTTCATGAAAGATTTCTGTGTAGCATGAGATGCTGTTTGATAATATTTTATCCACAGTAGAACTTCTTTCAAAATTGGAGTCAATCCTCTCAAGCCCTGCTGTTGCTTTATCAACTAACTTTATGGAATATTCTAAATCTTTTGTTGTCATTTCAACAGTGTTCACAATATCTACACCAGGAGTAGATTCCATCTTTTTTTTTTTTTTTTTTTGAGTTGGAGTCTCACTCTGTCGCCCAGACTGGAGTGCAGTGGCCGCTTCCGGCCACCGCAGCCTCGACCTGCTGGGCTCCGGCGATCCTTCCGCCTCAGCCTTCTGAGTAGCCGGAATTACAGGCAGGCGCTACCAAGCCTGGCTGATTTTTTTATTTATTGTAGAGATGAGGTCTCACTGCCCAGGCGGGTCTTGAACCCGCGGGCTCAGGCAATCCACTCACCTCAGCCTCCCAAAGGCGTGGGATTACAGGCTGAGCCACCAAGCCCAGCTAGATTCCATCTTAATAAATCACTTTGCTTATCTCTAAGAAGCATCTCCTCATCTATTCAGGTTTAATAATGAGATTGTAGCATTTCTTTCTCATCTTCAGGCTTCACTTCTATTTCTTATTTTCTTGCTATTTCTACCACACCTGCCTTTACTGGAGTCTTGAACTCTGCAGAGTCATCCATGAGGGTTAGAATCAACTTCTTCCAAACGCCTGTCCATGTTGATATTTTGACCTCTTCCCATGAATCATGAATGTTCTTAATGGCATCTAGAATGGTGAATCCTGTCCTGAAGATTTTCAGCTGACTTTGCCCAGATCCATCAGAGAAATCACACTGTCTAATGGCAGCTATAATCTTACAAAATGAATTTCTTAAATAATAAGTCTTGAAAGTTGAAATTACGCCTTGATCCATGGGCTGCAGAATGAATGCTCTGTTAACTGCCATGAAAACAGCATGAATCTGCTTGTACATCTCTGATAGACCTCTTGGGTGACTGGGTACATTGTTAATGTGCAGTAACATTTTGAATGGAGTTTTTTTTGAATGGTAAGTTCAATAGTGGGCTTAAATATATTCAGTAAACCATGCTGTAAACTGAAGTTATGTCACCCTGGTTTTGTTGTTCCATTTGTAGAGCACAGGCAGAATAGAATTAACATGATTTTTTAAGGGTCATAGGATTTTTCAAAATGGGAAATAAGTGTTGGTTTCAACTAGCGGCCTTAGCCCCTAACGGAGAGTCGGCCTGTCTTTTCAAGCGCTGAAGCCAGGCATTGACTTCTCTCTAGCTATGGAAGTTCTAGATGACATCTTCTTCCAGTAGAAGGCCGTTTTGTCTACACTGAAAATCTATTGCTAAGGTAGCCACCTTCATCAGTGATCTTAGCTAGATCTCCTGGCTAACTTGCTGTTTCACCTTCACCTTTATGTTATGGAGGTGGCATCTTTCCTTAAACCTCATAAACCAACCTCTACTAGCTTCTAACATTTTTCTTTTCTTTTCTTTTCTTTTTTTTTTTTTTGAGTCAGAGTCTCATTCTGTCACCCAGGCTGGAGTAGAGTGGCACACTCATGGCTTACAGCAGCTTCAAATTCCTGGGCTCATGCGATTCTTCTACCTCAGCCTCCTGAGTAGCTGGGACCATAGGCGCATGCCACTGCGCTTGGCTAATTTTTTGACTCTTGTGCAGATGAAGTCTCACTATATTGTCCAGGCTGATCTTGAACTCCAGGCTCAAGCAATCTTCTCACCCCTCCTAAAGTGCTAGGATTACAGACATGAGCTATCATGCCCTACTGACTGGTTTCTAACTTTTCTTTGGCAGCTTCCCTGCCTCTCTTAGCCTTCATCGGATTGAAGAGTCAGGGCTTTATGCTAGATTAGATATTGGCTTAATGGAATGATTGTGGCTGGTCTGATCTTTTATTCCTATCACTGAAACTTTCTCCATATCAGCAATAGGGGTGTATGACTTTCTTATCATTTGTGTGTTCACTGGAGTCGCACTTTTCATTAGTTTCAAGAACTTTCCCTTTGCACTCACAACTTGGTTAACTGTTTGGTGCAAGAGGTCTAGCTGTTGTCCATCTTGGCTTTTAACATACCTTCCTCACTAAACTTAATAATTTCTAGCTTTTTATTTAAAGATGTGAACACTTACAGGCTGTTGTAGGATTAATTGGCCTAAAGTCAATATTGTGTTGCTGGGAATAGGAGAACCCAAGCGGGGGAGAGAGACAGAAAAATGGCCAGTCGGCGGAATAGTCAGAACACACACATTTGTTGATTAAGTTAACCATTCTATGTGGATGTGGCTCATGGTGCCCTATAATAATTGCAATAGCAACATCAAAGATCGCTGATCACAAATCACCATAACAAACATTATGATAATGAAAAAGTTTGAAATATTGTGAGAATTACCAAAATGTGACACAGATACATTAAGTGAGCACATGCAGTTAGAAAAATATCACCAATAGAGTTGCTTTGCACAGGTTGCCACAGTCCTTCAATTTGTAAACAATCTAGTATCCCTGAAGTGCAATAAAGCAAAAATGCAATCAATAAAATTGGGGGTTTTCCTGTAAGTAGTTTTTAGAAAAATTGAAAGAGTATAATTTTTTAAAAAAATTGAATATTGCAGAGAAACTTAAATGAGAAAGGGTTAAAAATAAGACTATTCCAGTTAAGAAGGAAGAGGCTCTCATTAATCATCAGAGAAATGCAAATCAAAACCACATTGAGATACCACCTAATCCCAGTGAGAATGGCCATCATTAATAAAACGACTGACAAACGATGCTGGTGAGGATGTGGAGGTAAAGGAACACTTCTACACCGCTGATAGGAATGCAAACTAGTGTAACCTCTTTGGAAGACGGGTGGTGATTTATGAAAGAACTAGAAATTGACCTTCCATATGACCCAGCAATTCCCCTGTTGGGAATAAACCCAGAGGAACTCAAAAATTCTACCAAAGAGATACGCATGTTTGTTGCAGTTCTGTTCACAGTAACAAAAACATGGGACCAGCTATGCTGCCCATTGAAGCTGAACTGGATTAAAAAAAGTGGTACATATACACAGTGGAATATTATGCAGCCACAAAGAAGGACAAACAAATAGACTTCACAGCAACTTGGATGGATTTAGAGTCTATCATACTCAGTGATCTATCATAGAAACAAGGAACAGAGTACCATATGTTCCCACTCATAAAGCGGACCTTGAACAATAATCATAATACTATAAGAAAGAGATTAGCGGTAGTGGGAAACTGCCGGGGGGGAGGCACACCTTATCAACAAGGGTGTCTGCATAATGAACATTTGTATACCTAACCCTGAATTGTACCCCACATCTTTAAAATAAAAAAAAAGATGGAAGAGGCTCATCCTTTCTTCTTCTACTCATCTTTCCTTCTCTGTTCCATCTCCCATCGTCATATGACACCATCCCAGAAACCCCAGGGCTCCCAGAGACACAGTTTTGGATTTATTGGTCCAGCTATTCCTTTGGTTTCATCTATTGCCCACATTAAAAAAAAAAAAAAAGGCAGGAAGGAAGAAAAAGCAGCCTTTGGGCATAAAGCATTAATCCTGTCAAACCGAGTAGGCAGGAGACAGACATGTTTATACCCTGACAGCTCAGTTCTGTCTGCTTTGCCCAGTGTTTGGGAGCAGGGGTTCTGAATGTAGACAGGTCTGTCTGCAAATTTGATTTATGTTGGTGGTAAGGTTTCTCCTGGTTGACTTGGCATATTTTCTCTAATGTTTTCAATTCAAGAGGATAATGACTGTAGTCTTAAAAAGGAGCTCTTCTCAAATTTGGTGACATTGGCCATGTTGGCACTTTCCTTTGTCAAAGTGCAGTGTCAAAGCAGGGATGGGTGGGGATATGAATGACCTAAGAAGGACACAGACTCTCTACAGTGTATTTTTTCTAGTTTTGTCCTCAATAAATTGCCCTCGGTGAGGTGGTGGACAGGGAGATGTCCCCATTGCACAGCCTCTGCCTCATTCCTGTAAAATGTTGATGTAGATAGACCCTGCAGATATTTCCTCTGGTGTCCTTTAATTGGCATCTGGGATTTAGAATTCATCTGCCAGAAATCATCCTGTTCAAGGAATAAACCTGGAATTGCTGTGTATTGTGATGACCCCAGACCCCAAGGTAGATGGAAGTTGCTTGGGATTGATTCTCCAAACTGGCCTGCCTGCATGGGACCTGACTGACAGAGGGAGGAATGGCAGGTGGGGAGGGTGGGAAGGGAATGATGGATGCTGAATATAAACAATGAGAAGGGCTACGGGGTCGTCAACTTCTGGCTCTGTAGTACTAAAATCAGCCAGATTAACACCTAGAGGTTTATTCCATAGACCCCTAAGGAGCCACTAGAGGAAAGAAGCTTACAGTATTTCTACAGTCCAATCCTCAAGGTTAAGGGGAAGGTAATCCACCTTTCCTTAGGCTGTGCATTTTGAGTAAATTATTTAACTTCTCTAATTAAACCTTGGTTCTCTCAGCTGTTAAGTAAATTTCAGTGTCTCTCAAACTTTTAATCCTTAAATTTAACAGACATAAAATTACTTTGTCGAATTCCTTTAAAAATTTCTAAACATTTGCTCTCAATTACACAGTATTTTATTGCACCAGTAAGTTTTGGACTTACATCAGTACGTGGACTAGACTTTGAGTTATGTTTGGTACAGACACTAATTGAAATTCACCTTACAGGAACATGATGAGGCTAAGTGGAATGGTAGAATAGTGCCTATGCTTGACAATCATTTTCATAATTTTTAAAATTTCCTTTTGGAAACAAAATCTTTACCTTTGTAAACCCATAACGACACACAGGTTTTTACGAGGAATACCTAGGGAGGGGAGAGAATAGCTAGTTACTGTCAAGCTCTCTTGAGGAGACAGAGAAATAGTGGATCTCGGGAATACTGGCTGAAATTTCAAGTTTTGGAACTGGTTTGAGAAAGAGTCATATCTGTAGCACAATCTATCAGCATGTTGTTTCGGTGATCGAGGGGGTCCTGGATCCAGCTACTCTCGCAGAGCTGCTGGGCAGCTGAGTTGTGAAGTGCTCAGCACTCAGGCTTGTGGGCACGCAGACACGGGTCTGTCTTCTTATTGCCAGTGGAACCATAGATGTGGTTATTTACACTCTCCAAGCCACCATTTCCTCCTGTGTAAAGTAGGAGCTCATAACAGGGCCTGCATTTCTTAGTGTTGCTGAAAGGATTAAATGAAATAATCCTCGTTAGTGTTCAACAATTTTTAAATGGTCAACGATAGCTGTAAGGCCAGGGTGACTAGCTCAATTTTAGCAGAGCCAAGCTAGCACATGGCCAGATTTTCCTTGGCATGATGGACGGAAGGGGTCAGTAGCAGCAGCACAGTTGTTCTCGGGCCCAGTGGAGTAAAAGAACTCAAGCCTTTAGAAGGTTTCTGACCCTTAAATTATGACTTTCCCTGTAGCTATCTAACACTCTCACTTCTTTCCTTCACCCCAGCTGTGAAAGAGATGGTTATAATATGGAAAAATGAATCAAAGTCTTGAATACATCATCCAAGGTGAGGAAAACTGCAGGGGTTGAACGCAAGTCTGGGGAAGCAGGAGCCCCATTTTTTTCCTGCCTACACATTGTGCACAGAATATCCATGATTAAAATTCTTAACACGATTTCAAAGCATCACCTTCCTAGGTAGATGGCACGCAAAGGCAGGCGCAGAAATTGAGGAATGATCTGACTCAGGTGGCTCATTTGAAAGAGCCTGAGTAACACTCCATAATGAATTTGCTGTTTACAGATAGCACAATGCATTCATTTGGCATTAATGGGCAGGGCCAATGTACAGTCATAGTTTTTTTTAATTTAAATTCAAGCTTTAGTACCAGGCAAGTAAATTGCTGGAGAAGGAAAGTGATATGCCAGTTTCAAAGCTACTTATTACTATACCCTCTAGTAGCTGAAAAATATAAAAAAATTGGTAAAAAATAGGATTGAAACTATACATGCTAGCTAATGATAACAATGACGAAGCTGCTAATAATATGCTTTATTTGGAAGGTACAATATTGAAGGCAGTTTCCTAAAAAGCTGTTGGCCCACAAGGGTGAATTTAAGGTGCAAGGTGGGCCAATGTGCCTTCTAAATACTTCTCCTAACTTATACAATTATGAAGGAGATCTCATTGGGTATGATTTTGCATTAAGGTTTAATAGTCCTCAATTTCACCCTAGCCATATCTCCAAATTCTTCTCTAGTTATTTCTGGTGCCCTTGGGCCAGGTAGAGTTCTCATATGTGTCCTGGAAGGAGCCACCTGTGATGTTTTGATATCCTCATCAAAGGGCCTCAACATTGTCTCTGTCCTGGTGGCCCTTGTAAGAATGCTGCCACCTAGTTCAGTTCAACTCCACTCTCTTGGGGACTGTCCAGACTGTCCAGGCTGCAGTATATGGCAGGGTTGGGATAACAGTTCTCTATCACACACTCTTTCATAAATATATGTTTTTAAAATTAGTCTCTCTCATACAGGCTCAAAATAAGTCCATTAGGTTGGGCTTTGTGTGAATGTGACAGGAAGGTCAAGTGAGGACAGAGCCACGTGCTCCTGGCATTGATCTCATCTGACTCCTCCCCAACGACCCACCACAAAGCTTCCATGAATAGTACTCATGCAAATAAACATTGTTGAAGTGGAGTGTAACATTCAGGTCCACTTACCAGATGCATCAGGAGCCTGGCTCCAGTCCAGAGAAGAGTAATCTAGGATGAAAAACCAATGAAGTCATATCAATACTTTATACCTTCACATGAATGAGTCTTTAAGATATTTTTCTAGGGGCATGCTTAGATAGGAAAGGACCTGGAGAATACAGGTCATCTGAGGTGGGAAAGATTGGGGTGGAGTGGCAAAATGTTGAGACTCTTAAAACCAAGCCTGACCACTTCACAGACGAACTCTAGGATGACCTTGCTCACACTCATTATTAGCAAAACTTAAGACAGGACAGAAACAAGGTGGTAACAGTAGTTAAAGTAGACCGACTCTGAAAGGAAAATCAGAAGTTCAAGTATTTTTATACGAGTCAGCCAATGTGTGTATTCTGCTTTGGTGTTTGGCATTCCTAACAATGAGTCTGAATTAAGACCTCCTTTGAAAAATTGAGATGAAAATCCCTAGTCGGAGAATGATTACCATTCATTTGCTGATTATGAGCAGTGTTCTCTCAAAGAAGAGTCATGCGTTTATACTTTTCATGAATGTTGCTTAATGTATTTGTCTTGTCTGAAAGTATATTTCAGAGAAGGGCTGCAAAAGATTCCCATATTTTGACTCTGAAGAGAATACCATGGCTATTCTCTGGATTCCTCTGCTATCCGCTTCTGCTTTAGCCTTGTTTTGGGGGAGAGGGGCTGAGGCGAGGGAGAGGGAAGTGGGAACCAGAAAGGACTTGGTCAACCTGGCACGTTCCTCACTCTGAGTTGCTTGGCTGAAGTGAATCTGGGAAGGTGTACAGTCAGAGATATCAGTACAGTCAGAGCAAGGGTTTCTCACTTTGTCATCACAAGATCTTCTTAAAAATTCCCTTGGGAACCTCATACTTCAGCCATTTACCAAATAGCATTTAGCAGTAATAATTGCTTTATTTTCCTTGTTTTAAGATAAGCTGAAGATAACTACCAATCAGAGTTTTTGATTGATGTATGATAACCAGTATTATTAATTTAATATAATATCATAAAATTTAAGCAAAGCAAAAGGAAAGAAAACCTGGT
Organism: Cephalopachus bancanus; assembly: GCA_027257055.1. Taxonomy (NCBI): domain Eukaryota; kingdom Metazoa; phylum Chordata; class Mammalia; order Primates; family Tarsiidae; genus Cephalopachus; species Cephalopachus bancanus. Next base: position 1,951,365 of record JAPVLO010000377.1, on the reverse strand, counting down.
ATGTATATGAGGGGTGACCCCCCCAAAATGGAATTTATTGATAAAAAATTGTGTACTTATTCTTACATGTTTAAACTTCAGTCATCCTCAGAGTATTCTCTGCTTGATGCAATACACCTATTGGGATGCTTTTTCCACTGCTCAAAACAGTTTTTAACTCATCAATTTTGATGCCTTGTAGTGCTTCTGCCGTTTTTTTTTTTTTCTTCACCTCTTCCACATGGACAAAAATGTTTTCCTTTAAGGGTTTTTTTTCATCTGAGGAAATAAAAGTCACTCGGGGTGAATACAGAGGGTGGGGCAGGGGAGTCCTGTTGTTTTTGGGCAAAAACTGCTGAACATTCAGCGTTGTGTAGGCAGTTGCATTCATAAATCACCCACCGTGAAATGGGCAAATGCACTGAAAGAATCTTCAAAAAGAAAAAATTTCACTGAAACTGAACACAGCCTCTCACAATAACTCTAGCTAGTACACTAGTGCCAAAGGGTTTCTGGAAGACTTAGGGAGCAAGGGAAGCCTGTACTATAAGGAACCCACCCTCCAAAAGATAATTCCAGTTTTTGAGGGTCTCTTCTAGTATGTATGCTTCTTTTAGTTAGATGTATATTTTCAATTAGTCTTTCAAAATACTAAATATAATTCACAGATGTCTGTTACTGTCTTTACTCAATTTTTAAGGAGCACCAAAATTTAGGAGTGCAGAATGGAAAAAACTTTCTGGTGTTCCCCAGGTTCGAGGCTGTATGGAGGACCACACCAAACCTTTGGAGACTCTTCTAGAAGGGCTTTTGGACTTCAGACACCATTTTAGGATGAAGGTGGGGGTGTACATACTCCTTAGGTATATTATGATTCAAAAGTTTTATCCAAAGATCCAAAGGCTGTTTTTAACCAATCGGTATGACTAGTTAGCCATCTGACTCTCTTTCAGCCACCTTGTTTAATTTAAGTTTCTAATCTTGACATCACAGAGAGAATATTGGTTTAACTGACTCTACCCAACATTACTGAGCTCAGAAACCTGAATGGTCTACGTGACAACTTTCAGACAAGTCCACATTCATTCATCTCTTGGCAAAAATAAAATTGTAATGAAATGTAGGGACACAAGAAAATATATGGTAGGACAGGGGTGGCACATCAGTCACTTTCATAAGTACCTCATGTCAGTTCTCATCTACACTTGCCAAACAGAAGAGAGAAAATAAAATGAACGAGTTCAGCATTTGCCCCCATGCAGGAGGTGTCTGTTAAGATATCTGTACCTTATGTATGGCTTTGAGGACATCTGTACATTAGTATATGCTATAGAATCCTATGTTATCTGTAAGGTGACGATGGAAACAACGTACAAAATGGGAAAGTAGCTTGAATCATGGCATTTTAAATAGGAGAGTAGAGCCCTGCGTGCATTAGGTTACTAATCCATTGTTGTGAACCAATGCAGATGAGAGACTTCCAATAATAGTAGTTAATTTAAAATATGTGTAATGAGCAAATACAAATAGGAGACATTTCATAAGTGATGGTGGCTGAACTGCCTATTTAAACCAAACATACATTTGATTGTTTTTAAATATTGATGCCGTTACTGTTATTACAAAACACTGGGTAGGAGTTCACACAATGAGGGCGACATGTGAATGTGTCAAGCTAATGTCAAAACAACAGTTTTGAGCAGCAGTGCAGTCTGACAGGTTCAGAGCGGAGTGACTGCTGACTGGACTATTCTGAGGCTGAATGAGGTCTCTCTTCATAAGGGTTTTGCTGTTTTCCTGGGTGTCTACAGCCTGGAGTTGTGTCAGACTTCACTGATTATATCTCTGCATAGAATGGGAGGGCATGAACTTTGCCAACAGGAGGAATGAATATGTATAGTGTTTTTCTTTGGATCAGGCTGACTGCGACCTCTGCTGAGAGGCGTTATGTGACAGTATGCTTGACTTTCATAGTGTGAGGCCTGCCAAATAAAGCATCTAGGTTGCACCTCTCCTACAAGGACAATCAACCAGCCAGTGCTATATTTCTTTTAGAACTGCTCTTCTTTTACTGTAGGGCACTTAAAGACGCTGCTTCCTTTGCTTGGAATAGCCTCCATTTCCGCTTTATACTGGTTCTGTTCGACATCTACACTTGTCCTAAATGTTGTTTCCTTGGTGGAGACCCTCACCAACTTCCCAAACTAAGTTAGAAGGAACCCAATATGTGCACCTATAGTAGTCCCCATTGTATTAGGGTTCCCCAGAGAAACAGGGCCAACAAGATTTGTGTGTGTGTGTGTGTGTGTGTGTGTATAATTGACTCTTGACAACATGATCTTGGACTGCCTGGATCCAAACTCATATTTGGTTATACAACAAGAAGGGCTGGACAATGAGAACACTTTTTCTGGATTGGTTCCATCTATGCTTTGTTTCTGAAGTCAGGAAGAACCTTGCTGGTAAAGGACTGCCTTTTAAAGTTTTTAAAATATTGGGCAATGCCACTGGCCACCAGAACCCCATTAAATCAACACTGAAAGCATCCAAGTGGTCTATTTGACCCCAAACACAATGTCTCTAATTCAGTCTCTAAATCAGGGGATCAGAAGGACCTTTAAGGCTAATTACACATGGTACTCTGTGAAAAGACTTGTTAGTGATGTGAAAGAGAACCCTGACAGAGAGACTATCATGAAAACCTGGAAAAACCACACTATTGAATATGCCATGATTATAGAAAAAACTCTGGTTGCCCAGGGTATGCAGTGAACAAGACAGACAAAATCTCTACTCCTTCAGAGCTTTCACTCAAGTAGAAATCTCTTTAATATTTCATGTTATGATAAATGCTATGAAGAAAAATAAAGCACAGGGTAAGGATCTGGGGAATAACAGATATGGCAATTTTACATAGAGTAGCCAAGAAGGGCTTTTCCAAAGAGAGACTATTTGAGCAGAGACTGAAGGATGTGAAGAAGCAAGTTATATGGAGATCCAGGTAATGAGAGTCCTGATTAGAAAGAAAACCAAATGCAAAGGCCTCAGGTGGGCATAAGCTTGGCAAGAGGACCAGTGTGGTTGGAGATTGGGGAGACGTATGAGATAAAGTTGAGATGTTTTAATGGGGATGTGACCTGATCTGATTTTTGTTTTAAAAATATCACCTTGCTAGCTGCATTGAATGGACTGTTAGAGAGGTGGAGGAGGGAAGAATGGAAGTACAGACCAACTAGGAAGCCATTGCAGCAGTTTAGGTGAGATATAATGGTGGATGGGGGACTAGGTTGTTAGATAAGGAGGCATGGGCAGAGTTGAGATTTGAGACGAAGATTGAAAATGGAGGCAACAGAATTTGCTGAGTGACGTGGATGTGAAGTGTGTATAAAACAGAACTTAGCAATGAGACCTATGTTTTGGGTTCAAGCAACCAAGAGAACAGTGTTGCCGTTTACAGAGGTGAGAAATTTGAGAAAGGAACAGGTTAGAGTAGGAAATTAAGATTTCTGTTTGGATGTGTTGAACTTGAAATATGTGTTTGAGCCGGGCTCGGTGGCTCAGCCTGTAATCTCGCACCTTTGGGAGGCTGAGGTGAGTGGATTGCCTGAGCCCGTGGGTTCGAGACCCGCCTGGGCAGCGAGACCTCATCTCTACAATAAATCAAAAAAAAAAAATCAGCTAGGCATGGCAGCACATGCCTGTAATTCCGGCTACTCGGAAGGCTGAGGCGGAAGGATCGCCGGAGCCCAGCAGGTCGAGGCTGCGGTGGCTGGGAGCGGCCACTGCACTCCAGTCTGGGCAACAGAGTGAGACTCCAACTCAAAAAAAAAAAAAAAAAAAAGAAATATGTGTTCGATGTCTAAATGGAGAGGGCGAGAGGGTAATTGAGTATACAAATGCAGATCTCAAGGAAGAGCCCTGTCCTGGAAATGTACGAGGGGAGATTCCCCACAAACTGAGTTTATATAAAAAAAAAAATTGTGTGTCTATTCTTACATATTTAAACTCTAGTCACCTTCAAAATACTCTTCTTTGATGTAATATATCTATCAAGATGCTTTTTCCATTGTTCAAAACAGTTTTTGAACTTGTTTGTTTTTATGCCTTTTAGTGCTTCTGCTGTTTTTGTTTCACCTCTTCCACATTGGCAAAATGGTTTCCTTTGAGGACTTTTTTCATCCAGGGAAACAAACAAACAAAAAGTCACTCAGAGCAGGATAGGTGAATAGGGAGGGTGGGGCACAGGGGTCATGCCATTTTTGATTTTTAAAAAAACCTGCTGAACACTCAGCATGGTGTGGGAAGGTGCAAATGTGTTGAAAGAATCTCCAAAAAAATTTCACTAAAGCTAGACACAGCTCTCACAACACAAGCTGGTACACTGATGCCCATGGGTTCCTGGAACACTTAGCAAGTGGGGGGAGCCTGTACTACAAGAGACCCACCCTCCAAAAGAGAATTTTAGTTTTTGAGGGGTCCCCTTTTGTATACTGACTTTGGAGTCATGGATAGGAGGTGATTATACTGGTAACATGCAGGGATATGAAGAGAAGAAAGACCAGGACCAAGCTCTTGGGAACATCATCATTTAGAGTTTGAATAGAGGAGGAGAATCCAAAAAAAGATATTGAAAATGAATGACTGGAGGTAGGAAGACTAGATGGAGAGTTTGGTGGTTAGGAGCCCAGGAAAGAAAGTGTTCTAAGATGTAGAGACCATCTCTGTCTGCAGCTGAATGAATGAATTAAACTCCACAGTCCATGAAGCACTTGAATGATCTGAAGAGTTTTTTACATGATATTAGGTTCCTAAGTCTATAGAGAAATAAGTGACTCACATTTGACTGTTTGGAATATCTTTTGAGAGTTATATTGGAAAAACAGGCTGGGGATAGAAGGAATGAAGGAAGAAAAGATTATTTTTCCCCCTCTGGGATTAGCCACCTTGTGGTCAATGAGAAAGGAGTTTTTGTTTGTTTGTTTGTTTGTTGGTTTTTTTTTTTGAGACAGGGTCTCACTCTGTCACCCAGATTGGGGTACAGTGGCTCAATCCTGGCATACTTCTGTCTTGACTGCCTGGATTCAAGCAACCCTCCTGCCTCAGCCTTTCCAGTAGCTGGGACTACAAGTGTGCACCACCATGCCAGGCTAATTTTTGTATTTTTTGTACAGGTGATGTTTCATTACGTTGCACAGGCTGGTCTCCCAACTCCTGGGCTCAAGTGATTCTCCTGCCTGGCCTCTGTAAGTGCTGCGATTATAGGCGTGAGTCACTGTATTCTGTTTTGTTTTGTTTTGTTTTGTTTTTAAGCAAATATTGAGAGCCTATTATGTACCAGGCACTATGGAATCCTCAAAATTGAGATAGGTCTGAAAATCTAGCTTTCAGGTCAGTTTTGCTTGTTTCCCTTTCTGTCTCCTATTCCATCATAAGAACCCTATGCACTTTAAGGACTTTGAACACTAAAAAGAAAAAAAAGGGAGGGTCCTCTTAGAAATAAGTCATGCAAGGGAAAGAAATCTGAAACTCGAAGTTTTAAATTAAAATTAGTCAAAAGTCAAATCGAGTAGAATATGGAAATGATGGAGGATTAGAATATTGTTAGATGCTAACATTTATTGAGGACTTACTATGTGCCAGAAACTTTCTAAATACACAGCATATATTAATTTCTTCTATGTTTACAATAACCTACAACATAGGCACTATTATTATAATCCAATAGGAAACTGTTGAAAGGCAAGAAAACTGGTTCCAAAATGAATAACTTATAAATAATTGAACCAGGATTTAGCTCTAACTGCCTGGCTTAAGCCCACGTGCATAACCAATATGTCCCATTACCTCTGACAATCCTAATGGACAACGCCCCCCAAAACAGCATGAAATGCTATTGACCAGGAGGTCGAGTGGAAGGTCAGGAGAATACTGATAGCTGCAATGGAGGTGAAAGCAAAATCTGTGAGATTTGACAGGAGAGAAGACTACAACAACTTTTCAATTAATAGAGATCTCTGAAGGGGTGTGTGGTTTGTTTGTGTGTGTATATGTGTATATATATGTATAGATGTGTATGTGTGCATATGTGCTTATGTGTTTGTTCATGTCTGCATGTATATGGTATGAAAGGAAGCAGTAGGTCTATTCACCTACCGAGGTGTTTTAGCAATGTTTCTAGCTGCTCTGCCTAGTATGTGCTTCAATGCTTTGAAGATTTGGGTACAGACTTCTCTAAGGAGGCGATGATGATAGCTGAATTCCCATGTTACATGCATAAGGGTTTCTTGGAGCAAGGTCTAATACTGACAGCTTGGTCCATCTTGGTTTTTTTTTTGAAAATCTACTTAGCATTGTCCACAAAAAAAACCTGTGCAGTTATATTTTGATGTAGTTATCAAACCAGCAATTTAATGATGATGATAAGAAAGAGTGTAGAAAACAGTGTGGCAATTCCTAAAAGATTTAAAAATTGACCTTTCATACAACCCAGCCATCCCCCTTCTGGAAATATCCCTGGAGGAACTCAAATCATTCTACAAAAAAGATACCTGCACACACATGTTTATTGCAGCACTATTTACAGGAGCAAAAGCATGGGACCAACCGTGCTACCCATTGAAAGGACTGGATACAAAAAGGTGGTACATGTACACGATGGAATATTACACAGCCAAAAAGAAGGAGAAAATTATGAATTTCACAGCAACTTGGATGGATTTAGAGTCTATAATACTCAGTGATCTATCACAGAAACAAAGAACTGAGGGCCACACGTTCTCACTCATAAGTGGACCATGAATAATGATCATAATACTATAAGAAAGAGATTGACAGTAGTGGTACACTGACAGGGAGAAAGTGGGGGGCACACTTCATCCATAAGGGCACCTGATCTCAAACCAGGTGAAATGTAAACCCAAGTCAAGCCCAAACTTTACCTGTACAGTGACCATCTGTAAACCTAATCCTGAATTGTAACCCATGTCTTTAAAATAAATAAATAAACAAATAAATAAATAAGCTGAGCCGGGCTCTGTGGCTCAGCCTGTAATACCAGCACTTTGGGAGGCTGAGGTGAGTGGATTGCATGAGCCCGTGGGTTCAAGACCCGCCTGGGCAGCTTGGCGAGACCTCATCTCTACAATAAATCAAAAAATTAGCCGGACGTGGTAGCGCGCGCCTCTAGTTCCGGCTACTTGGAAGGCTGAGGCGGAAGGATCGCCGGAGCCCAGCAGATCGAGGCTGCGGTGGCCGGGAGCGGCCACTGCACTCCAGTCTGGGCGACTGAGTGAGGCTCCAACTCAAAAAAATAAAAATAAATAAATAAATAAATAAATATATAAGCTGGAGGGTAGAAAAATAACAGGATGTTCCATACGGAGGAGAAATAAGGGTACCCGCTTGTTCAGGAATTGGTATCCTCTCTCCTACAATTGTCCACTTCATTACTCTTCTCCGCAGGACTGGGTGGGGTAGATATAGTCCACCTATCTGAGCTCTTAGAAGCAAGGCTCACTTCTTCCTTTCTGATGCCCAGAGGTTTGGCTGCCTTCCTTTCTCCTCTTCTCATTCATATTGTGGAGAGAAGAGATCAGACCTCAGAATGCTAGTTGTAGCTAAACAAGGCTCTATTATTATGTTAAAGATGAAAGTAATGGCTGCCTCATATCAATGTATGAAGAAAAAATTCCACTCTGTTATTTGTCTTTTTTTGAACAGGGAAATGAGCTAGGTTGCTAACTAAATAAGTGTTACCAGAATTCAAATAGGTGATAATTGCAAAAGAATGTCTAAATGGGCTTTTAGTTTGCACTGAAGAGTGAAAAAGTCATTGGTGGTTCAGAATTATGGAGAGTCTAACCCTTTGTCTTCCAGTGTGCCGAAGAGTCTTTTGAAATTCTAAAAAGCTTGACCCATAATAACATACTGGGAAAAAATATTTGCAAGCCATGCATCTGACAAAGGCCTAATATCCAAGATCTACAAGGAGCTCAAATGAATTGAAAGAAAAAAACCAACCCCTTTAAAAAGTGGGCAAAGGACAAAAACAGCTACTGCTCAAAGGATGACATACAAGCAGCCAACAAACACATGAAAAAATGCTCAGGCTCACTAATCATCAGAGAAATATAAATCGAAACTACAATGAGATTCCCCCTTAACACTGGTAAGGATGACTATCATTAATAAGTCAAAAAAACAAAAACAAAAACCGATGCTGGCACAACTGTGAAGAAATGGAGGTGCTTCTACATTGTTGGTGGGAATGTAAGCTAGTTCCGCCTCTGTGGAAAGCAATGTGGCGATTTCTCAAAGAACTAAGAACTGAGCTTACATATGATATATCAATCCCTCTCCTGGGAATATACCCAGAGGAACATACATTGCTCTACCAAAAAGATAACTGCACACACATATTTATTGTAGTACTATTCAAAGTAATAAACACATGGAACCAACCTAGGTGCCTATTGAAAGTGGACTGGATAAAGATAATGTGGTATGTACATACAATAGAAAATTACGTAGCCATAAAGAAGAACAAAATCATGGCCTTCACAGCAACTTGGATGCAGCTGGAGACCATCATACTAAGTGAAATATCACAGAAACAAAAAACTGAATACCACATGTTCTCATTTATAAGTGAGCCATGATCACTGGTCACACTAGAATAAGGTGGAGATCAGCAGATGCTGAACATTGCTAAAAGAGGAAGGGAGGGAGGAAGGAGGAGAGCACATGGTGATACACTGGGTACCTGGTCCACTGTCTGGGGAGAGAGGGCCAGATAGAAGCTCAAACTTCATCTGCATGCAACCTACTTATGCAGTAAATCCTCACGTGTACCCATAACTCTACAGTTAAAATTAAAAAAAACAAAATAAAACATTCATTATTCACTTAGGGTGGAACTTGCATAGCCCATATAACTGTCCTCATGTTTATACTCGTAAATAGCCTTTACTTGTGCCTCTGGGAATATTCATTACAGAAAGCAATAATGCATTACCTAAAAGTATCTGCTTTGATATGCTGAACAAATACTGGCTGGTGGGTGCCTCCCTCTGTGGGATCCCAACCAAAAATCTTGCAGCAATTATCTAACCTAGATTAACCATCTTTCATACTAATGGACTCCAGCTAGATGCATGGCACTGTCCTAGTCCTTGAACAGAATGTATAGTGTCTGCTTTGTATAAAGAAGAATGGGAACTGTAACATACCGAGTGCAGTGAGAATTATGTGTAGTGATAACATAAGAGTTTGCTAACAGCGTTCATACATTTGATAAAATCCCATAGTGATGAACCTACAACATGGGTGCAAAGATGAGACTTGAGATATATTTGGCTTATAATAGCTTATGGGTCCATATCGCATCTAAAATCTAGACTGCGATAGTTTCTCTCACCTAATATTAGCTAGCACTTTTGAATGCTTACTTACCCTGTGTTAGGCTCTGTCCTTAAGTGGTTCATATCGAGTCTTCCGTGGGGTCTTCGTACTTTATGCAGTGGAAACAATTATTAGCCCTATTTACAATTGAAGAACATATTTAGATTAGGTCCCTTTTTCAAGGCCCTGTACCAGTAATGACGACGCTGCAGTTGTGTCTTGGGTCTGACTTACTCTTAAGGAAGTCCATGTTACTACAGTCTACGTCTGTGTACTTGGAGCAGATACACCAAGATACACTGATCACTATTGTGTAACATATTTTGTCCCAGTTAGGCTGGTCAGAGTTGTGACCCCAAACTATTTATTCTGGTTTTTATTTTTTCATATCACAAAAAGATAAAATTAAATTGTCTCGGGTCAAAATTTTTAATTGCAGTATTGGTGCCAGAGGTGATTTCATGCTTCAAGTGGCAGGGTCAAAAGCATGAACTGGATGTGAGACACTGGTTTTGTCACTGGTTTTTCTACAGCTCATTCTTGCAGGATGTTGGAATTCTGAAAGAAGTAGGGCACGGCAGCTAACTAATAACCAAAGGAAAATTTCTTAACTTTCTTCAATTAATAAAATATAGATCTTCTAATATGTTTAAAACAAATCAAGTTCCTTTTAAAAGTATAATTCTGAACATGAAGATTTGGAAGGTTATCCATTGGAAAAATATCGTCTAAGATTTGGACCAACTGAGTACTTATAAATGACCGACTATCACTTATAAAACAGTAATTTAGTTGTGTCTGGTGCTCTCTGTGGTGGTGATGAGAAGCTTCTCTCTGACTCCAGCAGAAATTACGAGGCAAGGATTTGCTCAACCTTTTCAACAAAAAAAGTAGTCTCTGGTTTGACTGAAAGTGAGTAGACTGGAATTCGGGTTTTAAGTTTGCCACTGAGTTGTGGTGGTCAGTTTGTCTCTGCTTCTTCCTCCATGAATGTGAGGACACTCTAACTGTGACATTGGGAATCACAGTTTATTCAGTTTAGGCCATTCACGGCTTCACGTGTATCTGCCACTGAGAGGAGGAGCATCCTGTGGCAAAAGCCAGCTGTGAAATGAGCATGATCGTACTTGTCCACCCATAGCATTGTTGGGAGTTTTCAGTGAGATAGTGGGTATGAAAGCTCTTTAAATAGCTGAATGTGTACGTAGCATGGGGCTAGGCATGTGGCCTATTCTAGTTTATATTTGCATAGAATTTTCACAGATTTATGTAGTCTGGTCCCATAACAACCCCTGAAATAGGAAAAGAGGTATCAAACCTGATTTACAGGTGAGGAAACTGAGGCACAAAGTGATTTAGGTGACCACTGACAATTGTAGCATACATTAGTGGAATCAGAACTAGACCACAGCTCTTCCAACTTGCTGTCAGGCATTTCCCCTCTAAAAGTGACATGTTATTATTTTGCTCCAAATCCAAGACTAACAGAGAACAAAGAAATGGAAAGTTTTTAAAAATAGTTTTTCAAGTGGCACGAGAAACAAACAGGAAAAAACAAAACAAAAAAACCCCTTTCCTCTCAATTTAAAGCAGATTTTTTTGAGACTCAGAATAATTGGGAAAATGGGGTCATTCAGGAGATAATTTCTCTTGGCATTTGATTTTATTTTTGGTGGGCAACTGCATTTTTTTCCCCTCTGCAGTAGGAAAATATTACTATTGTAACTGAGGGTTGCAAATGTGAAAACAGGCTCTCAAATGAAGATCGTATGGGGCATTTAGCATTCTGAAAAATATTTGAGTCATTATGTTGCAGTTCTAAAATTGAATCAATGCTATATTTAATAGGGCACAACAGGCCATGAATTATTGCACATTAATTCATACCCAGTGTGTTGCTGGGCACATGGCTAAAAGCCGAGTGTAGTCAGTGCAGCTAAACATGAACACACCATAATTCACACACCAGAGGGTCCCACTGTAATTATAAAATGCCATTATAAGGAATTATTTTTAAAATATTTAGATAGGTTAAGTTTTATACCTATATAATTCATGATATATGGTATTTTTATAAATTTGGCAGCTCACTCCCTTTTTTTCCGTCCCACACCTCTAAGATTTCTATGTTAAATCCTAGATCACCATGTTTCTCATCAGTAGGCTCCCTAAGGCTACAAATGTTCTTCTGTTGTTTTCAGTTTTCATTTGGGAAAAAACAGAACTTTCTCTTAAGCAAAAAGTGTCATGTCAAGCTGTGTGGAACAACATTTTAAATAAGGGGGAATAAAGAAGGCTTAGAAATTTGACTGCATGTTTCCTGGAGACAGAATTATGGCCAGGCTGGAGGATGAGGCTGGGCTCTCTCTCCCCAGGTGGGTGCTAGGGGGCGCTGAGGGGTGGGAAAGCAGAAGGAAGCCTTGATACTGGTTCTAGATGTCACAAGGAGGGTGGGTGAGAGTCAGTTAAAGGAGTAATTTTCTAGTCTGCTTTTATTTTTCACTTCACAAACTATGGTTTGTGATAGGAACAGTGCATTTAACATTGGTAATTGTTGAGAAACTTTCAGGAAAATCCATCTCATTCAGAAAATATCTGTACAATGCTTCCTCCGAACTATCTGGGCATTGTTTCCAACAACCCAGAAGTGTACTGGAGGGTGATGGAATTCTAGAGCAGAGACTTCTGGGTCCTTCTGCCAAGGTGCTCTTATTCTCACTCCTACACATATGTGACGTAAACACTGGTGTAATGTGTGCAATAAACCTTCATTTTTATATAATGTCTACAGATCATGGTATTTATGCAATTAAAAAGTGGTCAGCCAGTTCTTAGGAGATGTTTACACTCTTTCTAATACTTGTGTAGCTGATGGTAAAATGGGTAAAAGGAAAAAAAATTGATGTTTACTGCCAATCCAATCATTTGTCAAATTTTTTTAGTAATTCCTTATAAAGAATGCCAGCTTTTATTTTTCCTGAATATCTATTTTGATCTCATCTTATCATATAAAATCATAAACTTTATAAAGCATGGTATTAACATAATAGCTAGACTCAAATACTACTAAAGGCAAAACCAGAAAGGAGTTTGTTAAAATGAATGAACTGAGTTTAATTTACATTTCTATTACCAAGACTAATCATAAGAGCTTTCACCTTGACGGGAGTCTTTAGTAAATAAAAATATGCTCAAATTTCATGAGAGCGTTTGAACTACTCAAGTACTACAGGAAATTCGACTTGACCAAGACATTCATCTATTCTGTCTAAGGATGATAAAAAGGAACTTTCTTAAACAATAAGCCTATAAATACAAATTGAAGAGTTACACTGTCTTGGTCATGCATTCACTAGTTGTGATTTTCAGTCACAGTGTATTGAAACTTTAGTCGTATTAAAACGTTTGAAAACTAGTTAAGGTCCCTGAGGTCCCTAAGGTTTTGTCTACAAACAAGAACACTGTGCCACTTTTGCTCTCAGTCTAATGTAGTGGTTCTCAAACTTCCTGACCACCAGAATCAGCTGGAGGGCTTGTTAACCTACAGACTGTTGGGCTCTATCCCTGGACTTTCTGGTTCAGTAGGTCTGGGTGGGGCTCAAAAATTTGGAAACTCACAATTTTCTAGGTGATATTGATGCTGCTGGTCTAGGACCACACTTTGAGAACCACGAATGAATTTTTTGAATTCCAATGACATTTTCCTTGATACTATTAACACACAAGTTGGTATCTGTGAAGCCTGGCAGAGATAAATTTGAGCCTGTGACATTTACTCGATGACTAATTTGGCAAGTTAATAGTTCTAGATTGAAAGAAGACTGTTCAACATAGCATCCCTTCCAAGTTGCTGCCCCTTATAAGCATTAATAGTTTGAAGTCTTTCAATGCATATTTGGGTAGTTTCTGGTTTATGAATGGCTTGTTTTACAATTTAAAATTTTTTTTAAATGTAAAGATGTGGGGCACAAGTCAGGATTTGGGTACATAAGTGGTTTACGAACAGGTGAAGTTTGGGCCTCCCATTGGACCTCACGTTGTCTGGGTTAGGATCAGGCACACTTACTGATGTTATGTGCCTCTCCCCCCCGCCTCTGCTGGTAGTGTCCTGGTACTGCCAATTCCTTTTATGCAAGATGTTCAGGATCCACTTATGAGTGAGAACATGTGGTACTCAGTTCTTTGTTTCTGTGATAGACCATGAATATGACAGACTCTAAATCCATCCAGGTTGCTGTGAAGCCCATGATTTTTGTCCTTCTTTATGACTGCATAATATTCCATTGTGTATATGTACCACATTTATTAATGGGCACTTTAGATGGGCAGCATGGTTGGTTCCATGTTTTTGCTATTGTGACTAGTACTGCAGTAAGCATGCATGTTCAGGTATCTTTTTTGCAGAGTCATTTGAGTTCCTCCAGGTATATTCCCAGAAGGAGGATTGCTGGGTCATATGGAAGGTCAATTGCTAGTTGTTTTAGAAATTGCCATACTGTTTTCCACAGAGGCTGAACTAGTTTGCACTCCCACCAACAGTGTAGCAGCGTTCCCTTTTCTCCAATCTTCGTTAGCATCTGTTTTTTATTTATTTATTTATTATTTTTAATTTTTTTGAGTTGGAGTCTTACTCTGTCGCCCAGACTGGAGTGCAGTGGCCGCTCCTGGCCACTGCAGCCTCGACCTGCTGGGCTCCGGCGATCCTTCCGCCTCAGCCTTCCAAGTAGCTGGAACTACAGGTGTGTGCTACCACGCCCGGCTAATTTTTGATTTATTGTAGAGATGAGGTCTCTCCAAGTTGCTCGGGCAGGTCTCGAACCCGCGGGCTCAGGCAATCCACTCACCTTAGCCTCCCAAAGTGCGGGATTACAGGCTGAGCCACCGAGCCCAGCTGTTTTTTGTTTTATTAATGATGGCTGTTCTTACTGGAGTTAGGTGGTATCTCAATGTGGTTTTGATTTGCATTTCTCTAATGATTAGTGAGGCTGAGCATTTTTTCATGTGTCTGTTGGTTGCCCGTATATCTTCTTTTGAGAAATGTCTATTCATGTTTTTGCCCACTTTTTGATGGGGCTGTTTGATTTGTTTCCTTTCAGCATGTTTGAGTTCCTTGTAGATCCTGGATGCTAGGCCTTTGTCAGACATACAGTTGGCAAATATTTGTTCCCATTCTGTGGGCTGTCTCCCACTCTCTTGATGATTTCTTTTGCTTTGCAGAAGCTTTTCAGTTTGATTAGGTCCTGCTTATCTTATTTCCTATGGTATAGGCATTTGGGGTTTTGATCGGGAATTGGTTGCCTATTCCAATTTCTGTAAGGGTGTCTCCTGTGTTTTCTAAGATTCTTATAATTTGAGGTTTTATGTTTAGGTCTGTGATCCATTTGGAGTTGATTTTTGTGTATGGTGATGGGTAGGGGTCCTGTTTCATTCTTCTGCATGTGGTTATCCAGTTTACTCAGCACCATTTAACTGAATAGGATCTCCTCTCCCCAGTGGTTGTTGGTGGAGGCTTTGTCGAAGATAAGTTGGTTGAGAAATTGAGATTTTGTTTCCAGAATCGCTATCTTGCTCCATTGGTCTATATTGCTTCTTTTTTTTTTTTTTTTTGAGTTGGAGTCTCACTCTGTCACCCAGACTAGAGTGCAGTGGCACACTCCTGGTCACTGCAGCTTCGACCTGCTGTGTTCCGGCGATCCTTCCACCTCAGCCTTCCAAGTAGCCAGAACTACAGGCGTGCACTACCACGCCCGGCTAATTTTTCATTTATTGTAGAGATGAGGTCTCACCAAATTGCCAGGGTGGGTCTCGAACCCGCAGGCTCAGGCCGTCCACTCGCCTCGGCCTCCCAAAGTGCTGGGATTATAGGCTGAGCCACCGAGCCCAGCCTATATTGCTTCTTAATGAATGTTCCACAGATATCAGAACTAACTAGCGGGGAAAATGTGGCTGATCGACAGTACAAGTTGAAATCTTATTTTCTACTACTTGTAAGGGAAATGTGTGCCCAAGTTAATAATAATTTTTTTCTTATTTTATTTTAGAGATGTAGGGTACAATTTGGGATTAGGTATACAAGTGGAGATCGTACAAGTAAAGTTTGGGTCTCTCTTTGGTCCCCACTTTGCCTGGTTAGAGATCAGGTACCCTTGTTGATATTGTGTCTCCCCCCACCGACCCTGGCAGTATTTTGCTACTGCCAATCCCTTTCTTATAGTGTTAATAGTAATTAAGATGCATAAAGCAACTTAAAATCTTCAAAGTGCTTTCATATATGCTGTCTTACTTAATCCTCCATGATAATCCCATAAGACAGATCTTTAATATAGTAACTTTGGATATATGTTCTGTCTAGGTCATAAAATTTGTATATAATGGAGTTAGGATTGGAATTCAGGACTCTTTGATTCTGGACCTTGTGCTCTTTCTACTTGCCATGCTACTTCTTTTAAAAATTATTTTTGCTTATTTTAAAGATGTGGGGTACAATTCAGAATTAGATAGATAAGAGGTCATCCATTATACAGGTAAAGTTTGGGCTTCCCTTTAGTCCCCACTTTGCCTGTTTTGAGATCAGGTAATCCTGTTGATATTATGTGCTCTTTTCCTCCCCTGGCAGCATCTTGCTACTGCCAAACCCTTTCTTTTTTTTTTTTGAGTTGGAGTCTCACTCTGCCACCCAGACTGGAGTGCAGTGGCTGCTCCCGGCCACCGCAGCCTCGACCTGCTGGGCTCCTGAGATCCTTCTGCCTCAGCCTTCCAAGTAGCTGGAACTACAGGCACGCGCTGCCACGCCCAGCTCATTTTGATTTATTGTAGAGATGAGGTCTCGTCAAGTTGCCCGGGCGGGTCTTGAACCCGCGGGCTCAGGCAATCCACTCACCTCAGCCTCCCAAAGGCGTGGGATTACAGGCTGAGCCACCGAGCCCGGCTCAAAACCTTTCTTATAGTATTATGATAAATGTTCAAGGTTCACTTATAAATGAGAACATGTGGTACTTAGTTTTTTGTTTCTGTGATCGATACCTGAGTGTGATGGAACTGACTGTGCTGCCCATTGAAAATGGACTGGATAAAAAAAAAAATGTGGTACATATATATGATGGAATACTATGCAGCCATAAAGAAGGACAAAATTATGAACTTTGAGGCAACTTGGGTAGATTTAGAGCCATGCTACTTCTAAGGGTTGCCTTGCTAGAAACTTGAGACCCTGGGGACATATGACTATGCCTGGAAACCCCATCTTCTGAACCTAAATCATTTTTGACTTGTTTTCCCTGAATTTTCTGGACTTAACATCTGTTGATCTTGAACCTAGAGGATGTACATGTTCCTTTATATCTTAATCCTTGACACTTTTCTATGCTAGCCATCCTTATTGGATCTGGATCTGACCTCTGATTTACTGGGGTAACTTTCATTTCTGTCGGGCAATTCAGGTGCTACTGTAATTCAAGAAATGTTTGGGAGAAGGCTTAGATTTCAGGTCATGAGCTTCTTTACCTTTTAGTTTCTGAATTAGAAAATCCCCCGAATAAAAGTACTCTTGAGTTTCAAACTCAAAATAGAGCGATAAAGAAGATTGAAAAAATTTCTTCTTGAAAAACAGATAATCTCATGTTTAACATCAACAGGGGCTTCTCCAGCTTTGACTTGGAGACTTGACCATTGTACTAGATGTCTGGGGTGATTGATGGATTTTGGGAAAAGCCAGATCATCGTGTTTATGTCAATATGTGAGGTCCTCACTCTTTTTTTTTTTTTTTGAGTTGGAGTCTCACTCGGTCGCCCAGACTGGAGTGCAGTGGCCGCTCCCGGCCACCGCAGCCTCGACCTGCTGGGCTCCGGTGATCCTTCCGCCTCAGCCTTCCGAGTAGCCGAATTACAGGCATGCGCTACCACGCCCGGCTGATTTTTTTGATTTATTGTAGAGATGAGGTCTCGCCAAGTTGCTCAGGTGGATCTCGAACCCGCGGGCTCAGGCAATCCACTCACCTCAGCCTCCCAAAGGCGCGGGATTACAGGCTGAGCCACCGAGCCCGGCTGAGGTCCTCACTCTTAATCCAAAGCACCAACGCATAAACCTATGGTTTACAATTCCTTTTGGATATTAGCTATTAGTCAATCAAATATGGTGTAGTAGCAGGTGCTGGGCGTCAAGTGAAGATGCCATTCTGACAAGGTACATTCTTGGCCTTAGGAAGACTCCAGGTTAACAGTCCTCAAGGCCTTGTTTTTTCTATATCTTGCTTGGGTCGTGTAGAGAAGACTTAATCCTCAGTTGTTCAAAGTGCCAATTTCTTCACGAATGCAATGGTAGAAGATAAGTAAGGCACCCAGCAGCTTCAATTAGCACAAATATAGGTACATACCACTAAGATGAAGAAGAAGATGTGGCATGTCTGTCTGACTAAAGAAATGCCAATGATGAACACAGAGCAGTGCCACCAGAAACAAGGGGGCTGGGGTAGCCTTCAAGCCCATGGAGAGTTAATATTAGCCCTCTTCAGACATGAAAAATAATAATTAAACACTGCTTGTCAATTAATGCCAACTTAAAGAAAGGCCCTAGGCTTAGATTAAGTGAGGAGCATGGGTTGCTTGAAAACAGCAAGAAGGGAGGAGGGAAAATGGTATAAAATAATGGAAGAGATAAGGTGAAAAAGGAGAATAATTAAACACACATGTACTTTCACAGAGTTGGGGCACTCATGTTTCTAATTAGAATTTCAATGCAGGAGCCCAATTTAACCTTAGGGAGTCTTTATATTCATGTCACTGTTGTACACAGCAATCAATCCAACTCTGGCATCTTACTTGCATGTTGAATTTTTATATTACATTAGTGGAGCCCTAGTCTCTTTGTATCTTTAATGGATATTTTCTTGTTAGGGCTTTAGGATGTGTTTTGTCTTCTAAAAAATTCTGTGCTGAGAGGGAACAATAGCCATTTAGATACTGGAGTTCAAAAAAATCAGTGACTTCCTGACATTAATTCATTTTTTCCCTGACAAATGCAGTCACGGTACTTTCGGAATCATCCTCTATCATGTCTGCTTGAGTGAATTTAGAGGAATAATCCATGTATGTTCAACAAAACAGTCTGGTGCACTAGGCAGTGGAAGGTAAATAAAAGAATCTAGAATTCTGTCTCCTGCAACTGGATCGTTAACAAGCCACTTTGTAGTTAAGTTCCTCCCAAATCTCTAAAATGGAAATTTGACATTGTTCTTCCTTTCTGTTGTCCTCAGAAGAGTCATGATTAACTAACTGCTTCTGGTTTTGGAACATTTCAAACTCTAGTCTATTGTTTTATGTAACTAAAGGGTCATGGAAAACTGAGACCAGAGACGTGAGATATTTTACCCCAAATCAGATGGTTCAGTAAAACATGATTTGAATTCATACTCTGAATTGTAGAACTCAGGACATCATTAACTTCTCTCAAGCAGGAATTTATGACCTCCACACTCCTATGTTGAGTCAGATCTAAGTATTATCCAGATCTATGGTTTGTCAAACAGTAATAGTAAGAGGATATTTTATCCTGACACCTATTTCTTCAAAGTCCTTAATTTCATCTGAACTCTCAGAACCTAAATGCTTTTGGCCTGTTCATCTCATTACAGGCTTGGTTTTGTCAGGCTAGCAGTGTGGGGCCAGAAACAGAAACCATTCCAGACCCTCAGTTAGCCTGCTGACTCAGCACATACATTGGTAATCCACTGAAAAAATGCATCCGACGTACCTGGCTACCACCCATAGATCTAGGACAAAAGACAGGGGAATCAGGATAAAAGATGGAAACTGCTGGGGATATTGGCGTTGAACCCAAGACATTTTGAATTTCTCAGTCCCTGTGAAGGAAATATTGATCATTGCATGGAAACGTCGGCTGGGCAACTAGGCACAGGGGGGCAGTACTGGACCACACTCTTTTGGGATTTGTAAGGGCTAAGACAAATGAGACACCCTCAACTGCTGGTCAAGGCAGAAATGTGAAATTTTCAATGCCAACAACCTTTTCTTTCTTTTTCTTTTTTTGGTGTGGCTGTATTTAATTCAACCACGTGAGTTCCGAGGAGCCAGAATATGACTGCTCTTGCTCCATAAAACAGGTCAACAACCTTTTCTAAAGCTCTTTTTAGTCCAGTGTAACTGACATAGAGCATGATGCTATCCTATAAGAAAAGTTGGTAGACTCTTGTACCTTTTCTGGATCCAAATCTTTTGCTTACTCAAGTAAAAGAATTGAAATCTACTGATTCTCTTCACATAGTGCCAAATGAAGAGGCACTGGATTGCAAGGGAATGTCTGATACATGGTTCAATGGGATAAAGGGAAGAAAGCTTTGGGTGGCATCCAGATCAGTGAGTGAAGGAATTTTAAGTTTCTGAACCTTAAGGATGCTGAGACTAAGAGTCTGAGGGCGACTCTGAAAAGACAGTGACATAGGGAAAATTGGCCAAAGCTAAACTAATCATACTTCATAGATTTTTAGAAGGAGATAGGTGTAAGGTCAATAGAGTAGTTCGGCTTAGCCGTTTGCTTGTTGGGAAATGCCTTTATCTGATCCTAGCCCCTTGTTCATCATATTCCTGTTATCTGATTCCATTGCCCCACCATTCTCTAGGGAAGCTCTAAACAGAATTATTTACAATTAGATGGGAACAAATCAAGTGAGCACCAGTCTTTCTTTCACTCAGGCTGGGTACAGAGGCATGTTCACAACTCACAGCAGCCTTGACCTCCTGGGCTCAGGTGATCCTTCTGCCTCAGCCTCCCAAGCAGCTGGGACTACAGGCTCAGATCACCACACTGGCAAATTTTTTTGTAGAAGTGAGGTCTTGCTACGTTGCTTATGCTGGTCTCGAACTTCTGGGCTCAACCAATCCTCTTGGCTTGGCCTCCCAAAAGTGCTGGGGTTACAGGTGTGAACTACCATGCCCAACCACTTATAGTTCTTACTTGCTTCTTCTCTGCCTTCTTTTACTAAAGCCTATTTATTTATTTATTTTTTGAGTTGGAGTCTCACTCTGTCGCCCAAACTGGAGTGCAGTGGCACGCTCCTGGCCACCGCAGCCTCAACCTCCTGGGCTCTGGCGATCCTTCCGCCTCAGCCTTCTGATTTGCTGGAACTACAGGCGCACTACCACGCACGGCTAATTTTTGATTTAGTGTAGAGATGAGATCTTGCCAAGTTGCCCGGGCGGGTCGAACCCACGGACTCAGGCAATCCATTCACCTCAGCCTCCCAAACCGTGGGATTACAGGCTGAGCCACCAAGCCCGGCTAGCCTAATTATTTTAAATGGCTTGAATTGTGTTGCTTACCTGATTTGCAATCTTGACATTGTTTTTGAATCTTAATTTTCCAGTCATCTACTTCCTCTGCTCTGATGTGATCTCTGGACCTGGCATAATGTCTGCTTTCAAAAGCAGGGGCAAGGCAAAACAGGCCAAGCAGCACATTCCAGAAAATGTCTGCACTTGCACACACACACACACACACACACACACACACACACTCACACGCACACAGACACATATCAGATTATTTGTGAGCAATATAGAATTTGTCATATTGACCCATGAGGACAGGGTCTGTGTTAATTTCATCTTTTATCTCAAGTACTAGATCACTGTCCGGCACATTGGAGAGGCCAAGTAAATATTGATCTGAGCAGTTTTACTCAATTTTCTACTAAAGAAGTGCCTGCTATGCTCCAGGTAGTGGGGAGGCAGCAAAGGTAAGCCACATATAATCATTGTCTTCAAGGAGTTTGAATGTGATAGTGAGTGAAATGCAAACTATTGAATGCAGGATTGAAGAAATGCTGCAGGAGAATGAGAGTGGTATGTGTTCAGTCAGACAAAAGACAGGGGAAGGCTTCATGGAAAAGGGCACATCTTTCCAAGTTGGGCTTTGGAGAATACATAGGAGTTGGAGAGGAGATGGAAGGGGAGGGAGGAAAAATAAACAAGCTAAACCTAGAGAGGATTCAGGAAAGTGCTATGTTGGGAGCCGGCCACAGAGGCCCACTGAGCATTAGAGATCAGGAAGGGCCGTTGACCCTGAGACCACTAGGATGTGTTTGGGAGCTGTTGACCCATTTCCTCCCTCCTTTTCCATTTGACACAAACTACCAGGAAAAGCTCCAGCTGTCTCTAACAAAAAACTCTGAGACTGGAACGAACACAGCTAACCTAGGAGTCTATTGTTCCCATTCCCCATAGCTTATGGTCTTTTGCTTTATCACAATTTAAGTTTGACTTTGAGTCACATTGAGGAGCCTTAGTGTAGGTCACAGGTTCTCCTGATGCAACCTTTAGAAATTTATAGATATAGGTTTTAAAAAATAGTTTTTATAGATTAAAAAATTTAAATAACCATTTTATTATAAAAATATGGTTAGTTCAGTTTGATTTAGGGGGGCCAGTGAAGTTTAAATTAGGCCAACTGGTGCTAGGAGAGTGTAACCATAACAACAATTGTTTTAATAAAAACTAGTTTAAATTAGTACATAATAGTGGAAGTTAATAATTCACTATGGTGGTTTTGGGTTTAGACATTGAGTAATGTTAATTCAAGATGATATAGTTGTAATACAATTAAGGACACATAAAAAACTGGTTTGGAGAACATTAAACTAACATAAAATACAAAAAGACAATTTGTGGTTGTTCATGTTCTTCCTCATGTCCTTCCTTATATATAAAAAGACATTTGCTTGAGAGTGGGGGTGTCCTTTATACACCTGGACCTGTTCATATAAAAGGTACATGCTACCTTTGTTTCCTGTGATGATGACTTTGCAGAGTTTGGGGATAAAAGCCCTAAAATTACACCCATTAAATGGCTTCTGGCCACCTAAACAGGAGTCCCATCTCTTTCTTTCTCCCCTCTTCTCTTTCTTTCTCTTTATTTCTCCAAAATAATCGCCGCTGCTGCCACACCTTCCAAGAGACCCTCTAAATCTCTCTGCAGGGGCTGGCCTCCCCGCAGTGCTAGGCCACAATTTCAAAAGTGTCCTATTGATTCTTGGCCTTTTGGCTAAGATCAAGTGTAGTATCTGTTCTTGTTAGTTTAAAAAGGGTCCTAGGAGGAGGTGTGTGTGTGTGTGTGTGTGTGCGCGTGCACGCATGTGTATGATAAATTTGTGAAGATATGTGGGAGAAAACCTTGGATGATTTGATTTCAGTAGATAGCAGGAAGGACCCAGCCATGACTGTGCTTTTGTATAGACTCTTTCAACAGTATACAGAGTAAATTAGAGGAGAGAAATCAGTTATGAAGTTAATGTAAGCATTTAGTCTGGAGTAATGAAGGCATACAAAATGATATGGCAGCTGGAAATGTATCCAAGCAAATGAATTTAAGAGCTAATGTAAAGATATAATTTTAAAAACACTTGTAGAGGATGAGAAGAAAGAGGAGCAATCAAAAGTGACGCTAATGTTTTACATCAGAGCAATAGGAGATGCCAATGACGTTAACTGAAATAAGGAAAAGAGGAAAGTTTCGGGGGTTGAGAAAATGAACACATGTCCAATTCTGTAAAGATGGTGCTTGAATCAGCAGGTAATGTCTTCCTTGTCCAACTCCACTCTAAGCACCAGCTGACTCTGACCTGCTGGGGAGCTGCTTGGCTGTGTGTAGGATATGGAAGGTGTGAGCAGGGCCTTGGGTTCCACCAGGGTTGGATGGAGAGAACAAACACAAAACCTTTTGATCTCTGGCTGGGACGAGAGCCTGCAGACTACAGTGGAACACTCAGGTAGATGTACTGGAGCAGCATGCGTCTTGGAGACGATTTAGCTTCTGGACGTTTCTGGGTCACCCTCAACCACCTCCCAAGGAGGAACACCTTTCCCTCCCCCCAAGAAAGTGGCCTTACAGGCTTCAGAAGCTGAGGAAAAGATGTGCAAGTGAATGCAGGGACCCTGCCCCGGAGGCTGGCAGAACCCTCGCCTTGTGTATTATTTGGGGTTCTCTAGAAAAACAGATCCAATAGGAGATATGAGTGGGGACCCCAATAAAGCTCTTTTTGGAGGGTGGACCCCTTGAAATTTGTTTCTCCAGGTCAAATGGTCAACCAAAGTTTTTATCTGAAAGTTTTGAGAAGGTTGCGTCATGATTTGTGGGGAAAAAAATGTCCTGAGTTGTGGCAAACAAATGACTTGTTCTTCTACTATGATAAGGTACCTGCCCACACTGCACTGAGTGTTTAGCGGTTTTTGACTAAAGATGGCATGAACCCCATGCCCCACCCTCACTATTCACCTGATGTCGACCCGGGTGACCTTTTTTGTTTCCCCAGATGAAAAAAGTCCTCAAAGGAAAACATTTTGCCAATGTGGAAGAGGTGAAATAAAAAATGGCAGAAGCACCAAAAGGCATCCAAATTGATGAGTTCAAAACTGTTTTGAGCAGTGGGAAAAGTGTCTCAAAAGGTATATTGCATCAGGTGGAGAGTACTTTGAAGGTGATTGAAGCTTAAACATGTAAGAATAAATACACACTTTTAAAATAAATATAATCCATTTTTTTGGTCTCCTTCATATATAGATGCAAAAGGAGATTTTTTTAATGGGAATTGATTTCCATGATTATGGAGCCTGAGAAGTCCCAAGATATACTATCTGCAAGCTGGAAATCCAGAAAGCTGGTAGTATAATTCAGCCTAAGGTTGAAGGATGAGAACTGGAGAAGAGAGGAAGGGTATGCTGAGGGCCGAGGGGGTGCTCTGGTGTAAATCCCGATATCTAAAGGCCCCAGAACCAGGAACGCCAATGTTGATGCTTACCCACATTGGTAAGGGCAGTTCTTCACTCAGTCTACTGACTCAAATGCTAACCTCTACTGGAAACACCCTCACATACTCAGAAGTAATGTTTTACCAGCTACCTGAGCATTCCTTAACAAGTCAAGTTGACACACAAAATTAACCATCACACTCCTTGATTGCAGGGGAGAATGGGGAGATGATAATCTCTCTTCTAAAGCCTAGGCAGCAACCTGACAAATCGCCTGCTGGAAGTGGTCTGTGGAAACGGATACTTCTCTTGAGGGCACCCCAAAGGGTGGACCTGTGGTTCGAGAATGAGTCATAAGTTGGCAAAGAAAACCAGGGGATCTAACAATGACAGGAAAAGACAGTGTGTAGCTTCTGAATGAAGGAGAACTGCTAGTGGAGACAGAAAACAACTTAGACAAAAATTAACAAGAGATGTTTAAAAATGTACAAGAGGTTTAAAAATGTACAAATCGCTCAAATGCTTGGATCTAAAAAACTCAAATTTTTGAATGAAAAAATCAATAAATGAAGGAGAGGAGAAGATTTTACCATTAAAGTCTGAAACAGTGTTCTGGAAAATTAGATGGGGCAAGGGAGAACCCCACCTCAGAATAGAAATAAGAAAATAGAAAAATAAAATGGAAAAGATAAATGATTTTGGAGGTCACATATAGGGCACCCAAGATACAAATAATAGGAATTCCATAAGGAAAAATAGGAATCAGTGGAGAAGAGACAATAACTAAACAAATAATAGACAATAACTAAACAAATGTTGAAGGAAGATTTACGGCTGAGATTGAAAGGGCTCACTGAGTTCCAAGGATGCCTGTGAAGAAAAAACAACCTATGCCTAACCCGATAATCTTCCTCGGTTCAAAGGACAGAAGGAAAATTGTATAGGTTCACAGAAAGAAAGAACAAACTGTTTTCAAAAAGAGTAAGAATCAAACTTGCAAGCATGCCTCTCGTCTAAAACACTGGAAGATAGAAGACAGTAGAATAATGTTGAAGGAACCCTGAGAGAAAAAGAACACAATTCATGAATCCTACATTCAGCCAGTGTACCTTCCCCTCACTTGTTTGGGCAAGAGAAAAATTATTGAGGATATAAAATAACAAAGAGAATGTATTATCTATATGCCATATCAGAATATTCAAGAAAACAACTAACAATAATTGAATGAGAAAAGATGATGAGTATATGTGTTCGTGTATACAGGTATAAATAGATACTGACAGCCTGATGGTGACATGTACTAAGTGCTAAATAAAGATTCTTGAAAGGAGTAGTACGATGATATAAAATTTAGGACTTAGGCATGACAAGGGGTGGGGGGTGCTCCAAAGGGGAAGCAAAAACATTTTAATAAATAGTGACTTGATCAAATCAGTGTGGATCTTGTCTTGTTTGTCATTTTGTTCATCTTTTTTTGCATTTGATTTTGTTTTTATAAAATATTGCATTCAAATATCATTCATTTTTATTTCCACTTTTTTGACACCTTCTGAAATTTTGTGCCACACTTGTCTTTCCCTAATCCCAGCCCTGTTGGCAAGATGAGAAAACAAAAGAAGAGACGAGAAAACAGCATTCACAAAGCTAGGTAAGAAGAAAGTTTTACGAAGGACATCAATAGAGGTAGCATAGGATAAGGTCTGAGCAGTGATTGGTTCGGTGCCAGGCAAGCTATAATAACAAGGACAGTAACCCAGAGGTCAAGCAAGGTCTGAATGGGAGGTTAGTAAGTTGAGGCCATGGATACAGACAATGATTAAGAAAGTTATCGCCTTTATAAATGAGAAAGTCAACTGTTAACACTTCCAATAAGCTTTCCTATTTGAGGATGACATCATGAAAATTTCCTATGAAGAGAAATCACTTGGAGTTAGAGTATCACCAAAAGCAAATAGCTCCCACTTATCTTTGGCTATTGAGGCAGCTCTAAGATGAAAATGGTCTTTAAAAAGAACTTTCTAGAAAGTCCATGCCTCCTGAGTTATCTCATAGCCAGAAAAACAACACAGATTTCAAAAATCATTGTTATGTCACTGTCACATAGGTAGCCGTGATTGTGGAAAATATATGTCCTCTTTTCTTGTACATTCTTCATTATACAAGCGTAGTTCTGAAGGAATAAAAATAGGGAACTTAGACTCTTTTTTTGAAGGTCTTCTTCAGACCAGACTCCATTTAGGTCCTGCTCTTCCTCTATACACTTCGAGAAGGGTTGCCAAGGAAACCCGAAACAAAGACGACTTCGTGCACTCAAAGCAGAAAAATGCATCCAGCACCTCGAATCTTTATACATTAGTAAGGATTGACAGTCTCCTTCCTTTTTCTAACTGGAGTTTTAAGAACAGCCTTAAAGTGCTTCACATTCTTTTTTTTTTAATCTGGGCTACAGTATCTGGGCTACAGTCGATAGGGAGCTTTTCCTCTTATCTTCTGGCTACTTTTCAAGTGTTTTTGCCATTATTTCACAGTTTATGTGTTCAAAAGTAAACATTACAATAATAGCAACTCGTCATTTGAGAGAATGAAAGGCTTAAATAACAAATTAAGAAAATAAAGTTTTCATTCCATATTGACTTCTCCAGCACTACCTTTAAGATATATTGCTATGCTTCTATGTTAATTTTGGAACTCCTGAGGCTAGAGTTGCTGTTAGTGGAACAGATCTTCTGTTGCTACTTCTCAGAATATACAACCGAATAACTTTGCAATCTTTTGTGTACAAATTGGCTACTTATGGGAGTTCATTGTCACAGCTGAAAAAAGGTCATTTTCAACATTGCAAATTGATACATTTGATTTAATCCACTAAGTTGTCTTTTGCATCATGTTCTTAGACAAGAAAAAATGTCATGTTTTAAGCAAGAATCTTAATAAGGCCTCTGAGACTCACACAGGAATCTGGGTGATAGTGGTCAGGTATAAACCAAACAGGTGTTTTATTTAAAAAAGAGAGAGCCATGGAGAGTACCTGGGTGGCAATGACTTGTTGAATATTCAGGAGGAGGAATGAAGGCATACAGAGTAAGAGTGTCCATTTGGGGTTTGGGAAGGATGACCACTGAAACAGGATTAAAATCTCTCTCTCTCTCCTATCTCTCTCTCTTTGTGTATGTTATTTTCCAAAAAGCCAAGATTAACTTTCCCTTTGATCATCTTATTCTGAAGGGCATTATTTTTCCGACTGTGTCTTGCCCCAAGGTATTATTTTTGAGAACCCACACAACCTCCTGGGAAGAGATGAATGTAATGTTGTGAGAAGCAGAGGGACTCAATACCAGCCACCTGAGTCAGAAGGAGGCCGCCCAGAGAGGTAGCACTTCAGGAGGTGTGGCAACTATCATGTGATAATCATATCCTTGGAGAATCACAGATCCAGAGCAGTACCTCTTGCCTCACAATACCCTAGGGTGTGATTATCTTATGATAACCATCTTAAAGATGTCTTTTTTGCTCAATTAACACATACTTCCATGAAAATTAGCTATCAAGATGAGTTACAAAATACTTATATTTAACTTGACAGGTTAAAATCGTGCAGATGTCTTCATCCAATTATTGCAATTTGCACTCTGGACAAGGAAAACTACTTGGATGAGTGATTCAACTTGCTAACATTTATAGGTTTTGTAATTGTATATGATTACAAGATTTCTTCATATTGAGCAAACTGCGTATTTTTACTGACAGAGCTGTCTTTTTGCAAGGCAGACCCCGGCAGGTTTATATGAGTGTCTTTATCTCCCATCAGTTTTCTGTTTGGGCCTGCTTTTTTACATAACTTCCCCAGGGATCCCGATATGTTTTCTCATCCTTTCTGTGGCATGCAATGAGAAGGAGCCAGGCCATTTGCTTTTTTGAGCATTTGCTGGCAGAGAGTAAAACACACTTGTCATGAGTGCACGTGGGCTAGGAATATTTCTTGAGAATATATGGGGCAGCAAAATGAGGAAAGGTTCATGTGGAGGTCAGTATTGAGCTGAATTTCTCCTGATTCCTGGCAGAATGCTGTAATATCTCTATGGAATGTGTGTTCCTTAACTGAAAGCGAACTAATTCATTCAGATAATCTCTCACTTTCTTTCCAGCTTTAACTTTCTGTGCTTCTGAAGTAAAAATACATGTGATCTTCTGGTAGACAAAGATGCTAAATGACTAGACCCTTTCTAGAGCTGTGTTTCGAGGGCAGTGGTTTTTCAGCTGGAGGTAGGGATAGTTGACAATGTCTGAAGATATTTTTGGAAGTCACAACTGAGGAGGAGTTACTTCTGGCATTTAATGGGTAGAGGCCAGGGAAGCTGCTAAACATGCTACAGTACACAGAACAACCCTCCCCCATACACACACACACACACAAGGAATTATCCAACCCCAAACATCAAGTGCTTAGATCGAGAAACCTTGGTTGAGGCAAGTTCCCTAACTCTCTAATCCTTAGTTTTCTCCTCCATAAAATGAGGATGATAATCCTAACCTAATTGACTTTCTGTGAAGATCCCATGGAGCAATGCATATAAAGCAGTTGGCACTGCTTGGTGTGTAATAAAGACTCACTATGTCATCAATTATGAGTACTGTTATAATGAATAGTGCCAATAATATTTAAAAAATATATTTGCTATACATGTGGAAGAAAAATTCTTTCAAATCAATTTTTCAATGACTCTTTATCAAGGATACTTAGAACTTGAGAGATTCGTGGACCTCTGGAATAAATAAATATACTGAAACAGTCTAACACAGTGATTCTCACAACGTGGTCCATGAACCTCCAGCATCAGCACCTTTTGGGAACATGTCAGAAATGCAAAGTCTCGAGTTCCACTCCAGATCTACTGAATCAGAAATTCTGATGTTGGAACCCAGGAAATTTTTTTTTTTTTGAGTTGGAGTCTCACTCTGTCGCCCAGACTGGAGTGCAGTGGCCGCTCCCGGCCACCGCAGCCTCGACCTGCCGGGCTCCGGCGATCCTTCCGCGTCAGCCTTCCGAGTAGCCGGAATTACAGGCACACGCTACCATGCCTGGCTGATTTTTTGATTTATTGTAGAGATGAGGTCTCGCTGCCCAGGCGGGTCTCGAACCCGCGGGCTCAGGCAATCCACTCACCTCAGCCTCCCAAAGGCGTGGGATTACAGGCTGAGCCACCGAGCCCAGCTGGAAATTGTTTTTTTAACAAGCCCTCCGGTTGATTATGATGTGAGCTAAAGTTTGAGAATGACTGCTTTAACAGATACCTTGAAAATAACTACTCCAAGTGGGAACTGAACCTCATCCTTTTAATCAGTCTAAACACCTGGTTGAGTGCCTTGTATGTGGTAGGTACTTGGTTACATGATTGAATGGAATGAAAAGCTAATTCACGAGCCTGACCCGATCCTACATTTTTGACAATTGTTCCCACAGCTTGGCATTGACTGATGTTGACAGACACAACTGAGTTACACCCACAGGTCCTAATTTTGCTCCGCCTGCCTGTACCAGGTGTAAGGCAGCACGCCTGTGGGTAAAAGAGGCCACTTGTGCTTACAAGTTGAGACCTGCCAGCGTAGCTCAAGTGATCCTACACCTTAGTTAGGGCGAAACAGAGGGAGAGGTTTCATTAGAAATAATTAAACTCAAATGAAACAAACCCAGGAGTTCAACACAACTACAGCGGTGGCAGTCACCTAATCATTTCCCTATTGATTTTATTAGGGGGATTTTGGAACTAATGGACAAGTGTTTGGGGAATGTTCGCATGTATGTTTGGATTAATGGTGTCAATGTCATTTTCTGAGTCTTCGGTATTCAAAACCGAATCACCATGAGCATATACGTCACACTATAGAAACACGGGACCCAGAAGAAAATGTATTCACTGGAACTTAAAGTCATTTTCTACTATAGTTGCATAAGTCAGGAAGAGGGATTTATATAATGAATCATAGTAAGACTCGTTAAAACCCTAGCAGATCTGGGCTGACATGACTAGTGACAGGTTTTAAAATTACAAACATGGAGCCAGGCATGGTGGCTCATGCCTACAATCCCAGTACTTTGGGAGGCCGAGATGGAAGGATCCCTGGAGGCTAAGAGTTTGAGACCAGCCTGGGCAACAGAGCGAGACCTCATTTCTACATAAATAAATAAATACATAAATAAATAAACCAAGCATGGTGGCATGTTCCAGTAGTCCCAGTTACTTGGGAGGCTCAGGAGGGAAGATTGTTTCAGCCCAGGAGTTCAAGGCTGTGGTGAGCCATGATCGTGCCACTGCATTCCAGCCTGGGTGAGACTGAGACCACGATTCAAAAAAAAAAAAAAAAAATCACCAACATGGAAAGTAAATATGAGGGAGTCTGCATATTTGGGGAATAGCTTTGAAAAGCATATTTTAAAAATTATTTGCCATATAAGAATATAATGTATATTTACATTTAAAATAAAGCTGTAAACTGGAACACACCGGAAGCCACCATTAAACTTAAGTTATAGGATACTGTCAATATCATTGAGGCTCTCTGTAGATCACCTGTTCTTTGCAAACCCCTGGCTGCTACCCACCATTCACCAAGGTAACCACTATCCTGAGGGGTGCTTAAAAAATAGCTGGGCTTGGTGGCTCAGCCTGTAATCCCGCGCCTTTGGGAGGCTGAGGTGAGTGGATTGCCTGAGCCCTTGGGTTCGAGACCCGCCTGGGCAGTGAGACCTCATCTCTACAATAAAATAAAAAAATCAGCCAGACGTGGTAGCGCGCGCCTGTAATTCCGGCTACTTGGAAGGCTGAGGCGGAAGGATCGCCGGAGCCCAGCAGGTCAAGGCTGCGGTGGCCGGGAGCGGCCACTGCACTCCAGTCTGGGCGACCGAGTGAGACTCCAACTCAAAAAAAACAAAAACAACAACAACAATAACAAAAATACACACACACACGCACACACACATATCCATAGTTGACTTATTTTAAAGTTTGCTTATTTTTAAACTTTATATAAATGGTATCATATTATATGTATTCTTTGATCTGCTTTTTTCATTCATTGTTATCTACATAGTTGTAAATTGTCTGCTAAGTTATAGTCTATAGTACAACTATACTACAGTTTATTTATTCTCCTGTTTAGTTTTGGGTTTACTTACTTAAAGATTTTTGGCCAGGAGAAGTAGCTTATGTCTATAATCCCAACACTTTGGGAGACTGAAGCAGGAGGATTGCTTGAGTCCAGGAGTTCAAGACCCACCTGGGCAACATAGTGAGATCTTATTTCCACAAAATAAAAAATTAAAAAAATTAGCAAGGTGTGGTGGTGCACACCTGTAGTCCTAGCTACTTGGGTGACTGAGGTGAGAGGATGACTTGAGTCCAGGAGTTAGAGGCTATGGTGAACTGTGATTGTGCTACTGTACTCCAGCCTGGGCAACAGAGTGAGACCTTGAGACTAGAAAAAAAAAAATTTTTTTTTTGGATGACTGGTATCAATTGGAAAAACTCCTTTGCATATAAATACACTCCATCCTCTTCATCTGGAAAACACAACAATTCAACTAGTTCTTTAAACCTTAGAGTCTGAAGCACTTTCTAGTTCTTGTTTTTTTGATGATTCATGGTCTTTATATATGTTTATTTTATCTGCTACACTGTGAGTTCTTTGTTGGCATGAATATACCTGTTTTGTTTCTGTTTCTCTAGCACATTAGGATGGTGCTTGACCCATAACAGATGCATCAGTAAGATGCATGGCTGTAAGTGACCAAAAAATCAATCAAACTTGATCTATTTTCTTTAATGGCATATAACTTCAGATTCATATCATCACAGCATCTAGACCCTAAAAAAGAGACTGACTCTCTTTGTAGCTCCCACACAACTTCTTGGATCCACTCTCATAAACATGAATTGTTTCATTTGCTATTCCTGTGTCAATGATTGTGGTTTGAGGTCATGAAATGCTATAATTGCCTTAAGCCCAAGTCACATACTGTATTCTTGGGGCTGTATCTAAGCTGCCTGTGCTAACAGTGAGAATGAAGTGTTTCTTTCAAAGAAGAAAATGGGGGACTCAAAAGATAATAAATACATGTAAAAACAATACATGTGTACAGCAATAGATGATTGATAAATTCTAGATAAATTAAAAAGGTAAACACAGAAAAGTAAGTTTGAAAGTCACACAAAGGCCAGGCATAGTGGCTCACGTCTGTAATCACAAAACTTTGAAAGGCTGAGGCAGGAGGATTTCTTGAGCCCAGGAGTTCTAGATCAGCCTGGGCAACATAGCAAGATCTCATTTCTATAAAAAATAAAAATAAAAATTAGCCTGGCTTGGGAGTGTGTGCCTACAGGCTACAGTAGTCCCAGTTGCTCGGGAGGTTAAGTAAGGGGGAAGGATTACTTGAGCCAAGGAGGTCAAGGCTGTGGTGAGCAGTGATTGGACCACTGCACTCCAGTCTGTATGACAGAGTGAGATCCCAACTCAAAAAAAAAAAGGAAAAAAAAGAAAAGAAAAAAAAAGGAAAAAAATCACTCAAAAGTAATGGGGTTTGGGCAAAGCTTTAGTTTATAAGATGATCCAAGGGGTTCTTTAAAATGAAAGATCTCTTTCTGATAGCAAAATGGAGAAAAGGGAAGGGAAAAAGACAAGAGTTATGGTAATTTCAGCACAAATTTTGGGGCTGTGGACTGAGTGCTTCAGAGATGCTAGAGATAACGGGACAATGAAGAAAAGTGGCCTGGGATGGCGTTGGTAGGATCTGGGGTGAAGTCAGTAGGAAGTCTGTTGGGAGCTGGCCATGGAGGCCCACTGAGCATTAGGGATCAGGAAGGGCCGTTGACCCCGAGACCACTAGGATGCGTTCAGGAGCTATTGATCCCATTTCCTCCCGCTTTCTACTCAGCACTATAATTAGAATAAGCTCCTGTAAGCTCAAAATATAAAAACTCTGAGACTGGATTGAACACAAGCTAACTTTAGTGGGCGCCACTTGCGGGAGTCCAGCTCCTGCTGGGTTCAGGGTACCCCAAAGGTGGAGATGGCATCGGCGATTGGGGGGAAGAAGAAAGAGGGGGAGAGAGGGGGAGGAGAGAAAGAGAGAGAGGGAGAGAGAGAGAGAGAGAGAGAGTGGTGAGAGAGAGAGAGAGAGAGGCTTGGACAACTGCTTAGATTTGAGCAGAAGACCTTTACTGAGTGTCAACAGTGGGCTTTTATACTATGTCTTTCACATGAACACAAAGTCAGATGTGTGAGGGGTGTTCCCCACCAACCAGATATTCTTTCCGGTATGAGGAAGAAAAACCCATAACAGAATCCATGACTGCCTAGAAACCCTTTTCAGCCTAAGCTAATTTATACTAATACCAAGTTAAACAATTCTATAAAAACTTAAGTACTTTACAACCTAAAGTGGCCCATCCCAGAACGTTTGGAATGTGGCCTAGTCCAAAGTTCATCAAGTAACCTAGTCATATTCTTTCAACAAAATGGCTGTCTTCTAAAACTATATTCTACAATTTACACGTTATTCAACTTCAGTAAATCCTAAGATCACAACCCAGAAGCCTGTGACCAATACTAAGGTTCTTAGATGTGACCCGAGTTTGAGTTGTAAGTTGTGTGAAAGCCAAAACTGCAGTTTGTGGAAGAATGGGAACAATGAGCTTCTAAAGTTAGCTTGTGTTCATCCCAGTCTCAGAGTTTTTATGTTTTGAGCTTACAGGAGCTTATTCTGATTATAGTGCTGAGTAGAAAGGGGGAGGAAATGGGGTCAATAGCTCCCGAACATATCCTAGTGGTCTCGGGGTCAATGGCCCTTCCTGATCCCTAATGCTCAGTGGGCCTCCGTGGCCGGCTCCTAACAGAAGCCCAGGAACGAGATCAATTTTAGTGTCAGGAAGAAAGTTGAATATATGGAGGGAGGAAGATGGGGAGAACGTAGGGGCTACCAATACCAGTTTGAGGGTATTACAGGAGATACTTCTGTAAATTAGTTTTTATAAACTCAGAGTTTAAGCTTAGGACCAAATTAATTCTTGCATTTAGGAAGGGTATTTATGCCTCCACACTACAAAAAGTTATGAATAGCAAAACAACTTAGGGAAGACTATTTCTCTTTTTCTTAGTGCTATGGAACTTCAGTTAGATGGGACCATTTCCACCGGAAATAAGATAGTAATAAAGAACTGTTGTCTATCACGCCTGGGTGAATCGTCCATGATCTCGTCCACTTCTCATGCCATTGGCCCCTGCCTGTTTTCCAGTTTGTGCTCCTTACAAAATGGTATTTCCTAAGATTTCATTCTGGGAGTCATTACTTTTCCTTTCTTCCTCTTTCTCAGATGCCTCATCTATTCCCTTTTTCGTTAACAACTATTTCTATACAGATAGTTCTGGACTGTAATCTCCAGACACATAATTTTAAGTGCCAATAGGATGTCCTCCTTGAACCTTAAACTCATATTCTGTTTTTTTTTTTTTTTTTTTTTGAGTTGGAGTCTCACTGTGTCACCCAGACTGGAGTGCAGTGGCCGCTCCCGGCCACCGCAGCCTCTACCTGCTGGGCTCTGGCAATCCTTCTGCCTCAGCCTTCCAAGTAGCTGAAATTACAGGCACGCGCTACCACGCCCGGCTGATTTTTTGATTTATTGTAGAGATGAGGTCTCGCCGCCCAGGCGGGTCTCGAACCCGCGGGCTCAGGCAATCCACTCACCTTAGCCTCCCAAAGGCGCAGGATTACGGGCTGAGCCACCGAGCCAGCTTTTTTTTAAAAAAGAAGAACCCAGTGCAACACTATTTGCACTTGTCTGAATATAATAAAGAACAGATGTTTATAAAGGTTTATAAATTCATTTTTCTATTTCAGGTGTCACCATTAATATAATGAACTCCAGTGACTCCATTACCAGCTTGATGCGGGGGCCCAAGTCTTCAGGTTCAATTCAAGCCCTCAGTCTGGGGCAAGGTAGAAGACAACAGAGAACCAGAAATCAGAGTTTCTCAAAAAAGAACTTAATTTCCCAAAGGGTAAACTTTCATTTTGTGGGATTTGAGCCAATTAGATCTTCATCCCATCTCTCCATGTCTTCCTTGCATTTCTCTTATTAAGAAAAATGAAATTCAGCTGTGGATTTTCTTTCTGGTACTGTTTTTCCAGGTGACCAGAATGTGTATATATCTGTTTGTCACACCATCTACAGTGAAAGTGGCAAATATTTGGGATGTTGCCAGATTCAACGACATCATTTTCTCTGTCCCATTTTCCATGAAGTACCTTAGATGCACAATGAGCAGAGATGACTGTCACTAATGGAGGATGCCGTCATGCTAATAAGATGGCCACTAACACAGTCGAGGTCGAGATTTCTGCATACAAATAAGGTGGGACGCAATCAGGCAGCAACTACTTGAAATCAATTGCTAGAAGCTCTAGGTACTTTGTGGAATTATACTCTTTTATCAATGGATTTTAATTTCTCATTCTTTTTCGTTACTTTTGTATAGTGGAGTATGTATGCAATAAACTCTGGCTGTAGTAAACCAGGCAACATTCATTATAGGGATGAGTTCCCTTCCTAGGAGTCATGTTATGGATCTACAGCATTTCAATGGAATATTATCATAGTCTCTCAGCCACAGAATTTTTGGTAGAAATTGCACCAATCTCTGGTATTGGAGCAGGAAGAGGAAAGGAAGAGATTTTAAAAGATTGTTGCCCTTATAGAATTGAGGGGTTGTTTATGGCCAGGAATACTTTGTTGAATACTTCACCTGCCTGGGAAGTCATTCTTTACAATGGCATCCCTAGATGGCAGTGCAATATCCAGGCAATTCTGAGTGGGTAAAGGACTCCTCTTGGCTACTTAGGTCAGTAGAATCAAATTAGGTCATCAATAGGTGACAGATGTCATGCCCAGATCAAAATGTTATTTGGTTGATGGAATATCTGAACACTCCAGTACCCTACAATGGAGTTTTATCTTATTCTACATTATGAACCTAAATATATCAGTTTTGTTACTAATTTAACATTATTAGTTAATTTTATATAGGAATATGCTTATATATGAAGAATAATAATAACTTCTATCTTTCCTAAAAATGCACTGAATAAATGAGAAAACACAAGAAGATTGTGAATTTAAAAAAATTACATGAATTCAAAATATCATCTAAAATTTAAAATTATAAATATCAGTGCTTCTTAGAAACAATGATTCTGTTTCATTCAAGTCAAATTTGACACATATTTATTGATTTCTGACTAAGTGCCAGATAGTGTGTTAAGTAGGTACTGTGATGTTAAACAAGTAAAACACCAGTCTTTATCATCCCCAGTTTTGCAACAGGGGAGGAGGCAGACATTTATAAGGCGTAGAGGTAATGCAAAAGGAATTTGTCAATAATGTATACAATTGAATTAAATCTTCATTAGCTTCTGAATCCCTTGACAGTAGAAAGGGTTTTAATCATTATTGTAGCAAATATAAAGGTTAGTACATGGCAGGCTTTCAATCAGTGTTTGCCAAATAAAAAATAAATAGATGTCAGTTAACCTCGCAATGTGCATATTTAGGCTCAGCCATTATATTTGAAAAATCCAAAATTGTCACATCTTTGTGAACCCTGCCACTTTTTTATAGGGGAAAAAACCTCAATAGTTATTATTTGTTCATCATTCATCTAATGCCTGGCACTATGCTATTAGCTTTATACATATAGTCTTTTCATCCTCTCACGAATACTGAAAAGTATGTGTTATTTTGAAGATGATGAGGTTTGGCAAACTCCAGTAACTTATCTAAGATCCCGTATGTGTTAAGTGGAAGATTTAAAGCTCAATTCCAGGGTTGTCTAAGTCCAATGCCCGTTTTCTCAACTGCTGCGCAGAAAAGTGACTAGTACTCTTTTTTAAAAAAAAGGCCAATAACTTTGAAGAAACACTTTATTAAATTTCCAAAATTTTACTTCTATAATTAAAAAAAATTCCAAGAATAATGTTGAAAGTATTTTAGTCAGCGGTACAAAATAGTATTGGTGTTGACAGAGACTCTCAACCCATCTGGTCAGACAGGATAGGCTACGGTCTCATTCCCACATTGCTGGACAAGAGTGTAAATTTAACTGGGGAGCAGAGGAGTTGAGAGTGGGGGTGGTGAGCCCAGGCGCATTTGCTAAGAAGCAGGGCTCATGTGGGCGTTCAGCTTTACGTGGGGATGGGAGATCTCTGTGAGCATAATCAAGACGATTGCTTTTTTCTTTTGGACCTCCTCCCAGCCTTGATATACCTCTTCTGCTGGCCACATTTCTTCAATCTGTGGCCCTCTGTGCATTAATGTAGGGCTGTGGAGGAGCTGTGGGCCAAGGATTTTATGGGGGTGGAGCTTGGGACAATGCTGGTAGCAGTGATAACTCTTTCTTTCCTTACACACTTGCATATTTAGCATCATTAGTAGAAGACCAACAAGACACTGTAAGACTGGTGTGAAACATGTGGTCATACCCCAACACTTGTCCCTGGGGTGGAAACTTAAGGCAATGAATAACCAAATTAACATCATTCTTCACTTTCTCTAATAATAGGTTATCCTCAGCTTGAGATAATATGGTATAGAGGAAAAAAAAGTGCTCTGAAGATAGGAAGCTTTGGTTTCTAGAACTTTCCTGCTGACTGGTCAATAACCTTAGATTAGTCACAGTACCTCTCTGGGACTCAGTTTCTTCATCTGTCATGTGGTACTTGGATTGGATGGTTTCTAAAATCTATCATGGCCATTAAAAAGATAGACAGTATGTGGAAACACACTTGGGTTAAAGCATTTCAGTTGGCTTTGCTACTTTGTTAGCTGTATAAATCTGGGCAACCACTGTACAAACACACACACATATATATATACACACACAAGTAATATTGGAATATAAATCCTACTCTATCTACTCTTCATGGTTGTTGTAATAATCAAATTGAAGTAATGTTGATGCAAGTATTTCATAGGCTGAGAAGTACTTTGCAAAATTGAGGTGCTATTAAAATTTTTCATTTATTCTCTTAACCACACGTTCAAACTATTTCTGTAACTGAATGTAATGTTAGATAGTATTTGAGAAGCACATATTCAATCTTTCTCACCTTAGCATATGTTCATCTTAAAAAAAACAAGTTTATAGACATAATGAGATATCAAGCAACCCCATCAACACACAGAAAAACACCAGTCCTGTGCACCAAAAGCTACAATAAATAAATGCAAGGTTTGACAGAAGAATATTTGAAGAACTTCTGGTAGTTCAATGCTGCTACTCTATTCAGCTATTTACGTGTATAAAAGGATTTAAATAAAGTCTACCTTTTCTGTGGATGCCATAAAAGAATGTCCACTTTTTAAAAAAACAAGGTAGCTTGTTAGAAGAAGAGGTTTAAAAAAATAGAACAGTTTATACAGAGTGACTGTTATAGTTCGAATTTGGTTTATTTGTCCCCATCAAATCTCATGTTGAAATTTAATCCCCAGTGCGGTGGTGTTGGGAGGTGAGACCTAGGGAAGGTGTTTAGGTAAATAGCACATGACAAGTACCTAGTCACTTACAGTTGAGTGAATAACTGGTTTCCTGAAACAAGAGGAGCCAGAGATTGAGATAAGTTCCTCTCAGTATGACCTCTGTGCTAACTGAGTCCTAGGACTATCTTCAGTGGGAGACTTTGTAAAGTAGAGTTTCAACGTTTAATCATTAGGCAGTAATGACTAAATTAAATTGGTCAGGACGTACTGAATTTATGGTAGGTAGTTTTTTATTACTTCAACATTCCTTTAAATGTCATTTTCTTAATTTAAAAAAAATCTATGCCTTTTTTATTATTAATAGGAATTTAAGCTTCCTAAATACAAAAATATAAAGAAGATATTAAAAATATGCTCCACAGTCTCTCTACCTAGATAGCCTCTGCTAATATTTAAGAATAAAACGTGTAGATGTGCATGTTTAGAAATTTCACAGTGAACAGAAAGGCACACAAAAAAAAGAGACCCCACTTTTTCTCCTCCAACCAAATCATTTGTCCAATAGTTAGTTTTTTTGTTATTCCTTGATTTGTTTTAAAATGATAATGTACACCATATATAATTTGTGCTTCAATAATATGGGTTCTGCTATTTTAATAAGGAACTTTTTTCAGACAAATAAATTGTGCTCAAAATTAGAGTGTGCATTTTAATTTTTATGATTCTTGTTAGTATGACAAACAAATATGTCAATGGACATAAGCTGTCCTAACTGACTATTGAATACATGCCATTACTTGCATTGCATTGCAAGAAGAGTCTCAAGCAGAAATGAATACATTCAATGCTAGCCTTGTATATCTACCTATTCAGTGGGCACCGACTCACAGTGGGTCTCCATTTAAACCTTATTACTCTACTTAAACTGATTTTAAAATTAAAATGTAGAATTTAGGTTAAATATAATTTTTATACATAAACAAGTTGAAAGCACTGGGACCATATCTTTAGCCAAATCAGAATGGCTATTTAAACTTGAGCAGGCAAAATCTAGAGATTACTCTGGAGACAATTGCTGCCTAATGGAGGTAGCAGAGAGTTAAAGCCCAGGAGCCTGGGAAAGCCTTCTCCCATGGAAAGGTGGCTAATTGGTAAGCAGGTAGGGTCAAAAGTAGAGAGGTGAGAGGAACCAGAGTTTGAAGATAGATATTACCAAAAAAATACCAAACCAGCCTGGGCTGTATCTTAGAAACCAAGAAGAAACAAGGAAGTTGGACATTAGTAGAAGTGAAATCTCTTACTGAATGTGGAGACCAGATGAACCTTTGGTGGCAGTGGCTAATGACTCCCTGGTTGATTCTACCCAGTTTGAGATGAACTTGTTCCAGTAGTCTCTGATACAGACTTTTCAGCTAAAGCCATGCTTTTGACTTTTAAGTGTGAGACACTGTGATGGGCCCAAAGTGAAATAAGAGTTAGCCTGTGTTATTGAGGAGCTTATTGATTTTCATTATTGCTGAACAAAAAAGAAAATAAATGGAATGTAGTAGAAATATACTCCAATAATGATGCATTACTTAATTGATTCAATTATGCTAAACACTAGGGAGGCAGTGGTCTTCTAGTCTAGTGGATAAGCAGAAATTAATAATTATTAACAAAGAAATATGACATTAGGTGCTTAATACTATGAAGGAAAAGTATGCATCTGTGTGAACACATATCAGAGGAATCAGTTCTGGGCTGAAAACAAGGGAAAGCTTCTCAGAGAAGGTGATACTGGCATTTCTTAAATTATGCAAATATGCAAGATATATCCACATCTATTGACTGATCATTGCTGTGTAAATCATTATGCTATAAGATAGCAATATATACTATAAGACAGTAGTATTATAAATGCAAATAAGTACTCCTCAAAGGCATCTAGGAATTAATATTGAGAATAATATTTTCTATTAATATAACATTTGTTTAACTAATTCCTTTAGGAATTATTTTAGAAAAGTTTTTCTTGTGATAGACATAACTGAATGTTGGAAACCAAGTAATCTTTTAGTGTCAAAGGATATAAGTTGTGCTGATATCTGAAAAAGTTCTTAAAAACCCCATTTAACAGATTATTCAGAAATATTTGAAATAGAAATTAAAATAAACCAGACAATTTTTTGAATTAGTCTTTAGAAATCTTTTACATCAGCTTAAAAACCTTACTTAGACTTTTTCATAGAATCTGAAAATTAAGAATTTTGTCATTGGAAATAATGTTATAGTTATGCTTTTTAATCCCCTCAATTTACACATGGTGAAACTGAGGGGCAAAGATTTCAACTGACATGTTTCTAGAAATCACACATAAAATGTTTAAGGAAAAGTTAACTTGGGAATCATTGCAAATTTTTAAATTCTGATTTAGGTTAAAAACTTCATTTAAAAAACAGGCTGGGCTCGGTGGCTCAGCCTGTAATCCCAGTACTTTGGGAGGCCGAGGTGAGTGGATTGCCTGAGACCATGGGTTCAAGACCAGCCTGGGCAACTTGACGAGACCTCATCTCTACAATAAATAAAAAATTAGCCAGGTGCGGTAGCACACGCCTGTAGTTCCAGCTACTTGGAAGGCTGTGGCAGACAGATTGCCGGAGTCCAGCAGGTCGATGCTGGGGTGTCCATGAATGTGCCTCTGCACTCCAGCCTGAGCGATGGGGTAAAATCCAACTAAAAAAAAAAACAACCACAAAAATGTTTAGAGGTTGAGTCTGAATTCTAGTTTTTAATTAAAAGCAAGCAGCCTGGGAAAGCCTTCTCCCATGGAAAGGTGGCTAATTGGTAAGCAGGTAGGGTCAAAAGTAGAGAGGTGAGAGGAACCAGAGTTTGAAGATAGATATTGCCAAAAAAATACCAAACCAGCCTGGGCTGGTTAGTTTCAGAGAACATTTTCTTTTGTTTAGATTGGAAATTAAAAAAAAATTTCTATATTAATAATACAGAATCATCAAGTATACATATGAAGTGTGGAAAGG
The DNA here is from genome assembly GCA_027257055.1 of Cephalopachus bancanus. Lineage (NCBI taxonomy): Eukaryota > Metazoa > Chordata > Mammalia > Primates > Tarsiidae > Cephalopachus > Cephalopachus bancanus. The sequence goes on along the minus strand of JAPVLO010000377.1, from coordinate 1,909,685 downwards.
AGTTGATTGCTTCAGTACTATTATCAACATATGAGAAAAGTTTTAGATAGTCTATGAGGGATATATGCTAATATCTTATATTTGCCCAAGATGTTGTATTTTTCAGAGCACTTTTTATATTTACTCATATGGTTCTCTCAAAAAGGTTGAAGGAGCGAGGGCTGATATCTTCAATTTGTAGAAGAGTGAGCTTCAGAATGGATCCAAGAATTAAGGGGAGAGCCGGGACTGTATTGTGAGACGCCTTCTTTTTATAACCCAGTGTAAAGTGCTGCTGTTGTATCTGTATAAGTGTGGTGGACTATAGATACTAAGAGATTTTTTTTTCAAATCTTTATAAAAAGTGAGAAAAATTTACTCATAGTTGTTGCTATGGTCTGAATGTGTCCCCTCAAAATTCATATGTTATAACCTAATCACAAGGATGATTGGTATTATCTTTGGGAGCTTTGGGAGGTGATTAGGTCATGAGGACTCTGCCCTTGTGAATGGAATTAATGCCCTTATAAAAGAGGCACCAGAGAGATACATGTTCCTTATGCCATATGAGAACATGTAGAAGGTACCACCTATGAGGAAAGAGCCTGCATCAGACACAATCTGCTGGCACCTTGGTTTTGGACTTTCCAACATCCAGGACTGTGAGCAATAAATTTCTATGGCTGTTGTTGTTGTTTTCTTTTTTTGCCTTTGATCTTTTTTATTTTTAAAAAAATATATTTTATTTTATTTTTTATTTTTATTTTTTGAGTTGGAGTCTCACTCTGTCACCCAGACTGGAGTGCAGTGGCCGCTCCTGGCCACTGCAGCCTCGACCTGCTGAGCTCCTGTGATCCTTCTGCCTCAGCCTTCCAAGTAGCTGGAACTACAGGCTCACGCTACCGCGCCCGGCTAATTTTTGATTTATTCTAGAGAAGAGGTCTTGCCAAGTTGCCCAGTCAGGTCTTGAACCCGTGGGCTCAGGCAATCCACTCACCTCAGCCTCCCAAAGCATGGGATTACAGGCTGAGCCACCGAGCCCTGCTAATATATTTTATTTTAAAGATGTGAGGTACAAATCAGAATTAGGTATACAAGTGGACACCATACAGGTAAAATTTATACCTCCCTTTGGTCCTCACTTTGCCTGGTTTGAGATCAGGTAGCATTATTGATATTGTGCCCCCACCCCCACCCAGGCAGTAAGTATCTTGCTACTGCCAATCCTTCTTACAGTATTATGGTAAATTTTAGAGTCCACTTATGAGTGATAACATAGGAACTCTGTTCTTTGTTTCTGTGATAGATCACTGAGTATTATAGACTCTAACTCCATTCAACTTGCTGTGAAGGTGAAGTTCATATGCTTGTCCTTCTTTATGGTTACATAATATTCCATCATGTATATGTACTACATTTAAAATTTCTATTGTTTATAAATTATCCAATGTAAGGTACTTTGTTATATCAGTCCAATCAGTCTAAGACACTTATAAAGATTTGATACTGAGATCTCAAAAATGTTATGTGTGTTGTTGCCATAATGTTTAGTGGCCAAGAAGACGTTGGAAACCAGTAACTAACATCATACTTAATGGAGACAGACTGAACACTTTCCCCCAAGATCAGGAACAAGACAAAGATGTCTGCTCTCATCACTACTATCTAGCATTGTACTAGAGATTCTTGCCAGGACAATTAGGCATAAATTCCATTCACAATAGGTCCAAAAAAGAATAAACATTTAGAAATAAATTCAACAACAAAAAAATGCAAAACTACACTCTGAAAACCATTAAAAATGGTTGATAGACATTTAAAAGCCTCACATAAATAAAAAGATATCCTAAAATTCGCACGGAAATTCAAAAGACCCAGAATACCTAAACACTCTTGAAAAATATGATCAAAGTTGGAGTTTCTACCTTTCAATTTCAAAATTTACTACAAAACTACAGTAATTAAGATAGTGTGGTCCTGGCATAGAAAAAGACATATAAATCAATGAAATAGAATTGAGAATTCAGAAATAAACATTCATTTGTATAGCCCATTTGGTTTTTCACAAGGGTGCCAAAACAGGTGAAACAATAAAGACTTTTCAATAAGTTGTATTAAGATAACTGAATATCCACATGTAAAAAATGAAGCTGAATCTCTATCTTACATCATTAAAAAAGTTAACTCAAAATGAATTAAAGATCAAAATATAAGAATTAAAACTATACAATTCTTAGACAAAAACGTAGGGATCAAATTTCATCACCTTGTTTTGGGGAATGTTTTCTTTGTCATGACACTAAAAGCACAAATAACTAAAAAAAAAATAGATAAAGTGGACTTCATCAAAACTAAAAACCTTTTGCTTCAAAAGACACCACTGAGAAAGTGAAGACACAATCCACTGACATTAGGAGATAATATTTGTAAATGGAATATCTAAGAGATTTGTATCTAGAACATATAAGGAATTCTTACAACTCAACAACATAAAGACAAACAACCCAGTTTAAAAATAGGCAAAGGATCTGAACAGATATTTCTCTAAATAAAATATACAAAAGGCCAATAAGCACATAAAGAGATTCTCATAACATAATTAGCCACTAGGAAATACAAGTAAAACTCACAATGAGATACCATTATACATGGTCTAGATGACTATGATAAAAAAGATAGAAAATAACAAGTGCTGGAGAGAATGTGGAGAAATCAGAACACTCATACATTGCTGATAAGACTATAAAATGTTCCTTTCATTTTGGAAAGCTGTCTGATTATTAAACATAGAGTTACCATATGATACAGGAATTCTGTTCCTAGATATATACTCAAGGGAAATGAAAACATATGTCCATACGAAAATTTTTATGTGAATGTTTACAGCAGGATTATTCATAATAACTAAAAATGGAAATAACACAAATGCTCATCAACTGATGAATGGATCAGTACAAGATTATGTATTTATAGACTGAGATATTATTCATAAATAAAAATGAAGTACTGATACGTGTTACAACATAGATGAACTTTGAAAACATTAAATGTTTAAAGCACGAAATGAAAGAAGCCAGTCACAAAATAACACAGGTTGTATAATTCCATTTATATGAAATGCCAAGAACAGGGAAATCTATAGAGTCAGAAAGTAGAAAGTAGATTAGTGGTTGTCTAGAGGTAGAAGACTTGGCAGGGGGTGGGGGGGGAGAAAATAGAAAGTGACTGTTAATGGGTACATGGCTTTTTTTAAGGAGTGAACCAATATTCTAAAATCGATTGTGGTGATAAACACATAACTCTGAAAATATAGTAAAAACAGTTGAATTGTATACTTTTTTTATTTTTTATTTTTATTTTCCTTTAGGTGCACATTTTATTTTTATGATATATTTTTTTTTTGAGTTGGAGTCTCACTCAGTCGCCCAGACTGGAGTGTAGTGGCCGCTCCCGACCACCGCAGCCTTGACCTGCTGGGCTCCGGCCATCCTTCTGTCTCAGCCTTCTTAGTAGCCGGAATTACAGGCCCGCTCTACCACGCCCAGCTGATTTTTTGATTTATTGTAGAGATGAGGTCTCACCTGCCCAGGCGGGTCTCGAACCCGTGGGCTCAGTCAATCCGCTCACCTCAGCCTCCCAAAGCGCTGGGATTACAGGCTGAGCCACTGAGCCCAGCGAATTGTATACTTTAAATGGAAGAATTGTATGGTTTGTAAATTAAATCTCAATAAAGCTGTTACCAAAAAGAAAAAAAAAGGACATTGGGCCATTATGGTAACAATAAACAGAAACTCAGTAACAGAGAAACAGAGATAGGAAAGACTTAAGTACTACTTCATGGATCCAGGCTGGATCCTGACTGCTTTTTGTCATAGGGAGGTTACTGATGGCATCTCATATAAAGCTTCCTCCTTCAATCCCTCTCTTCTTGTTTGAACTCCTTGGATGCAAAACAGAAACCAACTTAAGTTAGCTCAAGAGAAAAGGCGATGATGTTATAAAGATGTAGGCCCATCTTATAATACCCTGGAGAAGGATTACAACTGGGTCTCAGAAAGAGTCAAGAAACAGAAAACCTCCAGGGTTCTAAAAAATACTCTTTTCTTCTCCTTCTCCTTTCTTCTCCCTCTTGTGCCCTCCCAACATTTTTTCTGCTCTCAGTTCACAAAGTAGAGTTTGAGGGTTTCTTTTTTAGCTCCCTTCTTACCCACTTTTATTGCAGCTACCCACAGAAATGAACAGCTTTTTCTCAGTCTCATTTGAAAAGATCAAAAATCTGATCGGCCTAGCTCAGGTTAATTGTTTCCTTGTAGTCCAATTAACTATGTGTAGGAGGGGTGTGATCATACATAAATGTCTTCTGAATGTCCACTTTAATGAATCCGAAGTCAGTTACGAGAAAGGACAGTGGTTTCTGAACTAGGCAGATATTCCAAAGGGAGTCTAGCATGCTGAAGCAATATTAACAATAATGATAATACAAATAGTAGCTATTGAGGACCTGTTTGCCTTAGCACTGTGTTAGGTGCTTATCATCTGTTAGCGCATTAAGTCCTCAGTCCTTTGAGGTTGCATCATTAATCTCATTTTATTGATGAGGAAACTGAGGTTAAATCACATTTCCAAGGTTTCACAAGACTGACTTTAGTCCTCTATGCCATGCTGCCAGTTCGCAGTAGTCCCGTCCTCTAGCTTAGCCTTGTATTTCCCAGCCTGTAGCTTTTTCTCATAGCTATGTGAAGAAATACAGCAATGCAGACAGTGGCTATTCTGTCTGCATTGCCGTAAATACGGCATTGACAGGGGTTATTCTGATTATTTCCAACTACTCTAATAAAACAGTGACTTAAGTGTGTTACTGTCTTCATAGTTCTGAGGGTTGACTGAACTCAGCTGGGGTCTAACTTTGAGGTGTCTCATGTAATTGCCATCAGATCGTAACCAGGGATGGAGTCATATAAAGGGCTAAACAGAGATGAACATCCAAAGTAGTGTCTTCACTCACATGTTTGTGAGTCTTTTTCATGCAGATTTTCTGTTTCCCATGTGATCTCTCTTCAGCAGAGGAGTCTGGACTTATCTATGGCAGCTCAGGGCTCCAAGGAGTTCCCCAGGCATGAGCAATCTGAGAGAGAAGAGTGAAGAAGTTGCCAGTCCTTTTAAAGGCTAGGCCTGGAATTGGCATCACCTTCTCCATATCTATCTGGTCAGAGTAATCACAGGCAACCCAAATACTAGAGACCACACGTGTACACATGAGTGGAGAGGAGAAAATGAATTAATGGAGGTCATTTTTGGAATCAAGCCACCACAGTGGTTAAGAGAGGCAGTAGAGGTAGAATTGGTAGTAAGAAATTCCATACTATCAGGAAACCAGTGGGGATGTCAGAGTCTTTCTAGTTGACCACAGTCATGCACAAGGGGGTTTGTACTCCAATCCTCCTTGACATGACCATGGGAGTACATTTTCAAGAAAAACGATTTAAAGATACAGTTTTCCCAAATGTCCCTTCATAACATTTCATGTTAGCAAGACTTGATCCCTTAGGTAAATATACTAGTTTTGTCTTCTGGTTTCCACACGGCTCCTGAGCTTTTCTGTGGGCATAAATATCCCAAGAATATGTCAATCTAGGGCTGCAAGAGCTGGAATCCCCTATTCAGCTCCTCTGCCTGCAGATAAACCACAACAAAATCAGAGCTAAAGCACTTCAGTAGGGGTATTTTTAAAGACTTGAAGAAAATAAGGTTCCACAAAACGCTTAGGAAACCTGTTCTGAGGCACAATCATACGTTATGTCTGACCTAAATGTGGTGTGTCAGTCACCTCCCTGAACCTGACTCTGTGCCTGGAAAATAAAACACTCGCATACTTTAGAAGGAAGTTATTTAGATGAACTAATGAATGGTTACAAAAGGCTTTGAAAATATAAATTGCTGCATAAATACTTAATGTCTATATAAATACCCTTGCTTCAGCCTGAGGGGGCTCAGGCTTTTTGAAAGATTTTAACCTTACGGAGCCCCTGAATAGTGAAGATAAAGCTCCTGCTAAGTGAGGATAAAATGATTCTTGCCTCTATTACATATATTGTTTATTTCAAAGGCTTTTCTAAAATAGAAACATGGAAAATTTTAAAGAAAGAGGAAAAAAAAAAAAAGGATTCCATGGTTCCCTTAGAGTGTAAGCTCTTTCAACCAGATCTGTGTTCAATACATACTTTAAAAAATATATTTAATTCACAGGTATTATTGGTGTTAAGAAATTATGTGCAAGTATTTTCTTGTATGTGATGTTTTCCTGGGCAAGTGAAGAGATGGAAAAAAAAATCAACAGCGTATTTTTTTAATGTAATTTTTGTTTTTTCTTCTCTTCCATTTTGAAAACATTATTTTAAACTGATGGAGATGATTTGGAGTGTGCCGTACCGAAAATTATCTTTCTAAAACACTTAGAAGTTGAAAAAATGTTTAGGGATTATATTAAGTAAGACCTGCTTCTTGAAATGAATTATTTTTACCCATCCTTTTCTGCTATTGAGGGCTAAAACAAGAAAGGGATGTATAACATGCACATCTGGAGCAAATAGCATCCTACATCTCTGCTTCATGGCCCTCTTTCCCTGGAGTTATTAGTAGGTCAACAAAGATGGGAAATTTTTTAGGATCTCAGATACACAGGAGATAAAAAGAATACAGGCAAATAGAGAAGGCAGAGAATCCATGTGGGAGAGTTATTCAGGAATAAATGCTTCCTTATGGGAGCATCGTGCTGCTTCTTGTGCTTCCTTTACCAATTGGGAGAAGATGACTTGAGCCTCATGAAAGAGTAATAGCAGGAGAGAAGGAGATATGGACTGTTCTCCTTGAGGTTGAAACTGAGCCTAGCAGATTAACACATGCTTTGAACTTCTGTCTGAGGAAAGGAAGTCGGGCAAATCCTTTTATTCTTTTTCATCCTTTCATCCTTTCCATAGTTGAGCTTTAAGTTACTAACCTCCAAGATGATAGAAGAATAAATTAAGTGAATTGATGCAGCCTGCAATCAGATGAGTTGCAGTATGCTGTCTCTAGGAACTATTTTGGAGAGCTGTTTTGTAATTAACCTGAAAATGACATATTCAGATTTGATTAATCTCATGTGGTCAGTAGGTGAGCTTGGAAGATTATTGTTTTTTGTTATCAAGAATGGGCTCCTCTCTGTAATATATTTGCAAGAGAACATCTAAACAATAGAAATAACAAAAATGTTGGTCAATGCCACGACCAGAGATTTGGCTTAGTTTTAGAATAGAATGTATAAAATCTTTCACTATATTTATTATGTAGAGACATTGATTTAGGTTCATGTTTATGTATTATAAATTTATATATACATATGCAAAGATTTTATGTGTGTGTAGATATATATAGTAATGTATATATATATATACCCATATTTATGATTTTTAAAGTCATCTAGTTATTTAAACAGAGGGAGTTGGTTTTCTTAATTGGTATACACAATAAATTCAGAGTAATAGATTATTTCCTCTGGCATTGGTAGATTTCGGCTCAAACCTAAAGTTTAGAGATTTAATTTTCTGTTGTTCTTAATGAAATAACCGAAACAGCAGCTCCCCGTGGTGAGGTATGAAAAGTAGTGTATAGATACCTACTAAAACATTTGCAGACCTCCTCAGTTTTCTGTTTTTAATGTGATGAAAATTTGTACAAATAACAAAAAAAGAATGTCATGGTAACCAAAACATTTCCTATACATGCATTTTAGAGGGAAGCTAAATCAAAGGTCTTCAAAGAATTACCAGGGTTCTTTCTAGGAGGTTATTGACAAATATGTAGTTTGTCTCTGGAGTTTGTGCCTCTTTCACAGATTGGTGTATTTGTGATCCCACCGGCAGAATAAGTGTCTGTAATTCATTTCTCCTTGTTAACTAGTGCGCCTTTGTGTGGAGGATGATTGGCAGCAAAGTCGGCTGAGTCCCAACGGATGAGCTTGTTAGCAAAACCCTAGCATCCTATCTCTAATAAAGCATATCAGCAGTACATTTTGTCCTATCTATTAGCCTCTCTGTTTCTTTTTTTGTGAAAAGCTGAGTGTCCCTTTGAAGCAATGACAAATAAACCCCTGAACTGAAGTGCTAGGCTGCCTTACGGACAGCTGGATAGTAAATGTCACACCGTGTAGAGAATGCCTATTATCAGAGTGAGCCATTTGTTCCCGGCCTTTCAGTATCTTAATGTAATACAAAATTGCTAAATCAAGCCCCATGTCTGTGACAGAACATAATTAATGAGAAAGCAGGAGCCAATTCAACACTCTTTATTGGGACCTAATTGGCTCAGGCAACAGAGTTGTCACTCAACAAGAGACTTCCTTTAAAGCAATTTTGTTCTTGGTTGTATTACAGAGCCTATTAAATTGTCCCCTCCTTGATCACACAAAGAAGTATCTGCATGCAATAATTAGCTTTTCCAGAGGGAATTTTTTTTAACTCATGCAATACCGAATCCTTTTAAAACTGTCTGGAAAAACACCCGGGCCGTGGGGCTGTGCTGCCATACTGAGCCACACTGTGGGCTGTTTTCCAGACTGCCGAGGCACAACGGCTCTGTGCTGCAGAAAACTGAAAAGAAGCCCTGAGGAAAAGAGAAACATGTTCAAATGTGGAGGGTGGGAGGATGACAGAGGGAGTGGGTAGAGGAAATTACTTTGATGGGTAATCATAGCTCACGTCATATCTGCATTTTAAAAAGGGCAAAAAAAAAAATGGAATGCCTATATGTACATATTTCAGTACATGTTTAGTTTTTTGTAGTCATACCCAAGTCACTTAGGAATCAAAATTAACAGAGCGACAGCAGGGGTGGAGGTTAAACATATACAGAAACTGGAATTGTTGGAAGCAACATTTATCCATTCGACCACATCTTGGGGCTTTAGGAGCTCACACTATCTCCAAACCAGCACAAATACTGAGTGGCATGTGATTATTTATTACAATCTAAAATTTCACTCTTGGAAATTATGTCCCCTTTCCCTTGTTGAACAAATCTCAAGATAAATTTATTCCTGATATTTATATTACTGTTATAAAAGTGTTTTTTTTCTCCTGTCACAATATCACAGACTTCAAATAAGTCTGTGCCTTCTCTTGATAAGTTTTAAGACAATGTGACATGCAGTGGCTGCAGACCATGGAGCACTGAGCTTGCAGTTTACACTGGCATTTGCTTGGACTTGGGTGACAAGGACCCAACTGGCTAAACTAGAGGAAAGGCAAAATGGGAAAGTTGTGGGGAATCTACTTTAAAACATACAAATTAGATACTAAAGAGTACAAATTTTAAAATGGCAACAGTTGATAATGGAAAAAAATTATTAAAGGTTAAGTGACAGCACTTTGAACAGTCTAAATAAAGGCAAGTATGTGGTCTCCCTCTTGAAATAGCTGTCAATATCTCCCTTCTGTGCCTTCAGAAACAACGCAAGGACTGTCTAGTTTGCATGGCAGCAGCATTTGGTTGGATTTAGAGAAAGCGGCTTGCCTCGGCATTGTTACTTGCCTCAATGTGGAAGTGCCAGATCCTAGGAAAGAAAGGAAAGAAGGCAAACCTCTAACACAGAGGAGAGCTGTGCTGTTCTCACTGCGCTGTATGGTTTAGAGAAGGTTTGCAGCTGCTGAAATCCCAGGACGGTGCCCTAGCTCTGACTGCATTATGTGGCGGGCACTCATAGTGGAGCTTTTTTTTTTTTTTTAAAGATTTTCCAGCATTGCCGACATATTAGCTGTATCAGTTCATTTTAATTTATTTGAGCATGTAGAGAAATTGTTTGGTTTCCCACCCCCTCTCAAACCTCTAAAGAGTGAGCAAAGTGAGATGCAGGAATGCACTCTAAATGTTTGAAAAATATTAGTTGTTATTCCATAGGGTAATAGAAAATAAATCTAACAGCAATACAAAAATATTAGTCAATAATGTCCTTTCCCAGGTGACTCTTGAACCTTGTGAAAGCACACATTCTCAACAAAGATTTATTAGTGTAGTCGGGGAACACATGATAATGATAGCAAGAGCTGCCAGAATCTAATTTGCTTTAATTAATCATTTGCTTCATAACACAATGATTCCTCCCCCTCCCCCCGCCCCTTTTTGTAACTGTCTAGATTATTTTAAAACATTCGATATTACACTGTGGATGGCTGATGAAACTGAAATTGAATGCTGTAAAAAGTTAGATTAAAAATTCACTTAACAGTATAAACATTTCAGAGTGCAGGATGGTGCCGATTAGGTCAAGTGAGTATGTAGTCATAAAACAGTCAAGGAGCTGAGAGAAAAAATATTGTCAGAGGGCACTCAAACAGCTGAATTTAGTCTAACTTAAATGTTATAGCAGACCAAAAAAAATCATTAACAAGAAATCCCATTATAATTGCTCTTTGGTATTTTAGCACCACAGATTGGTAAGAAGTCAGAACCTAGGTTTAAACACTTTCATTCGTTTATCTGTACAAACAAGCTTTGGTTCTGACTGGAATTAGTTCTCATGATGAGGTTGAAGGCTGTCAATGAAATGCTGAGGCTGAGTTAAAGGTCACGTTGCCTGGTCCTCTTAGGAGAATTCAATGGACTGTCTCAGATTTCCAGGATAGCCAAGACACCAGCTATTCATCATGTTCCTCTGGGCAGCACTGGGTCGGAAGTGTCTCCTCCACAGGAATGGCCTGGGCAGCAGCCAGCCTCGGAGGATGGGTCTGGGCTCGGCTGAATGTAATCAGAGATGTTGGCCTTCTTGCCACTAGAGGGAGCTCAGACACATCACCACCCCCCTCCTACCCCTCCACACTTCCCCCCTCCACCACTGACGATACTCAGCGCAACCCCAAAGCAGTGCAATTGGCTTGAGATGCTAAAACTTTCCCAAGGATTTGAAGAACAACACTAGTCTGACATAGCCCCTGACGACTGCTGATATGAATGCTTTTGTGTGACAGGCTGAGGAGAGCTGGGGGTGGGGAAACTTACATTTGTCTAGGCTTAGGGACCAAGCAAAACACTTGTGTTCAGAGGTCTTTCAGCTTACTGTTTTGCTGATGCTTGATGGACAACTTCAGCACTTAATTCTTACCCTTGTCTTTGTAAGCCTTCCTCACGAGTTGATTGACTATATTAGGTGGGATTAAGCCCAAATAGATGCTCATAATTCTTCAACAGCTCCCCATCATCTGCACGATAAACTTCCTTGGGTGCCTCTCAAGGCACTCAATGACCTGGTCCCTTCCTGTGTATTATCCACCTACAGCCTCATTCAAGCTCCCATCCCACCTCTACCCTGCACATTACTCATCATTAATGATGCATATGTATGATTCTCTATTATGTTCCTCTAACTTGTCACATTGCCTCAGCTTGAATGTCACTCCCCAGACAAGCCTTCTTTGACTCCCGCAGACACATGGCACTGGCATCATAAGGATGATATGAGGATCAAATGAGTTAATTTACATAGTATGAACCTGGAACACAGAAGGCACTATGTAAATGTTTACTATTATTAAGGACTTCCTTAATATCCTGTTTCTACACATTGTACAGTGTTCTCCCATATCAACTACATTATGATGTTGCTTATTCACATGCTCTCCTCTTCACTGGATTATAATCCTCTTGAGAATTATGTTTTTTCATCCTTTGGATCCCCAACCTAACACAATGTCTGGTTGTCATGTAGTAGGTGCTCAATCAACATCTCTTGCATGAATTTGTGGCTGCTTTTCTTGTAAAGTATTCTGCAATTTGGTCACTGGCCAATTTTTAATAAGTGTATGAGATTTTAAATATTTTTCAAAGAAACAGACATTTGTGTGGGTGCATAACATTTTCCCCCCTCAAGCAGGCTTTCTAACTGCTTTCAGAATGGTTTCTAGAATCTCAGAAGAAAATTAACATCAGAGTATAGTCCCATGTCTTTGTGTCAAATACAGATAATATTCTCCAAGATAATAAATTCATTACTGAACTCATTAAAACTGTTAATCAATGAAGTCAAGGTGTTCTTAAAACAAATCCAATCCATCTAAGTGCAAAAACTTGACTATCATTGACAATATTCAAAGGCATCTCCCTCAGAGTTCAATAGTGGCAGCAGAGATAGAGTATATATTTTCTCACTATGTTTCTTTAATAAAGACTATACTCCTATATTCTTTGTAACTTCTAAGTTTTTAACATAAATAAACTGTTCCATTTCCTTGTCTGCTCCATAGACCTCACCTGAAATACAATCAATTACAGTTGTCATTGTAGAGTAATACAACATGGCCCGTCTATTAAGGTGAGAAAATGAGAGAGGTAAGAGACCTCTTCTGAATCTAAAGAAAATTTTAGGCTGGGAGAATTGCTTAATTTGGAATTTTGTGAGGAAAAGTATATTGACATCTCCTGCTTCATCAACAGTAGAAAGCCTTATAGATATTTATGGTCAAAAAAACTGAAGTTGTGCAGTTCTTTTTAATTCCCTGAGAAGTCAGGATGTCCACTGCGGCTCAAGGCACATCTTCACAATAGAGTCACAGCAAGTTTTGTGTTGAGAAGCAGGCAGAATCATAGAGATTTGGGGGTCTCCTTGCAATTTTCACCCCTAAAATACAGGAGAAAATTGCAAGCTGGTATTGACTGATTTTGAATCTCACTGAAGAGATGAGAGCGGAAAGAGACGTACAGCCATTTGCTTGGTTCAGAATTTCTGAGCATGCAGAATGGGGGCTAGGGGATGGTGAGTAACTCCTGTAGCCTCATAGGGAATGTTGTAATCAAGGAGAGCTCTGAACAGTGTTCAAGGGTCTTTGCATCCCCTTGAGCTCCCTGCAATATGCACTGGCAGAATTGGTTAAATGAGCCACTATCCTCTGGTCTATATGAATAGGCTTGTAAGATGCTCAGTTTGATTTAATGGCCACCTATGGACTTCCATATGCAGAAAGGACTGTCATGTTCATTCTGAATAAAGCTCTAAAAAATCAACTACTCCATTTGGCATTGTAGCTGTATTTTAATGTCCTCTTCAGAATTCTCCGTTATAGTAACATCCCTGCAATCAGTCTAGCATAAAAAGGCCTGTTTATAATAAATCGGTCAGCCCTTATGCATCTAGCTTTTCTGATGAGTTGGAGGAGGATAAGATTGTTCTTTGTAGACTAGGCTATAAGATTTAAAAAGAAACATGACTAGTTTTATCTCTCCATTCGTATATGTGATTTATTTCAGGTTTTATTTTGTTTTGAGTCTTTGTTTTCACGTCATCTCATAATTGTCCTGGGAGAGGGAGGAAGGAAACAAATGGATTCTGCGCATGAATTGTAGGCCTTTGGGAGACATTTAAGTGATATGTAATTTTTGAAAAAACCGGTAAGTGAAAAACAAAAATGTTCAGTCTTTAGCCATGCACTCAGTTAGGAGGCTTGTGTGACAGTTGTGAACTACAGTGGCCTAGACAGGAAATGTTGGCAGAAGTAGAAGTGCACCACTGATTTGTATGACTATTCTGAGGTGGAATAATCACACTGCCTTGTTAGTATATAATAATCACCCAGTGCAAAAGACCCTAGACCTTTGGAATCACTCAAAGTTTTCATTAGAGAATCAGCAGTCTTTTAGACTCACTCTGGTGTTCTTCAGTGTTGAAATTGCATATTACAGGTTATGCTCCTGTAAATAAAGGACATTTTGTTATGCCCACACTCCGCTGTATTCCCCACTGTGATTTCTTTACTAGCCCCTGCTGTGACCTATTGCCAAATGCAATTCATTATTGGTGAGCCTTTTTTACCCAAACTTGATGTCTGTCCAGAAGACAAAAACACTGATTAGGTAGAAGGAGGATAAAAGTCCTTCAGGAACAGAGTGACTCTGGACCTCAGTTACAGACTACCGCTAATTCATAAATGTCAATAGCCAAAAGGTGAGGGGCCTATCTTGAGGGTGACTTCCCAACCATCTCTGGGAAGCATGACTTGCTTCCTTGTAGACTGAGATTAAACAGGAAATGACCAGGTGTGATCCCTTGGCTAAATTTGTAGTAATCATTCTGGCTCAGTTTTATTTTATTTTTTTTATTTTTATTTTTTTTTGAGTTAGAGTCTCACTGTGTCGCCCAGACTGGAGTGCAGTGGCCGCTCCCGGCCACCGCAGCCTCGACTTGCTGGGCTCCGGTGATCCTTCCGCCTCAGCCTTCCAAGTAGCTGGAACGACAGGCACACGCTACCACGCCCAGCTAATTTTTGATTTATCGTAGAGATGAGGTCTCGCCAAGTTGCCTGGGCGGGTCTTGAACCCGCGGGCTCAGGCAATCCACTCACCTCAGCCCTGGCTCAGTTTTAAAAGAGAATCAATGCTAAGGAATCCTTCTGCTTTTGTTTCTCTTGAAGGGTTCTACTTGGTACTTAAGGGCGATAGCTTTCAGAAATACTGGTGGGGCTATAGAAGAGCAGTTTCCCTACACGTTTTTCCTATTTCTCAGTGCTTCTCCTCTTTACTTAAAATGCTCAGAATAAGTAGCTCCTTCTAGAGATACTCCTTAGTGATTTATTGGCATGTAGACCTAGAACTCTGTTGAAAGAGGACAATCAAGAAACTTTCATTATGATTTTTTTTGGTGAGGCCAATCAACAAATATTCATAATGACATCAACAATTTACAGTTTCATTTAAAGTTATTGTGTGTCCCATATAAAAATTGTCTTAAATGCTATTTGCATTTGGCAGATAAGGAAAAGGGGGTTCAAAAACTTGCCAAAAGCCACTTTGTTGACAAGAGTAGGGAACAAGTTTTGCATTAGACAATCCTGATTCTGCCACTTATGAGCTGTAAGAACCAGTTGCCATTATTATTCTTTGCCTGATTTTGAGTTCAGCTTTCTATTTTACTGTGCTTATAGCAACCTCAAGTCATTAAACCTTATAAAATAAGTAGAGAAAATTTAGAAAATTGAAGGGAATGTGTTTTACTCAATACTTAACTAAATACTTAACATGAGTAAATTAACTAAATGCTTAACATGAGTAAATTAATTTAAAATTCTGTTCTATAAAGAATGATAAAAATCACAACTGGTTTCTCCAAAGTAAGAAAATTTGTTCCAAAGACATCCAGTTGTTTTGATATCTTCTGTTGGCTGAATGGCAAAGCATATCTTCTTACTCTATCAAAAGAGAAAGAAACTATTTTATACCTCCTGTATTTGAGTCAATATGGGAGTGGTAATGTTTCCTTTAAAGAGTCGACAGCTGTCTAGAAGAAGAGTCTGGAGATGACCAGTTTTAGACAATTATGCATAACACAGCATGGGCTTTGGGACATGATTTTTCCCTTTTCAGTCAATGAGAGTTCTCTGAAGTCTAGGAAAATTCTGTTGAATTGTGAAGTAAACAAGAATTAAGAAATTGAATATGACCAATGTGTTCAGCTTAGAGAACACATGCACGCTCAATAAACATGCATACACATACATGCAAAACAAAAACAAAAACAAAAAGGAGTTGGCTTTCAGTTCTATTCATTAAAAAGATCCATTAATAATTGCATTGTGCAGAGGACTGCAAGACTGAAGTGATACCTGAGGGAGGCCTGGTAATATGTTTGCACCACATTACTTGGGCTGCATGATAATTGAAAGCCATTGTGGCTGAACACTTTATGAGTTTGTTTAATTTGTCACAGTAAATAAAGCTTTTTTGATGCAAGTTAATTAGCTCTCTTGTGTTACTGCACATCAAATGTAATTAACAACCAACTGCCAGTGTGGGGTTGCCCTTGTGTAACACGGTAAAGGGGGAAAACTTAACTAGAACTGGATTAGGTAAAAGATATACTATTGAATCAATCACCCTTTTGTCTGCTTAAATTTGGATGGACTGGAATCTGGGGGAAAATATCAGGTCTCATAAAAATATCAACTGTTTAGTGTGCTTTCATAAAAACATTATATACTATGCCATGCTCACATTTGCTACCTTGTTATGTATATGCAGCTAGGTAAATTTCCTATCACTGCCAGAGTTTACTTTCTCCTTGGTTGGCATTGCCTATATGCCAACCACTGCTTGGATATTTTATTTCAATCATTTATCTTTCTTTAGCTTTGACATTTTATTTCCCCTGTGAGAAGTACTGCTGTAGTGAAGGCAGAAGGAGTCTGTTAAATAATGACTAAGAAGGAATTTGTTCCAATGGGCAGAAGGAGATAATTGAAGGACCCATTCAAAGAAGAAAACCACACTTCCAAATTCATTATGGTATTCTTGTCTAGTTTATATTTTGAGAAAGTATTCTGTCATACTTTTCCTTTTTTTTTTTTAGGCAAAGTTAGCACAAAGGCATCAAACAGCCTTGATTTATGCTCATTTTTGATTGTGAGATTAGAAGAAAGGTTAAGGCAGAAACATCTTTAAGGCAACACAATGATAGACTTGAGATACTTCAAGTGTCTACTATTTACATGAAAATACTTACTGGTTGGGCTCGGTGGCTCAGCCTGTGATCCCAGCACTTTGGGAGGCTGAGGTGAGTGGATTGCCTGAGCCTGCAGGTATGAGACCCGCCTGGGCAACTTGGTGAGACCTCATCTCTGCAATAAATCAAAAATTAGCCGGCATGGTAGCGCGTGTCTGAAGTTCCAGCTACTTAGAAGGCGGAGGTTGAAGGGTCGCCTAAGTCCAGCAGGTCTAGGCTGTGGTGGCCGAGAGCGGCCACTGCACTCCAGTCTGGGCGACAGAGTGAGACGCCAAATCAAAAAAGAAAAGAAAAGAAAAGAAAATGCTTACTGGGATAAAACAATATAAGTGACGAAGAAATAAATTTATAAAGGTATATAGCTTTACTAGTATATATTTTTCCCCTTTCAACACCGTTGCCCCTTCCTCCAAAATGAAGGAAGACTCCATGCCAATTTCTCTAAGTAGTAGTACTCTTTTGTGGGCAATAACAACCCTAGGAAGGAAAACTAAAGTGAGAGTCTGAGACCTGTTTTAAGTCCTAACTCTACCTTCAACCAGCAGTTTGACCACCTGGAGTGACTTTCCTTTCCTAGGATTTAGTTTCCTCTTAAAAATAGATGTTTAGGTAGATTTGTGGTTGTCTTCTAGTTCTAAAGTTCTCTAATTCTCTATTCTCTCTCATTTTTTTTTTGTTACAGGAAATCCTGGTTCATTTCTTTTCACCCTGTCTGCCCCAGGTGTCTGCTGACTGGTTTTAGCAATGAAGGACGTGTAAGGAAGCTGAAAGAAATGTATTTAAGTGACGGCCGGTCCTCACTCATTCATTCAACAAATATTTATTATTTAATACTTTCTATAAACTAGGTTCTGGGAATTTAAGAATGAAAGTGATCTGGATAATTCTTCAAGTACATAACTGAAAATTAGAAAACAAGTAGTTGGCTTAATAAATTAGATCTCTCTGCTTATATTGAATTATTTAAAAAATATCCCCAAGTATTTCATATAGGTCTATTATCCCTGGGTTTTTCTTTCCTTGCCCTACATATTCAATACAGTGAAATAGGCAAGCGCGCCTGAACCAAGGCAGAGGGAAGAAAACAAAGCTCCCTTTTATAGTAGAGCATTTTCTCTTGAGAGGGCTCTTTTTGCTAGCATTTGGCAAGAATACACATCTTATTTTTCTTTTATTTGGTTTGAGGATTCAGTGTGAAGATTGCATCACATATTGAATTCACTTTTACTCCTGCAAAATAATATTTTTAATAATTTCAAAAGTAAAATATGAAAAATAAAAATTTTATAAAAATTTATAATAAAGAAAAAATTAAAGTGCCTCATTATCCCACTTCTCAGTGATAATACCTATTAATATCTTGGTTTATATTCCTCTCTCTCTCTCTCTCCTTTCTCCATATATATATGTAAATAATATATTACTGTGTTTTTTTCACACATATGGAATAATACAATGAATATTAAAAATTGGGTTTTTTGCATAGTATATTGGACTCTCTTTCCATGTAGATTGATCTCATTCTTCTTAAGGACTATGTGATATTCCATTGACCGGACCTATGTTTATCTAACCAATTTCCCAATTAATAGGTAGTTGACAGCCAGCCTTGGTGGCTCAGCCTATAATCCCAGCCCTTTGGGAGGCCAAGGTGAGTGGATTGCCTGAGCCCGTGGGTTTGAGACCCACCTGGGCAACTTAGCAAGACCTTGTCTCTACAATAAAAAAGAAATCAGCTGGGCGTGGTAGCGCGAGCCTGTAGTTCCAGCTACTCGGAAGGCTGAGGCAGAAGGATTGCCGGGGCCCAGTTGGCTGAGGCTGTGGTGGCTGGGAGTGTGACACTGCACTCAAGTCTGGGCGACAGAGTGAGATTCCAACTCAAAAAAAAAAAAAAAAAAGATCACGGCCAAGAGTAATAAATACTCATTAAGTACATACTAGGTGCCAGATAGGTTTTTACACACTTTATAGGCATCATTTCTTTTAATTCTTATAATAAGCCTGCAGATGAGGGCACTGAAATCTAGACATGCTATATGACTTGCCCAACGTCACCTATCCAGAAAGTAGTGGAGCTGTGATTTCAACCCAAATCTGTCTGATTTTAGAATTAGAGCTTAACCTTTACTCAGTAAATATTTCTGTACACACATATTTTATATGTTTGTGTTAGTATATGTGCAGAATACATTTAAAAAGAAAAATTAAGTCAAAGAATATGTACTAAGTAAGAATATGTAATGTTTAAACATGTATTTTTAAATAGTCCTGCAGAAATTTATTTTACCAATTAGTACTTCCAGAATACTAGTTTCTCCATATTCTTGCCAGTGTTGTGTAACATTGTATTTTCTCCCTCAATATGATAGGCAAAAAAAAAAAAAGTGTTACTCCGATTTGTATTTCTTTCACAACTTTAGTCTTTTAGTAATAAAATACATATGATTAAATATTATTTTGTCGTCAGTTGTTGAAATACGGCTCATATACTCAATCTTTATATTTGAAAAAGGTTGCATGAAATTCTCAGTTGAGTTTTTCATTTTCTTCAGTATAGTATATGTCCAAACTTCTTGTTTATTTCTATCTCCAGTACATCTAGGATTCCTTTTTGATGGATATACCCAGGTAACATTCTTGCAAATTCCAATTATTTGACTCAGGACACAGTACTTGGGCAAGGTAACTGACAAGAAGAGGAAGGGAATAGCCCATTTAAAGTTGACTTTTTCTCAGAAATGAAGGTAGTTCTGGGAAGGGAGAAAAGGTGACTCTTTAAAATATAACATGGCCGGGCTCGGTGGCTCAGCCTGTAATCCCGCGCCTTTGGGAGGCTGAGGTGAGTGGGTTGCCTGAGCCCGCGAGTTCGCGACCCGCCTGGGCAACTTGGCGAGACCTCATCTCTACAATAAATCAAAAAATCAGCGAGTGTGGTAGCGCGTGACTGTAGTTCCAGCTACTTGGAAGGCTGAGGCGGAAAGATCGCCGGAGTGCAGCGGGTTGAGGCTGCGGTGGCCAGGAGCAGCCACTGCACTCCAGTCTGGGTGACAGAGTGAGACTCCATCTCAAAAAAATAAAAAAAAATAAAAAATAACATGATATTTAAAAAAGAAAACAGAGGTCTCACGGGAAAAACTCACCAGAATAACTTTAAAAGGATAGATGTTCAGAATAATTTTGTTAAAGAAAAATTTTTAAAAATACTGTAGATAACATAAACTCAGCCTATAACCTGATTAAAGCCATAGCATATAGCTACAGACATAGAATGATGAATTGGTGCTTCAGCATTACATTGAGATGCATATAATCATTTACAGACATCTGTAATTTCTAGAAGTGAACACATACCACCTGAGATTTGTCTAATTGAGTCATACTCTGGAAGCATGAGAAAGGCAAGATCCATTTTATCTCATTAAGAAAACAGGCTCATGTCTCATTCTTCTGGTCCTCTTTGAAAACCACCTGCTGTCATGTTGTTGTGATCCATGAAATTCTACCTTTCCATGGTAAAAGAAGTAAAATAATTGTGTTGCCCTGTTTATTAGCTACATTAAAAATGTATAGCTGAGTTTGGTGGCTCAGTATGTAATCCTGTGCCTTTGGGAGGCTGAGGTGAGTGGATTGCCTGAGTCTGCGGGTTCGAGACCCGCCTGGGCAACTTGGCGAGACCTCATCTCTACAATAAATCAAAAATCAGCCAGGCGTGGTAGCGCGCGCCTGTAGTTCCAGCTACTCGGAAGGCTGAGGCTGAAGGATCGTCAGAGCCCAGCGGGTCGAGGCTGCGGTGGCTGGGAGCGGCCACTGCTCTCCAGTCTGGGCGACAGAGTGAGACTCCAACTCAAAAAAAAAAAAAAAATATATATATATATATGTATATATGCATATATAGACAGACAGGAAGATGGCTAGTCAGACAATCTGATTGTACTGGCTGAACCCTCAAGGAATCTGAGACTAAGAGCAAAAACTAAAAAGCACTAAGGAGGAGTATAATGGAGAGTAAGAGATAGTTAAAGATGAGTAAAATGTGCCATGTTGTTGGGCTCAGAATGGGAAGAGATGATTTTTTTACAGGCTACCCCTTTGTCAGAAAGCTCTTGCAGCAAAGCAAACTTAAAGATGTGTTATCCACTACAAACTACATCTTGAAGAAAGTGATTAATGCAATTTGGCTGATCTATACCAGAACTATAATATAGTGTTGAAAGGGCCTGCTGAGGCAAAATGTAGTGTGAAAATGTGCTGTTTCTTAATAATAATAGAGGCTACCAAAGTGAGCTTTGAAAAAAGTAGGCCTGGCCAATTGTTAAGCTAACATGAACATCTTTTCCTACTTGCAAAGACGCAACTTTCCCCGAAGCCCTTTGGTTCTTTAAACTTGTCCTTCTTAGTACTTTTCCTGTTTGGAGTCATTAGTTTTCAGGTAGCGATGTTGGAAACAAACAACAGGTGAAGGAGGGAAGAAAATCTTGGGGAAACAGAGGCAGGAAATTGGGTTTGTTTTTCTTTCAGTATTCCGGTCTTTTTTTTTTTTTTCTTTTAATGGAACTATCCTATATATCAAATCCTGTCACATGTCATGTTTCATGATATGGTAGATATGGCACAGTTAAAGTCTACAGAAAGGGCACACTAGGAGAAACAGGATCCTAGAATTGGACTGCCCACTGGGAATGTGGATCTAGAAGGGGACCCTGCTGCTTGTGTGGGGAATGCTCTAGCCTGGCCAGCAGAGCAGATTTCTGAAAGTTTTGGCAACAAATGGTAATTCAAATAAGAAGCTGATGTTGGAGAGAGCATCCAGTATGAAACTTGGTGAAAGGCTGGTAAAACGAGACAATGGGAAATCATGAATGCCAGTTTGGAAGGTCATGTGAGTAGGCATTGGGAAGCCTTTTAGCGGGCCGTGATAGCACTCCAGTCACTGAACTGAGGATATAGCATAGAACTCAAGCCCTCAGTAGAAAAACTCACGTGAAATATCCCTTGCATCAAGAGATATCATTTGCCTGGCACTGATAAGATTCCTGTTTGGAGAGTGGCTAAGTTGTTACCAAAGCAGAAAAACAAGGAGACGAGCGTGAATTGTTGATTTTTCCAAAGTGAGTAGCAAAAACAGCAGTAGCAGGTTGACGGTGCAAACTCTCATCTCCAATGTAACAGCACACAATTCCCTTGACAAGAGACAAAGCAACTGCTAGGTTTAATGTGTCTTTACATGAGCAAATGATCTCGCATAATAATACCGCATCGTGCTGAAAATCCTTTATGAATACAGCAGCGTAATGCCGACAGTTAGCTAACAACAGAGCTGCCTGCCCAGATAGGAGGTTTGGAACTACACGGGAGGGACATATTCAATTCAAGGTAATTCTGGGGAAATGTGGAAAGGCTGACATCTGGACTGTCATGCAAAGCAGACACATTCTGAAACACAAGCGAAATACCATCTGAGAGGTCCTAGTGAGACTTCCAAATTGTCATCAAGAGCTTGTTAAATTTTCATAATTTTAATATGGAAGCAAAAAAGATTGTTCAGAAAAGTGGTGGGAGGGAACCAGTGCTTGAGATGAGTGCATTTATTCATTTACAAAATATTTCTTGGCTATTTTCTGTAGACCAGGTCTGGGCTAGGTGACAGAGATACAAACATGACTAAGATGGTCCCTGTCCTCAGGAGGGTAATTATCTACACTTGGCAAGAGAAAGAAGCAACAATTACAATGTGCTGTGGTAATGAAGGTTGCAATAGGAGCTGGGATAAAGAACATCCAACTCGTGTGTGTGTGTGTGTGTGTGTGTGTGCACACGTGTGCATGTGCGTGTGTGTGTGTGTGTTGTGTGTGTGTGCAAGGGGTAGTGGTATTGGTAAGGGAAGGCTTCAAAGAGAAGGGAACTTTTGAATGGAATCTATTACTATGAGAAAAGACAGGTGAATGGGTGGTTGGCTGAACATTCTAGTTGGAGAGAATGGTGTTTGCAAAAACTCAGATTTACAAAACGGACATATGGAAACCAAGAACTGCAGATTCCTTAGTTTTAGGGCAGTCTTTATTGGTAATGGAATATTGAGAATTAAAAAGTAACTGTTGCCGGGCCCGTTGGCTCAGCCTGTAATCCCGCGCTTTGGGAGGCTGAGGTGAGTGGATTGCCTTAGCCCGCAGGTTCGGGACCCGCCTGGGCAACTTGGTGAGACCTCATCTCTACAATAAATAAAAAAACTAGCCAGGCGAGGTAGTGCACGCCTGTAGTTCCAGCTACTTGGAAGGCTGAGGCGGAAGGATCGCCGGAGCCCAGCAGGTCAAGGCTGCGGTGACTGGGAGTGGCCACTGCACTCCAGCCTGGGTGACAGAGTGAGACTCCAACTCAAAAAAAAAAAAAAAAATAAAAAAAAAGAAGTAACTGTCTTATTTCACAGCAAGACAGAATCAGATTATATTTAAAGCATCTCCTTATAAAAAATTGATTAGACCTTAGACCTTAGAGGAAGTTATGGCAGGACATGATAAGAATTCCTTCTCTGAAAAGTGTTGTATAGAAAGTAAGGGGCAGAGATGGAAATTAATCAAGGGTTCTTTCAACTCTGGGATTTCACTTTGTTTTCAAAACCCATTAAAATGAGTGGAGGAGATGAATGAAGGGGAAGGGCATTGAGTGGAAGGCAATTTTGCAAAGTACTGCAAAATATTAGGGGTAGGCTAACATTATTGGATCTTACATATGCAGGGACACTTTAGTGTTGAGGTAATGATTGCAACATAATGGACTAAAATTATTTAGCAACCCTAAAGCACTCGGAACTATTTACTATGCTATCTTTAGAACCTTTAGAAACAGAAGCTTGCTCAGGTAAGGAAGCCGTGTTTCCTTGAGTGCACTAAAGAAAGCCTGGATCCTTCTGGACATTTAGTTATTCTTCAGAGATACATGGTGACCTCTACAAGTATTCCTGAATTATAGATTGTCTTCAACTGCTTTTGATCTGGAGGGTTCAGATTCAGTCTGTGTATGGTAGTCCATTCATTAGTGGTGACTAGTTCCCAGTTTAACCTAACGTCTTGTGTGCTAACTTTATCAAGCTTTTGCTTTGACATTTACAGCCTGCAAATTGCATGTAAAGTGTAAGCAGGTATTTTTCTGTTTGAGATGGAAATGTGTATCATTCTCAGTTCCAAAGCACATTTCTCCATACCTTCTTTGCTTGTCGTGTCCTATAGACACTGGGAGAACTTATGCCATAGAGTTAGCAGCAGAGTTGGCTTAGAATAGAATACTATTTAATGGCATCTCCATCTGGAAACATGGGTTAAGCAGAGGTAATTTCATAGAAACTGTC
Source organism: Cephalopachus bancanus (assembly GCA_027257055.1). Taxonomy (NCBI): domain Eukaryota; kingdom Metazoa; phylum Chordata; class Mammalia; order Primates; family Tarsiidae; genus Cephalopachus; species Cephalopachus bancanus. The sequence continues at coordinate 1,885,848 of JAPVLO010000377.1, read as the reverse complement.
AATTATTAGAGTTGGGTAAACATTGGAAATCACCTAATTTCTTTTATTTTTTTGAGCTGAAGTCTCATTCTGTCATCCAGACCGGAGTGCAATGGCACGCTCCTGGCCAGCCGCAGCCTCGCCCTGCTGGGCTCTGGCGATCCTTCTGCCTCAACCTTCCAAGTAGCTGGAACTACAGGCATGTGCTGCCACATTAGGCTAATTTTTGATTTATTGTAGAGATGAGGTCTCGTCAATTTGCCCAGGCGGGTCTTGAACCCGTGGGCTCAGGTAATCCACTCATCTCGGCCTTCCAAAGTGCTGGGATTACAGGCTGAGCCACCGAGCATGGCCCGCCTAATTTCTTATCCTCAATTGGCAATGGGGAAACAGAAGTTCTTGCTCAAAGCCCTACGATAATAGTAAAGTAGAATTTAGATTTTTCTAACAGGCCAACACTTTCTTTAAGTATGAAGCAGAATACTTCTCTTCTATTAAGGGTCAGCTGTTTTAGAAAGCACTTTGAAAATATAAATGCCATAAAAATGCGTCAAAAATGCATAATAACAAAAAATTGTATAAGAAGAGCTACATTGAATTAAGAATGCAAACCTTTCACTTATTAAATAAAACCTCACCTACCCGGTTGCAAATTTTATACAAAATTCCTGGAGTCCAACAATCTCTGGGTTTTTCTCCCCCAACATGATTCCCTCTAAGAGCCAGCAACCTGATTAGAAATTCATCATGATAAGTTGGTTGGTGGAGACAATTGAGCAAATCTGTGTCATGATTGAGCATGTTGCTTATTACAGAGTGATTCCATCTCTTTCTTGTTTTGCTGATGTAACAACCTTAAAAGGCGCACAAGAACACATTAATTTTCCCATCTTAGAGATAAGAAAGCAATGTCTTTGGTAATTAAGTGGTTTGTTCAAAGTCATGGAACTGGTACATAGCTAGCAAAGTTAGTTGGTTGTGTTCCTTTCACCCTATCACACCACCATTGCTATAATCATCATCATCACCATCATTATTATCCTTAGCACTTCTCTTTTTCTAACTACTATCAGTTTTCCAAGACTGGCATATCTCAGTGTGTAACAGCATCTTTTACTTTACCATTACTCCAAGGTGCTGCTTTTGTATTCCCAAAACTTGCCTCTTGGTTGCCTACCAAACTTAACTACGAGGCTCCAGGAAAAACAACTACATCTGACCAGATTTTAAGAACATTGACTGCTCCACAGCAGTTAATGTTAAGGCTGGCATTTCATTGTGTCTCCAAACCATACTCTCTAGAACATCTGAAGAAACTGCTGACATTTTTTTTGGTCCCAAGTATGCACTGAAAAAAAATTTTTTTTTTTTTGAGTCGGAGTCTCACTCTGTCGCCCAGACTGGAGTGCAGTGGCCGCTCCTGGCCACCGCAGCCTCGACCTGCTGGGCTCCGGCGATCCTTCCGCCTCAGCCTTCCGAGTAGCCAGAATTACAGGCATGCGCTACCACGTCCAGCTGATTTTTTGATTTATTGTAGAGATGAAGTCTCGCCGCCCAGGCGAGTCTTGAACCCGCGGGCTCAGGCAATCCACTCACCTCAGCCTCCCAAAGCGCGGGATTACAGGCTGAGCCACCGAGCCCGGCTGCACTGAAAATTTTGAAGACAAAATTAACAACTAAAACTAATTGCTCTTAAGCAGTTATAGTCTTACCTTTTGGTGGTTTCTCAGGGAGTTGTGTCATTCATTTTTGGTTTTATATCTCGCAGTGCCTTCCACTTTTCCATACAGCGTCCCAACCACTGGAAGGAAGAGAGGCTCAATGCTGGGTCCGAGGCCACATAGTTAGTAAGTGTCAAGCTGGGATTCCCACCTATGTCAGTTTCAAAGCTCATGCAATTCTAAGTAAAAGAAGAAGGCATATGTAGCAATATCAGATTTTTAAATTTTTCAAACATTGAATCTAATTGCAGCTATTAGTCATTCTAGCAGGTTGCACTGGGAAATATTAAAAATAGTTTCAAAATTTCTTTTTCAATACTGTTCTCTAAGACCTACAACTTTGGTGTTAGGCAGATGAGTGGTGGACTACATCTGACAGTGGTTAGTCATTGCCATAGCAAAAGGATCTTTTAATGAAACAATTGAGTCATAACAGGATGCATATTTATATTCTGCTCTTGTTTATTGATGTCTCAAAGCTGATGACTATTAAGTAATTCTCAGGCCAGTCTTGTAAAGATAATGTTGGTAACATATGGCACACTCTCAGAGGTGACACTCTATTCCAATTTTCTGTTGGATGCAGGCTTGTCATTCTCACAGAGAATGGCTATCAAACTCCAAATGAATTCAAATCCTTATTTGTCTACCTGGGCAAGCTTGGTAAAGTCATTTACATTTTGGGGTCTCATTTCCTTCTCACACAGGAATTACATTGCTTTGCAAACTTCCTCCCTTCCAAGCATTTCTGAGAATCTCCAGGGGGGTGACTCATTTGCTTGTGAATCAGCCTACACCCCACCTTGCTTTTAATGTTCTTCCTTGTGAGTTTTACACCTGGGCCTCTAATGTTATTGTTGCCCTTCCTCAAGTTGCTGGCTGCCCCTTCTGCTGATGTTTCTCTCTGCCTTGGTCCCATGTTCCCCACTAGATCAGGATTCCCTGCTGATTGGCTCAGCTATTCATGCTGAGAACTCATGGTGCCATAAACAATCTGAAACCTTCACTGAAGCAAGACAGCAGCAATTCTCTTCTCTCAACACTGTTAGGGAAAACTCACTGGGATGTTAAACGTTTAACTCTCAGAGAGTTACCAAATTTAGTGTCAACTTTCAGTTTCATACACAGGTGTTTCTCCCAACTCACTAACATGGCTGAGTTGCAATAGGTTTGTTCAGCGACCACTACTCCCTAAAGCTGTTGACAATGTTGACTGGTGTTTCATTATTTGTCTCCTTTCCCCCTTCAGGATGAGTTTTTCAGTGTCTTCTTTCCGTCCTCCCATGCTCAAATAAGTTTTGTTGGACCATTCCACTGGTTTGCCAAATATGTTTCAACCCCAACATCTGAAAAAGTCATAATGGAAAAAGTCATAATGAAATAGTCCATGCGGAGCTGTGAAGGACATGACTTGTGCAGTGTATGACAAAGTCCTAGTGAAGCCTAACCCATTAGTTTGCTAATCATGCCCAGACGTGTTTGAACTTCTAACTAGGACAGTAAAATTAATAAATGTTTCCTACATATAAAAATATAAGCTGTTGTTGCCATTATAAAAATTAATGTGTAACAATACGGAATAGGCTTTATAAGGGACATAGAGTCTTACTCCCTAGTTAAAAGAGAAAGTCTCTTTCAACATGTGACATAAGTGGGTTCTTATGTCATATGGTAGATAGATAACATGCCTCACTTGGTAGATAGATAAAAAGACATTTCAGTGCCCCTTGACAAACTTGCAGCCTGTGGCTATAAAATTATATATGGATCCACACAGTGAACCCAAGGATATAGACCTGAAAAGTTCATCTTTATAAAAATATTATAACACTGCAGTCCCATTTTCAGTATTCTTAGGCTGAGAAAGTTTAACTTCAATGACAAAAATTAGGAAAGTGTTAAAAAATAGAAAAGCATGGTAAAAATATTTTACCTATGTGTGTATATATATATATATATATATACACACACACAAATAGAGAGATTAACTCTAGAGCATCTTCTCTGAAGAACTAAAAAGTTATTGCTGCTTTAAAAAATAAGAACAAAAAAGCAAATGTAAAAACTTTTAAATTAGATTCTAACATTTTTCAAACAAGTGCTGCCTGGGAGATCACGCAAAGCATCCAAAGCCTAAATTGAATGTATGTTGGCAAGAGCATCTTCACATCTCTCTAAATAACTAGCTAATACAGTCAGTATTTTACACCTCATTGAGGCCTGGCACTTATTTGCAAAATGTTCCAGTCAATTGTCAACTAAAAAGAATGTAAAATTTCAACCCTTTGAAAAGGGGGAAAGCAGGCAAAAGTTTCCTTTTCTCCCAAAGAATGTTGCATTACAGAGATGGAATTCTTCAGGGGCTGCCAAGACTGCTGTCAGGTGTGATCTAGCCCGTCAACATTTTTAGGAGAAAGGCAAGATCAACACAAAAACAAGATATAGAAGCACCCACCTTTAAGCCGCTATAATTATCTTCTCTTTTCTATTGAATAAAGTTTGTAGAAAGTCAAATGCAGAGCCTATAAGACACCGCAAGTTGTTTCTCTTTCCTTATTCTTTTGCCAGGTCTCTATTTATTTATCTGACCAGAACAAAAGTTCAACACTCAATTCAGCCTTGTATTTACTCATTTATTTGTTTAAGGACAAAACAAGCAATGGCGAAAAAAAAAAAAAAAGTATTGGCTGTACAGCTGAGTAGTCAAGGAATACAGATTCTAATGGAGGATAGACGTGTGTTTATACTGTAAAAATACAGGATAAGTGAACAAAACATCATGAAAGAAGAGCAAAGGTCTGCAAGCATCCAAAGGAAGAATACGTGGATGGAGATTGGTGTCTTCCATTTTTTTGAACCCACCTACACCACAGAAATAATGCTTAGTATTTCATACATTAAATCCTTTAACAACCCTAAGTGGTGGGTATGATCCCTATTTTACAGATGGAGAAATTGAGACTTATTTTACATTGGTATAGGGTCCCACAAGAAATGGTAGGGCTAATATCAGACCCCTCAGGTGACTGCGAGTGTGATTTCTGGCAGGAGGACTTAGGGAACATTTCCTACAGACAGGGCATTTGCTCAGATCCTTGAGGATTAGTTGAGATGTGGGGGAAAAGTTCATTTCATGAAGAAGAAATAGTGTAGGTCTATGGGTTAAAGTTTGGTTAGAACCCAGAATAGGAGCTGGGGGTCTCTATCTATTAAGACTGATTTCTAGTATGTAAATTGAAAACTGAGCTAAAGGGGGAAATCATTAAGAAATAACACATATAGGCCTTTCATTTTATCATAAAATGTATTAGCATACAATTTTTGCCAGTCTTTTATTGAGGAAGCTAAATCATTTTCTTGAAGTATGTGCCTGCTGATTGAAGTTCCTACCTATAATATACCATTTTATAACTGGTTTTATGTAAACTAGTTTGGTTTATTTAAAGTGGAGCAAAACTGGGAGATGAGAAAAGTCTGAGTGCAGAATCCTTCTGGATTTTTATGATTTGTTTTCTCAAACCGTTACAGTTGTCCGACCCATGCCTAATTTGACATCATTTTTTATTGGCTTTAAAAAAAATCGAGCTTATAACTTAGTTTTCATAGAAACAATTTTTTTCTGTGCTCATGGTTTATCAGTTTTCATATTTAATTAAATCACATAATTGCAAGAGCAAGTATGACTGGTATAAATAGGTTTGGGCAAGCATACAACTAATTGGTGGGAGAAGGGCACAGACATACTGTATAACTTGCTATCCCATAGTGTTTAATCAGCCATGTTTCAAAGAAGCCATGCTTTGTAGGAGTTGAGAGCATTGATCTGATGAGTCAATTAAATAGAAATACAATAAGAGAATTGCTATTGCAGTGTGAAAATAGAAGACAAGGTATATATGGGTTCAGAATTATAAGGCCTTGAATACAAACTAATTAGTGTATTAGATTGACCAAGAATGGATTAGCCACTCTTGCCTTGCCACAATGTTGGGATTATTGTACTCAGAGCTGTGGATAAGAACAATCAATCTAGATAGTCCTGGAGAAATTTGGTAGAGAAAATAGTGAAAAGAAACAAGGGAGTGACAAGTGTGAATGGAGAAGAAGGGATGGATGTGAAAGATATTTTGAATATAGGACATGACAGTGGGTCAGATGTGGATATGTATTCAATGCATCTTTTTCACGTAAGTGAATGAATTTACCACCTACACATTACATGAGACTCCAGGGACTTTGCAAGTGCTTTTAATTTTTGTTCACTTAGTTTTTGTGTCAGTCTGCAAACCCTCCAGGTAATTGCAGTGGTATTTGTTGCAGCAACCGTGTGCCACATTACTGTGTACACAACCTCTTCTGGATGTAGCATTGTTGTGTATTATATCCCACTTTTTTCAGTTATGTGCTCTATTGTGTTGATCCCATGATGTACTTTTGTTTTTTGGTTTTCCTTTCTTTTATTCTCTTTCCTTTTCTTTTTCTCTTTCTTTCATTCACATTTTAGCATATTTGCAATCAAGATGTTTCTTACAGTGACAATGCATCTTGACATACATGATGGCATGTCAAAATGTACTCAACTGCAGAGTGGTCCAAAAAATAGCAGCATGTTTTATAGTCAATAAAATCTTTCCCCCCAATCAGATCACAAATTCCAAAAGCACTTTTTGGCCTCTTTTTCATCTGCATCCTTTCTATTGCTTTGCTCAGGCTCAGGTATATAGTAGATCTTTGGTAAATACTTGATTTATTGTTAACTGGAGTTAGACTCATAGTAGATTATGTAAGTCACCCAATACTGAAGGCTTCTGGAAAACTAGTCACATGTTGCTGCTTCTGCTACTGCCATTTCTTTGCTCTCCTCATTCTTCTAAGGTCTCTCCTCGTTTCTCAAGCCTTCCTGAGACACACTCAAGAAGAACACCTTCATTTTGCAAGAGAAACTTGGTGGGAACAAACTCCTTAGGTTCATGAATAAAGCGTCATATAATGACTTTGAAACTGATAAACTGAGCTTCAAGGAGAGTTCCAAAATCTCTTAGGGAGACTCTAAGAAATGTACTTGGAAATGATAATGTGAGAAAGAATTAACTTAACTCACTTGGCTTAATATTTAAAAATTAGTGTCTGTTGTTGATTAGCTCTCAAAATATCAAAGGAGGCTATTTAATTGTCTCTTTTTTCTATTTGTGAATATGTTAATTATTAGACAGGCAAAAGTAAAGAGAGAAGGAAATATTCAAGTAATAAAGTCATCTAGAGTCAACAAGGCAAAAACATTTTTAAGAAAGTTGACTGAGAGTCTAAAAGAGCTTGAATAGGAGCCAGGATAGTTGAGCATTAAATACATTAGAAGGCATAGATGTCTTTAAGCAAAGCAAAGTGGCTAAATAGTCTTCTAGGGAATATGGTCAAAATAAGTGAGGATTATCTGGTAATTTCTAAAACTTACCAATCAAAATATAGAAACTAATTTTTGTGGGAAAATTAATGGGTAATGGAAATAGACCTGAAATGTTGAGATAAATCATTAATAGAAATACAGAAAACAAGAGTTGTAAATGAAAGATATTTGCATTCTCTATAAAATAGAAGGTGAAAAATAAGGTATTTAGCTTGTTTCCAGGTGGTAGCGAGGTTTTTGGAGTTTGAGGACAAAAAGTAAAACATTACAACGGGCGTGTTTTGGATTTTGTTCTCTTATGTAACAGAACCTAAATCATATTGGACACTAAGCCACATTTTTTTTTTTTTTGAGACCTGGCCTAGGTTTTCCCTCTCTAGTTTTCTCATATTGATCTTACCCCTTGGTATTGTAATTTGCCTCTTTATCTGTGCCTACCCTCCCCAACTGCTAAGCAAATGCTTTCCAAGGAGGGCAGAATCTGGTCTCATCCACCATAGTAACCTCTGCTCCAACTAGTGAGTGGCCTGCAAGTGCTTAGAAGTCTGTGCAGTCAGTTGAGGAAAGTGGTTTCAGTCTTATATATGTTGAAGTACCATTCGTTTAATAAACATTTTTTTAAAAATGTGAACATAAAATAGTCTTTCTCTTGCAAGACCTTGGTCTAATTGTGAGGAAAGAGACATATCGATCACTATCATTGTTAGGTTAAAATATATCCCAGCCGGGCTCGGTGGCTCAGCCTGTAATCCCGCGCCTTTTAGGAGGTTGAGGTGAGTGGATTGCCTGAGCCTGCGGGTTTGAGACCTGCCTGGGCAGCGAGACCTCATCTCTACAATAAATCAAAAAAAGAAAAAATCAGCTGGGCGTGGTAACGCACGCCTGTAATTCCGGCTACTTGGAAGGCTGAGGCCGAAGGATCACCGGAGCCCAGCAGGCGAGGCTGCGGTGGCCGGGAGTGGCCACTGCACTCCAGTCTGGGCGACAGAGTGAGACTCCAACTCAAAAAAAAAAAAAAAAATAAATAAATAAAATAAAATAAATCTCAGAGGGGCCTCCAAATGTTGGGTCAGGCCCTACGGGGGTGTGTGTGATCCAGTGTCGTGTGAAAGATGCAAAGAATTGCACAGAAGTTAGATTGGTCAATATAGTTTATTTAGAAAGTAAATTAGAGAGAGAGAAAAGAGAGGAGATTCACTTCCCCGAGGTAGGAGAGGGGGCCAAAGTGAGGAAACAAGGCAACCATAGCTCAAGGAACCACATGATCAGACCATAACTTAGCCAAGCAATGGCCAACTAAGTGACATTTAAAACCTGTAACGGTCCTGGAAAAATCCATCTTGTATGTGGGGGGGCGGGGGGGCAGGGAGGAGAGATGAAGGGGAGAATACACTTTTCCCATAGGCAGAGACCATACTGGTCCACTTTTTAAAAAAAATGGTAGTGGAAATAAAGCCGGTAAAGATAAAATATGTCATGAGAAAATGTTTAGTGGGGCCACAGTATGACATTGAGTTAATAATGATTTAAAAGAGAGAGAGAGAGATGCCTTTAAATTATTTATCCTAGCCGGGCTCGGTGGCTCAGCCTGTAATCCCGCGCCTTGGGAGGCTGAGGTGAGTGGATTGCCTGAGCCCGCGGGTTCGAGACCTGCCTGGGCAGCGAGACCTCATCTCTACAATAAGTCAAAAAATCAGCCGGGCGTGGTAGCGCGCGCCTGTAATTCCGGCTACTCGGAAGGCTGAGGCGGAAGGATCGCAGGAGCCCAGCAGGCTGCGGTGGCCGGGAGCGGCCACTGCCCTCCAGTCTGGGCGACAGAGTGAGACTCCAACTCAAAAAAAAAAAAAAAAAAAATTATTTATCCTGACAACTTGACTTTCAATAGATTTTCCTAGAGTTATTAAAGATTCAATAATGTTAAAAAACAAAACAATGCCAACTCTTGATTATTGGTATAAAGAGATGGTTTATTGGAATATAATTCTTACAATTATTTAAACACATTTTTTAAAGAGACAAGGTCTTGCTCTGTCACCCAGGCAGGAGTGAGTGGCATGATCAGAACTCACTTTAACCTCAAACTCCTAGGCTCATGTGATCCTCCTGCCTCAGCCTCCTAAATAGCCGAGGCTGCAGGCACACACCGCCATGCCTGGCTAATTTTTAAAAAATAATTTTGTGGAGACGGGAATCCACTGTGTTGCTCAGGCTGGTTTTGAACTCCTGACCTCAAGTTATCTTCCAACCTTGACCTCCTAAAGTACCTGGATTACAAATGTGACCCACCACACCCCACCTGTTGGCATATAATTAATAACACAGTTTGAATTGCAACATATACTGCAATGTTTTTAAAACTTCGTTGCACTTTAGAATTACATGGGTATCTTTAAAACACACGATTGCTTGTCTCCTACTCACAGACATTTTAACTTAATTGGTATGGGGCATGACCTAAACATCTGGTTTTAAAGGGCTTTCTGGGTTATTTTAATGTGTCACCAAGTTTGGGAACTACTGATGTACTGTATTGCCAGTGCAAATAGGTTTTACCTACTTTTTGCTTTATTGACATGAGAACTTCCACTATTCAGGGTGCTTCCAGAGAAAACCTTTGATATTGAAACATACCCTCTGTGGCTCTAGAGAAGTTTGTATAGACGTCGAGGGGGTGATAAGGCATGGCAGAAAGGAAAACTATTCTGAGAATGCAAGATTATGAGGTCTGAGATACATAGCAAAGAAAGAATATATTTCTCCATTTCACCTGAGTTTGGACTTTAATGAGACCTCATTAATTTGCTTAAATTAATTTTCTGTAAACTATATATTCATATTCAAATGTCGGTTCAAAATATATTAAAAGATAAATTTTGATGATTCACTATTCTGAATTATTTAAGCCATGGGGAATAATCAGAGATCTATTTTCTGGAAGGGAAAAACACTTCAGATTGTTGATCATTACAATCCCCATCTAAGCAGATATATATCATATCTTTGTTGTCTTTAATTTCTATGATTCTATGAACTAAAACTTGTTGTAATACTACCTTTCATAATGGCCCCTTGGCTGGTTCTGAGATAAAAAAAGAAAGATAGTAATTTCAAGATGTATTTCCTACATGAACTCTGCTTTTGTGACTTTATTGATCCCAACATTATCTGAACTCTTTCCCTCCTAGTTTTGGGATATCAGATGAGAAGGAGTTATTTTACTATCTCTTGGAGAATAGCATCGATGAACTATTTTCATCCAATGCAGCATAAATTGTTTTGTCCGCAGTAGATTCCACCCAAAGAAGGCAGACTCTGATTACTGGTTATTAAGGTTTTTTTTTTTTTTTTCTGCCATATGTCTGAATGGAAACGTGGCAGATTTTCCTTTGGGTTTCAACAAAGTGTTTTCTCAAACTGCAATGAAATGAGTTGATTGAAATGCCACAATAACAGTGGTGGTAGTAGATTGTTGCTGCATCTTGATAAAACAGAGAAGTGGAGCTATTTAAAATCAGGGTAACTTTTGAGTAAAGGGGTAAGGTTTCAAAATCAAAGATAAATTTTGCTGTTAGCCCATTCTAACATAATGATGAGAGCATTTACTTGTTTGGAGTCTTTGCAGACACGTTTATAAGTTTCCTATCTCCTAAGACACAAAATAACCCTTCAGAATGTGGAAGGAAAAGCCAGAGCAGCACTGTTCTTGGGTGATGCTTGTGTTGCCTGTGCTTATGCAGGAGAAAAATGTCTTATTTTTTCTGCTCAGTAGCATTCTCAATTCATTTGGGGTAACATCTAATGAGGCTGGTCATCAACCTAGAAATGCATAAGGGAGAATGTGTTAGCCACAGTTTGTCTTGATAATGCTCTCTTTACTTATTCTGGTACAAGACACTGACATATGCTCAAGGAGATTGTCTTGCTAGGGATGCTGATCACAATGGTTTCATTGGACTTCCTGAGGTACCAAAGTGATGTGATGTAATTGTTTGAATCCAAAGTCTGAAACCAAAAGAGTTTATCTAAAATTGATGAGATCCTTTTTGGTAAAACAAAACTTGAAATCAAAATCTTAGAGTCTTGGACATTATGCCAGCTGAGACTAAAATGATAGGTTATTTGTGATGATATGTTATTTGACTAAGTGTCCAAAATTATGGACAAGGGTAATTTTTACCTTAATATTGAATTAATGCTATAATTTTATCCAAATGTTTACTGGCCATTTCTATCTGTCTGTCTATCTATATCTATCTATCAATCTATCTATACGTATATATTTATTTATTGGGGTAAGACACACATAACACAAAATGTTTGTACAGTTCTGTGACATTTAGTACATTCATACTGTTATGCAACCACCATCACTATAAATATCCAGAACAATTTAATCTTCCCAAACTGAAACTCCATACCTTTTAAACAGTAACTCCCCATTAACCCCTATTTCTACTCCTTGAGAACCACTATTCTACTTTCTGTGTCTGAATTTGACTATTCTATGTACCTCACATAAATGGAATCATAAAATATTTGTTCTTTTGTGTGATAAGTTCTGTTTTAAGCTATTGATGTCATAAAATTTCACACTTTAGAACAGAAAGTGATCAATAATGCCAACCTACTTTCATACATAAGGGAATCGATAACTAGAAAGTTGACTAATTTGCTCTGCTGACATCTAGCCCAGTTTAAGAAATTTCATTAAAACACTATATATACCTATATTCACTTTAATGATATTTAGGCTACGAAAGTCTTTAACACATCTCATCCGTCATCTCTCTACTGGTCCTACATTTAGCTGCCTCTAAATACATTGCCATTAATTAACATTATGGAGATGGCCAATATTTATTGTCTGCTTACTATTTGACAAACTTAGCTTAGTGCTCAGTGTTTTATATACATACATATATAGCTCATTTACTCTACACAACATTTCATTAAGGTAGGTTATTCTAATTATTCCCACTTATAAATGAAGAAACTGAAGTGTGAAAGGTGAGATTGCCTCCACTAGGTTGTACAGCTAGTAAGCGGTAGAGCCAGGACACTGAATGACAAGTTTTACCTGATATTTAATAAATAAGAATTAGCATGTTAAAATGAATTGGGTTTGGGCAGTATATTATGATTAAGAAAATATGTGAAATTTCCATTTTTAATTTCTGTCAATTGTATCATTTTTATTGGTAATTCCATTCCTTAATACATGAAATAATCACCTACTTAGCATAAATTAAGGATAATGCTAAATTGGCTAAATAATGGGGTTTGTAATAACATTCAAATGTATAACATTAAAAAAAAAATCTTTGCTTTCCATCTACACTTACGAACCTTTAAGTATTATTACACATATATGTTAGACATTAAAGAAACTAATGACCATAAAACCTATGGGAGAGTGGTAATATCTAATTAATCACCAGCATGGGTAGAGTAATATTTTATTTTATTTTTTTTGAGTTGGAGTCTCACTCTGTCGCCCAGACTGGAGTGCAGTGGCCGCTCCCGGTCACCGCAGCCTCGCCTGCTGGGCTCCGGCGATCCTTCCACCTCAACCTTCCAAGTAACTGGAACTACAGGCGCGTGCTACCACGCCTGGCTAAGTTTTTGATTTACTGTAGAGACGAGGTCTCGCCAAGTTGCCCAGGTGGGTCTCGAACCCGCGGGCTCAGGCAATTCACTCACCTCAGCCTCCCAAGACGCGGGATTACAGGCTGAGCCACCGAGCCCGGTTGGGTAGAGTAATATTGTGATGATGCTTTTAACCTATAAGAATTTAAAGTTTGCACCAAAAGTCCACATTTCTGGATAGATTAGCAGCCCTTATTAGGTTATGAATTTTCAATCTACTTTATATTGGCTCTATTCTTAATTTGTACTTCAATAGAAACCAAGTCTATCATCTGCGTCTTGGTCTTAGGGCACTCTCAATTCCATCTAATAGTCTCAAAAGGTTACGTCAATGAAATACCTGGCCAGTGAGCAGACTGTAGCTGAACAATTTTTAGCCAGGTGGTTGGCAGAAGAGGTAGTGGGCTGTTCAGTGATTGACAATATTTCTCTGATAAGGAGTCAAAGAACGGCTCCTTTCTTAGTCTTCCACATCACAGCGATCAGTGATTAGAATTTCATTAGTCACTTCCTCTCTGGTAGCTCAACTCCATACACAGTCTCCAAATATCGCCATAGATGTATTCTTTGTAGCAAGTAGTTGGAGTGGATGTTATTGCAAGCCAACAAATTGTCTTTTTTTAAAAAAACATTATATTAGAGTTTTATTATAGCTAGTCTGGCAACATAGAGGTTTCAACCTTTAGGTATGGTGAATAAACATGCTTACTTAACTTTTGTTTTTAGGACATTTGGTTAATTTGTCATAAGGAGACATTGTTGGATCTTCTTTCTACATATGATATTTGATTACCCATGCAGGACAATTCTTTCTCTGTTGCTGGCAAAATCATTATTTTATCTAAGACCATTTGGTTTACTTGTAATTCTCTGCATTTATTCTCCTCTGCATACATTAAATAGAAACAAGTGCATATCTTGTGTACATATAAGCAGATAGGTGATTGAGACAGAATGTTCACATATAAAATATTTCTACTGTACAGAGAAGCAAAAGCAATTGGATATAAAGCTATAGATATAATTTATAATAAGGCATTGGCTTACACTTTGAATGAGGAGGAAAAGTCTTTTTTTCTCATACTGGAGAAGAATTTTATTCTTACTCTAAACATTTGCTTGAGGGCTGAATCAGTCCAGGACCAGAAGGAAAACATGGTGTTCACCCCTAGGCTCTCCAGAAACTAGCCTAATGCCTGAAACAGATCATCATTAAAAAGAACTTTTAGATTCTCAATTTCCACTGCTTATTCTCATCCTGTTACTTGTGGTTATGTCACCTGGCTTTCTCCCATCCATCTCCAATTTCACAATTGCTTTCTTCAAAATACTCTTGCTGGTGACTGCATCCCACACTTACTCATCATAATTTTTTATATAATGTATATATTGTTTGTAATGTGTCATTTTCTTTTAAATTGTTACATTGTAAACATGCTGTGTTAAAATATGTTAAATTGGTTTAAACAACCTTCCTTTTTAGATGCCTTTAATTTAGCTCAGATTGGTCTAAATCCATGAAGAACCATATATTAAACACTCTTGAATAGCTTCTATGAAAAGAAACTTAATTTATGATGTTTAGTATTATACATTATACAGTTTCTTTATTTTTCACTTAGTTCATCACGCTGTGAAAATTCATGAATATTTAACTATTAGATGAAATGCAAAATTTTCATTATCATTTTATTGAAAACTTGACATCTTAAAATACCATACATACCATTAGTATTCTAATGCATTGTCACCTTATTGAAAAATGCTGCTAAAAAACAATACAGCCATTCAGAAAAAAAAAAAAAATTTGTCCGCCCAAGGCTATTAACTATAGTTCTACACATACATTAGTGACAAATAAGTGAAGCAGCCAATGCTCACAAAAGATGTCACTAAAATGCTAGGAAACAACTGTAACCATAGAAACCATCTCACACTGCAATCTGAACATCTTTTGTCAGTGTGTGACTAGAAACGAGATGCTTAAAATCATTAGACTATCAAAAAATCTGAACATCTCTCCATTGAAATTTACATATTTAAATATTTTGAAACCTGCAAAAACTTCAACATGATACTTCTATAAAATATTGTTTCAGCTCCTAGCCCTCAACTATCAGTTTAGATATAACAACAAAAATTATACATGAAGACTTACAATTTTCCCCCCTCTTTCTTTAGGCTACATTCATTGTCTGAAGAGCCCAAACAAACACCCGGGAGAACAGAGGTTAGCTCTGAGGGCTGTCTACCTTCCTGCTCTAATCTTCACAATGGTGCCATTCTTCACCTTTTCTTTCTCTCTTGAACAATCACTGGCTTAAATTGTACCTATTCCAGCAAGACAGGTTTGCAGGTTTCATAAGCCTTCATGACAGTAAGTACAAAATTGTCTTAGATAATGAGATATTTAAATAAAGGATTTGACAAACCAGTGCAGGAGAGCGTGAGTCTGGATGAATGTGGAACAGCCTCTGCAACCTCAGACATGGAACTGAATTTGTTCCCTTGTCTTCATCTTCTCAGATACTCCTGAAAGGCCTGGGGTACTTAGCTGGATGCTCTGCATTTAAGGGGCAGTGGAAGCCATTTCCCTTGAAACCTCCATTTAAAATGAAAGGTTAAAAGTACCTCCTGGATTATGGAGACTTTAATGTTTCTAAATTGCTTTCCCTGCCTCTCTCAGTCACCCTTCTAAAAACATTTAGGGAACACCCACAATGTGGTAGACACCGTTCTTGGCACATGCGACACATCAGTAAACAAAGTAATGTTCACTACCTGTGGAGGTTACATCTTAGCAGGAAGAGACAAACAGGAGATAATGAGCAGGACAAGTACATAAGAAGTCTATAGTACGGTATTTGTTGAGCACCTACCACTGCCATTCACTGTTCTAGGCTTTTGGCATCCAGCATTGGACAAGATAGGTGTGATCCCTGCTCTCCTGGGGGAATCATAGAAAGTATTTAGCAAATGCATGAATACCTAGATAGAGTACTTAATCTTTGAGACTTTGTCACTGGGATCATGGGTAGGGGGGCAGCTCCAGCCACCTGTGTTATAGCAGTTAACATGACATAAATAAGGAAGTTCCACGGAGAAATTCTCAGTGGGTGATCATGTACCTAGAATACATTGCCCAGTTCCCTGTTCTTTTCTTTTCATCGTATTTTTTTCCTAACTTCCTAATCCTTTTTTTCTTTAGAAAATGACACCTCTACCCTTCAGGATTAATTTCTATTTTCTCACTGCCAAATAACAAGTCCTTTTTTTCTGTAAATTTCTATAAATCAAGCTTATCAGAAGTTAATAACAAATATGTAATCCATGAAATATATATCTATATGCTTATGTGAAATATACAATCTTTTTGATACCTATTATGTGCTGAGCATCATTTAAAAATATCATTCACACTCTCTTTTAAGCCCTACGAGAATTTATTGAGATGGGCATTATGATCTTCATTTTTTAGGTAGGAAGACTGAGAATTAGAGTGTAGTATAGTAACCGGCCAATGCCTGTAAAGCTAGTGACCGGTATTTCTGAGATCTGAACATGAACCCATCAGACCTCAAAGCCTATACTTTCAACCATCATTTTTGAGTCAGGAAGGGAGATACATCCTTCTTCTTACCCACCATGTGCCCCAAGAAGGACTCTCCTGAGGGACAAGGCCTGCACTCTGTCATAGTGGTCATGGGTGGCTTCTACTCTCTGTGTGGTGGTTCCTTCCTACTCACCATATTCCAATCTCTTCTTTATACAGCTGTGTAGCCTCCAGGGATCCTGGTGTCCATGATGTTCATCTGCAGCTGAGCCTACAGAGATGAGGTTAGGAGTCAGATCAAAGGAGGAAAGTTTCTCTAGGCTGTTTAATAATTTTCTTCTGTCCACAAGTCTTTGGGATTTTAACTTTGTAAGAGACCATGAGGATATCCTATTCCTTCACTTTATTGATGAATAAATAGATGGAGATTTAGAGTTGCTATGAATTGCCTAATTGCTTCACTAGCCAGTTAGCAGTAAAGCCAGGTCTGAGTCCAGGAAATGTCTACCAAGTATGTCCTCTTTTAAGAATAAACTGGTTCCTCTGCATGCTTGAGGAACATGTGTGTATGTGTGCGTACAAATATGTATAGATAGCCAGCAAACTCATATGTACTTTGTATAGACAGAATTTTCTGTAGGTTTAAATTTGATTTCCACTATGAATTTTACTTCCAGAATATCAACTTTGTTCTCATCTAATTTATGGTTGTTTAAACTGCCAACTGCAATGTCACAAGCAATCTTGACTCATGGGAGGGTAGAGAAGTGACTTGGTGTCTCACTCACCAAGGCCTCCACCTCTCCCCACCCCCTCAGTCCCTCCCAAAGAGCTGACACTGTTGTCACACTTCGAACCATTCCAAATTCCTCTACTGAGAGACAGGACTGTGTAGAGTCACTAGAGAATAGAAATTCATTAAATATTTTCTAATCTACATGTTATTTATAGGCATACATGTATACATATTCTACATATATAAAGATATGCATCTAATATGAAGGCTCAATACACAGAATGATCTTTTTCCTTGAAAGTATAAATGGGCTATGAAATAGTTACTATATACCTTTTCAGATAATAGAGAAGACAATGCTACTGAGTTTCAAAAAGGTTGTAATAAGTGAACAAAATAACAAAAATTTAATAAAAACGGCATAGCAACTTACTCTTTGCCCTGTTAGTCAAGAGTAGGCTTCGATTCCATTCCTCAATCACCAGAATGATATGGAATCTAAAATGTAAGTGGTTTTTGTCCACATTGCAATCTAATATCCAGCTGTTTGCTTTTCCTCCAGCACCCTGCTGCCCACCCCGCCTCTCTCAGAGGGCAGGAAGCACTATTAATCATTCTTTTGCTCATTATTGAACTGGATTCTTCTCTGTGCTGCAGCCCCCCCCCCCAGGGCAGGTGGGAAGTGGGGGAACCTGCTTAAGCAGACCACCCAGGATTCCACAGAAAAGTGGTCAGTCTGAATGCAGGTGGTTGGTCTCCTGCTCAGGTTTCTGTTAAGACCCATTAGCCGAGCCTAGATGGGCACTTAAGGGTATTAACTCCTTCATTCCCAAGCCCTCTAACATTAAAGTGTTTTTTTGTTTTGTTTTTTAGTATTTCAGAAGAATTACTGCTACTACTGTCGAGTCCTGGGGACCAATAGCTCTGGTTCTGATGGGAGAACACCACTGAGAAAAGTCACAGACTAGGATCCAAGAAATTCCAGCAGACACCTCTTAAAACACTGGGAAGGGATCTAAGTAATGAAACTGAAGATACAGGCATCTTCAGGGGCTTTGGGAAGACTCCTCTGAAGTCACAAGGGCTTCCACATCAGTTTTCCAATGAGTGAAAATTTATTATTACAGTTTTACTCCTTTTGCTGAAGATTTTGCCCCCTGTAAGAATGCAAATATCCTTGTGAGAGTTAGCATATTAAACCTCATGGATTAAGTTAAACTTGGAAGGAGAGAGCTGGCCAGACTCCTCCTACAGTTTTGATAGAAGTAATGAAAATGCCAGGAGATATAGAGTAAGGACAAGTGGAGGTACCAGCAATGGGAGGGGGGGAAGAAGAAGGAAGGGAGGATGGACTTTCTGAAAACACATTTTATTATTAGTAAAGCTTATGATAATTCAAGGATTTTTGCAGGGAGCTGGGAAAAGGAAGGGAAGATGGGGGCTCAGAGATAAAGACAGAGACAGAGAGACAGAAACAAGGGGGGAGAGAGAGAGAGAGAGAGAGAGAGAGAGAGAGAGAGAGAGAGCGAACGAGAGACACCAGCAATCAGAAACTAGTGGTGAGACTCAAGATGGATTTGCTTTAAATGCAAGTGTTAGGTAGAAAATAGGTGATGATTTTTGCAAAGCAGACACTAAAAGAGGGTTCTGGTTAGTAGGGCAGGCAGAAGTTAATATTTTTGTTTTAAATAATCCAATTTCTTTGTTGGCATTTTCTCCTTTTTTCCACTAACACCTTCAAGGACTAAGCATTTGTTGAATTGAATTGAAATTGAAATGCTGCTACACCGTTTCTTTTAAGTCTGTTCAGACAATATCACTACCCTGACAAATGGGTCCAGGAACTCCTTGATCCACAATGGAATTAAAGCTAAGCTCTTCACTGGGCTTTCCACCTGTTAGCTGTCAGTAGTCTCTCCCCCTCACAAAGCATGGTTACCGTCTTCTGTGGAGTTCCTCCACCTTTCACTTAGGAGCCTCTACCTAGTCCACTGTCTCCAATAAAGTCCCATCCCTTCCTGCCTTCAGGTTTATATTTTAGATGTTGTGTCTCTTATTAGATTTTTCTCAACTGATAAAAACTAATCAATGTTAGCACTGAGCCACATGCTTGCCTTTGCATTGGCTTACAACAGTTCTGAATCCAGCACCTGAACATAGGCTGAATAGGATTTTGATTGCTACAGAGAAATCTAAGAGATAATGGACGGATGGTAGAGAGGAAGTTTGGTGATGAAATGAATGAAGTGGTTAGCTTTGGGAAAAGAGATTGCTGACAACAGGATTCTTGACTTGAAGAACTGATTGAATGAGGTCTTCACCTATGGCAACAGAAACAAGGACTTTGAGTAGGTATTATCCAGATGTAAATAAAGCGTATCAAGTCATTTTGGGGCTAATTCTATAGTAACTATTGAAATAGCACTGTAATATACACCAGGACTTATCTCTAATTTTTATTCTAGTTTAACCTGTAGAAATTTTGCCAAAACCTCTGGGGGCAAAAATGGGCATAAGACCTGCTTTTTCCTTTTGTGTCCACTTCTGGGAGTTTGCAAAGCCCAAAAGAGGTGTAGGACTGAATTCTCTATTCAATCAGGATAAACCTGGATTCTGGCTTTTGCGAGGCTGCCTCTAATTCTCACTGCTACACAGTGTGACTGTTTAGTCTCACATAGACTACAGTCATTGTTATGCTTACTGACCAAGTCCCTCCACCAGCCCCCATGGTCAGGATAGATGGTTAACCTTAGCTAAAAATGCCCAGGATCATCTTGGATCATGTTTTGTTTTTGTATTTTCCCAGAGTCACAGGTGTCCCCCAAAGCACCTGTTACTACAGGAACATTCATTCGAGATAATCTAGTTCACGCCTTCTGCCACACTGGAATACCTGTCTGCCTGTTACAAGCATCTGTCCCCAGGAGATGAGCAAGTTTTTTGTCTCAACTTTTAAAATACAAAAGGTCTACAGACATCCCATTCTTTGACAATAAAGTTAGTCCTCCAGTTTCAAGAGTAGCTCCAGTTCTGTTCACCTTCTTCATCTCTGAATATAGAAAGAGGAGCTAAATTTTGTGACTCAGAGGTGACATCCTCATAAGAATCATCAAGCAAACTTTTCAGCATCTCTTCTCACTTTAGCTTAGGATAAAAGGCCACATTTCAAATGACTACCCATCTACTTTAGATTCCTCCAGGGGCAATTTTTGTTAAGACTACCTTGAAATCCCTCTGGTGGCACTTGCATATAAAATAAACTTAAAGTGCTTCTGTAAGCATGGTGTTATCCAGAACTTCTCTATTTTAGTAGCTCTTTATAAGAATAGCTGATAAAAGTTTTTAGTCAGAAGAGATTTAGAGATTACCCAATACAGTGCAAGTCTAAGTCTAGCAAGCAGACTTTACTTCAGAATAACTCCGATTTCCTCTCTCATGGCAGACATCACTAAACAATCACAAAACTCCTTCCTGACGAACCTTATTTAATCTTGCAATCCTTCCCAATTTAACGTTACAGGAAGACACTCCCAATTGACAAGAATTGGTAAGAAAAATGAAACTTATTTGCCACCCAGATCTAGTCTGATCTTTTTTTTTTTTTTTTTTAGGACAGTCACACATCTGCCTTTATTGTAAGTAGCAAGCAGGATGCTTCCAGCACAGTAGAAAACTTAATTTACAAAAGCAGGGATTCAGTGAAGCCACCTGGCTGGTACCCTTGGGCGCTCACACATAGATGCTGACCCAGAGGAGCAGGAAGAGGACTCCAAAGCCCATGAAGAGCGAGGCCACCAGGGAGATGAGGAGTTCTTTGTAGATACTGTGAGTGTACTTGGTGGAGGTGACCTCATACACGAAGAACCAGGCGGTGAAGAACATGCCTGTGGCCAAGAACACCATGGTCAGATGTGGAAAGACCGCTGGGTTCACGGGGCTGAAGTCTGATCTTTTTTATTTTTTTCATGAAAGGCAGAGAAGAAGGAAGGGAGGGAAAGAGGAGTACCTTGTCAAATCATATAGGTAGTAACTACAAGAGTCAGATCTACTTGTTGTCCAAGGGTTTTTGGTATCATTGAGAGTACAGTTTGTGTGATGCCAGCCTTTAACATTCTTAATGATCTATGTTAATAGTTTTTGCTTCACAGAGCTTACATTGTAAAATAAATTCCCCTTAGAAAGCACCCTGGACCGGGCTCGGTGGCTCAGCCTGTAATCCCAGCACTTTGGGAGGCCGAGGTGGGTGAATTGCCTGAGCCCGTGGGTGCGTGACCCACCCCGGCAACGTGGCGAGACCTTGTCTCTATGATAACCCAAAAATTAGCCAGGCGTGGTAGCGCGCGCCTGTAGTTCCGGCTACTCGGAAGGCTGAGGCGGAAGGATCGCCGGAGCCCAGCAGGTCGTGGCTGCGGTGGCCGGGAGCGGCCACTGCACTCCAGCGTGGGCGACAGAGTGAGACTCCAACTCAAAAAAATAAAAAAAATAAAAAAAAGAGAAAATAAAGAAAGCATCCCTGTGAGATCAGTTGTAGCATTGTCCCATGTAGTGGATCTGAACTCCATTAGAATGAGAGGAAATTTGCAATTCTTTAACTTTTGTATCCACATCATTGGGAGTAGAGCTAATAATTCCACGGACTCACTTACAAGGCAAGAAGTGATGGTGTGACTGGGTTGCAGTTCTTAATGTTCATGAGTCCTTAAATGCCAAATGGACACAACTCCTAACTTTCTGCCTTCACTCCCAATAGGGAGGCTAAAAGCAGGTCAAGTGTGTGGGCTCATCATTCAGCTATTTTGGAATAAATGGTCCACTTAGTCTGGATCCATATAATGCCACATCAACTCATTGAAAAATGAAAAACTAGGTCAACCACCTAGCTATTTTGATACCCAATGAAAAGTCATCAGTGTGTCCTTTTGGAGTTTTAGGCATAAACCATTGA
This sequence comes from Cephalopachus bancanus, assembly GCA_027257055.1. Lineage (NCBI taxonomy): Eukaryota > Metazoa > Chordata > Mammalia > Primates > Tarsiidae > Cephalopachus > Cephalopachus bancanus. Next base: position 1,863,864 of record JAPVLO010000377.1, on the reverse strand, counting down.
AATCCATTATTTGTGATATGTATAGACAACAAATACCGTCAAGAGCACTGATCCAATAATAATCCATGCCATTTAATGAATATTTTCATATGCTATACACAATGCTCAGTTTTAGCACTTTAAATATATTATGTTATTTAATCCCCCAATAACCCTCTTTTCTCTGTTTCAGAAATGAGAAAAAAGAAGCATAATTATCTTTCTTCTTTATTAAAATATGGATTATATATTTATTACAAACAAATATCCTTTATGTTGTGGTTCTTTGTAAGTCTGATGGGTTTCTATTAGAACATAGATCAAACCATAGGTTCTTGTCATACACTGCCATTGCTTGGATTTCTAAAATTCTTCACAGCAAAAAGTGAATTTAGAAATACAACCTGGAGATCCAGAACACTGAAATCACTCTGGATAATTGAGACCTTGGTGGAGTTATGAGGTGGGCTGCTGATAAAAACAGAGTGGGACAATTTAGATGTTTCATCTGCCAAGATCATCCACAAAAGGTACATGATCCAGGAAAATTATACACTTATTGCCAACCCTTCAACCATTTACAAAAATACACATAAAATGAGCAAATTAAACAAGGAGGGAAATCTTAAAGAGAAAAAGAAGTTGAAAGTAGTCAGTCAACAAGCAACTTCAGAGGAAGGCATGTAAGAGAGCTAGGAAAGTAGGCACTTCATTTTGCTTTGGTGACAATAGAGGAAGTGGTAGGTTGATTGTGGGTGTTCATGTGAGTTTCAAGTCCTTTTAATATCTGTAGATAAACTTAAACTTTTACTTCAACCAGTTGAATTTCAGTTGGAGGATTCAGCTTATTACTTTGTCAAGTCATGTAGATAGTAACTATAAGAGTCAGTCTTACCTGTTGTCCAAGGGTTTTTGGTATCATTGAGAGTACAGTTTGTGTTATGCCAGCCTTTAACATTTTCACTGATTAATGTTAATAGTTTTTCCTTCACAGAGTTTATATTGTAAAATAAATTCCCCTTAGAAAGCACTCCTGTGAGATAAATTGTAGCATTGTCCCGTATAGTGAATCTGAATTCCATTAGAATGAGAGCCCTTTAATAAGTAATAAATCCTGAGAGATGTCCCTTCAAAGTTTGGAGCTTAGATAGTAGCCGAGTACTTCCCCTTCCCCAGCTCTGTAATTTGGACATAGATACATCAACACACTGGGTTTCTTCCTTGGTCAGGACAAGGAGGCAATGCTGTGAGTAGAGACTAGTAGTTATCATGTGAGGCTCATATGAGATGGCATATAAAGCCATCTTTCTAGGCCTGTGCCTTGAACATGGGGGTGGAGATAGTGGTAAGAGTGTGTGCATTCATGGAGAAGTTCTCAGAGCCAGAAGATGGCAAATGAAAGAGAGGAAAGAGCAGACATATAGCACAGAAAGTAGAAATAACACGGGAAGTAGAAACTAGAAAAGAGCCTTTGACATTAAGGTTGATGCCTAACAAATGTTTGATAAGGATAATTGTTCGGTCAGGAAAAATAGACAAAAAAGCCTTTTTTTTCTTTTCCAGATCAAACTAAATCCCTAGTGGTCTGAGAGATGCAGAAGCCACCGCCTATAGTATGGGCTCCCTCAGACCTTCGGGAAACCTGGGCTTTCAGCTGCCTGCCATGAAACAATCAGAGATCAAAATGTACCAGCAAGATAAGACTGATGAATACAAACATAGATGTTTAAAACTCAGATGTAAATTATAAAATTGATGCAGATTATATCCTGGAAGTTAGAGAGAGCTGCTGACACCAGCATAGAATTGTACCTCGTCATAAATTTGTCTCAGGTTCAATTGTAACTCATTTGCCAAGATATTCAGGCTCTGGCTAATGGATAATAATAGAACGTGCAAGTAAGGTTATCCAATACAAATGTCTTAAATACTTTTTTACTTAAAAAGTAGCTCAATGGTCTATATATCGACTGGACTTGACTTGGTTTAACTTTGCCAGATATGACATCATCTCTGACTCATTGATGCTCTACGAAGCTGCAGCTTTTCCATCATGGATCCATGTTCTTTTTGATGAAATACATGTTCTTTTTTGGTAGTCCTAATTCAGCTTCCTTTTCTTCAGTCTTTTATTCTATTCACTATTTTTCTAAGCATGAAGTTCAACCACTGGAGATTTCACTGACATCCAACTGCAATCATAGTCATTGGAGGATGGAAGTAATTAAACTAGATTATATTCATATTTCATATCTTTTTATAACTTCATATACTTTAATACACCCACAGCGACAGGTAAAAGTGAGTCAAGATTCCATAAAGAGACGTTCACCTTGTGTCTAATTGAAAATGCAAAATGAGAAGTAAGTTTTAGTGGCAAAACCACATTGGAACAGAGGTCCTGATATATGAATGAGTTTACTCAGAAAAATGCATAGACAAACATATTGTTTAATATTATAAAGTCTATTTTCTTTTATTCTTGGAGGGAGTAGGGGAAGGGAAAGGATATTTATTGGTTGTGTGAGCTTGGACAAATCTCTTGATGTTCTGGGCTTGAGTTTTTTCATCTGGGAAATGAGGAGATTGAGTTAGATTATTTTAGTAACTCTTCTAGTTAACAGTCCATGATTCAGTCTTGGAAATCACAGAAACATTTTATGTAAGAACTGAGCATTTTGAAAGGAAGGAGAGTTTTCAAAAGATGTCTCAACTTAGTTTATAATTTTTTTTTTTTTTTTAGAAAGCAGGGTTTATTGAGAGGACAGAAAAACTCCCACAGTGGGAGGGGACCCAAAGGGGTTGCCCAATGTTCACTATTTTTAAAATTCTGTTATCATGATTGGAGTATCCATATCTATGTGGAAGAGAATCCCTTTCCCTTGGACAGAACTTGATAAAGTTCTTAACCTTTATTGTACTTCTTTAAGTAGCATGGCACATGACTTGTGAGAAGATTTCCATATTTCACAATCACATTATCCTAAAGGCTACTCTGGTTACCTTAGGGTGTGCTCTTGAGCGGAGGGAGTAAGAAATATATGAGTTTAGAGATCCTGGCAAAAAATAAAAATAAAAATAAGAGGGACAGCTTATGAAGAGGCTTATATGTTCTTAGAGAGTGACTTGGACCTCTTAGCACGTTATGAGGTTGATGAAAGCCATCAATAACTTTTAATGAGGGAAGAGGTGGTAAGAGAGAAATGCTTTGATTTTTATTTTAGAGCGGAGACTCTGGCATAAAGTAGAAACTGCATGAGTGTGGGAATAGCCCATAATCAGTGTGACCAGTAAAGATGCTATGGATATAGTCCAGGCAGAAGATGAAAACTAAAATAGGACCAGTGGCGATCTAGAGAGGTGGGTGAGCACAATAATAATTTAATGAGGAGAAGGTTATGGAAAGAGGGAAGTTGAAGATGACCCTCAGGTTTCTGTCTTGGGAAACCGGGGAGATGGTAGATGGCTGGGTAGAGAAATTAATGGGCTCAATTTTATACATAGTGAATGAAAGTATATCAGGAATGGTCGCAGGAGAGACTTTGGAGTGGAGAGAGAAAAAGAAATCCGTCAAGAAAATATGGAGGACTCATAGATAAGGTTGTAGGCTCCACGATACATCTAGTCACCTGCTGCCCTTGGCTTGCTCAACTGATTGAAGAGACACTTCTTCATACTCAGGGAGCTTAAAATAAGGGAGAGAGAGAGAGAAACAATCACACCATCATCGGATGAGCTAGTGTCAGGCTTCTCTCACTGTATTCCTGATACCAAACATGATGCCTGGCAAATGGTAGGCCAAGTTATGCTTGTTGAATGAGTGGATATGCTCATGAATGAAGTTCTATAATAAAAGTATGTAAAACACAGTATGAGAGCATGGAGGAGACAATGAACACTCTTTGAGTGGAGAGTAAAAGCCAGACAGTATTTCACAGAAAAGGCAGCCTTTAATCTTTGTTGTGAAGTCAGAGAATGGTTGTGAAAAAATTGAAGCAAAGGAAACAGCATTTGTAACGTCTTGTTAGTTAAAATTCAATCCATACTTTATTTTGAGTTCATGAGGAAGAAGGATGTCCTTTTCAAACAGTGATGTTGAACTCTATTTTAGTATGGATTATCATATGGAAATCTTTTTATAATTCTTAAAAAAAGACATTTACTCTTAAAAATATGTCTCTATTTCATGGTTTGTAGGATTACTATATTATTAGGCTCTGAGCATAAAAAAACCAGAAATGGTGCACATAGTTTCCCCTACTTAAATCAGACAGGAAAAAATAATTTAACTATGTTATTTCCCCAATCAGTGAGTGAATGATGCAATGATGTTCTTATGTGAACAACAGCATCATTACTGATGAGTAAACCCTGATAATGTTTAAAGACTTTAGTTTTGGAATGAATAAATGTGGAGCAAATTAGGTTTTAAAAATGTCTTAATTTTTTTCAATAAACCATAGAGCTGAACAGCGATAAATAAGCAAGTTTTCAGTCTTTCTCCTTTCTAGCTTCACAGAAACTTGTGCTAAGGTATCAGCATTCTGATATCTTGTAATTTATTTATAAAATAAAGACAAATAAGATTTCTCAGACTATTTGTCACATATGTTCTTCTCTAACCAATCAAATATTATTTAATGTGTTCTATGTGTCAAATTTAATGTATCATAAGGAATAATTCTGGCTCACAAGGAGCTTGTAGTCCAGGAAGAGACACAACATTTACCAATGAAAAATAAAAAAACAATCAACAACCAAGTTTTATGACTCTGATTATTAAAGTACAATAGAACTTCTCAAAGAAATAAGTTATTTCAGCTACCTGTCTTGTTGCATGTTGTTAACAAACACCTCATTACACCTAAGAGCCTAGTAGGCACATATGAGAAATTTAAATTCCTTCACCTTCTGCTACCAGATCTCTACTTATGCTCTGATGTTTTTACCCAACAGATTTGCTTTTATGAACACTTCCAGAAAACTTGAAATCAACCAACATTTATTGAATGCTTCTTATATACCAATCACCTTGTCAGATAGCTTAGAGGATTCTGAGATGAAAAAGATATAGCCCTGCCCTCCAGGTGCTTTATTTATGAATGGGAAGAGTAGATTAAAAGTTAGACAAGTACTCCAATGACTATGCTATAGACAGAGTAAGTTAAGAATCACAGAGGAAGGAATTTAAAATGCTTTGGTTGAAAGCATAGTCTTTCAAAGCAGCAGCAGCAAAAAAAATAATGAGAACCTTCTATGTATTAAGCACTCTGGGAAATAAAAAGGCAGAGAACATGGTTATTCTAAGTCTTCACAGAAGTGAGACAGCAAAAATGAGATTTGCTAAATATTTTTATTTGAATATCATAGAAACCTTCAATTAACTGTTACAAAGCATCATTTCATGCCTTTGAAAGGCTCAAGGAAGTCAGTATTGTGTTTCATAAGCCTTTTCTATCCACTGCTTGAGCTCAAGACCCTGGGCAATTAGCCCTCTTGTCTGAGACTCAAGTACAGATGGTCCCTGACTTATGATAGCTAGACTTAACGATTTCTCAACTTTATAATGGTGTGAAAGGAATGCACATTCAGCATGCTCCTTGATTTACATGAGGCTGTATCCAGACAGCCTCATCATAACTCAAGGAGTGCCTGTATCTTTTTTGCGGTGTGTGTGTGTGTGTGTTTGTGTGTGTGTGTGTGCGCGCGCAGACAGCACAATGATCCTCTTTTGTCTCTGAGGTTGGTGTCTGCTTGTACACATGGCTACCAGCCCATTTCTGGCAACTGCCACCTGCCCCAAGTGTACAGATGATACCAAATTCCTGTTTGCCTTGCTGCTCTGTTGGGGAAATTTTTATAAGAGGAAATTTGGTGGAGCAGCTCTCTGTCCTTCATCATGAAAGACCACAACTTGTTTCCATGCTTTAGATGGACAACTAAAAGGCAAATTTGAATCTCTGCTTTGTAGGGCTGGCCTCCTGGCTTTTCTACAGCTCCTATGGATCCAATTGACACTACTGGTCACCTTGGGAGCTCCTGAAGGAAGGAAGCATTATAGGTCTAGGAGTCTTGACCTCACCCTCTGAGATTCTTATTTAAGAAGGAAAGAATAAGCAAGAGATTTAAAAGTGCTCCCAGGAGCACAGTGACTCAGCCTGTAATACCAGAGCTTTGGGAGGCCGAGGTGAGTGGATTGCCTGAGCCCGCAGGTTCAAGACACCCCTGGGCAACTTGGCGAGACCTCATCTCTACAATAAGTCAAAAAATCAGCCAGGCATGGTAGCACGTGCCTGTAGTTTGGGCTACTTGGAAGGCTGAGGCGGGAGGATCGCCGGAGCCCAGCAGGTCGAGGCTGTGGTGGCTGGGAGTGGCCACTGCACTCCAGTCTGGGCGACAGAGGGAGACTCCAACTCAAAAAAAAAAAAAAAAAAAAAAATGCTCCCAGGTGATTCTTATATGTAGGCAAATCAGAGCAGCACAAGAGTGCTCTCCATGGAAGCCTCTGGATTCTGGGAGCCCTTCTCTGGAGCTGAGGGAGTGGACTACTCAAGGTAAGATGCTTGACTTTACCAAGCCTACGGTTCTAGGAAGAATCAGAATATTTGGGGATAAATTCTAAAGTATCCTGTCAATAACACAAATAGATAGCAGGTTTTCAGTTTCCCTCAACTCTTCACTTGACAAATTTCTCTTGGTTTGCTATTATGGCAGCCACTGCCCAAGACTGATGGGATGCAGTTGTAAGAAAACCTTTTTTCTGCTAAAGAGATGCTACATCATGTGGCAGAAAGAACACAGGCTTTGCATCAGAAAATCCTCACCTAACAGCCAGCACCAATTTCCATACATATGAATGAGACTATTTTGGACCCTCCAGTCCCAGTCACGCTGTCAGATGACTTCAGTCACTTGAGTGATCCCTGATAAGACCATCAGAAGAGATCACCCACCCAGCACACAAGATTATGAGAAATGACAGGTCATGAGTTTGGGGGTATTTAAAAAAATATATCAATATATAACTGAAACAGAGACTGAAGCTCTCACTTTTAACCACTTTACTAGAAAATGTGCATAAAATGCATCATATGTTGCTTGACACATAGCAGGTGTTCATTAAATGATCATCTTCCTCCTCCTCCTCCTCATCATCATCAGGAGGCAAAGTGTACATAGTGCAAGAACTCCCTAGCAGATATGATGATAAATGGCAATGAGTTAGGTAAACAGATGCTGTGGGAACTTAGGGGCCATTCACTTTGGCTTGGAAGGATAGGTTAGTATTGGAGCTAGCCCTTGAAGCATGCAGGCGTTTGATAACCTGCAGAAACTCCAATGTCCTGCAAATCTTTGCCTGGCTCAGCCTAGAGTCACTAAACACCTCTGCCTACTTGTTTTTTTTTACTGCCCCTCATGTTATTAATTTGAAAGAGTATGAACCCCTGCTAGCATGCCCCAAAGTCACAGAATTCTATTAAAAAAAAAACCAAGAAAACTCTATTAAAAACAACCGCCATGGAAGGAGAAAGTTTAAACAGAATATAGGCAATTACCTGAAGGCCTGTTCCCTGGGTTCTCTTGGGTGGATTTCTGGATGGTTGCTGGCATATGAGTCAGTGTGCAATTTCATGACTGGAGAAGAGGTCATCAGAGGCAGAATATTCTTTTTCTTTAGGAAAAAAATAATAAGGCAGATCAACATAAAAGTCTTTAAAACTCCCTTGGTAACTTGAATGATCTTGAACTTTTAAGACATCTTGAAATATTTTAGAAAGAGTTTCAAGTCATCACAGTTTTGATATTGCCAAGAGGTTAGTCTAAGTGCCATTGCCTTTGAAAGCATTTTTTTCCAACCAAAAGATAATTTAATCATTAAATGGCAATTTGGTCCAATAAGCAGGAGTAAGGCAGTATCAGCATGAATTTCAAAAACCTGCTACGAGCTATAAATATAGCCTGCAATATTTTGCAATATCTAAAGTGTTTGGCCTAATGTTGAACATGCTCCATTGTTCAAACCAGCTGTGTTCTTTCACTCTTTCATTTCTATAAAACTAGGATAAAGGCTGTCAAAGCAAACGCGGCAGCAGCAGCAGCAGACTTTCTTGCTGAAAAGTTCTGTGTACATAGTACATAGCAATCTCAAGACGGAACTTTGAATGTTTCAAACCAGAACAAAATCTTCATCTAATTATAAGTGAACTATATTAAGCACAAAAGGCAATTTCAAATTATACTGAAGAAAGTTACATTTTACTCTTTGCTTTCAAAATGCATTTATCGCAATTTCACAAACTAATTGCAAATTCATTTTGCTTAATTTTCTTAGGTTATTTCTTTTATTGCTTTCAAGTGCTCTGCATATTTCTGAACCATCGAAATCCATAAGGGAGATTTAGAGGGGCTTTTTTTCTGTTAATTTGTATTTAAAATTGTAGAATAAGAAATGAATCTCTTTTTTTGTTTCTTATTCTTGCATTAATGTGGTGACCATTAAACCAGCTCCAGTTATTACAGACTCATTCAAAACAGAAGGAGAAAATGTTGCCAGTGATGAGTACTTTGAACAACTGGGTTTTGAGCAAACCATTGCAATTTTAGAGATAAACTCCAATGCAATTTTAGAGATAAGCCCAAATGCAATTCCATTCATACCTATATGATTGCAGGTCTTTGTATGATTTTGCATGGGATTTTAAACAGAGGCGGCTCTCCATTTTCTACCACAGTTGATTATCCACTGTGTGTAGATTAACTGTGGCAAATGGTTCATGGAAGGCTGGGCTATTTTGCTCTGTTTACTGTAATTCTAGTTTCTTTCTCCCAATTACTTGCATTGCCTACAAGAAGACATTTCCAAAGTAAATTCTAAAACTCCTGCATTACTCAAATACAAGTTGATAGATTACAAAAAATTTTTTTTGGTTAATTTATACTGTCTAGCCTCTTCTTGTACCATTGATAGTGATGGTAGAGAGTGACCAGTGTGTAGCATGCATGTGTGATTTTGTTTTAGTAGGTTCACAGACAAGAGCACATTTCTGGTAGGGTTGAATTCCTAGTTCAACACAGACTTTATTCGTAACTGTTCAGTGTTAGAGGGAAGTGTCAACCCCTAAAGAGTCTGCACCCTAGTCTAAGGTGTGTGTTTGTGTGAAGTGGGTGTGAGAGGAGGAAGGCTGGCGCAGGAAGTGGGGAAAGGGGATCAGTTCTGTATTTTCTTCCCTGCGCTGGGGCAAATAAGAAAGCTATTGTAATTGGATTTCTAGGCCCACATGTTTATTATTATTACCCTATCTTCCTGTGACTCAGTAAATTGTTTATGTGCTTGTTAATGAATTATTCCCAAATAAAAGGAAATGTGTGAGTTTCGTTCTGCACTTTGTAGATTTTAGCGGTTTTTGCTTGAGAGGAATGCCATTAAACTGTAATAATAACCTACATTTACATAGCACTTTCACTACTTTTATACTAAAGGAACTTAAAATACTTTGAAATTCCCCTGAATAGATGTTAAGAGCTATAGATATCTCTCCTTAAATGTCCTGAAATATCATCTTGCCTATAATTAAAATGCAGTCATTCTTAAAACATAGCCATGGAAAATGAAAAGTATTATGTGGTTGGTTGGAGCGGGGATTAACCAAGGATTTTGGATCTAAATAACTGGTTTAAGGATATAGAGTGCTAATTCACAATTATTTTGGTTCTGGCTCCCCATTCTTGCTTGGCTCACCTCCTTACGGCCAGCTAATCTGCAGCATATCTTAGAAAACAGTCTTTTTATTCTTGCTTTTTCTTTTTCTTTTTTTTTTTTTGAGTTGGAGTCTCACTCTGTGGCCCAGACTGGAGTGCAGTGGCCACTCCCGGCCACCACGGCCTCGACCTGCTGGGCTCCAGCGATCCTCCCGCCTCAGCCTTCCAAGTAGCTGGAACTACAGGCGCGCGCTACCACTCCCGGATGATTTTTGATTTATTGTAGAGATGATGTCTCGCCAAGTTGCCCAGGCGGGTCTTGAACCCGCGGGCTCAGGCAATCCACTCACCTCAGCCTCCCAAAGGCACGGGATTACAGGCTGAGCCATCGAGCCCGGCTTATTCTTGCTTTTTCATAGGGTGACCTGATCCCTGCCCTCTTCCCGCCCTGGTTTAGTTGATAGCCAAAGTCTGTGGCTCTGCTCTTAACAAGCAGCTATTAGCTTTTTAGGTTATTGCTGAAAATATAATCTTAAACTTTCTGTTGCCCAACTCTTACCAAATCCTCAGCTGAGAGAATTACTTAAAGGTTTGAAGAAAAGCATGAAGATCTTCCAGATTGTTCATTTCTCCAGACATTTAAATATTTCCCACTAGGATCAATGCGAACCATAAGGGAGTTGGGTAGTTTAAGCATCTCATTTTATTGTCTCAGCAGTTTACTTTTTCTGAATTTCATTTACTGATTTTTAAAAATTCTAGAATAACTTTGGACAATTGTGCAAAAATCATTGAACTGTGCTTTGTTTTTGTGTCATCCTCTAGATTGAGAGAAGTTGAGAAACAGGGTCACATGAAACTTGCTCTCTTTGTCTCATGGGCATCACACAATGTTCTCTTTATGTGGACCCAAGGGAGGCATTCTTCGCTGATCTCAGTACTAGGAAAGGTCTGGTTTCTTTATAGCAAGTGTGTTATTTTTGTATAATAGACACTATGAATCACATCATATTTTCCTTTGTTTCGCTGCTCACAAGTTCACAGCCAAATTTGTAGCCCACTCCTAGGAGCTGTGAAACTTTATAGCTTGCGTTCTCTGTGCTAATCTTTCCCCTGACTTTATATAATTTTTCTGCTCTTTTATTAAACAACCCTCTGCCATTGCCTTTTATTATTTTAGCATGATTTACTGTATGTATTTTTGAGGCTATCCACATCCTATTCAGAACAGGCGGCAGCAGTATAAATAAGCAAATAAATAGCAAGAAAAAGTATTCTATGGATCTCTAGGGATGTCTGGATTGTTCCATGTATGGCCAAGACAGAGCACCTTCAATCAATGCTACCAGGTTGTGTGCATCCATAAACCCCATCTTGGGGACCTGGGGCCTCAATTATTGTGGAATGATGGTCTACCTGGGTATCTGAGAGGAAAAGGCACTCTGATCCCAAGTTGGGTAAATTCCAGTCTTCTTTCCCTGTACTGAGCGCCAAAATTCTGAAGCAATGTAATAGGATATTTGGAGTGAATTTCAACTCCATAAATCCTCTGACAAGAAGCTCAGAACTGCCTGTTCTCATGACTCCTGGCTCAGGTGTTCCACATGGAAGGAAATCCTCAGGGAGGAAGGAGGAGGCAGACCAGGCACTAGATGCCCCCATTAGTCTGGAACAGCTCCCAAGTCGAGAGAGTGAGAGGTGACTGGCTGTTGGAAGAGAAAAGCTGAGTGGTCATGATACAGTCTCCAAGGACTTTTTTTTTTTTTTTTTTTGAGTTGGCGTCTCACTCTGTCGCCCAGACTGGAGTGCAGTGGCCGTTCCCAGCCACCGCCACTGCAGCCTCCACCTGCTGGGCTCAGGCGACCCTTCCACCTCAGCCTTCCAAGTAGCCGGAACTACAGGCGCGCGAACACGCTGGCTAATTTTTGTGATGCATTGCGGAGACGAGGTCTCGCCAAGTTGCCCGGGCGGATCTCGAACCCGCGGGCTCAGGCAATTCACTCACCTGGGTCTCCTAATGCGCGGGATTACAGGCTGAGCCACCGAGCCCGGCTCCAAGGACCCTTAAGACATGGTTTAGGCAGAACAATTGCCACCAGAGTTCCCAGAAGTCAGTGACCCCAGAAAATGTGTCCCTCTTATTATTTTAGCATGATTTACTGTATGCAATTTTGAGGGTATCATAATCTTTTCAGAAGAGGTAGCAGCAGGTGTAAATAAGCAACTTAATAGCAAGAAAAAGTAGTCTATGGATCCTCAGGGGTGTCTGGATTATTCCAGATATCCAGGGCAGGAAATTTTAGAGGGTAGGGCTGTCAGGTTGGAAGCTAGAAGAAGGTCAGTTCAAAGACCACTGACCTGGGATTTGGTGAAATGATTTCATTTCCTCCCTTTCATGCCTGGCAAACATTTAAATCTTTTGCAACAATACAAGTCTATGCAAAAGTTGTCCTGTTTGGTAGGCAGGCACAATGTTGCCAAACTGCAACCATGGGCCCAGACAATTGCTCTGGCACTGTCCATATCCGAATGTCTGCTCTGTACAAGGATTCTGGCACGAAACTGACGGGGCTTTTTTTTTTTTTTTCCTGGAGTGTAGAAAATGGGAGGCAGCCCAGACAAACAAAAAAGAACTTAGGTCAAAGTTTTATTTCCTTACATTGACTCTGTTTCCAGGTGTGAAGTTTTGTGCCTTTTTGAGAACCTATTTGAGGTTTTAAAATATGAACAGAAAAAGGAAGAACTACACATCATCCCCGACTATCTGACCAGCTTCTGCGGAGGTAAAGGGCCATTTTAGAGATGGGAGTGACTCATTAGAGGTAACCCAGGAAGCAGAGTAACCGGGATTGGGACAATGAGAAACATTTTGAATTTTCGGAGGAAAGATCACAAAGTACTAAAAGCTGAGACCAATCTAGAAAGGCTGGCTAGAGCAGAGGATCCCACCGCCTAAGCTGCTCAGGCACACTTTGCAGCCCTCGTGTGAGTTCCAAGCAACAGCAGGGAAAAGAGGCATCTGCTCTCCGAACAACACAATCAGTCATGGCAGTAGTAATGGCAGAGCCCGCAGATAACGCTGTGCCAGGTGGGGGTCCATGAGAGGCAAATGCAGGTCTGTAGCATGCACACCTGGGGCTGGCTGGAGGCATTTGGCACTGTCCCCTGTTTACATGAGTCAGAACTCAGATATTCTCTGGCTTGCTGCCTGCATTTTGGGTCACAGTCGGCATGGAGAGGACAACTGGACCGAAATTTCTGGACTATACCAGACAAAAAAGACCCTTGGCGTTGACCATGGACACAGACCTCTTCAGGTCCAACTTTATTCTAGTAGCATCACTCGACTTAACTGTGTATAACAAGATTTCACTTAAACAGCTCCCCTAGTTACTTGAGATAAACAACACAGAGGGAGAGAGAGAACTGAGGAGAGTAATAGAAAAATGTGTGCTTTTAGCTGAGACTTTCAGCTACTCATTTTGATTTTCAAAATAGCTCCTATTTCTGAATTCTGAATTTCTGAGAGAAAGAGGGCAAATCTAATGATTGCCATTTAGGTTTTCCAGTGGCTCATTGGTACTGAAAAATAAGAATTGGAAGGTCAGACACGGGATGATAGGGACCAGTCAATTTTGGTTTTTCTTCTGTGGTGGTCACTACACTAGTGCTAGTTTGCATGGGTATGCATCTTCCTCTGTACCCTCATGTTCTGCTTTAAATCCCAGTAAGAGACGGATAAAAAATTCCTTTGCATCTGCTGAAATTTTTCCATTACAGGTTAATGTAACATCCCATTCTAGTCTTCCATTCAACTGATATTTGGCTGCCTTAGGCACTGTGAAACACTTGCTAGGCACACAAACCTTATAAAGATGAATAGAGTGACCTTTGCCTTAAAATAACTTACAGTGACTTGCGGAAGCTGTAGCATATATTCAACCGTCTATAATACTTGGCTTGCTGTGCACATGTGTTGGGAAAATTGGAAGTAAAACTCTGGGGATGTTCAGAGAAACTGGAGGATGTTTTCATTGAAAGGTGAGGAAATGTTTTCTTAAGCCTGTGACTTTTATGTCTGGGTCTTAAGAGGCAGATAGAATAGAATTTTAGAGTTACAAATGAGGAAGGAGGTCAGTGTAGTAACAGCAGTGACATGAGCTAAGGCCAAAAGTGAGTTCAGGAAATAGACACTGACCCAGGTATAAGATACATAATATATTAATATTTTTAGAGTGATTTATGGTTTTCATATCTTTTTGCCCATATGTTATCATGTTTGATCTTTTTAAACAACTCTACAAAGTGGACCTAAGGATGAAGTTGATAAATATATTCCTATTCAGTGGGCAGCAGGGAGCCACAGAAGGTATTTATTTGGGGAAATGATGAATCTGAGTTGGGCATAATAGGGGGCAACTCAGCAGAAAGGATCTCTTGTAGGCTGGACGAAAGCGGGAAAGTCTGGAGTTAGGAAAACCAGTTCTGAGGTCTCGGTGACAGGGCAGACTGTGAGAGAACAGAAAGGAAGGGCACCAAGGAAGAGTTATAGGTCAATCGGAAGTGACTGAAATGTTTCAAGGAGGACTCAAAAACGAACATTTTATGCAATTCTTTGCTCCACCCCTCCCTTAGGTAGAGTTAATTGCTCTTCATCTGTTTCCTCAGAAATTCTGGTAACTTTGTTTAACATTTTTTTTCTATCTGACTTTATTGTTATTTACACAACTAGTATCCTTATTAGGTTATTCGGTTGCAAGCTTCTAGCAGATAAGGATTATGCCACTCGTCTTTGTCTTCCCTCAGGGGGAAGTGAATAGCACGGTCACTTGCACATGACTAGTGTTTAATAAATGCTTGCAGTATTTAACTCAAGTTTGGCAGTGAAAGACAAAATGAGAGCTTAAAGCAGCAGGGTTGCAGGAAAGGGTTTATTTATTTATTTTCAGAAACATGTGAGATATAGTGGAAAGAACATGCAAATTGGAGTCAAACTTGGTTTAAATTCTGGCACTACCCATCGATTTCCTACATGACATCAGCCAAGTTACTTAATATGTTTGAGCATAATTTTCCCTTGCATAAAATGCTAGTAATGAAATCTACCTTTTGAGGTTGTTGTGAGGACTACAAGAAATATCATATGCAAAAATGTCTAAGGCAATATTTGGCACATAGGAGATCTTCAACAGCATTAGTTCATGTCCAGGCCTGCTACAGCCCTTGCTTAAGTATATTCCTAGACAACAGGGAAGAGGATTAAGAGGTGGAAATCAGTATGAAAAGAGGCAATAATAGAACAAATTTCAATGAGGTGGAATAGACAGAGGAAGAAAGACACTACTCCCTTTAAACAAGCAGAAAGGAGAAAAGGAAGAGTTAAAATTTAAAGACATTTGTGATTAAAATTCTGTGAAAAAGAAGGATTCTGGGAACGCTAATCTCAGAAAAATTGAAAGAAAGATTATATGCCAGGGGTGAGGTGTGGGGACTGGAAGCGGGGGGGGGGGGTAGACAATATGTGGAACAGCTCCTATGGGTACCAGGGTAGGGACTCAGCAAAACCAGAGAAGGATTGTTAGAAGAAGAAAGATCAGTGAAGCCTGGATGGCATGAGTTTGGTATTGACACAATTAACAAAGCATCAAATAGCATGAGTCCAAGATGTTCCTAGCCAGTTCCATTTATGGAGTGCTTATCAGTGATGTGCAAGACACTGAGATACACAAATGGGCTTTCAGCCAGGGATGGGGACATAGGCACCTCCCCAAAATGGAATTGTCTTTTGGAGGGCAAGCCCCTTGTAGCATAGGCTTCCCCCACTAGGTAAGTGTTCTAGGAACACATTGGCATCAGTATATCAGCCAGTGTTGTGAGAGGCCGCATTTGGCTTCAGTTAATTTTTTTGAGATATTTTCAACACGTTTGCCCATTTCATGATGGGTGACTTATGAGTGCACCTGCCCATACCATCCTGAGTATTCAGCAGTTTTTGACCAAAAACAACATGACCCCCGTGCCCCACCCTCCCTATTCACCCAATCTCACCCTGAGAGACATTCTGTTTTTATTTCCCAGATGAAAAATGTCTTCCTCAAAGGGAACCGTTTTGCCAATGCGGAAGAAGTGAAGCAAAAAAACTAAAAGACATCAAAATTGATGGAATTCAAAAACTGTTTTGAGGAGTGGAAAAAACATCTGATAGGTGTATTACATCAAACAGAGTAGTTTGAAGGTGACTGAAGTTTAAACAAGTAAGAAGAAATATACAATTTTTATAAATAAATTCCAGGTTTTTTGGGTCTTCCTTCGTGTGTGTGTGTGTGTGTGTGTGTGGTGTGTGTGTGTGTGTGTGTGTGTATTATATATGTATATATGTATACATGCATATATATACATATACATATATATATATATGGTGAGGTGCCAAAAAATGTATACACATCTTAAGAGACATTATCTACGTATTCCTTTTCAAAGTTGAATTGAACTATGGTTGCAATGTGTTATAAGACATTCTCTCAAAAGATGGCATTAATAAAATGAATACTAGCATCATCATGCAACAGGCAGGACAGTCAGAGTAAATGGCAGAAGCATGGTTGTTGTTTGAAGAGTACAAGACCATTCTGAAGTGGTATTTGAAATTCGAAAGTGTTATGGGAGTACGATGACAATGGTGGCATGAGTACCAACAGAAGCTCCAACACACTTAGCGATTGCATACATTTATGCTAAGTTTGAGACGCATGGTACTGTGTGTGATGTGCATCAAGGAAGATCTGGGAGGCCTCACACAGCAAGTCCTGGAGTAGTTTGCTGTAGTCAGAAGTGTCTGGATGTTGATGGTAACCACTTTGAGCATCTCTTGAAATTTTGGAAGTCAAACGTGACTTGTATTCATCTTTAGTTATTGGTATATATTGAATATTATAATTTTGATACAGTTTTTTCCTTTCTTAAAATGTGTACACTTTTTGGGTACCCTCTGTAGTATATATTCTATTCTATTCTATTCTATTCACATACATACAGCTGTTTATAGCTGTCTATGATATAGAATGCCGATGATCTATTTATACATATATATTCTATCAAAGAAGGATATATCGATATATTCTGACAAAGAAGCAGAATGGTCTGCCCAATCTAGTGCTATGTTAAATAATCTTTTAACTTTGTATGTATTAATTTTGTAAGACTTTAGAGGTTATATATCTCAACCCAAATGTAGCTATGATAGCTCAGTGACTAGCCAACAATTATTTACATTACCAGGAGACAGTGTGGGATAATGCTTGAGTATGGCCCTGAAATCTGATTTCAGGGATTTCGATCCTAGATGTGTGACCTTGGGCAATTATTTTCTTCATTTATAGAGCCTGGAAGATAATCCTCATAGGACTGCTTCAAGGATTAAGTGAAATCATCTTTATAGCATGCTTAGTCCAATGCCTGAGATGCAGTGTCACTCCAGAAACTCAGGTCTCCTGATTTTTGTCCACAGTTCTGTCTTCCACATGGAGCTGCCTTGTGGACCCCACTGAGGAGTGACTGAGGGTAACTAAATGCAACTCTCTTTTCCTTATAAGCCATACTAAATATATTGGACCCAAGGTTCCTGTGAATTTATATCCCTAACCCTTGACACACTGAATTTTATTTTCAATGTTTCTTCTGAACTTGTGCAGTACTTTCACCATAAGGATGATATTTGCTTGCAATACTTGTAATGAATCATCTTTATATACAATTTGTGAAACTAGTCTTATTTATTTACAGCCATATGGCTTTTATAACCACTTGCTTTTGAAGATTAACTTCAATTTTCTTAATCAGAATTTTGTTAAATAGGGAACTCTGTCAAGTATATTTTGGGGACAAGAAAACCAAGGAATAGAGAGGGCAAGTGAGTGGCTGAGGCCAAACAGTGTCAGAAACATGAAGGCACAAAGCATGGACTGTATACATCTTGGCAAAATTGATGTGGTTTCTCCTCCAACAGTATCCTTAACCCACCTTGAGCTTGTCTAGAGACATTTTCTGTGGTCCAGTGACATTGCATGTATGTTTGAGGTAGACCATAAGGCACCAAATTCCCCTTTCTAGAACTCAGAAATAATGATTTCTTTTTTCTACTCTCTCCCTTAAATTTTGTGGCAATGTAGAAAGAAGTAGAAATCAGACTGAGCAAGGCTATTTGGGCCTCAGAAAACAAGTCAATTGTTTGTGTTTTCTTCACTCCCAAGATATTCTGGGGTTGATACACACTAGCCTGGAAAAGAGAAGCATCCATGGGCCATCTCATTTCTGACTCAGTGAGCCAGCTGGGTGTTGAGACTATTTTCATGGCTTCCAATCCGTCAATGCTTGAAAACATTTACTACGGAAAGGATCGCTGGCTTGGGGAAGACATTTGTCTAATTCGGCAACAGCGCTTTACACTGCATTTCCAGATTATGCCTCTCCTTGAAAATGATCTATTACAGGAGCAGTTTATAAAATTAAACACTTGTCATTATGCAATGCAAAATTCATGAAGCAACCAAATGTCAGGGATCTACATATTTAAAAGATGGGAGGCTTTAGCATCCCTTCCCTGGCAGGGATTCTGAGCAGTAAAAGGCCCAGAGAAAAACATAGCTAATCACAAAACTGGTTTGGAATGGACCAAATCCTTCTTTTTTTGGGACCATTAGTCCAAAGGGACCCTATTTTCCTAGTGGAAACAATCATCTATTTAATAATTGTTTACTGAATGTTTGCTATGTGCCAACCTCCGTCCAAAGTACTGGGGAAACATCGAGTATAAGCAGTGTCCCGGCTCTCATGGAGACTACATTCTAGTGAGAAAATGAGGTGGAAGAGGTAGACGCTGAAGTAGAAAACACACAAATGAGCAAGAAAATGGTACTTTGATGCATAATGTTCCCTCCATACCCACACATACTATTTTCTTCTGTTAGAGAAAAAGGACATCTATCCTCTCAAACTACAGTAGCCTCTTTTGAATTGTCAGGGCCGAATCACTCATCTGTGAACAGTTAACACTGAGCAACTATGGGTTGCAGAGTACTGCAGTAGATGCAGACATGACAGAATATCACATGGTAAAAAATAAGCTAGCTGTCTGCAAGGACCTTTCCTTTGAAGAAATGCAGAACGCACTTGTGACAAAACTGATAGTCATACTGTTGGAGTTCTGGAGCCATGTTATCTCTGATTACAACTTTGCTTCTAGCTCTGGACAGCAAAGAAATAAATGCTTAGCCCTAGGTTTGGCCTGTGATGGATCCAGGAACATTAGACAACGTAAGCCCTCGTGTAGGAGCCCAGTTATCCATCTATTTTAAGCTTATGAGGAATTCTCCTTGCTCGAGGGACCAGTGACTTATGAGTCCACCTCTAATGACCTCTTCATTGGGAACCATCCCTCCTGGTCATGATTCCTCTTGGGCGTCTGTGCTACCAGCTTGAGGCCCATGGATATGTGAGTGCCTTCCCCTCAGAGCTCTGTTGTCGATTCTCATACCATATTTGCCAGTTCACCTCCAAGCAACTGTGTCATGACATTTAGCCCTGACTGCTTTAGCATTGTCATTTTGATGCCAAACACTTTTTGACATGGAAACATGGCTTTGACATAATATCTTAGCCTTTAACTTTAAGTATTTCAAAATATGCATCATATTGAGAGCACTGAGAGCTAAAGGTAGAGTAAGGGGCAGGGATGTTGGTTTCACATGTAAATTAGTAGTGATACAACAAAGAAAACAGTGACTTTATATAATGAAATTGCCATTTTGATGTTAAAGCAGCTACATCAAGATGATTATATCAAAATGGATGCTTCAGATTGTAATGTCAAAAAGTTCTTCTTGGAGGGTCCTTTCACTTCCATCTTTGTTACTCATCTATGGCATGATGGGAGGGAAGAATCTTATTTCACAAAACTCCCTCATCTGAAAATGACATGGGCATCCACATGAATCAGTCATTATGAGGCTCTCTGGTGAGGCATAACACCATGGACCTAGGCCAAAAAGCAGGAACCAGCTACTGGGGTCATGGAGGCCCCCAAACCATGGCCTATTCATGATCTATTTATGAGCATCTATGTTTCCTGGGAAGTGAGACCACTGAAGGAGGATCTCAGAGTAGAGAAGAGATCAAGAACGATGTGACTCATCTTAGATTGCCATGTTAAGAGATGAATAAGACCAAGTTTTTGGAAGGGGTGAATGAGGCATTCTAAAGGGAAATACTGTTGTGCGCAAAATATTCCTTTACAGATGATGCCAGAAAGATTAACTTGACTGGAACTTAGGATGTATTCTGGGAGCAATTGCAAGAAAATGGAACATAGTTGCAGAAAGGCCTTCAATGTCTAAAGTTCCAGAAATTTGATGTGATATTGGCAGTCAATTCAAAGTATTATGGTTTTGAATAGGTGAGTTACATGATGGCAAACTGGAGGAAAGACTACCCCAACATTTTTGTGAGATGGACTGGTATAGGTGTAGAATGAGAAGTGAGAAGAGCTGCCCTGGAAGTTACTCTGCAATTCAGGTATAAGCCAATGAAGATATTAAACTCACTGTGTACTGGCTGCTGAAGTGGAAATGAAGACGCATATTTGAATGAAATCAAGGAGGCATTTGCAAGACTTGGAAAAGAGTAAATATAGGGGATAAAAGAAGGAGAAACTCCAAATAATTAGAAGGTACTGAGTTTATTTGAAGATTGAGCATGGTGTTGCCATGGAAAGTGAAGGACAAACCTAGAAATATGTCTGTTTGAGGGTGAGAGTCATGAGCACAAAGTTTGCTATTATAATGGAACAACTAAGAACTATTTTGTAGTGAAGATAAATGGTGGTATGGGCTTGGAAAAAGGTTGAAAATAACGGTAGAAGTGGAATATTTGGGATCTATGTGGTCTGACCATTAAGTTTGAGGAATTGCTGTGTGCTTATGTAGGCATCAGTGTGCAAACAACTCAGTAAAGTTTTATAACCTTGGTATATCAGTGTCTCACAGTTGCATTCATGTCGGTGTGTGGCAATATCTTGCTGAGTGGATCCATTATTGTTGTTGCATGTTTTGGGTGCCATCATGAGAATGTTGGCGCAAACATAAAATTTCTTGTTAAACTTGGCAAAAGTGGAAGTGAAATCAGGGAAATGTTAATCCAAGTTTATGGGGATAATGCCATGAAGAAAACAGCAGTATACAAATGGATTAAATGTTTTTCGGAGGGGAGAGAAAGCATCACTGATAAAGAGAAGTCAGGATGGCCAGTAACAAGCAGAAGTGACTACAACATTGCTAAAATTCATCAAATTGTGTGTCAAAATCATTGACTGACTGTGAGAAGCATAGCAGACTAAATAAACATTGGTAGAGACACAGGAAAATCTTAACTGAGAATCTTGATGTGAGAAAGGTGTGCAAAAATGGTCCCAAAGGAGCTCTTGCGTCACAACAATGCACCAGCTCACACAGCACTGTCTGTGAGAGAGTTTTTAGCCATAAACAAATAACTGTATTGGAACACTCTCCCTCCTCACCAGATCTGCCCCCCAAATGACTTTTTTTCATACCTGAAGATAAAGGAACTATTGAAAGGAAGACATTTTGATGACATTCAGGATGTCAAGGGTAATATGATGACAGCTCCTATGGTCCCTCCAGAAAAAGAGTTCCAAAATTGCTTTGATGGGTGGACTAGGCACTGACATTGGTGCATAGCTTCCCAAGGGTAGTACTTTGCAGGTGATCATAGTGATTTTCATCAATGAGGCATGTAGCACTTCTAGGATGATTTGGTGAACTTAATTGTCAGACTGCCTATCTTTGTTGAAATGGAATCATGTGAGCAAATCATCATCTTCACCATCATCATGAAACCCTGTGTGAGGATGAAGTGGGGGGTGAATAAACATATCTGTAAAGTCACAAAAATATGTATGAACAAAATCTAAGTTTAAGTAAAGTCCTTATAAAGGAAGACAAGAAATCAGTTAAAAAAATGAAAATGAGGCTGGGCGCAGTGGCTCATGCCTGTAAACTCAGCACTTTGGGAGGCGTAGGTGAGAGGATTGTCTGAGCCCAGGAGTTCGAGATCAGCCTGGGCAACTTAGAGAGATCTCATCTCTACAATAAATTTTAAAAATCAGCTGGGCGTGGTGGTGTGTGCCTGTGGTTCCAGCTACTTGGAAGGCTGAGGCAGAAGGACTGCCTGAGCCCAGCAGGTTGAGGCTGCAGTGTCAGTGAGCATGCTATTGTATGCCAGTCTGGACCACAGAGCAAGATTCCGATGCAAAAATAAATAAATAAATAAATAAAATAAAATAAGAAAGAAAGAAAGAAAAGAAAACGAGGTATTTGGAAAACCAAAACTGGCGAGTAGAATAGAGAGGAGAGTGCTTCAAAAAATGGTTGCAGTCAGGATGTCATGATGAAGCAATGAGCTTAAGAAGGGGAAATGGAATTGGAGAGGCTAACTTCCTTTTGCGAAAGTTATGAATTTACAGGTGGGATTAAGCAGGGAGTGACTGGAGAAGTGGAGATTGTAATAAAACTAAGTTAAAAAAGGCCAGAATCAAGGCTGGAAGGAACTCAGAGGTCATCTATTATAACTTCCCCTCCATTCCAGGAATCACATTCAGATGCTTACTCTGTCTTGTTGGAAAGGCATCCTCTAATTTGTCAGGCAGTTGATGGTGTATTTGAACAATAACGGATTGGGTTAGTGAATTCTTCATTTCACTGAGATAAAATATGAAAAAAATACAACCCCAGAAGGAAGAAATTTGTCAGTTGCAGGCAAGTACAGCGGGATCAAGTGAAGTTCTTGCATTTAGAAGAGAGGCTTATACATAGTTTAAGGATAAGAAGCACTAGAGAGGAAAGGGTTGAAGAGTCTAGAAAGGAGAGGGATGGTGAAGCCTCTTAGAAGCCAGAGGCAGGAAGTGATCAGAGACACAGATGGAAAGGTTATTTTCTTTTGTATGTACCCACCCACTGGCTGGTGTCTCATACAATGTTTTTAGCAGAGTATGGGTGTGATAGAGAGACCTGCTGATTGATTTAACTGAAGAGAAGAATGATACTTTTGAGATCCAGCAAAAGACAAAGGGAGGGATTCAGAGGCAGATCTAGGATCTAACCAGTGACACCAATCATGTGAGCTGAGGAGCAAGAGAAATTCAAAAGCTTCGCTTTGGCCTCCACAAAGAAAATGGCTGCTGCTTTAATCAATTTCCAGGATACTGATTAAAAAAATAATAATAATGTCTGACTCCTTTGTGCCTTCTACCAGAAGTAAAGTAATAGGCAAGGCATTCAGCTAAAACTGTCCCTCCTGGAGGAAAAGACAAGCCAAGAGAACCGTGGCCAGATGGGAGCTGTAGAAAGAGGCTCAGAGGGGCATTTTGCTTGCCCAGTCAGTTTGGATTTAAACCAGGAGCCTCCAGGGTAGAAGGCCAGAGCTTTGCCAGTCAAGAGCAGGGATGTAAGCTGCCGTTGTGTGAAAACAAGTTAAGTTGCTTGGTTCCAGAGAATATGGTCCAAGTGTCATAAATGCATCTGTTTAATAATGCATATCAGTAGCTGTTCCAGAATTTGGGCGCCTTGAGCAGCCTTTGTTTCCTCATTTCCAAAAATAAAAAAAAAGAAACAAACCCATGTTAGCACAGAAGCACTAGATGGCAGCATAGGACATCTATTCAACTGTATCTCTCCGCAGGCTGCTGGAATTTTGACAGATACAAAACGGTACCTGTGGTTTTGTGTATAAAACTGGTATAACTGTTTGTACATTTAAAAAATGTAACAATAAATTAAACATAAGGGAAAGGGGTTGCTAATAAATACAGTGTTAGGCTGCATTTTTGTATACCAGGTGACAAGCTCGGGCATTCAAACCTGATTTGTGCAGGGGATGGGCAGGATGGGAAGCAAGATGACGGTGCTGCAAAATGTGCATGCTGGGTGGTTATAGCTTCCTTGAGGGTTGTTGTTGATTTACCCACAAGCCTGTGTTCATTACACAGAGGTGAACACTTAGGGAAGTGAGGGGTACGATATGTCTGAAAGTCTGGATGCAGGGATTCTAGAAGAAAGCACTGTTCTGTGATCCCCTAACTTACTGTTTTGATGGGCGGAAGGTGAAAGTGTGAGCTCATTATGTTTGCTTTTCTTAAAGAGAAACAAATCATGTCTCTCCGTTCTCCTCCTGATCATTTAGGAAGTGGGCCTAGTAAGCCTGCCCACATCCTACGGTAGGCTTGTGCTCAGGACATGCTGTCATTCTTTTTTCTTTAGTCTTGGTTAGAACAACTGTTGTTGGAGACACCAAGGACCTGGGTTCAATTCTAGCAAGGGCCAGTTGGCATGCTAGAGAGAAGAAAGAAACAAAAACAATTCCAATCTCACATATGGTAAACCTCACTTAACCAGCTGTATGGAACTTCTTCACCATTTCTAGAAAAAAATAATTCAAAGCACAAATCTTATCAATATGGTCAGAAGCATTATCTTTCTATTCATTCTTCCACTTGAGAAACATTTCTCATCTACTACGTGCCAAGAATTATGTTGGTAATGAAAGATATCTTTAAAAACACATAAAACCAAAACAAAATGACCCAAAACAGTAAAAAACATAATACACAACTCCTTAATTACAAGGATAATTAATAACAATAGTTACTCTGAGTATAATGGTTTATAGGTCCTGACATACTTTCATTCAAAATATCTTATTTAGTTCTTACAATAGTCCTGCAAATTGGACTTTTTTTTTTTTTAAAACAGGAGAGGAACTGAAGTTCAGGACTAATTAATAATTTTCCTGAGTCATAGTCAATAAGTGGTACTTCTGGCACTTGAAGCTAGGCTTTGGATTCTGATTTTTAAACTCTTTCCACTGCACTATACAACTATAAAGAAAAAGGCTTCCTTTTTATACCACTTCAAGCTCTACTCTGAAAAAATTTTAGTCTCAGAAACCTATGAAATTTAGAACAAAAGTTTGAATTCAAGTGCCATGTGATTATTT
The DNA here is from genome assembly GCA_027257055.1 of Cephalopachus bancanus. Taxonomy (NCBI): domain Eukaryota; kingdom Metazoa; phylum Chordata; class Mammalia; order Primates; family Tarsiidae; genus Cephalopachus; species Cephalopachus bancanus. Next base: position 1,839,123 of record JAPVLO010000377.1, on the reverse strand, counting down.
ACTGATAAAAGGAAGTTTAGAAATAAAGAAATAAAGTGTTCTACTAACCGTGGAATAAAAATCTGTAAGGTCTTAAAGAAAAAATCCCACCTTGGTTTATTGTTATTTTATTACTTGTTTATAAATAGGACAAATGCTTTTTTCAGGAGGGGGGGGAGAGTGAGAGAGAGAGAGAGAGAGAGAGAGAGAGAGAGAGAGAGAGAATGAGAATACAGATTTCTTCTGGTGAAGAAAAGGGTGCTTTCCAGGTCTCCAGATCTAATTTCTGTACTTTGTATACCTAAATGTCTCCCATTTGTCTCAGTGTTTTTCCTGGTTTCTGTGCTTTGCTCCATATCGTATACTCATCGCTCTGCAGACTACCCAGTCCACAGAGGCTTCTCATTTATTTGTTAAAGGAACAGAATAAACGAAACCAAAAGTCTCTATTTGGCCTTGCTTGGTCCAATCCAAGCCAATCTTCTGCCTCATTTCAGAGGATCTCTCAATTTTAAGATCAGAACTTACCTCAGAGCCTATGAAACAAAGCTGTACCTGACTTTCTCTAATAGTGGACAGTGGATCACCACAAAATGTAGCACCTGTTTTTTAGGTTTGCTTGCATTGTTCTCTGGTTGGTTTAGGTGAACAAGTCATGTTTTCCAGCCAGAGTGTCAGGTCTAGGAGGGCAGTGCCTGTCATCACATAATATCAGTTTACTTGCTTCTCACATGTCTATTTAAATCTATAAGTTCCATGTGGTGGTCATGCCTTTCTGTGGTGGCACATTCCAGTTCAATTCCATCTACAGGCACTTGAGCGTGAGTAGGGAGATAGAGATGCTGTCTTTCGGGAGGGGGTGTGCTGCACCAGGTGAAATCATCCTGTTTCAATGTGGGCTTTCCAAGCCAACAAAGAGGCCATGTTGCTTTATTCCCGGAGGCTGCTGATTGCCCATTTTAGTGATCTGAGTCCATCATCTCTTTTTTAGCCGGTCACAAAGGGCCAGTTGTAAGCAACCACTGTCCAAATTGATCATATTACCCAGGAGATGAGCAAATGCCAGGTATAATCTCAGTTAGTGTCTGGAAGGCTTAAAATACAGCCTGTGATGTAAATCAGAAGCAAAGACCATAAAAAAGTAGGTTGATTTCCTCTTACTTAGCATTCAGTGGAATGAATCATTTAAATACTCAGTGATTTTTTTTTTAACAAGCTTTCAACATAGAGATTAATGAGGTTTTTTTTTTTCTCCTCTGCTTTCTGTGTACATAAGCCCACAGTTGGCTTATCTGTAGGCAATATGTTGCCATTTATATGGTAGGATTTGAAGGATACTGCATAGTCTCCAGACTTCTCCCTTGCTGGCCTACTACAGTATAATCTTTAGAGTCATTTATTTTGGACAAGGCATTGCCTCTAGGAAATTTTTATGAAAATGATTATTACCTGGCAGAGACAAGAGAAATTATTAACAAAGAGTAATTCATTAGGTTGCTTAATTTTCACTCAACTTTGGCACCATCACTGCTCCCTGCTTCCACCAAGAATAAGTAGGAGGGCAGAAAGGGAAAACTCATCACTCGGGTAGAAAATTCTAAAACCACCTTTATTCAACTTATAATTAAAGTTAGAGTCAATGAAAATTTAGAAACACCCAAAAGGAAATGTTAGCTCTTGTTGTGAGAATATATGAGTCATCATTAATTTTCCCCTCCTGTCTATGTTAGGATTATAATATTCTTCAGGGAGTCATTCAGAATTCCTTCTGAGCCTTAATGTATGGCCACGAGAAGGTGAAAATATGTCAGTCTTAGAGACTTAGAGATCCAAGTCAATCGTAAGAGACCAGAGCTCTACACCAAGCATTGGGACTCCCAGCTCGGAGATGCAGGTGTTGCATAGCTTATCCCTGGTGAGAGGTGTGCAAGTTCTCTCTTTCCTGCCCCTGAGTGTCTCCTTTTTAAATCTCAGCAGCCTTTTGGAATGTCAAATTCCAACAACTGACAAAAGCATCTCTGCACATAAGCCCCCTGAGGGCAGAAGAGAGACAGTGTGTACGCCATCTGCCATTAGGAGAAGGGCAAAGGAAGTCTCCCACAGACCAAGTCAGATTAAACCCGAGAGTGCAAATTAATTATGCTGCAAAAAGATTGTGCCTGAAGCTCACACTTAGATTTAGTACCTGCTTTTATAAACGAAGAAAACTTTTTGAGACTAGAGGTGAAAGGACAAAATGTTTGAAGAAATCAGAAGCACACTGTTATTATTTTTATTATTAATTTTGTGGAGTAATGAAGAGAGGAGAGAGAGGATTCAAATTCCACATTCTCATGCTGGTCTGAGGTTTGATGTACAGATTCACTCGGTCTCAGTTCAACACCTATGAATCGACTGCCCTTTGACCCTTCTATCAAATCCCCCAAACTCTTTCTATAGATGCTCTTGCCTTTCTCAATGTGATGGCTCACCTCTTGACCTGTCAGAGGCTCAGGAAAACACTGCACACGTTTTCATGGGACCTACATCCAGGAGAGGTCACAGAAACACAGAGTGGGAATGAACATGTGCCTGCAGCCTGATTCCAATGTCCCAGGTTTTTATGGTCTTTGCGATGTTTACTTGTATTTAAAATTTTTTTTTTTTGTAAAGTCAGCCTTGGAAAACTTGATCATTTCTTTGTAAACAACCCATCTACAGAATTAATAAGTTTGTGGGGCCAATGAAGAAGAAAATCTCTAAGGTACCATATCCCTTAAAGTGATCCAGGATAACTACCTCGATTGCCAAATAATTAGCTTTGCATTTGACAATGTGCCTAAAATTGAACTGTTTTAAGGCGAATTGAAGGATTGTGTGTATATGGTGTCATAGTGGTATGTGTGTGGAGCATATGAGAATGTGTGATGGTGGCTTTGTGTGTGTCTGTGTATGTATGTGAGAATGCTGAATTTTGTATTTTCACTGCTTAGTAGAATGAATAGAAAGAATACTATTGTATGTTTTTAGGCAAATTGTTCACTTATATTCTTGGCATTTTCAAGTATCTGCAACTGGGCTATGCTGTACCTTCAGTTAACTTACTCTTCTATTGAGTTCTATCAAGCAGCTCAAATGTCGATAGACTAGTATGTGGTACTGACAAGATAGCAAAGGGTCCTAGAAAGGGCACAGGCTTTGGGGACTAGTTTTCTGGCCTTGACATTTTGTCCTATTGCATAACACTTCAGATGGCTGTTGTGAGGAAAAAAGTTAGGCGTCTCAAGAAAAGTGCCCAGCATGTGACCTATCATTTAGCAAGTTTCCAACAACTGGATCGTCTCTTTCTACCTGATATATTGGGCTATTGTCCTTCTTACTTTAGAAGCCACAATATGATTTCCTTTTTGACATTCTTACCCCCTTTACCAAATCTTTTTATTTTCCAAATAAAGCTAATGACAAGATATACCCTGCTATGGCTTGAATGTCCTCTCCGAAACTCATCTTGAAATTAAAAAAAATTTTTTTTAATTTTAAAGATGTGGGATACAATTCAGGGTTAGGTATACAAACATTGATTATGCAGGTACCCTTGTTGATGAGGTGTGCTCCTCCCTCCCCTAGTAGTTTCCCTCAACTGCTGATCTCCCCGCCCCCCGGCAGTTTCCCACTACTGCCAATCCCTTTCTTATAGTATTATGATAATTGTTCAAGATCCCCTTATAAGTGAGAACATATGGTACTCTGTTCTTTGTTTCTGTGATGGGTCACAGAGTATGATTTACTCTAAATCCATCCAAGTTGCTGCAAAGTCCATTTGTTTGTTCTCCTTTATGGCTGCATAATATTCCATTGAATATATGTACCACATTTTAAAAATCCAGTCCAGCTTCGATGGGCAGCATGGTTGGTTCCATGTTTTTGCTATTGTGAATTCATCTTGAAATTTAATTGCCATTGTTACAGTATTAAAAGGTGGGACCATTAATAAGTGATTAGCCTGCTCTCATGAGCAGATTAAAGTCATCAACACGAGAGTGGGTTCCTGATAAAAGTAAGTTTGTCCCTCTCTTTCTGTTTCTTGCTGTTGCATGCCTTTTTGCCCTGTGATGCCTTCTGCCATGGGATGACACAGCACGAAGACCCTCCCCTTTATCTTGAACTTCAAGAAGCAAGAAGACGTGGTCCCTTTATCTTGGCCCTTTATCTTGGACTTCTGGCCTCCAGAACTGTGAGCCAAATAAATTTCTTTTTAAAATAAATTACCCAGTGGCCAGTATTCTGTTATAGCAACACATAATGGACTTAGACACTTCTCCCACTACCATGTATTTCTGACTTGAGGAAATATTTTCTCATGTCCACTGTGGAAACCTTAGATTCTGAATTTTAGCCTTAGGGCTCCGTTGAGAAATCACATGATTTTGAGCAAGAATTGTGGGGATTGTAGGTCACTGTTTTCTTCACACTAGCAAAAAAATTATCCTTCAAAGGCCCCTAAATCAAATGCTTATGCTGGCTCACAATCATCTCTTCTCTGTGAATTCTGACTGCCATTAGAGTTGCATTGCTCTGGAATTATTTATTCCATATTAGTAACATCTCTTCAAACAGATAGCTCTAACTGTGCAGGGTCCATGCCATATCTTTTCTGCAGTATTTTCTACAATGAACATATTTATTGGTTGCTGGATGATGTTGGCAATTTTATTATCTAGGGAGTAATTATCTAGAATGTGGACTGCTGCATTTGGTTCTCTTGCTTTTTCTTCTTTCCCTGTCACCTATTTTATAGCTCCAAACCCTTACACCAGACAATGGGAGGAACAGAGAAAACACAATCTGGTCTCTTGGTCTTCTCTCTGATGAGAGAGAATTTGAGAAACCATTGCCTAGAATGAGATTTTTTAGTTATCTGTGGTTTTTCAATTATCCATGCATTCTTTATTACTATTGGCAAGGTTCTTCTGGAGAGAACTTCATGAAAGCTTTACACAAGAACAAGGATTATTACAGAGAGGAAGGGTTAAGTATAACATACAGAATTAAATGTAAGTACTACAGCTGTTCAGCTGGGTATAATAATACACACCTGATGCTACTTATATTCTGATGTCCTAGTAGCAGCTGCTAAGAATTTTTAACAAAGAGAGTACTGAATATTTGCATAACTAATTCCAAATTTAGGAACTTGCTTTATTTTTGTTAATCATGGAAAGGAGAAGGAGAAGGAAAAAAAATCAAGACTACATAATTGGTGGAATCAGTAAAATGCTCACTTGCTTCTCTCTCTCTCTCTCTTTCTCTCTGTCTTCCTCTCTTCCTCCTTTCCTCTCTCCCTTCCTTTACTGCTAAGGGTGGGGCAAAGGGGAAGGACTAAGAGGAGGGGTTGGGAAGAGTCATGTAAGTCACAAGTTGCAGTTCTGCTGGCCTCTGCCATGATGACAACTGGGAAAATATTCCTAACAGCTCTCACGTCTCCATTTCAATAGCTACCAACATCGCACTGTCCTAACACTGGAGCACCACGGGCCAGTCCACATGCTATAGAACATTTTGTAATATAGCTTTTATTTAACAACAGCAGACAGTCTGAGCACTGTGGGCACATTTCCCATATGGCATCTCATGGCAGAAACATGGGCTTTGCCAAAACATTGGCGACCTTACATATATTGACAAAAATATTGAAACACAATCTCGGAGAATCATTCATCAAAACCACAGAGCTCTCCACTAAAGGAGGGCAGTATCATATTATTTGGATAAGAAGTAGGCAAATTTCTCTACTCATAGGCTATGTTGAACAATATTTACAAAGGATCATTCCCCCACTGCTTATCAAATGCTTTACTGGTTATAGATACATTGTCCCAGTAAATAGAGTAGGCTACTTTATAACGGGAAAATGACTGCCACCATCTGTAGGCAATGTAGGATGATAAACCCACACTGATCATCTTAAAAAAGGGAGGACTTTTTCTGGCAATTCCATTATCCTGAGTGGAGCAACATATTTTATCTGTAAATATATTGAACTCCTGAGTTAGTTCTTAGGATTTAGAAAAAGACTGCTTAATAATAGATGCTGGTCACTTGTTGGTTAAGTTGTTCAGGCCGATTACCTTAAGCAGGGAAAACTAAGATTTTTAAGACCAATGTAATTAGTTTGCCATAGTACAAAGAAAAATGCAGTCCACTCAGACTATGCCACAAAACTTACCAGGCCCTAGTATTTAGCCAGGTGCTTTGTAAATACACATTACTTATTCAAGGAAGAAGCAGGAGACTAATCAGATGACACAGTGCATGTATCAGTCAGCATAGGTGACAGGCTATGATGAAAATATCCAAATCTCAGTGGCTTCACACGGTGGAGATTTATTTCTTGCTCAAGTCATGGTCTAATGTAATGACTGGGATTTTCCATATTTTCTAAGACCTTAAAGTACATACTTCATGGAATTCCCTGAATCCAGCTGGCTAATAAAGAAGAAAGAGAACATAGAAAAGGCACAGCAATTCTAAATTGCCTTGACATGGTGGTGACACATATTACTTCTTCTCAGGTTTTACTGTGACAGGACCCTATCAAATTACAGGGGTCTGGAAAACACAAACCATGCACCAAAGAAGACAAGAACTCAGGTAATGTTAAGCACAATCTGTCTGTCACAGTGCACCCCTTTGCTTTGGCAATAGCAATACCTTTGGTATCATAGGATAAGCCTTTCTTTCAAAAAAATTATGAGATTTAGATAGGGTGTATTTCCAACTTAACTCCATGTGTTAATCTGTAAAAAAAAAAAGAGAGAGAGAGAGAGAGAGAGAGAGAGAGAATTGCAGGCACAACAGAGGTGCTATACAATTTTCCTCCTGTATTACCTTCTCTCAATATACATTTCAACCCTGAATATTGCAGTTAGGATATCAATATTTCAGGAAGACAGTAGGGAATGCACTACCAGTCAGATCTTGTTGAGTGAGCATGCACCACAGGCCCTTGATCTCGGCCTGCATAGCTGGTTAAGAGGGTTGTAAATTTCAAGGCAGTGCCATTCCCAATTGCAGTGGCACCTCATATTTCATTTCTAGCTTCTTGGTGAGAGTGTCTCCTCCCACTGGCATGGCATTTAGATTGTTTTAGTGACTCCTAAGACGGGTGTGAGGAGAACAGAAAAACTCCTTTGAATTGTAATCAGTCTGTCTCCAGACATAATGCTAGCAAAGATGCTTAAACAGCACTCTGTAAAGATGTTAAGAAAATATTTGTAGTGCTTCACACACACCTATAGACAAAAAACAGTTCTTGTTGCTGTAGAAGCAGCAACACTGTACAGCCTTAATTAAAGCATCATCTGACCTGTTTCTTTTTTTTTTATGCTACAGTTGCAGAATCCTGCTGAAGAAAAGGATTAATTACAGATGAGCTGTGTGTCATGATAATTAACTATTGTGGCTTCTCTTATATGCCACATTCTGGTACTTTTTCCGCTTTAGTAGATTCAAGGCATGAGAATTTTTATCACATCCCCTGCCTACAGTCCCCGATGGATTTGTCACACATAAATTTGCACAGCATATACAAAATATTGAGCCATCAGCATTTTTAAAATCCATGCACATTGGAACATAGAGCGAATTCAAGCATGTAATAAGGCAAAAAGTTCAGCATATAGTAAGGAACAGGTATAGAGATATCAAAGGGATCTTGAGATGTAGATAAAGCAGACTGAGAAAGGATCCTGAAGTGAGGATGACATAACTGGTTTTGGAAATGTTGAACACATGCTGAAAGGAGGCACATACGTGGAATCCAGATGAACATGGTGAGACAGGACCATCTGACTCTGATCTGATAGAGACATGCATTTTCCAGTTAATACAAGGCAAACACATGTATTGGTAGTGTCACATCAAGTTGTGCAGTTTTGCACGGGATGCGTAACTTCCCAAAGCATCTGTAATCTTATAAGATGCATAATTATCTCTGCTTGAAAGGATCCTATTAACCTTACTGTTGATGGCTAAGAGAGCATGCCTCACTACCTTGTAGTTCTCTTCTGTATTGATTTGTATTCATCTCGATAGAAAGCTGTGAGTAGTTAGCCAAGGTAATAAGTGATGATTTTCTTTGATTTTGGAGCTTTTCTGAAGAATCATCCATTTTGGTGCCGCTGGGAGCTTGGGTCATGGGCTACAGATTCCCTTTGATTATCCTACTTCTGGTATATCTGCAAATGACTTTCTCACCTACATTTCCTAGCCCTATCTTTTTAAAATTTTATTTTATTTTAAAGGTGTGGGGGTGCAATTCAGGGTTAGGTATACAAATATTCGTTATGCAGGCACCCTTGTTGATGCGGTGTGCCCCGCCTCCCCTGGCAGGTTCTCTCAACTGCCAATCCCATTCCCCCTCCCCTGGCAGTTTCCCACTACTGCCCATTCTTTCTTATAGTATTATGATAATTGTACAAGGTCCACTTATGAGTGAGAACATATGGTTCTCTGTTCTTTGTTTCTGTGATAGATCACTGAGTATGATCGACTCTAAATCCATCCAAGTTGCTGTGAAGTCCATATGTTTGTCCTTCTTTATGGCTACATAATATTCCATTGTGTATATGTACCACTTTTTTTTTTATCCAGTCTATCTTTGATGGGCAACATGGTTGGCTTCATGTTTTGCTATTGTGAATAGAGTTGCAACAAACATATGTGTGCAGGTATCTTTTCTGTAGAATGATTTGAGTTCCTCTGGGTATATTCCCAATAGGGGAATTGCTGAGTCATATGGAAGGTCAATTTCTCGCTCTTTCAGGAATCGCGCGACACTGTCATCCAAAGAGGTTAAAGTAGTTTGCATTCCCATCAGCAGTGTAGAAGCGGTCCTTTTTCTCTGCATCCTTACCAGCATCTGTTGTTTGTTTTATTAATGATGGCCATTCTTACTGGGGTTAGGTGATGGTATCTCCCTAGCCTTTCAATAGTTGTGTAAGTATGTAATTCTCTGTACTGAATTTCCATCTAATCAAAATACTTAGGATGGCTTCAATTTTCCTAATTAAATCCTGATTCTACATCTGGCTATTTCTGAATAATTATGTGTAAGATAAAATTTTTTGTAAATAGTCAAAAATTCAATTTGTTTGAGGTGAAATGTTTTATAACATACATAATTCTTTTAAAACATAAATTATTTCATCTATCCTTTCAGAATAACTTGCACATAGGCAATATTATCCACTATAAATGCTGAACATTAATCCAAAGGCACAACCAGAGTGATCCTGTCTCTTAACTTTATCAGTGTTACATTTTGGAAGAAGGCAAGCTATAAATAAATAATTAACAAATAAAAAATCATTTGATTTTTTAGAAAATACACTTCCCATATTTTCTTTTTTTTTTTTTTTGAGTTGGAGTCTCATTCTGTCGCCAGGATGGAGTGCAGTAGCACTCTCACGGCCACCCCAGCATTGATCTGCTGGACTCTGGTGATCTTTCCGCCTCAACTTTCCAAATAGTCAGAACTACAGGCATGCGCTACCCCACGTGGTTAATTTTTGATTTATTGTAGAGGAAAGATCTCGCCAAGTTGCCCAAGCTGGTCTCAAACCCACAGGCTCAGGCAATCTACTCACCTTGTCCTCCCAACGTGCTGGGATTACAGGCTGAGCCACTGAGCCCAGCAACTTCCCATGTTTTCTAAAGAACTATTTGACTCTGCCAAGTTACTGGATAAACCATACTGGATAGAGAGGTGGGAAATGTGGATTCTGCCAACATCTAATTATATGACCATTTGCTAGTCATTTATAATTGTGTCTCCCACATATAAGATCCTGAGAATATACTCAATGATTTATCCAAGGTCAAAAATGTATTATATTTAATTATATAAGTATATATTTTGAAATAAAACACCAGTTATGAACAGTCATAATTTATGTTAAAACATTAAAATTTATAAAAGATAAGGACTATATGGCTGATCTCAAAGGTCAGAGTTCTGGCTGTTTTTCTGCTGGAAAATAGTGTATGTTTTGCTCTCCTAAAAAAATCTGAAATTCACACACACTCATTCTTACACGTATGCATACTGCAGTTAAGAACAACTCATGGCTGGGCTCAGTGGCTCAGCCTGTAATCCCGTGCTTTGGGAGGCTGAGGTGAGTAGATTGCCTGAGGCCGCAGGTTCGAGACCCACCTGGGCAACTTGGCAAGACCTCATCTCTACAATAAATCAAAAATTAACTGGGCGTGGTAGCACGCACCTGTAGTTCCAGCTACTTGAAAGGCTGAGGCGGAAGGATCGCCGGAGCCCAGCAGGTCGAGGCTGCAGTGGCCAGGAGCGGCCACTGTACTCCTGTCTGGGTGACAGAGTGAGACTCCAACTCAACAACAACAAAAAACAACAACAACTGATGGACTCTGGTGGTGATAATTTAGAATAAAAACACTAAACATTTATTCTTTGTAAACTTTTTTTTTTTAGTTGAAGTTTCACTGTATCACCCAGGCTGTAGTACAGTGTCACTCTCACGGCCACCCCAGCATCAACCTGCTGGGCTCTGGCAATCCTTCAGCCTCAGACTTCCAAATAGCTTGAAGTACAGGTGCGTGCTACCACGCCTGGCTAATTTTAAAAATTTATTGTAGAGATGAGGTTTTGCTAAGTTGCTGGGCTGGTCTCAAACCCACGGGCTCAGGTAATCCACTCGTCTCGGTCTCCCAAAGTACTGGGATTACAAGCTGTGCCACCGAGCCCGGTCTGTTCTTTGTAAACTTTAATTGTAGACAGACCTCTTGATTTCAAAGTTATTTGGTACACACATACATTGGTAAACACATAACAGAGGAACATAGAATTCTTCTCCAAAGTGAAACGATAAACATGAATTTGACTTTAACATTGTTTCTCAGATATGCTTAAATAAAAATACAAGATGCTAATTAATTTGGGGAGATAATTTAATTATGAAGACATGAACTCTAAAAATATTCTTTAATCTTCTTGTTAGGGCAACAGTTCTTTTCTTCTATTAATGCAGCATTTTTTAAATAGGGTTTTTCTTACATTTGTATTAGGTATTTCAGTTTATTACAGTAGCTATTTAGATCTTGGTAGAAATCCATTTGTTTAGATAAATGTAATTTTATCATTTCTACTAAAAAAGATATTATTATACTAATTTTACTGGAGAAAACTGGTATTTATAGAGTCTAAATTATTTCTCTAGACCAGGCCAATTAGGTAACAGATGGGGCAAGTAACTGACATCTAGTTCAGTGTTCTTCCCACTATCCTATGCCTCTATTTCCCCATATATACAAGAGATTTAAGCCTTGTTGCTTTGAACTTCACCTTCATGCTTCACAGGTCAGGGAGTGAGGTTTGGCCAGGCTGGAGACAGAAGGATATTCTCATGTAGAGCAATAAGTCCGTGAGGCTAATGTATGGTCACAGCAGTAAACTAGGTAAGAAATATAGATGATAAGGAGTCTAATGCTGGGACAAATGAAAGCATGAAAAGAAAAATGGTGTAGTGATCATAAAAAAAGGCAGTGCTCAGATCCCTGGCTGCAGGGAGCATAGCTGACTGCCTCAGTTGCTACAGTCTAAAACTACTACTAAATGTAACCCGAAGACGTCTTTCAGATGGACTGTTTCCAGACAGTGAGACTACAACAGGAATACCAGCATGAGTCTTTTCCTGGCAGGCCTGTTCCTAGAAGATACAGGAAACCTCTGACTAGTTACTTTAGCTAGAGCATTCCTCACTGGCTCATTCCAGGGTGGTGACAGTGAAGGTGGTGAAGAAGTGATTGAATTCTGTATGCTTTGACGGTAGGACTGAGATAATTCACTCACAGTTTGGATGTAGAGTATGAGAGAAAGATAGAAGTCAAGGTTGCTTCTAAAGCTTTTGACCTGAGCAACTTGGAAGATGGACTTAACATCTGCTAAGAGGGAGAAGGCTGTAAGTAGAGCATGTTTCCAGAGGTGGTGGGGAAAAAGAGACCAGGTGTTCAGTAGTTTTGTAGTATTAAGTTTGAGGTATCCAAGACAGCCAAGCACATATAACAAGTAGGCGGTTTGGTGTATGATTCTGGAGATTAAGAAAGAGGTCTGGACTAGAATTACTGCATATATTTGGGAGCCATCAGCACATAAATGGGACTGAATGAGATCACTGATATGTGAGTGAGGAAAGAGGAGATAAATGGTCCTGGAAGTTAGAGAGAAGAGGAAGAACTAGCAAAGAAGCCTGAGAAGGGGTAACATGTAAAGCAGGAGGAAAACTGAGAAAACAAAACTGAACACTCTCTGAGACATACCTAAGGACTTGGGAAGATCAGAGTTGCAGACCTGAGTATGAGTTATAAAAATATTCTTCACTACAAAGACATTTGAATTGACTGAGATGTTGAGAGCAAGACTGACATTTTGAAGTTTTAAACTATTTGCTATGGGATATGAATCAGCAACAATGTTTTGGTTTCAAAGGCTAGAAAATGCAACTCGAACCAGCTTTTACAATAGAGAACTCTCTTGGTTTCTAAAATCTAATATTTAAAATGTTCAATGATAATGTGACCCAGTTGCTGAGTAATGCCACTTAGGACATGAGTTGTTTCTGCAGCTAGCTTCCCTCATAATTTCCAGACCCATTTTAATAGCATCTAGATAGTATTAAGTGCTTATAATTCATTTTTGGTGGGACAGAGTATCTTTTATGTTTTATGGTAGTTATTGGGAGCGAGAGCGAGAGCAAGCTCCTTTCCAAGAATCCTCCAAAATAAAACACTTGCCCAAATTAAACTCATATCCACCCTTGTGGCCAAGGAGATAGGATGCACACATTTGCTAGAACCATTCAGCACCCTCCCTGCAACAACACTGGACCTGGGGCAGTCCTGCCTCCATCTGTGACCATGAGATTAGAAGGGAGGAGGAAATGAAGCTGGGGAGATTCATTATGGTCTGTAAGATAGCTAGACTTCTTGCTGCTAAATGCAACATGTGATTGAGGATGATGAGTTTTGAAGAGTGATCCCACAGGAACGTGATAAAGAAATTCTCTAACAGCCTAGGTAACTTTAGGACTTACTAGTGAAATTTGATTAAAAAATAGATTAAATAGTCCCAGAGAAAGTGGCTGCTTCTTCTTCTTCAATGAAAAAAAAAGGTTAGTCTCAAACCTGAACTATGCCTCAGAATTGCCAGATTCCCACCCCAAGACTTCCTGAATCAAAATACTTAGAAGGGTGCTGAGGATCTATATCTTTCAGCAAGCTTGGCAAATGACTCTTATGTAGCCAGATGAAAGGCTTTGGGAACTAATAGCTAGGGCTCATTCAAAGCCTGCCTTTAACAATAAAGAGTATCATAGCTCTGGACTATGATATCAATACCAAGGGACAAGGAGGCTAGTGGTTTGGAAGTTCAATCTCCATCATTGTGAATGAAGAGAAAAAGCATTAATGCTCCCTGGTGGCATAAGACTTTCTTGATAGATAAAAAATACAGATTTTGTTGGAAATTCATGTGCTTCCCTGCCTTTACACATCCTTTTCAGGCTGTGGATGACATGATTTGATTCATGCACCTTTCCAAGTATGCTGCACATCAGAGCCAAAGAATTAAGAGTGAATGGCAGTAGCTCTACATGGATATGCCTAGAAATCTAAATTTGGGTCTTTAATTAAACTCCAAATTTCTCACAGCTATTATCTTCTGGTGTTCTTACTGTGTGTTAAGCCCTATTCTAAGGTTTTATATGAATTAACTCATTTAACCCTCAAAACAATCCTCAAAGATAGATGCTATTATTAGCTCTATTTTTTAAATGAAGAAACTGAGGCACAAAAAGATGAAGTAACTTTATTGTATTGACCCAGCCAGTCAGTGGTTCCAGGACTTCTGTATGGGTTAGTGTCAGGCAGAGGGAGTCTGAGTTTAGAAGTGCTCCTTGGTGACATTAAAAGTGTAGGTCATGTGCTCACAAAATGATACAGTGCCACTGAATTCTGGACATCAGGGAGCTATCTTGAGATCATTTGGGTCATTAACACACACCTCAGTCTATTTGGGGTGATATAACAAACTACCTGAGACTGTGTAATTTATAAACTATAGAAATTTATTTCTTATAGTTTTGGAGACTGGCAAGTCCAAGTTCAAGGTGCCAACAGATCTGATGTCTGGTGGGGGATCTGTTCCTCATAGATGGCAACTTCTTGCTGTGTCTTCACATGGTGAAAGGGCAAACGGGGCTCATGGGCTCCCTCAGGGCTCTTTTATAAGGGTACTAATCGCATTTATGGGGGCAGAGTCCTCACGACTTAATGGCCTCCCAAAGTCTCTGCCTCTAATACCACCACCTTGAGAGATGGGATTTCAATATGTGAAGTTTTTTGGGGGAAGGACACAAACATTCAGGCCATAACAACACATTACATAGAAGCCCCATTAAAACACAAGTAGGAGGGGACAGGATGGTATCTATCTATGTGTCCATCTATCTATCCAGTGCTGTCTATCCTGACACACTGTGATTTGACATTTAATCTAGCCAAATGTGGCATTAAAAGAGCCTCTTGATGATGTTTTATGGTATTTCAGATAGAGTTGTTTTACGTGTTTTAGGAGAAGGGGTGCAGAATATTTGAATGTTGGGATTGGATTGATACCAAAAGAAAAGGGAACTGGATTGCTAATGAGGGCAGTGACTTCCCATCACAGCATAAGGGGTGGTTTGTGAAGGAGCAGGTCATGTGAGGCAAAGCTTTGCTAATGCAAATTGATTCCTGGAGGGCTTCCAGGTCACAGAGGGCTGGGCGATTATCGCTGCTGTTGGAATAGTTTTAGAGAATGAATGGTACCCATTAGACACTGAAAGTTCTTGGCTTTTGGACATTTATACAGCATGTACTTATGGCATATTTCAATAACAGTTCAAAATAAAATAGAGCTCATTCAGTTCAGGTTAGTTTGCTGAAGAATGCCATTTCTAATGGCTGTGACTTTCTTTGTGTGGTGATTTTGATAGAAGTAACACTACACTTTATTCCATGCATTAAGGTGGGTGGTCCTTTGGGTTTCTGATCTAGGAATTGATTGATAATTGATTGATTGATTGATTAATTCATTCCTTCATTTCCCTAACCCATTTCTTGAGTAAGGGAAAAAGATACAGATGATGGAAAATGGCTTGGATAGTTTAACTTCCCCAGAGTGGTCTGGTGGGTTATGCTCAAACAACCATCCATATCAATATCTGACATTGTTCTGAATGACTGGGCCAAAAGCCTTTTTAACATAGCTATAACCATAGAGCAATAAAGATCATTTATCCCCATGAAACACTAACCAAATGTCATACTGCCTTGCTTTTCTCAAGCATAACCTTTCTCTTTGCTTTCACGTTTTAATCCACTCGTAAACTTTTATGGCCTTTTCTATTTAGTCACCTGTCCTCGAACAGCTCCTGCAAGGACAGCTCTGCACATGTCTTGAGTATAGCAAAGTAACCAAGTCACCATTAGTAGCTATGCTAAAGGCACACAAAATGCTTCTCAAACATAGTCTGACCTAATTGTCACCACAGCTCTCAGTTAGATATTCTTTTTTTCCGTGTAAAAGATAAAGCACTCAGGGTCTAGGGTTTAAATGACCTGCTTAAAGTCTCCCTGCTGGTAAGTGGAAGAGTGGAAGTTTGAAAGACGGGCTTCTGTGGCCCCAAAGTCTTTGTCCTTCACACTGTACTGAATTTTACCATACAGAATCAGTACTTCGAAATTTACTTGATTTTGCCTCCTTTGAAGGTAATAGCCATTTTATTTTTTCTGGCTGACTTTCTGTAATAACTTTCCAGTGTGGTGACTCATTGATAAGTTTTTCCTTTGGAATTCTTTCTTTGTAGATGTTGAACTTCTCGGCATTGGCCTCCAAAACTCTTTTTTTTTTTTTTTTGTATTCAGGAGGAAACACATAGTCATTTCCCATACATCTCCACCCTCTTTGGCACTTTCATTGCTAGTATTTCTGTCAAACTCTTACTCTCCCTACTTATCATTCTTACCCTTTAGTTCTATATGACTGGAAAGAAATGTGCCAAGAAGAAAGAAAAATTGGGGAAAAAAGTGTTTTGAGATAGGAATAGGTGAAGAGTTGGTGGGAAAATATATCCGTGTTTATTGTCTAGCTACCTGTAGGAAACTCAGGTATATGTGTTGAATTTGCACATTGCCAAAGTTCATGGACGTGTCTTAGAATTAAACATGTTTTAGTATATTATCCAGATTTAAATGTTGCCTAGAAATTCAAGAGCCAGGCAGAGACTTAAATAAACCGTTGGATACAAGAAATAGTTTCCATCCATTTGATCTTTGCACTCGATGTTGAAAATGTGTACTTCAGAATATTGTATAACTAACAGGTCATATACTGTTCTAAAGATAGGAAACCTGGTGGTTACATGCCATCTAAATGCACAGGCTCAAGGAGATGTAAGTGAAACCACTTAACAGCTGCTCCAAGTGTACTGCTATAAAAGAGCACTGTTAAAAGATGTCATTAGAATGCAGGGCTATCCTAAGTAACATAAACCACTGTGTTGCTCGTTGTCAGGTTCCCATCTCTTCTTTTCACATGCTAGACGCGTGTAAATAACTTCATTTTTATTTTTTTATATAAATAAACTCTGAAACAAAGCTTGGTTCCGAGACCAGAGGAGGGTTTGCTAGATTCCAATTCTCCTTTTTGTTGTGAAATCATAATGACATTTTTAGACTATGATATTTCAACAATGTTGTAAGAATCCTTATTGCCTAATTGGAACATATTAAATAGATGAGGAAGCTCTGGGAGAGATGTCTCTCTACACATTCTTTTGAACTGATAACACACTGAGTTGTCACGCTCCATCTCCTATGCTTGCAATGTGGACATTAGTATCTTTCTCTTCAAAATATTCCACTCATCTCGTCCTGTTTGACTCCACTCTTGTTGCTCTGGTCTCGCATTATCGCAACTGTGGTAGTCATGTAACTCAACTCATGTCTCTGGTCGTCCCCGTCTTCAATTCATATTCCATAAGACTTCTGGAGAGATCTTGAGCAAATATAATCTATTACTTTCCTGCCTAAAATAAGGCAGTGGCCATCTAATGTCTATGATATAAAATTAAAAAATTTCAACATAAGTTAAAAATAGTTTATAATCAAACCTTAGTTTAACTTTCAAGTCTTATCTCCTGAATTCCCCACCACGTTCTCACCACACCATATAGCCTATATTTTAGCCAAATCAGATCACTAGGCATTTCCTGATTATACCACAATTCTTCACTGCTCTTGTTTTTGGTACTTTCTTCCTTGTGTAATGGGATTTTCTCCACTGTCAGTTAGATGAGATGCTGCTCATTTACATCTTGCCTGGTGTCAACTCCTCTCTGAATCCTGTCATGTTAATCCCGGGAGAATTAGGTGGCAATTGTATAGCATCCACTTTTGCGTTTGCTTCCTCTGATGTTAATTGGAGGAGTTTGCTAATCCAGGTGACTATAAACCTCTTGAGGATGGAGTTTGGATCCTTTCACTTTTGTAGCCCCAAAAGCTAACACAGTGCTCATAACATTAAATGTACTCAGTAACTATTTTTCTTTGAAAGAAAAAAACCTTGAACTCACCTGAAGAGTAAAATAAACTTAAATTGGCATGTTATTGTGAGGAGTACAAAGTTGGAAGGAATTCATGCCTCCCCATGAGCAACATGAGATACCTGTTGTGTATATGCTGCCCACAGTCTTCAACTCAGAAGGTGCATGAAGGCCATTTGTCCCATGTTCAGTGACACTGAGATGGATGAGAGGGTTCTGATAGCAATAACCTGAACCCTCATCAAAAGTTCCTCAAAATTTCTTCTAGTGGTTTTATGTATTGGAGATTGTTGTCAGACTCAATTATTTTATTAGCAACTATAGAATGATGATTTTAATAATCTATCATTCATTTTACATTTATTCATTGGAATTCTAGGATTTGGCAGCAGCTTGAAGGGATTTAGAGTCTATAATATTGTGATCTATCACAAAACAAAGAACAGAGTACCATATGTTCTTACTCATAAGCTGACCCTGAACCTTTACCATAATACTATAGGAAAGGGATTGGCAGCAGTGGGATACTGCAGGGGTGGAGGTGGGGACACAACGTCAGTAAGGGTACCTGATCTCAAACCAGTCAAAGTGAGGACCAAAGGGAGGCCCAAACTTTACCTGTATGATGTCCACTTGTATACTTGATCCTGAATCGTACTCCACATCTTCAAAATAAAATATAAGAAAAAAAGCAAATAGACAAAAACCCTCTGCTCATCAAATATGGTTCTTTGGTTATCCTTACATAACTGTTCATACTGGAAAGGAAAGTAATTATTAATTATTTATTGCCAAATTTCAGAGTAAAGAATTAGTGCCCTCGTTCCTCTCAATGATGCCAAGTGTATATATTTGCTTTTGAACCTATTCCTGTTATTTAGTATCATACAGTGTCCTTACTGCATAATATGATGTACCATCATCCACTTTGGTCACAAAATGCTCAGCCTTTGATTTATGTTACCTCTTCAAAATCAAGGAGTTGTGTAATGATCTTCAACACAAGTCTGTGATTGATTTCTTATACCAATCAGCCAATCAACTGCAGCAAGGTGAAACCAATTATAGCAACTGCTGGCATGAAAATTCCTATGAAGGAGAGATCAATCTCTGCTTAAGAAACTATCTTGATAAATTGTTTGGATTGGAAGAGTAGGTAGATGAGAGAAGAGAAAAAAGATCGGGGAAATATGGCAAGAACCTGGAGTCCAAGTAAATAAAATTAACTGAGGGTCTTTCTAAAGAATGGGGACTCTAATGTCTAATGTCACATTGTTTGTGGTAGGCAAAACTTTAGTAAAGTCTACTATAAGGAAATAAAATGTTTACTGTATTTTGGGGAGAGGGAAAACCAAGGATAGAGCTTGAGTTCCATGTTCGTGTTGCTCTGGTATAAACAGAGACCATACAATTGGAAGAGTGAGACGCCAAGCTGAATCAACCAGGCAGAGAAAGGAGTAATACATGGCTCTGTCCTCCATGGAGGACAAGTCCCACAAGGAGTCATACAAAAGGTCCTATATGGCTCTGAGAACCAGAACTTTCTGAAAATTCACAGAAATTCTGGAGGAATATGTTGGAAATTCCTCAGGAAATGGAAAGGTGAATTGAGCCAATCATATCTAGATGGCAAGCCATAAATAACATAGTCAATGTAAAGAAATTGTATGAAATGTATCACAAAATCTTATAATAGAATGTAGTGATTGTCTTCCTTTACCCTCTTCTACCACAGGTTAAAATTTCTCCCTCTCCACCTGCTCCAGTAATGCAATCCCTAGTTGTCCCTTTGCTTCTTAGCTCAGCATTCAGAGATCTATCTCCACTTTGAACTTGATGCTGTTTTCCTGTCAGATCTCTTGATCATGACAGTGTCCATTTGAAAAAGTTCAGAATGACCTTTATCTCATTGTGGAAGAAGTTCTGGGAGTTTAACCTTCGACTTTTATGCTCTATAAGATGTCTCTCACAAAATGGACCAGTTCACTGATTTGATTCTTATCCACCTGACTGACTGATCGGACTGTTTCAAGAACAGTGTGTTCAAAGCCCTCTTTTGGTTAGTAACCCCTCGTGCTATTCCCACTTTTAAGTCATTTGGAAGTAAATGCTTCATGTCTGAAATTTCCTTTCATTCTTCTTCTACTTCCAGATAGTCTATTAAAATGGTTAAAATAATGAAAGTTAATATTTTCTGTAATAAGTTAGAAGAACTCATTTATGTAGATCATATTATCACTATATAAGCTATCTATTGCTACATAGCAAATTTGTGAAGAAAGGTATGTTTGCTTATTTGTTTTGAAAAAACAGGAGGCATACATGTATTTTCTCTGCTGATGAAAAAGACACGGCAGAGAACAAAAATTTGGTGACATAGGAGACAGAGTGGAGAGTTTTAGAATTATGCCCTTTGAAAGGCTGGATCTGCTGGACAAGAGGCAGCATCCTTTGAACAGGTATATTGATAGTTCATCTACAGTGGAAGGTAGGAACGCACAGCATACAGTACAGGTGTTGGTAATTGGGAAGGTCTGATGGTGAAAATCTGGTAGTAGGTGGGAAGAGAATGTGTAAAAGTTATCTTATGATTGCTTCAATTTTCCCAGTGAAATAAACAAAGTCATCAGTTGAGAGTGAGAAGGTGGGTGGATGTGTTGAAATATTTGAAAGGAATGCGACAGTTATCTGTGAGTAGGAGAACAAATGGACTAGGGAACTATAGTGTGATTGCTGGGCCCCATTAAAGACTCATTTAAGTTTAAAGTGAGATCATTCATCCATGTTAAATTGCCTAGCTTTAGGTTTGGAGTAGGCAGAAAATTGGATTTATCCAGGCTTGTGATTTGATCAAATGCCTATAACGAAGTGACAGTGAGACAAGGGAATTAAAGGCATATACAAGGGAGCTAATATAATGCTTAACCATAAAGTTCATGGTGACTGGGGAGGGAAGATAAGCTGCCTGAGGAGTGAGGCAAAGAGAAAAGATGGTAGGATCAATGGACTGGAAAGTCAGGTTGGGTGAAGGCATTGTTTGAGTTGGGGTCCTAGACAAAGTACCCCAACATGGTAGTCTGAAAATGGGATACATAAAATTAAGATCATGGAGGGGTTAAAATTGCTAGAAAGGTCTAAGGCATGACCAAAAGTGCCAATAGCTGAGGTAAGGTGGAAGCTAAGGTCATGGAGGACAGAAGTCCATTTATGTAGACATTGATAAGAATTAAGACAACAGGGCACAGAGTACCATATGTTCTCACTCATAAGCGAACCATGTACAATTGTCTTAATAAGAAGGGGATTGGCAGTACTGGGAAAGTGCCAGGGAAGTGGGGGTGGGGGGGAATTGGCAGTTGAGGGAAGGGCACATCTCATCAACAAAGGTACCTGCATAATGAACATTTGTATACCTAACCCTGAATTGTACCCACATCTTTTTAAAAAAGGCTATGATTAAATTGTTGAAGTATAATCAAAGAAAAAAAGACAACAGGGCTATTAGACAGAGTGACAATAAATCAGATGTTTAAACTGTGCAAAAAATGAGAGTTGGAGATCTGAAGGACCATAATCACAACAATAGTAAAGAAGTAGTGGATATTAAAATCTAATGACATGAGATTTGAAAGACAAAGAAATAAGTTGGGGAACATAAAAAGCAATTTTAAAAATGGTTTGTTGTATTCTTAGAGATAGTAAAGAGACATTCATAAATTAAGTATAGGCTCCTATGAAAAGAGACCAGTTGGCTGGGCTTGGTGGCTCAGCCTGTAATCCTAGCATTTAGGGAGGCTGAGGCGGGTGGATTGCCTGAGCCCGCGGATTCGAGATGGGCAACTTGGCGAGACCTCATCTCTACAATAAATCAAAAATTAGCTGGGCGTGGTAGCACGTGCATGCAGTTCCAGCTACTTGGAAGGCTGAAGCGGAAGGTTCGCCAGAGCCCAGCAGGTTGAGGCTGCGGTGGCCGGGAGCGTGCCACTGTACTCCAGTGACAAAGTGAGACTCCAACTCCAAACTCAAAAAGAAAAAAAAAAAAAGAACAATCTAAGAATAAAAAGACAGTATGTGGAGATTAAAAGCATCGTTGCACAATAAAATCCAATAGATAGGCTGAATCATAACATGGGCATAAATAAAAGACAAATTAATGGTCTATAAAATAAAGATGAGAATATTGCCCATGATACAGATCAAAATTATAAAGACATGGTATCAAAAAGAAAAGTTGAGGGATATGATGGAATGAAAATGAGGGTCCCAAGAAGCTCTAGAAGGAAGAAATTGAATACTCAAATCAATAATAGAAGAAAATCTCCCAAACTAAGAAAGATTGATTCCTCATATTAAAAGACTAAGTAAGTGCTGAACATGGTGAATGAAAAACACACCTACCGAGACACAGCATAGTAAGATTAGAATACCAAGGATAAAGCAAATATTCTAAAGCTTCCTGAAAAGAATAAATCATTACCTGCTAAAGAATGAGAAACAGATTAACATCAGGCTTTTTTTTTTCTATACTGAATTAGCTAAGCTGAAAGCAAAAAGAAAGAAAGAAAGAAAGAAAATTGAGCAATATCTTCAAAATTTTAAATGAAAATACTGTAATATTTTTATTATGGTAAAAATGCATAGCATTAAATTTACCATTTCCACGTTTGCCATTTAGTAGTGTTAAGTATATTCACATTGTTGTGCAACAGATCTCTAGAGCTTTTGCATCTTGCAAAACTGAAACTCTATACCCATTAAGCACTAATTCTTCCTCCCTCTCCCCCAAAACTTGGCAACCCCTTTTTTACTTTCTGTTTCTATGATTTTGATCGCTTTTGATACTTCATGTGAGTGGAATCATACAGTATTTTTCCTTTTTTGACTGGCTTATTTCACTTAGCATAATATCCTTGAGGTCTGTTCGTGTCATGTGTGGCAGGAGTTCCTTCTTTGAAGTTGCATAATAGTCCTTGAGTGGAAATAATTTTAAATCTGCATGTCTATTGGTCTAATTATAATTCAATTATGAGGTTAAATTTAAATTATTTTCAGGGAAAAGGCATTATTCAAGCAGTTCGCAGAATGTGAAGGATATATTCCAGAAAGAGGAAGTCATGGAACACAAAAAATTCCAGTGAGCAGAACCTAGTAAAACTTTTAATTGTCTAAATAACTGCCAATGTATAATAGAAAATAAATTAATTCATAACTAAATTATTAGACACTTACATCATGTGATGGGGCAAGGGAAGTTAGGTGATGCTCCGATTTTCCTCTGGTTCAGCAGATGAATATAGACCCTAATTCATTTTACATGTGTTTGAAAAATATAAGTTGAAATGTGTGAGGTGAAAATGTAAGAGTAATCACTAAACAAAAAATGGGCACTACAACTTCCAGATGGAAGGAAAGAAATAGAATAAAGAAAAAGCTCATCGGTAATTCAAAAAGTTCATCAGAAGAAAGAAGAGCAAAAAAGAACAAGAAAACATTGTTAAAAGAAAACATAAACTAGGTAGTAGAAATAAGGACAAGTCTGGTATTAGTTGTGATAGTTGTTATATTTATTAATGGATGACAATATGCAATATTGTTTTAATATTTATTAATTGACTTGAACTTCTAGATTAAAGAATGGAGATTTTCAGATTGGGTAAAAAATAATTTCTAGGTATGGGCTGGAGACAACACCAAAACAAAATGGCACAAGAAGACTAAAAATAAAAAGGTGAGTGGATTGCCTGAGCCCGCGGGTTCGAGACCCGCCTGGGCAGTGAGACCTCTTCTCTACAATGAATCAAAAAATCAGCCGGGCGTGTAGCACGCGCCTGTAGTTCCAGCTACTTGGAAGGCTGAGGTGGAAGGATCGCCGGAGCCCAGCAGGTCGAGGCTGTGGTGGCCGGGAGCGTCCACTGCACTCCAGTCTGGGCAACAGAGTGAGACTCCAACTCAAAAAAAATAAATAAATAAAATAAATTCCATATATGCCAAGAAGCTTAACAAAACTGAAGTATGTATGACCACACCTTAAACAAAAGAACTTAAGTCCCCAAATTTGATGAACAAAAGGGTTATTTTATGCTAAACTATGAATAGCTCACTGAGAAGATATATGTGTAGTAGTTATGAAACTGTATGCATTATCATTATTGCTTCAGCTATTATAAAGAAAACATTTAGCCGAGAGCGGTGGCTCATGCCAGTAATCCCAGCACTTTGGGAGGCAGAGGCGAGAGGATTGCCCGAGTCCATGGGTTCGAGACCAGCCTGGACAACATGGTAAGACCTCGTCTCAATAATAAATTAAAAAATTAGTTGGGTATGGTGGCATGCGCCTGTGGTCCCAACTACTTGGAAGGTTGAGGTGGAAGGATCACCTGAGCCCAGCAGGTTGAGTGTGTGGTGGCCATGAGCATGCACTCCTGCCTGGGTGACACAGTGAGACTCCTACTCAAAAAAAAAAAAAAAGAAGAAAAAGAAAAAGAAAACATTTATTGGAAAAACAAGAGAGAGTAGCATCTAAAATGACAGCTGTAAATTTAATATACCCTTCTCACAACAAGGAGCTCGGTAAAACAAAGGGTTCCCCATGTCATAGGACCCATGCTTCTTGAAAAAAGTTAGAATAAATAATTAGGGTTGACAGCTTGTTTTCCGAGTGGCCCAAAAAGGTACTTTTCTCAAGGACAAGTTAGTATAAGGAAGAGCCTGAAAACGCTTCTTATTTGATAGAGATAAAATGCAGATACCACATTTTACATTTCCAAATACTCCTGTGATATAGTCTTGAAACATTAATTCTTTTCCCAAGGCAATCAAGAAACTCCAGAGAGAGCTGCAACATCAATTCTAGAAAGAAAATATTTGCTTCATGTATGAATTCATATGAATTCAGCTATCAGAACTTAAAATTAAACTAATTTAGTAAAAGTCATTTTTATACAACCAAGTCATTTTTATATGTTTGGCACAATGTAAAACAGAGGGGAAAGGTCTTACTCTGTGACACTTAAAGTTGACTCAATTGTTTTTATGTCTTTGTTTTGACACTTGGGCTGTATATAAATTAGTCACATGACATCCAAGCTGAAGCTGTGACTCTTAGTTTATACTAAAAGCTGCTGTCAACAATTTTGCCTTTTTCTGTGAAGTCTGGGATATATTCAAGTGCATTATTGGGTTTATTACCTGGAAAATCCTTGCTGAGAATCATGCCAGGACATGTTGGTGCCATTCTGCAGAAGTTCTATTTGTACTGGTGAATACTTTTAAACTTCAGATTAGATTTCTCTGTTGTGGTAACCGAATTTGGTGGCAAAGGAGTGTTTTAAAGACTTCGGAGAAAGAAACCGAATCTGTAAAAAAGAAGGTTTAAAGCCATCAAACTTCTTGGGAACCTAATAAGATCTAACAATAAACTCTAGGCAGAACTATGAAGAAGTACTGGCAATATGTTAAGGTTCAAGCAAGAATCACCAATGCTGAGCAGTATTTCTTTAACACTTATTGTATATAACACCAATCTAAATATTCTATGCTTAGATTATCTTTGCATTCTTGGCAATTTTTCTTTAAAGCCTCAGGTAATTTCTAATTCCTTCTTTTGAATTTCATTCTTGCATCATCTGTTCTTGCTGCATAATTCAACTTGCTGATCTTCACCATTCTAATTTCCCCTTCCCTTTTCATTACAATTGCTCTCTCTCTTTATT
The DNA here is from genome assembly GCA_027257055.1 of Cephalopachus bancanus. Lineage (NCBI taxonomy): Eukaryota > Metazoa > Chordata > Mammalia > Primates > Tarsiidae > Cephalopachus > Cephalopachus bancanus. The sequence goes on along the minus strand of JAPVLO010000377.1, from coordinate 1,813,784 downwards.
TTTTGTAGCTGTCCATTCTACTCTTCTCTCCATTGGTTTGGTCTTTACTTAATTCAAAGGATGAAACGGTTAGAATTTGGAGTAAGGGTTATTTGCTTCTGACATCCCTTATCTACCCTCCCGAGATTTGTTTGGAAATCACCTTCCCATACATTCTTAGTTTAAAATGTGATTTCTTAGCATTGTTAGTGCAAATGCATAGCTCTGGTGAAATCAGAAAGTTCACTTGAGAGGCCAGCCTGATCCTATGGTCATGAATGATCAACCTGAAAGTAATGTTTAGGGTCAGGATTCCAGTAGGCCCAGAGGCTTACTTGCCATTTGAGAGAGAACATCTTCATGTTTCCCAGCTGTCCCAATCCTTGGTAATTCCAGATTCATGGGGTTTCTTTCAAGAAGCACCTGTTTGCATTGTAGTCTGAATTTACAGCAAATTATTTCTACACAGTTGGAAATAACAACAAATTGGCTCTTTTACCAGGCACGCTGGACGGGCGCATTTGGGTTTCGTAGATGTTTGTGTGTTCTTGTAGTGTGAAAATGCCTTTATTTAAAACAAATACATTTTCCAGCTCATTATCCCACAGTGTGAAGCCCAATTCTGTTAAAAATAATTACAATGGCTGAATTATTTTGCAGAGAAAAACAGGTACCCACATGCCACTCTGAATCCAAACTTTTGTTTCCAACAGGGTTTTGATACATCATCCCAGGATTTGTGGCTTGGAGTTTCAAGGAATATTTCTCTGAGGTTATTGTCATCAATATTTTTACTGTTCTCGTAATGAAATATCCTTACACATACCTACAATAATTATAATTTGTATCCTTCTTAAATTGCATGGAAAACCAGAGGGCTTCTTCTATTCTATTTTTCTTTCTTAAAAATATTGAAACTCATTAGGTACTATAGTTCTGTTGGAAGGAATATAAAAGTATGACTTGTCATGTATATTAAAAAAACTCACTTTGCTTTTGGAAAATAAGAGTAAAAATCTAAAAAAGATAGAGCCAAGATATAAAAATTCCAATTCTAACACAAAGTCTGAGATCTTCAAGTACCTTCCTAAACCTCTGGCTCCTTCAAACTTACCAGCTTTTAAACTCTTTTTCCATATTTATCTTTCTCAGGACTATGAAAGGCATACTTGCATGGCTTATTTTTCCTTCCATCTTTAATTTGAAGGAAATTAGTTCTGGACAGATGAGGGAAATGGTGAGGAAGAGAGAATTGAATGCTCTGTTCACCAGAAATTATTTTCACTGTCTGAACCTTCATGTTATTTAAGCAATTAGAGTTGATCATTAATTCTCAATAAACTTGAGAATTTTAAGGACGATCCTTTGCCCTAACTTCTAAGGTTAAAGTAGTCATGTTGTCCAAGGAGACTGGAAAATTCCTCCAGGCTAATGCAAGTTTTGCAGTAACCATTTTGGCGTGTAACGAAATGTGTGCCATGACACCATTGGCTTTCTTAAAGAGAACACAGGACAGAGAGACATTCTAGTCTATATGGGTGCAGGTGCACTTGCCAGGTCCTCACAGGTACTCCTTGAATAGTGTTGTGAAACGTTGAGAAGTGTTATATTCTATATCCTCCCCCATGATCCACACTATACTTTCCACACTGAAAGTTCCAAGATGTTCTGCAATAAAGTAACTTGTTCAGCTTTATTGAACTCAAACTTATAAGATCATGGCACCCTTGTTATACAGAACATTTATGAACATTCTGGAATGCCATAGGGAAAAAATGTTTTTTGTTTTTTTTTTGCATAAGAGCTTTGCAAGGAAGGTTTTCAGAATAATTTCCTGTTGAACAGGTTATGGTTGGTAGGAACTATCAGATGCACTGATATTGCCAAAAGTATTCTAAACTCTTACAAGTTGTGTAAAGGCCCAAAATATCGGGAATACATAGCAGTGAGTATAAGAAACATATATTTTGATCTCGAATTTGGTGTAAGCTTTTCTGGCAGAGCTATCTAATTTCTTTTAAAATGATCACAATGTGTTATCAAGAAGGTGAGCTAATGTTTACAGAAACTATCATACATGTGCAAAATGGTTGAAAAATAAGGGACCGGTTAAATGTCAGTGGGAGTTCAGTTTTAGAAAGAAATAGTCCCAAATTTTTATTTAAAACCATATATATGTATGTATATGTGTTCTTTTTAAAATTTGTGCTTTCTCTCCACTTCCTTCACCCCCAGATTTTGTCCTTTTGCATATTTAAAGAGCAATTCTAGATTGCTTTCTAAGTACATGGTAATATGTCAGGGGAGATTGGGAGATAAGAAGAAACAGAGCCAGGCTCGGTGGCTCAGCCTGTAATCCCACGCCTTTGGGAGGCTGAAGTGAGTGAATTGCCTGAGCCTGCGGGCTCGAGACCCGCCTGGGCAGCGAGACCTCATCTCTACAATAAATCAAAAAATCAGCCGGGTGTGTTAGCGCATGCCTGTAGCTCCAGCTGCTTGGAAGGCTGAGGCGGAAGGATCGCCGGAGCCCAGCAGGTCGAGGCTGCGGTGGCCGGGAGCGGCCACTGCACTCCAGTCCGGGCGACAGAGTGAGACTCCAGCTCAAAAAAAAAAAAAAAAAAAAAAAAAAGAGAAACAGAAGGCACGATCCCTACCACTGAGTAGTTGTTCAGAAGAGACTCTGGGTTGTATTCTTACACTGAGGGACAGGTAGATCGGTTAGGTTGAACAAAGAGGAGAGGTACATTCTGGGGGGAGGTTCAGCTGACCAAACAATAGAGGCAGAAATGAGCCTGGTCTTAATCCCATAGTTAACCAACAGCAGGAAACAGAAATAGCTCAGGTTGCCTTGAGTCAAGTGGTTTCCAGTTTTCAGCTGGATGGCGGCTCTCTTAGAGGCATGGCTTTTCTGTCTGGAGCCTGAGCCCATTCATTGCTTTTTCCCAGATTAGGAAAGTTTAAGCAAAAGAGTTTTGTTTAGGTCTACGAAAAAGCAATTGTTTATCAAACTGTACTGACAGGGAAAACTTTCCAAGAAATCTGAAGCCCATCCCTCTGATGGATGTGATGACGAATTCACACAGGATGATCAAGAAGAGCATTTTCCACGGGGGTCATGGATGTGTTAATGAAAAGCCTTTTTCCAATGGCATTTGTGGGCTCCAAAAGGGAATCATACATTCATCTAATGAAGGAAAGAAAATATGCTAGACCATAGCTAGACTCCTAGTACCAAGGTTCCTACTGGAAAGTTGCTAACATTTTCCCAGGCCTGGGAAGGAAGGGAAGAAAAGGCATATGTTCCACTTTCTTAAATGAATAAAACAAGTCTTTTTATTTACTTTTGGGAATTTTAGATGGTTTTGAAAAAGGTAGAAGGGGAGTAAAGAACTGTGGGAAAAGGTAAGGAAATGTTCAGACTTATTTTTGACTGTTTCCTCTTGATACAAGGGTGTCAATTTTGATGGCTTGGTCACTTCTCACCTTTCTCTCCCAGGGTGTAAAAGGGAGGCAATCAGGTGCTTCATAGTGACCATTAGACTTGAAAGATCAGAAAACGTGCACATTAAGGGGTATTATTTCAAGTGAAAGATTAACAAAATGCAGTACTTATGACTCTCTGTTATGCACAACGTTTGTTTTTTATGTGCTTGTTAATGAGGAACTTTACCTGTGGGTTAAGCTAGTTAATCAATTAACTGGGAATTGCTCTCCAAGATTTAAGTAGGGCTTCACAGTCCAAAAAGAAAAGCCCAAGAAAAAGAAATGATATATTTAACTTCCATTGGAAGTAGAAAGACTTCGGAAATTTTTCTGGTATCTTCTGGGATTTTGATGTTATTTTTCAAACAATAAAATCTGGATTTTGTTATCACTTCTAGATTAGTCTCTGATCCAGCAATGAAAACACTATTTAAATCAGGTAAGAAGGTTTTGTTTAGTGTTAAAACCATCATGTCTCTTCTTGTAAGTATAGAACCAGCACTTTAAAATCTAGCCAATAGAGGAGGTATAACAGTGTATTCATTCTAAGAAAATTTTAAATTGGTATGTACGTACACTTAAAACACTAACCTGAAAAATTGCCCTTCAAAAATACACTGCCAACTTGCATTGAAAATCTATGTTGTCACTTCCCTAAGATATCTAAAACTCGTGCAACATAATAAAGGAATAAATAGCAGTATTAACAGTTTAGTTGTTTTAACTAGAGTCATGTAATTGCCTTATGGTCTATATTATAATGGCTAAGGCTCATTTGAAGACATAAAATGTGTAAGCAAGCATATGTATGTATAGTCAGTCTCAACTGCAGGGATTATTAAAAAGGTTAGCCTTACTTGGAAGGCTGAGGCGGAAGGATCGTCTGAGTCCAGCAGGTCGATGCTGGGGTGGTTGCGAGCGTGCCACTGCACTCCAGTCTGGGCGACAGAATGAGACTCCAACTCAGAAAAAACCAGTTAGCCTTAATGCCAGAAGTTATTTTAGTCTCCAAGAGTCAAGTTTGCAGCCCAAGGGGCACAAAGTCTGGGGTGTAGTCATTTGAGCAAGGAAGTAACCAAGCAGCCTCTTGCATATGGTCTGACCTCTAGGAATTGGCCAGTGATTGATCCGAAGAAGGCTTTGACTCATTCCTTGCCCTTGAGGTGCCAATTAAAAGCAGCCTAGATAGTATGACATAGAAGTAAACATAGGGCACTATAATTGTTCCTTAGGCATCCACTCAGTCTTAGGAGTCAGACAAGGCTCCTTAGAGAATGGCATTGTTCTAAGTAGAAATATATAACAGGGAGGTTATGCCGTAAGTGCAAAACCACTAAGTGCCAGTTACTGCAAGTGTTCATAGATGATAAGGTACTTTGTAGTACTATAATAGTAAAACTTTACATGTGTGTGGGGCATCTAGTTTAATAATGCTTCGACAAGCATTTTCCCTTGTCAGCTGGATGTTGTCTGCTTGACTGTGGATTCCTAATCCTCTATTTTCCAGACACACAGTAGCATTATACTTCCCTAATCCCTTGAACTAAATGTGGTCATGAGGCTTGCCTTGACCTCAGAAATGTGGACAGAAGTAATGTGTGTCACTTCCAGGTGGATGTTTTAAAATTCCCTTTGCAAATCACCGTTTGTTTTCCCCTGTTGTGATAATCCAGAATGCCTGTGTCTAGATGAAATGCTCTTCAACTGTGTCTTGAGCGACTATGAGAAACACAGTCACTCTGTTAACGTGTAATGGATGTGTAGTGTGGGTGAGAAAGACATTTTTGCTGCTTCAAGCCATTGAGTTTTTTTCTTTTGACAATGTAACCTTATCTATCCTGGCAGATACAAACAGTCATTAATAATTGTGCCTATGGACTCTCATTGTACCCAGGAAACAAAATGAATATTGCGTAAAGCACAGAATCTTCTAATGCTTTTTGTGCCTGGCATCCATTGTGGTGGTCGGAGGTCTTTTTATGGCATTTTCTTCTTGATTATTGACTATCAAAAAGCCGAGTTTTGGCTCAGTGATCTGTTTCTATGAAAGGGGTAGTTGTTGTCTTCAGATATAATCTCAATGAGCCACATCCACCAGAGGCACTTAAGTAGTAATAATTCAAGACCATATATTATTTATCCTAGAATGAGATGACCGTAATTCCAAACACATTTTAACAGATCTAAGGCAACCTTGTAAGTTATAGTTTCAAATAACCCATTAACCAGTTTATATTTGTATCTTTACTCTCTAGGCAAGTAAACAACACAATTTGCTTTTCCTGTCTTGGTTCATGACAGCCGTGCCTTCCCATTCACGAGGCCAAGTTCTTTCTGTCACTCGTCATGGCCAAAGTCTGCTGTGTCCTGCTCCAAAGCTCCTCTCATTCCCAACACCATCTTCCCACTGCATTTCCAACACCTAGCTCACACTCCATCCATTCCTCTCTGCATTAATATCTTTCTGCCTCTAATTTCTCAGTCTCCAGTCCACACTTCATTTTGCAATCTATTCAGTTTTTGCTTCTAAATCAGATCTGGCTTTTCAGTTCAAAATGAGAAACCAGGATTTATATTCTGATAAATTTTTAATGTCTCACTTATTATTTCCACTCTCTGTGCTAATTTTCCTTTTATCTATTGGCATTAGTATTTGAGTTTCTTGTTTCCATCACACAAATGAGTTCAGTTAAACATTTAAATTTATGTAGAAAGACATTTATTTCACTGTGCTACAGGAGAGATAGTGTTTCCTCATCATACTGGCATGTACCATAGAACAAAAAGTATAGCCTAAAATGTAGTTAAGATTACATTTGTTTGTCTTTTAATCAAACAAACTTATTGCCTTCTTTATTTCCATAGAATAAATAAATTCAAGGATATTCAAGTTTACTTTTAACTTTACCTACTATTTTATCCTTCTGGGTAGAAACTGTTATTATCAACTAGTATATTGAAAACATAATCAAAATAAATGTTTTTAGAATTGATTTACTGATTGATTTTTTTATCCTAATGACTAATACAGGGTATATGAGAGCCTGGAGTTATTGGATAAATTTGCTGAAATTTTAAAGGATCTTTAATAAAATAAAACAAATATCTTCAATTGAAGAAGAATAATGCCCTCAGTTAGACTGAGCTAGCCATATCAGCAGTGAATCCCATCTGTAAATTTAATGGAAAGTTAGACCAAAGTGTCGTGTACAATAACAACTTCTTCCAAAATGGTGAAGTCTGGTGGTTTCTTAATTAGCACTCAACCAAGAATGTTGAGGAAATAGAACAGAAATAAGACAATGGAAAAGTTGTTTCAAATAAATATGGTAGCACCACTAAAGTACTTTCTCAGGTCATACCAGAAATCCAGCATTTCCAGAACATGCAACATCCATTTTAAGTGAGTCTTGGATCTGTCCATGTTGGTGATTGAAAAGGGAATACAAACAAGGACTATATAAAGAAAGTACAGTTGTTTGGGAGAAGCTAGGGAACATATCTTAGAAAAGGTGGGTTTGAGCTAGTCCTTGGCTTGAAAAAGGAGCAAAAAGAAAAATACTAGGGGCAAGAATAAGTGTATAGTTGAGAAGCCTGTCTGGTTGAAACCCATGTTGTTAGAGAAGGGGATTGTGATAAGATTGCCTGAATAGGTTAAGCTGGAATTGAAGAAACTTAAAAAACAATCTGAGATGTTTGAACTCTATAGCAGGGCTAGTGCTTCTCAACTGGGGTCAGAGGTGTGAAGAAGTATCCAAACACCTAGGAGAGTTTCTTAAAATGTCACTTCCAGCCAGGCTAGGTGACTCAGCCTGTAATTCCAGCACTTTGGGAGGCCGAGGTGAGTGGATTGCCTGAACCTGAGGGTTCGAGACCAGCCGTGGCAACTTGGCGAGACCTCGTCTCTATGATAACTCAAAAAAATTAGCCGGGTATGGTACTGCCTGTAGTTCTGGCTACTAGGAAGGCTGAGGCAGAAGGAGCTCAGCAGGTTGACGCCAGGATGGCCGTGAGTGTGCACTCCAGCCTGTGTGACGAAGTGAGACTTCAACTCAAAAAAAAGAAAAAAAAAATGACTTCCCTACTCCACCTTCTCATATCCCATCACCAAGTTACACTGTGTGGTCCTGCTGCAGTGAGCCATTACCAATGGAGTGCCTAAATTGCTTTTGGCAAGAACAAATACCTGAAAACCACTGCTGTAGGCAACAGGAGCCATTGGAAGTTCATGAGTAGAAAACTTTATGCCAAATAGTTATATAACCAGACAATGAGCTTTATACAATGTCCCAAATCCCTCTTGAGCCTCTCTTTGATGCGACTAAAGAAAAGATTTGACAGATGGAGATGATAAGAGTTCCTGTATGTCTTTTTCACTTACTATTATGACATATTGTGAAGTTAAAATCAACAGAAGAGTTGTCTAAAATATTTTCTCATCAACAACCTCCCTCCCAAACCCCAACAAATAGTATTTCCTCAAATTTCAAAAAGGAAATAAGGAATTGTAATATTTGCGCACATTATAAATTCTGGGATCATTTTTTACCTGTTAATACACAGATTAATTTTTGTACACTCTAAAGAGAGATTTTCTGAGTAAAATGTCATGAAATAAGCTCTGTCTTGGGGCAGAGTTAGTATGACCAATTTGTAAATCTTTTTAAAAAACAAATGAAGAAGTGTTTCTCTTCATCTGTTCTTAGTGCTGCACCTGAAGTCCGGATCCAAATCTGAAGCCTGCCAACATTTACATGCTGATTAATCCTATAAAATTTGATAGAGTCATTCCACTACAACACCTGGAATAATTGCATAGTTGCTGGCAAAAGAGAGCAGAAGGTACTGTTAAATCTGCCAATCACCGAGTCGTTAATAGTTCCCCAGAAATTGCACTAAATCCTAGAGTCCTGACCTTTTTGTTTATTCACAGCCCATTTTCTTTGTATTCTTCTTCCTTTGATTTGATTGTTTGTTGCTACATTTAACAACAACAAAAAGAAGCAAGCCACCCACATCAAAACCCTCCCTTCATCCATTAAAATTAAGCATTAATAATAACAGTGGTTGAGAGAACAGTGAAGTCAGTGAATCCCAAAGCACATCAGTAAAATGTAGGATGAAGCTTTTATCAGCAAGGTAGGTCTGCCAGCTTCCCTTCATTGGACTGGGCTCACGCCACAGTGCTCTCTAGCCTGGGAACTAATCTTTACGGCAAACTATGCTAAATTGTTATTCTAGAACTTCTTTTGACCTTTTTATGTTTTAAATAGTGCCCCAGTTTGTGTATCAATTTTGAAAGCCCAGAGAAAAAGAAAGGACATAGAGTTTTAGCTTCCCATTTTATTAATAGAAAACTAAGACATGAAAGACACAAAATAAACATGTCTCTATATATGGTTGAATATCCAAATAATCACCTACAAACAAAAATGAGACATTGGTCTGCAGAAGTAAGTGGCATAATGGAAAGTGTGTGGGTTTTAGCAGGCCTTGGGTAAGCTACTTAAACTTGAGGATTTGTAAGTTTCTCATCTATAAGGCAAGAATAATGATGTGTATATATTATGCTCCATATACATGAATATTTTCAGTGTATAATTTGCTCAGTTGTTACATTTTCTAAAGTTGTAAACTATGTGTTATACAATATGTGTTATACATGAAGTGCTAATAATTTGTTAACACGTATGCCAACAGCATTTGTCTTTTAATAAAATGCAGTTTTTTGGGGGGGAAATTAACACATGGAATAATTGGACCACTTTAATATCATCTCACCATTGGAGAGATAGTCGAAATTATTATTATTATTATTTTATTATTATTATCACTGATGCAGTTCTTTCTATGTTGCCCAGGCTGGTCTCAAATTCTTGACTTCAGGTTCACCAGAAATTATTTTCACTGTCTGAACCTTCATGTTATTCAAGCAATTTGCCTTCCAAAGTGAGCCACCATGCCAGGCCTGAAAATTTTTAGGAAAATAAGATTTTAAATGAATAAAATAAATTAGAATAAGTGGAGATAAAAGTAAGTGGAGATAAAACATTTATGAAGACTGAAATATTTTAAGTTCTTTAAAAAATAGTGTGTTATGTTTTTTGTGATTACAAAAATAATATATATTCATTATATACATTTTTTAAAAAATAGAGCACAAAAGGAATTGCAATCATGTAATTGCAACTGAAAATTGAAAACACTTTTTTCCTGAAAATAAATTGCCCACCATGCCCATAAACACATTTTTAAAAGAGTAAAACCTCAAAGACATTCAGAAGGGATAGGAGATGACAGCAAATAGAAATGTTAATAAAATTTTGGAAGATAGAAAGCAGAAAGACTGGTGCTAAATAACAGAATAGTGAGAGAGCTGAAATCTAGTTACTTATAAGGGAGTGTGGGGGAGGACTGAAAAACACCTAGCAGCTTTGAACTTTCACATTCAGGATCACAGACACATAAAATGTTCTATAGCTTGGAGCAGGGCGGGGCTGGAAATGGGAGGACTACTTTGAAGTCTGCAGTGAGTACTTGGATCCTCAGATTTTGCTCTATTAGATCAGAAGACAATTTTTGTGGTAAGGGATAGTGCCTCCTGTGTATGGCTGAGGCACCAGATGTATTGGGGAATGCTTATTCCTACTTTTCGGGTTACATATGGAAGGACTTCCCTAAAGTCCCCTTATTGGCATCTTGCCCTATTCCTGTTTACATTTTCCCATGGAGAAGGAGATAATTACCTGAGTGTTAAATTATAACTAATGATCTATATTTCATGACCAGAAGAATATAATCTATCATTTTCTCTCTCTCTCTCTCTCTCTCTCTCTCTTTCTCTCTCTCTCTCTCTCTTTCAGTGTGAAGCAGTGATCTTGAGTAAGTGAGTCAACTCTATAAGTCCAAATGCTTCCTCAGGTGTGCTGACCAAGGTCTAGACAAAGGCATGGAACTTGAACAAGCCAATTGGGCCCTCACACCTAAGCCTCATTCTTTAAACCTAATCAGTGAGAAAGACGATAGTTGAACTTCCATCTTTCAGATGGTTTAAAACTTGGACAGGCAACAAAGATGTTCTTAATTAATTCTCTAAATAGAAGACAGCTTGCATCTTGAATGAAGAGATTCACAATCTTCCCTTTCTCCACTTGATTGCCAGAATATTAGCTACTGGCATTATATGCCTTAAGCAGAAGATGGATCAACCCCTTTCTGGGGAATTGATGAGAGAAAGAAACACTTAACCATACGTATTGGTATTTGAGAGTCTCTCAATGAAATGGCCATGTTCTTACCTATTCACCTATGGTAATGCCCACTGGTCAGTAAGGCTGTCCAGGCAAAAGGAGTTTCCAAGTCATCAGTTTAATGCCTCACTTTTAAATATAAATGCATACTCAAGAACAGTGGACTTTTGAGGAAAGGTTCTAATAGAAAAGACAAAGAAAAGAATAAAAAAGAATGCAAGAAAGGATTTCAGAGAAAGCAGAATCAATACATGTATTCGAAGAAAGCATCATATTCCATATTTAATATCCTCAAAGAGAAAATACATTATTCTATGATATTAGTATAGGCTGCTATAAATAGGTAATATTCAGGAATAAGACAAAGGTCTTAGAAATCAAAATTTGGTTTCCTACTGCAACAAATTATCACAGATGTTGTGACTTAAAACAACACAAACTAATTATGTAAAAGTCAGAAGCCCCAAATGGGTCTCACTAGGCTAAAATCAAGGTATCAGTAGGATTGAATTTGTTTTTTTCTTTTCCAGCTTCTAGATACTGACTACATTCCTTGGCTTGTGGCCCCCTTCTTTCTTCAAACCCTGACTCTGACTCTAACTCTTCTGCTACCCTCTTCCTTATTTAAAAATTCTTTGTGACCGAGCTCGGTGACAGCCTGTATTCCCGCGCCTTTGGGAAGCTGAGGTGAGTGGATTGCCTGAGACCGCTGGTTCGAGACCCACCAGGGCAGCGAGACCTCATCTCTACAATAAATAAAAAAATCAATCGGGCGTGGTAGCGGATGCCTGTAATTCCGGCTACTTGGAAGGCTGAGGCGGAAGGATTGCCGGAGTCCAGCAGGTCAAGGCTGCGGTGGCCGGGAGTGGCCACTGCACTCCAGTCTGGGCGGCAGAGTGAGACTCCAACTCAAAAAAAAAAAAAAAAAAAAAAATTCTTTGTAATTACATTGGGCTTATCTGGATAATCTGAAATAAATTCAGCTAATTAGCCACTTTAATATCATCTGCAAAACTTAATTCCTTGCCATGTAATATAACACATTCACAAGTTCTGAGGATTAGAACTTGTGTATCTTTGGGGAGGGGTGGGCATTATTCTGCCTATCACAGACAACAAAAAATTAAACAATTAGATATTGAAGTACTGATTATGAAATTGTAGAAATGACCCTGTCAGTAACACAAAAAGACAAAGAGATGGAAAATAGGAGAGAAAAAGTAGACACTTTAGAACCAATTTCAATGAACAGAAATTATAAAAAGAAAATACAGATACAAGGGTTAGGATGACATTAAAACAAACAAAAATAATATAAGAAAATTTTCCAGAACAAAAATACTTGAATTTCTTATTAGCAGAAATTGTAGAAAGAGAATACAGACAGAATTTATAGAAAAATATTATTAAAGGAATAATACAAAAATTACTCAAAATGTAAAGTCTGAAATTTTTAGATAGAAAGTGTCAAATTAGAAAAGAGTGTTTGAAAAATGAATCATATCATAATATATCATTACGCATTTCAACACAATAGGGATTTTTTTAAATATGAAAAGTTTTAGGAGAGAGAGAAAAAAATTATATACAGATTGACATTGACGTTCTCTATAACAACATTCAAAGTTCAAAGAAAAGTAAGCAATACTTTTCAAATTCTGAGAAAAAAAATCTGTTTTTGAATTCTAATCCTGAATAAATTTTTAATTAAGTGAAAGACTTTTGTTGTTGTTGTTGTTTTACCTTTTATATGTCCTCTCTCAGGAAAAAAAGTTAAGGATATAAAAATGGGGATAAAAATAAACAAATAATTCAGTAGGAAAATGTAGTAAGAGAAGCTCCAAATAAATGGTGAAGCTATGCATTATAACCAATCTGAATGGAGTGAAGAGACAGAGAGCTTCAGTAGAGATAGCCTTCTCTTATGGTTCGAGTAATGCTTGGCTGCTCTCTCTTGATAGTGATAAATCAAAGGGGCAGGGAACTGGTAAAAAGAAGTTTATTTCTGAGTTTGAATCCAGGGAGCAGAGCCGGATTCGAGGTCTTTCTAAAATAGTCCTGCTCAACCTTTCAGGCCTCGCAGTCCACTTTTATAGTCCAGAGTTGTTGGTACCTATACATTAGCCATGTGATCAGTAGAACATTGTATAAGACTTAAGTTACAGCTGCATTTTACATTTAGATAGTGACATTTAGAGTAAAGGTAGTTTACAAGGCCTAAGACGTCATGCGTTACAAAAGTTATACAAACACAAGACATTGGCATTGATGCAAAAGTTATGCAAATCACAATGCTTATGATTACATTGTTACTATATAGTTCAAATTTATTACTATTAAGAAAGGGAGTAAATAGGGATTTACATCATTAGGGTAGCCTGCAGGGAAGTCAAGGATCCCCTGAAGCTACTTACTGGGAATGCAGAGGAGACAAGGGAACACTCAGTAATGTGCTCATTCATAATATCTCAAGTTTTAGAAATTTTGAGGTTTAGAAAGTGTTGGGAAAGATAAGGACATGTTATATGACACTGTGGATACTGAGTATTCTGATGTTCTAAACAAGTACACTGAATTTTGTTGTTCCATTTTCTAAGCATTGATTCTTCAAGAATCTGATTACTGGAGTAAAAGTTTAGAGTTAGGAAAATTCCTCATTTGGGGAAATTAAGGGTCCCTGCCATTCCATTTACTCCTTGGGACAAAAATATGCACTAAATACCCATTATCTAGAATTTTTTACAACTGAAAAAGTCTTTCAACTAGAATCTTTTTTTTTAAGAAAAGAAGAAGACATGAGCCGTTTAACTAAGCTGATAGGACAATAAAGGCCAACAGAGGAAGGAATTGTTTAACTTTCTTTATCTCATAACATCTAGCACAGGGACTTGCATTTTACAGGTGATCAATAATATTAATACAGGTTAATTGAATTAGTAAATTAACCATCGGGAAAAAAAAGAACCTGTATGTAATATAGAATATTTAATATTTAATAGAGTCAAGTACAAAAAATGTTTGGGAACTTGTAAATCTTGGGGACCATTGATAATAACGCATTTAATTTGGGTAATCAATTCATCTGAATACTATTATCCTCAATTATTTTGAATAAATGAGTATTTACTAAGGAAAAACCTTAATTTCTTGGTACCAACTTATGAAATAGTTGACTATGGATTTGTGTGCTGTCCTTCAAATGTTCATTTATTCATACAATATACATTTATTTAGAATTTAATAGTTGCTAAGCATGAGAACAACATGTATAGAAAAGAAACACTCAGTGGGGCATGGTGGCTCATGCTTATAATCCCAGCACTTTGGGAGGTGGAGGCAAGAGGATTGACTGAGCCCACGTGTTCGAGACCAACCTGGGCAACATGGCAAGACCTCATCTCTACAATAAATAAAAAACAATTAGCCAGGCATGGTGGCACATGCCTGTAGTTCCAGCTACTTGGAAGGTTGAGGCAGAAGGATTGCCTGAGCCCAGTAGGTCAAGGCTATGGTGGCTGTGAGTGTGCCACTGCACTTCAGCCTGAGCGCAGAATGAGACTCCAACTCAAAAAATAAAAATAAAAAAGAAAGAAAGAAAACCCAGATTCCAAAAGATGGTGATAGCATGTTTTTATTTTACCTGTGGCTCATTTTCTGACCATGCAGAGTCAGTTTAGGATTCCAGGAGTCCCTTTTATCTCTGGGTTCTCACCATTTCCCTTCTTCCCATGTTTTCTGGGCTCCTTTTACTACTCTAGCATTCTTCTCAAGTATCCTAGTTTCCATCCTGAAAGGGTCTCAACACATCCAGGAAGGGTGGCTGCAGATCCTTAGAGTATATTCTTGGGCAACCCCCTGGGATCCCCACCCACCGCGGGAGCTTTTCTGTTCTCTCAATAAATCCTTTTTTTTTTTTTTAAAGTATATCCTCCTGTGCTCAAAATTAGTCTTAGGCTTTTTAAGACTCCGAATAGTGGAGAAGCTACAAAACAAACACACTTTTTTCTTGTTAATATTATATAATACAACTTTAATGTCTTATTATGTGAATACAGTCTCCACTCCACTTTAATGTTTCAGGGAAAGCTTACTCCCCATTCCTGATATTTTCTTCATGTGGAGAGGCTTGCATAACAACACCAGCCTCTTTCTGTCCCTTTACTCATTCCTTACCAGTGGGGGAAAACTGATTTCTAATTGATGTGCCTAGTAGCAGAGCTGGACATGCTAGTTCAGTCCCTTCCTTCCGCCCATCTCTCAGGGCTTCCATTCTTGTCTCACTCTGTGTGTTGTAAAAGAGAAGCCTGTAATTCTGAGAGGTAAGCCCAATTCAGTACATTGGCTGAAAACACCGAGAAGTTGACAAAAACTAGCATTTGGGGAGCAAAATAGTGCCCCAAGATTAGAATTTCTGGCAGGGTTTCAATCAAGAGATGTGAGGATTGTGTAATACTTGAATAATGCAGTTTTGAAATTTGGCTGATAGGCCATGGAGGTCCTGGTATGCAAGGACAATTGAGCCAAAAATGTGATTCTAGGAAGAAAGTAGTTTGTAAGCATGCTTTTAGACATCTGGAGGTAGAACCATTATTAACTATTTTATTGTGTTTTTCTGCAAAATCTGTGGACCAGAACTTTCAACTGCAGCTAAATTCTTCATTCTAGAGTACACTTGTATGAAGACTTCTGACTTTGATTTTCTTGTGCCAGGCCTCATAGACAAGGCTGCCCTGGACCCTGCTCTTTTTTAATGGTGCATTTGGAGCAAAGGAATAACTTTAAATTAATGTAACTTGTCCATAGTTTCAAGACCTACCTTTCACTACAAGGTCTCAAGATAGCCTTGAATTAAAGATATTCAAGAATTGAGAGGCCATAATTGTGGACTGGTCTATAGAAATGTGGTATAATTGAATACAAAATAAACCACAAGAATAAATGAAATCTTTTTAGAAAATTAAAAGCCCTATTTTAAAGATGAAACAAAGAAACACCTCACTGAAATTATTGTGAACCTAAAAGCAATTTAAAAGTCACATCATGAGAAACTGTAGTGGTTTCCCAAGTGTGCGTTCGTTTTATTGTAGGAACAGGAAGAGTGGAAGTATAATAAGCTAGAGTAGCGGTCCCCAACTTTTTGGCATCAGGACCAGCCTCGTTGATGGGAGGGGGTCAGGGGAGGAATCACCAGGCGTTAGATTCTCATAAGGAGCGAGCAACCTAGATCTCTTGCGTGCTCAGTCCTCAATAGGGTTTGCGCTCCTCCGAGAATCTAAGGCTGCAGCTGATCTGACAGCAGCCTGGAGCTCCCTTGCCCTCTGCTCACTTCCTGCTGTGCGACCTGGTTCCTAACAGGCCACTGACCGGTACTGTTCTGCCACCCAGGGGTAGGGAACTTCAGGACTAGAAGGAGAGAGGCTTTTCTGTAATATAAAGATTGAGATCTTTGGCTGGACAAAGATGAAGAAGAAAATGAAATATTGGAAAGCAGTATTGCTTGAAATTTAGGCAACTATGTCTACTCTTTGCCTGTGAGGAAAGCATTATCAAAAGGGGATTTATTTAGTAGTTACTAGTTGTTACTAAATCAGAAAGAGTGGTTGGGCTCAGAGAAACCCAACAAAAGAAGACAAGCAAGATTTTTAGAGAGAAGACAAGAATGGACTCTACGAAAAGAAGCCCAACTCTAGAAAACTATAAAAAATTCATCCGGTACCACTGACAGAGAGTCTTTAGTGAGAGCAATTGGGATACTAAAGGTAAAAGAATGAGCCAGCTATACTAAATGGTACAAAAATCTGAACAGAATTGAGGGGCAAAAACCAGAAAAATGTGCATTATTGTTGGTTATATAAAGTAAGGGTGGATGACTTGTCTGTGGACAATTTTGACAACCAGAACTTACTGATTTTGTTTTTCTCACTGTGGAAGTATCCTCAACACAGAGTTTTGAGGAATATGTTAGAATAAAAACATATCTTGGCAACAAAACAAAGGGAAATAAAAGGTAAACTTGGCTTTCCATTCCAACATACCATTCTAGTCTGAATGCATTCAAGAAGGAAAGAATCAAAGTAAATATTTTACAACGACTGGAAACTCACTTTAGTTTCCTGAAGGGAACTGCAAGATCAACCATAAGAGACAGATTTCACTACTGCAAATGAAGAAGAAAAGATGTTTAAAATTGGGAACATTCAAAAACTAAGGAAAGACAGCATTATGAAGAGCCCGTGTTATAGGTATTGGTCTGTTTATGGACCTCTGGAGTCTTAGAGGGTCCAAGCTTTTAAAACCTAAGTAGCAGCCACAGTTCAAGAATCATATGAGGTGTTTCTCCAAATGAAACTAGTGTGGGAATGAGTGGTGACTTCTTTTAGCACCCAATTTATTTTTTTTAATCTTTTTGAGTCAGAGTCTTACTCTGTTGCCCAGGCTGGAGTGCAGTGGCATGCTCACAGCCACTGCAACCTCAACCTGCTGGGCTCAGGTGATCCTTCCACCTCAGCCTTCCAAGTAGCTGGAGCTGCAGGCATGTGCCACCACACCTGGCTAATTTTTTGATCTATTGTAGAGACGAGGTCCCACCAATTTGCCCAGGCTGGTCTCAAACCACTGAGTTCAAGCAATCCTCTCACCTTGGCCTTCCAAAGTGCTGGGATTACAGGCTTGAGTCACCGTGCCCGGCCTTGAACACCCAATTTAATCATCTAATTCAAGGTTTCTCAATTTTGGCACCGTTGACATTTTGTGTAGAAGAATTCCTTGTGTGTTTGTTGGGGTGGGGGCAATTGTTGCCGTCCTGTGCACTGTAGGCAGTTTAGCAACATTTTTGGCTTCTAGGCCCTAGATGCCATTAGCATACCCTCCTCCCACACCCAGATGTGAAAATAAAAAATGTCTCCAGGTATTGTCAAATATCCGTTGGGGATAAAAATCATTCTTGGTTGAAAACCACTGACCAAAGCAATTCTATAACAAGAGGTAGTGGAAGAAGTTAGGTTGGCATGGAATGAAAATGTCTGCACAAAAGACACTATGGGTGTTAGAAGGTGAAACTTGCCTTCAATTCATCATTGGTGCACTAGAAACAGAGAGTCTAAAGGGGAAAAGGAATTTTAAAAACTGAATATGTTGATTCAGAAAGAAAGGCATTTCAGATTAGACTTTAGGTCTGAAGCTATGAGTATTGCAAATTTCTAAACTTTGATAGGAAAGCAGGATTGTCTCATGCATCTTTCTACAAGAGGTGAAAACATGCATGGGTGACACCCCTCAATCCTCCCCTTCCTGGTCTCCCAGATAGTGTAAATACATAACGAAAAAATAATCACTGTATGTAAGTACTCTCCCACTGTGTTGTATTAAAAAGGTTGTGGGCTATAAAATCTGCCATGATGACCAGCATCCTAGTTAAGCAGAAATCAGATTTTCTTTATCTACCTGGCATTTGTCAGATGACATCAATCTCTGCTATGGTCCTTGAAAGCATTTCAGTTATTTGTCTAAAAACATAAGTTTTTTCTGGAATAACTGTTTAGGTGTTGGAAGTTATTTTATATTTCAAATTTCACTGGAGATGGGACCAATGCTGTAATACTCTTGCATGTCTTAGTAACTCTTTGGAATCTTGAAAAGTGAGCATCATCAGAAATTTTAAAGTAGAAAAATTCAGACCCGCAGGCTTTACAAAAACTATATCTCATCAATAGAAGACAGAAACTGCTGCACTTGCTGGAAAAACAAAACAAAACAACTTTATCATGTCTTTTAGTAGAGAATCTCTGTAGCTGAGACTGAAGACCGACCTTCATTTAACTTGAAATATTCATCATTTAACTTTCAATGGTAAGATAATTTCTATTTGTGCTTCAAGTATACCAAATTAAATTTGGTATACTTTAAAAGTAGAGCACATTAGAGTTTTCAGTTTCTAAATAGCTTGGGAAAATAATGGGAGAGAGTTTATATTCAAATTTGAGGACTCTTATTGCTGTCATTTTATTATTGGAGTACCTTTGATCTCATTGCAGAACCTCTGATAGCTATGTTAGTTAATGTGGCTGGAAATAATTTGAAATTAGAAATAGAATACCGTGCGAAAGTTAGGATATAGATAATAGAGTAGTCTTAGAAGTTTTAACCTATTGCATGATTGTGAACCACTTCAGAACATTTTGGAGGCAAAATTTATGCTGAACTGACCTAAGAAATTCCAAAATGGGACAATGGTTGCTGGTGTAGAGAATTGAGTTGATCTGTCCTGATATTGTACTGCAGATCTTTTTCCCTGGGGGATAACTGCATGGCTCTAAGTTAGCCCAGTGAATTTAGAGAAAGCAAAGGCTGAGCAAGGTTGTGCGTGGGAACATTTGTTCTCCTTTTCTCATATTCCTTCACTGTGGAGAGACATCAAATAGTGAAACATTTTGGTTTTCTCCCAGTGTTGGGCTGAATTCTGATTGGTGATTTGACAGAAGAATGAGCAGTGCCAGCTCCACCCCTTCCTCATACCTTTTGGTGAAAAAACTCAATCTGAGGCTTATCCCTTGTGCTGTCACTTGGACAGTGACACATTCTCATGTCTCATGTGTCATCTGTCTCGAGAGATTTGAAATTCAGAAGGGAAGAAAAGGGGACAATTTATGATCCAAAATATATTTTATCCTTTAGGAAAGGAACAAGGGAGTGGGAAATAAAAACAACTCCATTCTACTGTCCATAATGAATCTGTTTCTGAATTTTTTGCTCTCAGTCGTCTCATCCAGAGGTACCCTTTGGGAGTCTGAACTGGAGTGGTCTACACTATGGTGGTCCACTTAGGATAGTCTCACTACCATAGTTGGCCATTGAGGATATTAAATTATCCTCACTGTAGGTAATAAAATCTTCTTTTCCATTTAAGTTAGCTTTTTTCCCTGCTTAAGGGTAGGAATTTCTGGTCCTAATAATAAAGAAATTTACGTTTAGCCAAAATTTAATTTGGCTGCTACAAGTTCCCTTTTCTCATTTCACTCTTTTTTAAAATAAGGAAATGGATTCTAGAGAAAACAACAGAAACCTCTTGTCCTTTAGGGTTAGATTTGTACTGTTTCTTGATTTGATAGAGTTTAAAATCCTTATAAAACCTGCTTCTCTGTCTTCTTTTTTAAAAAACTAATTTTTTAGTTACAATTGACACACAGTAATTGTACGTATTTATAGGGCACAGTGTGATGTTTCAATGCACGTGTACATTGTATAATAATCAAATCCAGTTTCTCTGTCTTCTTCAAGTGAGGGAAGTGTAGCTATGGAGATGTATAGTACTTTACTCAAGGGGATTGGTTTTCCAGGATCCTGTCAGTACAGGCATGATTCACACCAACGATAAAGATCCTTCCTTCATAAGAGGCTGCCCTCTCTCCATAAATAGTCTGTACACGTCTCCATGGTGCCAGGCTTCTGAGCTGTGTGTCCTGAAACAGCGGGCTACTTCAGTTTCCCATCTTCCTTTCCCCATTTAAGCCAAAAACCAGGCCAAATCACACCCTGAGGATAATGAGCAAACACCCAATTATGTCTTCTATGGCAGAGATTCTGCTGTTTAGAAGATGGAAGAAGCGTTTTGGCTCTGATCTGCTCCCTCTGGGAACTGTTCTGATTTTCTAGAGGATTGGAAAAGCACCTCCCTATAGCAGTTATTTTAGAGAAGTTTTCTGGCTCACCGTCCAGTACTTCTTTCATCATACCATATTGTCTAGTAAAATCTGAAAAACCCCTTTATATATTTCCACTGCTGGTGGAATGTAGTAGATCCCATTAATAGACTAGTGTCAGGATACAAGCCAACATTGCTTTAAGATGCCCCTAACAGTTGAATGAATAAACTATGTGAGTATTACAGGTATACAAAGCATAGTTTTAGAAGGTTCCACGTATACCAAACTTGCCTTTAGCTGCCTGGTAACTTTGAGCAGTCACTAAACTTTTTATTTATTTATTTATTTATTTGAGTTGGAGTCTCACTCTGTTGCCCAGACTGGAGTGCAGTGGCCGCTCCCAGCCACCGCAGCCTCGACCTGCTGGGCTCCGGCGATCCTTCCGCCTCAGCCTTCCGAGTAGCCGGAATTACAGGAGTGCGCTACCACGCCCGGCTGATTTTTTGATTTATTGTAGAGATGAGCTCTTGCTGCCCAGGCAGGTCTCGAACCCGCGGGCTCAGGCAATCCACTCACCTCAGCCTCCCAAAGGCGCAGGATTACAGGCTGAGCCACCGAGCCCGGCTCAGTCACTAAACTTTGAGCTTCAGTTTCCCAACATGCTAGAAAAAAAAAGATATATCTACCTGAACATGTGATGTTAAAGTAACACCACAGATGTAAAAGTGATTGGAAAGTTAAAACAATTTTAAGACTATTGAGCATCTGAACTGTAGTACAACCACAGTCAGTAGAAGGTAAGGCCCTTGATAATACGTGTTCGATGAATGTTCTTCATTGTATTGAGTGCAGCACTGGGCACAGGGGTACTCTGCAATACCTCTTGTTATGATTATTATCTCAAACAGCTTAAAGATTGTTTTTTTGAATTAACTTTCAATAAGATCCAGTACCTCTTTCTGAAAATGAGGGAGCGGCCTTTGGATAAAACTTTAAAAAAAACACTGATAGTGAGTTAAAGCAGTCAAAACCATGTGTTTATTTTGCTCAGTCTTTGATTCTGCACAGCAAGACATGGCATTGACTCCCCTTTCATGCAGGCAAAAGATGCTTGGGGACTCATAATAGGCCTTTCTCTACACCAGTGTTTTTCAAGTTTGTTAAAAGAAGATTCGAATTCAGTGAGTAGGGATCAGGGCCCAAGATACTACATTTCTAGCAAGCTTCTAGATGATGCTGAAATTGTTAGGCTGCAGACCTCACTTTAAGTAGCAAAGTAAGACTATCAGAGGAGATAAGCAGGAAAGTTAGTTGTCTTTCTAAGAAGGACCTTAAAGAAGAAAGGGAAACGGAACATACTCTTGCACTTAAAACATACGTTGGAATTGAAATATCTAGTACGGGAAAACAATGCTGTGTTTATAGCCTAGCATCTATAGCTTGAAGAATATTACAGCTATGTGGAATACTTTGTGAAATTCAGGGGAAAAGATATTCACTGATCAAATGTGAAGAATTGCTTGTAAACTTTAATAGAAAAAAATTGAAAAATATGATGCATATTGTTTTGCCCATTGATGTCAATTAGCTGGCAGATAGGAAGAGTTGCCTCTTGATATCATTATCATTGTTATAGTTAGTGTCTTCATCACAAAAAATATCTTTGTAGAGTATATTATTCACGATCGGTTCCATTCTGCATCCTGTCCAAAGCCTGTAAGATAGTTTGGGCCATACAAGCCACATTGTGATATAAACTTTGCCTGGGTACATAACAATATTCAATCCATTAGAGACAGTTTCTACCTAGCGTCTAGTACAAGACTCAAATAAAATATTTGATATTTATTGAAGTATTTATCTCTTCTTTGATGGCATGTAGAGGAAAGCCAATAGAATGCTGAAAGCATTTTCTGTATTTCTTCTGTATGTTTTTAGGATCATAATCGATAACAAATCTGATGTGATGACCATCAGGAACAAGATAAAATCAAGTGCCCCCAGTACTGAGGGCCCTCCTTTTTAATAATGAAAATGTTCACAATAGGATCTCACTAAATTGAGTTAATTGAGGTTGGGTGAATTTGAATGAATGTAAAATATGAACTATGGCAAGTTTAAAAAATATATTATGTGCATATAGCCACAATAACTAAAATGAAACTCAAAGAGGACATTTTAAGGAATAAGTAAGAATGCAGCTAATTAGTTAATCATTTGATATTGTAAATAGATGTTTCTAAAATGTTTGAGGATGTTAGAAAATTTTTTTCAAAGTTAAACTATTTTATTGCTTTCTTTTCATCATTAATATATTTTGTTAACATTTGAAAATAAATAAGTTAAACCAACCAAGCAAACAAACAAACAAAAATCCTAGGCCTTCATTTTATACCACTTGATGGAACTGGAAATAATGTTTTACTGACATTACAATTTGCTTTTCTGTTTGGCTAAAGCTCCTTGAGACTCTAGGCCCATGATTTGTTTTATTTTGACCGAGTTAAGAGATCATTTTTAGGTGGCATAAGAATATGCATGGTTCAGCTTTCTGCCACTCGATGTGAATACATTTCTGTTGCCTTCCCAGTCTCCCAGTGTTGTTCAGAAGCAGGCGATGGCATGCTCCCAGATGCTTGCATGCCGAGGTTCTTGTCTATAGGTGGAGCCGCCTATCTAGGGTTTGTTGAAAACTCTTTCACTGATGATTCTATTTTCACGTTTTTTAAAAAATAATCTCCCAATTAACTGCTTCAATATGTTTATGAAATTTCTAACCTGATAATACCAACAGGCGTAACATTTGGTGGAGATATTTTGATGTGAGCGGAGCTGGTAGTGGTAATACAGCAATAATTGCCGGCTCATTTACGGACTATTTAGGTCGTGCAGTGAGCCAGATGAGAACAGCTAATGAGCACAGCTTCTTGCTGTAATTAGTCGAACAGTGGTGGCTCACAGATGATTTACAGTTTGCAAAAAAATCTGTGTATTTACTGAAGTGCTTATGTATTCTGTAAAGTTGTGACAAAGTAACAACTTGGGGATGTTGTGCTTTCTGCTCCCACATATTCTTCAGAGAGATTAAACAATAATGCTCTCAGCACCCACAGCTTTGGCGGCGAGTGGCATAAGTGATAGGCGGCTTCAGGTTTTCTCTGCTTGTTTCTCACCCAGTGTTTCTTTCACGTTCCCACAGTTTCTTTCACATGCCTCTTTTACAATGTGGTAGGTACAACGAAGCATCTCCATAGCTTTTCCATCATGTCTGCTGTAAACTGAGGTTGGTGAGGTTCTTAGGGCTCTTCTTTTGGTAGTCAGATATTTAAAATCTAAAGTAGCTGGGATAAATAGCCTCAAATAGCTGCAGAATATAGTGGTTTGTCTTTAAAAGGTCAAGTCTATTTCCGGAGAAGACGGGGTTCAGAAAGCTATCCCATAGCGAACAGAAAGTGAATGAACTATTGCAGATTTAGAGGGTATCTGTTTGGAGAATATTTTGTTAATAACAACAACAACAACAACAACAAAATGATCTGAGGTGGCTCTTGGTTGTGGAATTATGCCAGAGGCATAACTTTAAATCTTTGTGAATGATTAGCCTAAACACTCTCAAGGAAAGACAATGGGGCCACTTCGAGTGAGAATCTTAATATTTAAAAATTTTTCTTTTTGCAATCAGGTGAACTTCTTTTTATTCTGATCTTGGTACAAATAGTTTACTAATGTCTTTGGTCAAACTTAAATGTTGACACCTGCTTGCTAACTATTCTCTGTGATCACTATGCCAGAACTCTGTGTCTTGCTTTGTGCCCTGTCACCCAGGCTGGAGTGCAGTGGCGTGATCATTGCTCTCTGCAGCCATGGACGCCTGGGCTCAAGTGATCCTCCCGCCTCAGCCGCTCTAGTAGTTAGGACTACAGGCTTGTCATCACACCTGGCTAATTTTTTCCTTTTTTTTTTTTTGTAGAGATAGGGGTCTCATTATGTTGCCTATGCTGATCTTGAGCTCCTGCCCTCATGTGAATCTTCGGTCTCGGGCCTCAATCTCCTGAATTGATCCTTGGGTTTACAGACATGAACCACTACACCTGACTTGACTGTGTGTCTTGTAGAGACACAGTAGAGAAATTCCAGTAGAGAAATTCACAGTAGAGAAATTCCAAGGATGTTTTCTTTGTGAATATAACTTAAGAACATTTCAGAAAGTAAAAGCAATTAGAATGGATGGGAATCTCTTGGGCTGTTTTTGAGTGATTTTTGCTTTTAAAGGTGAAGTTTTCAGTTACTTGAGGCCAAATCATGCTAAAAAATATAGTTCCAAAAACTTCTCTTCTTATTTTTGTTCATAAGTCCAAGGCAGCTCTATACAAATAATAGCCCATACCATCTTTTGGTGATGAACAGAATTGGCATATTTTGGTCTGACTTAGATTTGTATTTAAGTGAGAAATGTGTAAGAAGAGGGGTCTGAACTTGTTTGGAATTGGTAAATATTATTTTTAAAAAAGAACACGAACCCAGACCCAAAAAGTATATAAGGAAATAATAACGTTTATTGTCAAGATTAGGCAAAAGTAGGAGTAAGGAATTCAGCGTGATGACTGCTGGGCCTTTGCTTCTCCAATGTGAGTAAATGGGACTTTCTTACTAATACATCAAGGATCAGAATCAGAGTTTCATTCTTATTGCTCTTCTACTCTTAATACCAGTTGCTTACACTAATCTCTATATTAGTGAACCAGCAATGAAAAAAAATTATTCCATATTCTGCCAGAGAGCAGAGATCATGGTCTTTTTACTAAGTATTAACTGGTAACCAACTCAGAGCTAGTTCATTCTGAAAGCCTTGTAAGACTTAGAATGGCTTGGGTATAGTCAAAAAGTCAAAGGGGCGTTCACTTTTTTTGTTGTTGATGAGGAACTATCGAGTCCTGCTTTTGTAGAAGTGTGCTTATTTTGAGGTCTAATGATATCTACTTATTTATAAAGGCAGCTTTCAGTGTATGCATTCCCCTTCACACACACTCATGGTGATTCACCCAGCAAATCAAACACTTGACATCCTTCACAATGCAGAAGAAAGGAATGATGCCTTGCAGTCAAGTAGCTCAACAGAGATCTGGACCAACTTCTTAACAGAAACATGGGACAGGAGACAGTACTTTTAAACTCCAGGCAATGGAAATGATATCCTGTGAGCAGGGAAACTCTCACTTTCTTCATCTAGTAAATGCAGACAATACTAGCTGCTGTGAGAAATTAGAGAAGACTGAGTACCTACCATTTGCCTGGCATTTAGCAGTTAGTCAATACAAAGTGGCTATTATTGTCATCGATAATGATTTTTTAAGTTATGGATATAACTAGCTAGAAAAGCTAGTCATTCTCAAAAGTTGCCCAAATATACTTTTATGACAATATTTTTCATTTAAGAGTTATTAAATGTTCTTCTTTGAAATAGGTTTTTTAACAAAATACATGTGTACGTGGGTTGCACCATTAGAAAGACATATTAATTGGTGGCCTCTAAGTAGGAAGAAATGGTATTCACACCTGAGACACCATCTACACATCATCATAATAATAGTGAGAATGTTTAAATTCTTTACTACACTAATCATCAGCACTTTTTTAACTTCACTTTCACTAGTCTTTTCTGGCATTTTACTTAGAAATAAGTGTTAAATGTAACACTATTCTTTTAAAAGAAAGTATGCAATAGCTAACTCTCAACTATTGTATCATCTATATGCTGGTCTCTTCGACTTCTCTACTTATTTGCTGCTTATTTCCCTAATTATTTGTATCATTACCTGTAAAGCATAGTATCAAGATTCTTTTGCTTCAATTAATAATTGTTAAACAAGTCTGGCAAAAATTTGATAGTGTAGATAATTTTTCCTTTCAATCATGATAATTGCTAAATATTAGCTTGTTTATGAATCTGAAGTCAATTGCTTACTGAAATTAAATTTAATATATGAACATCTTTGAACAAATTCCCTCGGACATTCTCAATTGTTGTATAAGGTAAAAATTATTTTTTTCATTGAGTCTTCTAAGAGTCTGTGAGGCCACTGTGTAATCATCTTAAGCATGGCTTTTTGAGGAGTTATGGAGTATGAGGAAATTAATTAAACTTATAAAATATGAGACTATGACAAGTCTATTAAAAATGAAAAAAATTATGAACCTTCATGTGGTTGGTTTTTTTTTTTTCATCTCAAGGAGGTAGTTTCTTTCCTTCTTTCTTTCTTTCTTTCTTTTTTTTTTTTTTTTTTTGAGTTGGAGTCTCACTCTGTCGCCCAGGCTGGAGTGTAGTGGCACACTCATGGCCACCACAGCCTCGATCTGCTGGGCTCAGGCGTTCCTTCTGCCTCAGTCTTCCAAGTAGCTGGAACTACAGGCACATGCCACCAGGCCCAACTAATTTTTTTTTAAAATTTACTGTAGAGACAAGGTCTCACTAAGTTGCCCGGGCTGGTCGCAAACCTCTGGGTTCAGGCAGTCCTCTTGCCTTGGCTTCCCAAAGTGCTGGGATTACAAGCTTGAGCCACTGTACCGGGTCTCAAGAAGGTAATTTTTAAATGCTTGTCAATGACCATAGGACAATGTATTTATATGAGAGTTAGAAAGTAGTAAGAAAGATAGTGGCAGTAAGATATATGAAAATACTTATCTGTAATTATTATGAAAGATATTTTTAAAGTGAGATGTTATATTGTACTTATAAAACTGGCAAAAGCTAAAGAAGAAGAGTAGGGTCTGATATATGTGTAGAAAGGGATACATTCATACTTATTTTTGCAGCTTCATTAAGATGCAATTGATGTACAATAAACAGCACATATTTAAAGTATACAACTTGATGAGTTTTGACATGCCTATCATACCTGTGAAGCTATTGCCACATCAAGATAATGAACATACCCATCACCCTCAAGAATTTCCTTGTACTCCTTTGTCATTGAGCCATGTTTCCTCCTCTTCTTTCCCCCCCGGCAATTAGTGATCTGCTTTCTTTTACTATAAATTAGGTAACATTTTCTGGGATTTTATATAAATATAACTGTAGAGTACGTACTTGTTTACTGTCTCACTTCTGTCATTCAGCATAATTATTTCAAGATTCATCCATGTTATGTGTATCAATAATTAATTCCTTTTTAATTCCATTGTGTG
Organism: Cephalopachus bancanus; assembly: GCA_027257055.1. Lineage (NCBI taxonomy): Eukaryota > Metazoa > Chordata > Mammalia > Primates > Tarsiidae > Cephalopachus > Cephalopachus bancanus. The sequence continues at coordinate 1,786,246 of JAPVLO010000377.1, read as the reverse complement.
ACTATACTACTATTTGTTTGACGGACATTTGAGAGTTTTTTTACTTGTTTGTGTTTGAGGGCATAGCTATATAAAACTGGTCTGAATATGAGTGTGCAAATCCCAATGTGGGCACATATTTTTATTTCTTGGGTAAATATGTTGGAGTGGAATTGAAAGGTCATATTGTAGGTTTATGGTTAAAGTTTTAAGACACTGTCAGACTGTTTTCCAAAGTGAAACTGTCTTTGGCAGCGTATGAGAGTTCCAGTCACTCCATGCTAGCACTTGGTATGATCATTTTTGGTTTTTGTTATTTTGAGTTTTAGCTATTATAACAGGTATGTAGTGGTATCTCATTCTGATATTATTTTATATAAGTTCTCCAACTGTGTTTTTTAAATAAAAATTATTGTGGGTATTCTGGTTCCTTTTCATTTCCACATATAATTTAGAACCAGTTTGAAAATTCTTACCAAAAAGCATGCAGAAATTTTTATTATGGTTGGGTTAAATCTGTAGATTTATTTGGGAAGAATTGAAATCTTAGCAACATTGGGTCTTTTGAGCCAAGAATATAGCATATCTCGCCATATATTTTGGGCTCTTTAATTTTTCTCATCAAAGTTTTCTACTTTTTAGTGTACACGTCTTGTACATCTTTAATAAGTTAGAGCTCTAATATTTTGTGGGTTTTGGTGGCATAATAAAGGTTTTTAAATATTAACTTTAATTTCCAATTGCATCTCATTGGTATATAAAAATACGATTAGTTTTTGTTCATTGATCTTGAGTTCATTTCTAGTTTTATTCCACTGTGGTCTGAGAAAGTGCTTGATATGATTTTGAAATTTTTGAATTTATTGAGATTTGATTTGTAGCCTATCTTATGGTCTGTCTTGGAGAATGTTCCTTGTGCTGATGAGAAAAATGTATATTTTGTTGTTTTGGGATAGAATGTTCTGTAGATGTCTGTTTGTTTCATTTGCTCTAGGGTCCAGTTTAACTCTAGATTTTCTGCCTTGATGATCTATCGCTTTCAAGGAAGTTGAAGTCTCCCACTATTATTGTATTACTGTATCTCTCTCTCTTTTTTTAGATTGGAAAATATAGTTTATTTAGAAAGTACACTAGAGAGAGGAGAGGAGAGAAGAGAGAGGAGATATGAGAGAGACAGAGCGAGAGCAAGAGCGAGAGTGAGAGAGAGAGAGAGAGAGAGAGAGAGAGAGAGAGAGAGAGGCAGCATGCATGCGCAAGAAAGGAGAGTCACCTACCCAAGGTAGGGGAGGAGGCTAAAGCTTAGGAAAAGTGGCCTGGCCATAGCTCAAAAAACACATGGTCAGATGTAGGTTAGCAAGGCAATGGCCTCTTTTTTAAATTTAAAATTTTTTTTTTTAGGGCTAGTAGAGTTTGTTTTATAAAGCTGGCTCTGGTGCTAAGTGCATATATATTTAAAACTGTTATGTCATCTTGTTTGCTCGATCCCTTTATTATTATATAATAACCATCTTTGTCTCTTTTTACTATTGCTAGTTTAAAGTCTGTTTTATCTGATATGAGAATGACTATTTCTGCCCATTTTTGGTTTCCATTTGCTTGGAATATTTTCCCCACCCTTTTACCTTGAGCCTGTAGGTGTCTTGGTGCGCTAAGTGGGTCTCTTAAAGGCAGCAGATATGTGTATTGTGTGTGTGAGTGTGTTTTTCCATTTTACCAGTTCATATCTTTTTAGTGGAGCATTGAGGCCATTTATGTTCAGGGTTAATAATGATATATAGCATACTAGTCTATTCATCATGCTGCTTGTTATTCGGTTGATTTATATGTTTATTTATCTTTATTGTGCTGGTATTCTATAAGCCCTATAAGCTATGATTTCCAGAGTTTTTCTGCTTGTGTGTTTTGATCTGTTGTTCCAGTATTTAGAACTCTTTTGAGTATTTCTGGTACAGTTAACCTAGTCATGTCAAATTCCCTCAGTGTTTGCTTGTCTGAGAAATACTTCATTTTTCCTTCATTTATTGAAACTTAGTTTTGCAGAGTTCAAGATCCTTGGCTAACTGTTATTCTGTTTGAAGAGATTGAAGATGGGACACCAATCCCTTCTGGCTTATAGGGTTTCTTCTGAGAAGCCTGCGGTTAGTCTGACCGTCACTTTGTAAGTTACTTAATGCTTCTTTTCTCACTGCTCTTAAAATTCTTTCCTTCATATTAACTTTGAATAAATTGGTGATTCTATGCCTTGGGGATGATCTTTTTGCAATAAATTCTCTTCGGATTCTTTGGGCTTCTTGCATCTGGATGCTTAAATTTCTGGCAAGGCCAGGGAAGTTTTCCTCTATTATTTGCTCAAATAGATTTTCCAAATCTATTGTTTTCTCTTTTCCTCAGGAACACTTATGATGATCAGGTTTGGATGTTTTATATAATCCCACATTTCATGGAGATTTTGTTCTGTTCTCTTGATTCCTTTTTCTTTATTGTTATCTAATTGGATTAATTCAAAATCCTTGTCTTCAAGTTCTGAGATACTTTCTTCTACTTGTTCTAGTCTATTACATTCCACTACATTTTGTCCTTCTGTAAATAATTATTTCATTTCCAGAATTTCAGCTTTTTTAAAAGTGTCTATCTTTTTGGATAATTTTACATCCATGTCCTGAGTAATTTTTTGAAAAGTTTGTTTATGTTAGAATTCAACTTTCTCCTGAATGTCATGAGCAATTTTATAATCAATCTTTTGAATTCTCTCTCTTGAATTTCTTTTTTTTTTTTTTTTTGAGCTGGAGTCTCACTCTGTCGCCCAGACTGGAGTGCAGTGGCCGCTCCCGGCCACCGCAGCCTCGACCTGCTGGGCTCCGGCGATCCTTCCGCCTCAGCCTTCCGAGTAGCCGGAATTACAGGCATGCGCTACCACACCCGGCTGATTTTTTTATTTATTGTAGATTTCAAAGATTTCATTTTAGTTAGGATCCATTGCTGAAAAGTTAGTGTAGTTCTTTAGGGGTACTGAAGAACTCTCCTTTTTCATATTGTCAGAATTATTTTTCTGGTTCTTTTTCATTTGGGTAGATTATGTCTTCTTATTTGAGGCTGCAAGGGGTTGATGTAGGCTCTGTAGAGTTCCCTTGGTTATATGTGCAGCCTTAGTGTGGTGAGTCTCTCAATTGCCTGCTGAGGCAGTCTTGTGCTTGGTACCTGCACAGGCTCAAGGCGTCCTGAGTGGCTTGCATAGTGGTATTAGCTAGGTTTTGGGATCAGACTTTCCCAAAGCTGAAGTATTGTATCAGATATGATGGCTGTGCTGTTCACCTCCAGCTGGGAGGTGGTGCTTATGGGAGAGAGTCAGCTGCAATGGTGACTGTGGGCTTTCTGCTTGGTGTGTATTGCTGCAAGGAAGTGCCCAGCCAACCTAGGTGGTAGGCAAGACTGTTGGAATTACCCAAGTTATCTGTCTCTTTTGAGGCTTTGAGGGGGTGTGTGAGGGAAAGGAGCTCAAGCTCCCCAACTGTGTGCACTTCTAGCTATGCTAGTGGGGTTTGGCAGGGAGTTACTGGCCATCGGGGGAATGCTGTTGTGCAGAGGAGGCACAAAAGAATTTACCTTGGGAGTACATTTGCTAGAGCAACAAGTACCACTCAATTCCTCCAACTTAGGCTCAGGCAGTCTTCATTCCAAATGTTAACATGTAGTCAACCTCAGGTGTTATCATGGCAGCCTGCTCCCGCCAGGAACTGTCTGCCACTGTGGAGTTCGTCCTTGGGGACCATCCCCTCCTAGACTGGCTAAAAAGCAGCCACCAGCAAGAGTTGAGTTTCCGGGATATGGTGGATGGAGCTGCTCAGGGCTTTCCTTTTTTCCTGTACCACTTCACAGGAAGAAAGACCAAGCATGACTGGGTAAGGCAGCTTCCTCCGAGGGACTGGAGTCCTGCAAGCCTCAGGGGGCCCTGCGAGTCTGTAGCAGGAGCAGAGAATTCCTGCATTCCCTTTACTCAACTTCTCCACTGTATGTAGAGGCTGGTGTGGTCTGTGCCATGATACAGGTGAGAGCCTGGTCAGTTTCAATCCAGGTTGACTGATTTTTCTTTTCCTTGTACTATGTGGCTGTTATCACTTCTTTGATGTTGAGGAAACTTTATCTAGGTTTTCTATGTAGGATTACACTCTAGCTATCTCTAGTCAGTCATCTTAATCCCTAGAACCAGTATTATTTTGTATGTAGTTGGATTTGATTTACTAATATTGTTAAAATTGGCATCTATGTTTATGAGAAATCATGGTTTGTAATTTTCTTTTCGTATGACGTCTTCATCTGGTTTTGGAATCAGGTAATTCTGCTCTCATAGAATGAATTGTGAAGTGGACTCACTTTCAGTTTTAGAGTTTGTGTAGAACTGGCATTATGTCTTATTTAAATATTTAGTATAATTCATTAGTGAAGTCATCTAGACCTGAGCCTTTCTTTGTGGGAAGGCCTTTAATTACAAATTAATTTAATGAATAAATATAAGACTACTTGGTTTATTTTGGTTTATTTCTTGATTGTGCTTTGGTAGTTTGTATCTCTCAATATTTTTGTCCATTTTATCTAAAGTGTTGCATTTCTTGGCATAAAGCTGTTCATAATACTTCACTGTTTAGATAGCATTTCCATATTTTTAATCTCATAGGATATATAGTAGTGTTCTCTCTCACATAACTTGAGTACCTTTTACCTAGCATCACTTTGCGTTAATTAATGGACCTATTCTGTATCCTCCCTTCCATCTCTCCTTGGCAGCCTTTAATAACCACAATTCTATTCCCCACATCTATGGGTTCAACTTTTTTTTAACTCCCACATAAGTGAGAACATGTGGTATTATCTTTATGTGACTGATTTATTTCACTTACCACACTATCCTCCAGGGTCATCAATGTTGCCCCAAATGACAGGATTTTAGTCTTTTTAATGGCTTAATAATATTCTAGTGTGTGTGTGTGTGTGTGTGTGTGTGTGTGTTTGTGTGTGTGTGTGTGTATCACATTTTCTTTATCTGTCCTTCTGTTAATGGACATTTAGCATGACTTCACGTCTTGGCTATTGTGATAGTGCTGCAATAAACATGGAGGGATGCAGATATTTTTGCAATATACTGATTTCCTTTTCTTTGAAATACCCAGTGATGGGATTGCTGGATTATATGGTAATTCTATTTTTAGTTTTTTCAGAAAACTTCATACTGTTATACTATTGTCCATAATGGCTGCACTTATTTACATTCTTGCCAACAGTGTGTAAGGGTTTCTTTTTTCAGCATCTTCACTAACATTTTTTTTTTGTCTTTTTGAAAATAGCCAGTCTAACAGGGGTGATATGGTATCTCATGATGATTTGATTTGCATTTTCCTAATGATTAGTGATGCTGATTTTTTTTTCATACAATTTTGGGCTATTAGTATATAGTTTTCTTGAGAACATTCTATTCAGATTCTTTACCCATTTAAAATCAAATTATTAGTTTATTTTCTGTTGAATTGTAATGAGTTCCTTGCATATTCTGGGCATTAGACCCTTGTCAGTTGTAGTCTCCAAATATTTTCTCCTGTTCTACAGGTTTTCTCTTCAGTCTGTTGATTTTTTTCTTTGTTGTACAGCAGATTTTTAGTTTGATATAGTCCTATTTCTCTATTTTGCTTTTGTTGCCTGTGCTTTTGAAATCTTACCATAAAATCTTTTCCCAAACAATGTAGGGAAGTGTTTCTTCTGTGTTTTCTTCTAGTCATTTTCTAGATGAAGGTTTTACATTTAAGTATTTAATCCATTTTAAGTTGATTTTTTTGGTATGGTGAGATATAGGAGTCTAGTTTTATTCTTTTGTATATAGAAATCCAGTTTTCCCAGCATGATTTATTAAAGAGGGTGTTCTTTCCCTAATGTATCTTGGCATCTTTGTAAAAAATCAATTGACTATAAATACATGGATTTATTTCTGTGTTCTCTATTCGGTTCTAATGGGCTATTTTCCTGCTTTTATTTCAATAACGTGGTTACTTTAGCTTTGTAGTATATTTTAAAGTCAGATAGTATTATGCCTTTAGTTTTGTTCTTTTTTCTTAGGATTGCTTTGGCTATTTGGGATTTTTTGTGGTTCCATACAAATTTTAAGTTATTTTTTTCTGCTTCTGTGAAGAATGTCATTAGTTTTTGAGGATTGCATTGAATCTGTAGATTTCTTTGGGTATTATGGTAAATTTTAACAGTATTAATTGTTTCAGTCCATGTGTATGGGATACCTTTCCATTTTGTGTGTGTCTTCCTCAATTTCTTTCATCAGTGTTTTGTAGTTTTCACTGTAGAGATCTTTCATCTTCATCGTTTTGTTTGTTCCTCTCTGTGTGTGTGTACACACACACACACACACACACACACAGACATATGTGTGTGTATATATCTATATTTAGTAGCTAGTATAGGATTGCTCTCTAAATTTCTTTTTCAGTTAGTTTGCTACTGGTATATCGAAACAATACTGACTTTTGTATATTGATTTTATATCCTGCATCTTTATTGAATTCTTTCCCAGGTATTTTATAGATTTTCTTTTCTTGGAATCTTTTATTATAGATTATTGTGTTCCTTTGGAAGTGCCATGTTTCCTTGCTTTTTATGTTTCTTGTGTCCTCATGTTATTATCTGCGCATCTGGTGTATCTAATTTTTTTTCAATTTTATGTAGTAGCTTTCATAGGGAAAGACATTTCCTAGAGTTGTCTCTATCCTGTCAATTGAGTAGGGTGCTTTGACTTTGGTTTTGGGAGGGTGAGGGCACATAGTATAGTCTCTATGATTTCTTCAGCTGGAATCATTATCAACGGCGTCTGTGAATTCTTCAGGGATTTAGGCTGCCCAGGCTGTGGGGCAGTTTTGCTGGGGACAGGGATGCTGGGAAGGCTGATCTCAGACTCCTGAGGGATGTGCATGGGTGTGCAGTGGTCCTGCCACTGGAAGGGGTGGGTTTGCCAATGGCAGCAGCATCAGACCTCAGGTGGGCCAGTTCTTGGGCCCCTAGGTGGTCGCCTTGTATCAGCCTTGCCATTGGGATTGGCTGGAGTGCTGTCCATGAAGGGCAGCTTTCAGGTTCTGGAGAGTCTGTGCTCCTGTTTCCTGTGTTTTGGGGGCAGCCTCCTTGATGTGTTGTACCACTTCTTTCCCAGGATGTAGGACACTGTGTGGATTGGGTGCTGGAGATGTGGGGCGTATGGCTGCACCGCTGGGTCCAGTTGTTGTCCCAACGCTGCAGTTTCCTGGGTGGATGTCACTGGGGCTCCAGGAATGTGGAGATGCAGGGGCTGTTGGGCCCCAGGGCAGGATGTGGTCTTGTGGTGGCTCTCCTCTCAACATGGTGTCTTGTGGCATGGTGGTTGTGGAGGACTCGGTGTGGATTCCCTTTGTGAGACTGTGCTGTCGTGTGAGCTCCACATAGCTCCCTGTAGTAGGCTCAGGGCCTATGAGGGCTGAGGGTCTCTCCTGTAGTCAGGGTTGGAGGAATCTGTGATGCAAATATGAATGCTGATCTCCCACTTACCTCTTCTTGCATTGGGAGTCTCTTTCGGGTCTGAACTGATCCCAGCTGGCTGTTTAATTTCCCTCTCTATGTTGCCATGTTGAGTTTCCATGCTTCAAAGGGTCTTTCTTGCTTTTTTATTTTTATTTTTTTTGCCAAATTTCATTGTTCTTCTTTAGACACTGTTCAATGTGTGATTATCTATTTATTGTTTTAACCCTTTTTTGTGAAGGAGGTGAGTGCTGGATACATCTAGTTAGACATCTTGATGTTATCTCTCTGATATCATCTCTGGGGGGCAATTTGGCAGAATCAAAACTCTAGTTCATTTGACACAAAAATGTAACCTAAGGAAATAATAAGACAAGTGCACAGAGATGTGTACATAATGATATTTATTGTAGCATTGTTTAGAATATTAAAATTGTTAAAATTATTTGAGCATCCAGCAACATGGAACTTGTTAAATAAATTATGCTTCAGCCATTTTCTAAAATATCATATATCATTAATCTTAGATCTGTAATTTTTTCATCAAAGTATGTTGACAATATATGTATTTTAATAGAAAATGTTCAAACTATAGAATAGTATGTAACTTTTACTGTCTTTTTATTGAAATAAATTATAAGCATATGTGCATTCTCAAGTGGAGGAAAGTGAAAGTATAACAATGCTTTTCTCTAGATGATGGAATTTGAGCAAATTATCAAGTTTATAACTTTATCAAATTTAGTTTAATATTTTATTTGAAGATATAATGATTATAAATTAGTAAGTTTTGTTTTTGTTTTTGTTTTTGTTTTTTTTGAGTTAGTGTCTCACTCTGCTGCCCAGGCTGGAGTACAGTGGCATGCTCACGGCCACCGCAGCCTCGACCTGCTGAGCTTAGGTAATCCTTCCGCCTCAGCCTTCCAAGTAGATGGAACTACAGATGCATGGAACCACGCTCAGCTAATATATATTTTTTATTTATTGTAGAGACAAGGTCTTACCAAGTTGCCCAGGCTGGTCTTGAACCCCCGCTCTCAGTCAATCCTCTTGCTTTGGCCTCCCAAAGTGCTGGGATTACAGGCTGAGCCACCATGCCCAGTCAGTAATTCATTTTAATTAGAGATAAAATTTAATAGTAGCAGCAGCCACAGCTACTTTAAGGTTAATTTTCCCACTTTTTAGTTATTTCAACAGAATAATTTAGGTGATATTATTGACTATCCACCTCATAAAAATGTTCAAAATATTTTTTTAATATCAGAGGCTACATCTAGTTCCATATTGATTTACTATATTTTGCATTGTGTCATATGGTTATCTTCGTGTTATGTCATATGATTCATCTTTTCCTGGAATGGATAAACATTTAAAATGACAAGAGATGTATATAGCAGAGCAAAGATGACATGGAATTACATTACTCAACTGACTATCAAACACCACTTGTCTGAGTTCAGTAAAATGAAATTACTGTCTTACAAAAAAAAATTAGTGGGAGAAATTCAAACCTTTGGTTTCCAATAGTTCATGTACATAACCCAACTCTCTGCTGTTGCTACATCTTGAAAGGGTGTAATTTTAGGAGACTTACTCTGATTTTGTTCATGTTAGAAATATCTCCAAGAAGCCTTTCCAGTAAGTTTCACAGTTCTGCTTTGAGTCTTGGATAAAAGTATTGCCTAAAGGTGGTAAAGTTTAGAAAACAAATATAAACAGAATTATGTTGGAATAGATGGGGTTGATTTTGTTTTATGCTTTTCTCCTTCATTATTTTGGGCACACAACTTTTTTCTCAAGGGGATTTATGATCTGATTTACTTTTTTTGAGTTTATTCTCATGAGAAACACCTGCAACATTTTATGAAAATCACTGCACTCATATTTCCTTTCTTTTCTTTTCTTTTCTTTTTTTAGAAAGCAGGGTTTATTAAGAGGACAGAAAAGTTCCCACAATGGGAGGAAAACTGAAGGTGTTTCCCTGCACTCATATTTTCAAAGATTTTTTTTCCCTTCTAAATAACCAACTTTATTTACTAAGTGTAAGTTAGAGCAACCCACTGGAGACTCTTGGTTTACATATCAATAATTTATGGCTTTCCATCAGTGATTTTCCTTTATGAGTTTGTATTATTGTTAGGCTATCTGAACTTTTCTGAGGAAATAGGAATTTTTATCCCGTTTCTTTTTTCTTATTTTTGGTCAAGGGAACAACTGGTCTTTAAATGTAAGTTTCAACCTGAACTGGAAGATATAAACATGTACTATGCCACATTTTTTCAACTACTTTAGACAGTTATTACATGAACTAAATTATCATAGGTAGCACCAAGAGAAGGCAAGAAAATACAATAGAAACTTTCAAGATAGTTTGCCTTTAGAGGAATTTGACTATTCTTTGAAATAGACACTAAAACTTGAACTAGCATTTGCCATTAGTGTCCATCAAAATAGTGTTGTTATAACTTTCCCAATTCATGCAGTGGCTGTCTTGATTGTTACTTGTAAGGCAGGTAAGGATGAAACTAGGAAACTGGAGCTTGGGCTTTCAAGGGGAATAACAGATATAGCATAATCCCAATTCCAAGACATATACATTTGGAAAACCTCAAGGGAGATATGTACCTAAACAAGTTCATTTTGTCATGAATTGAATATTTATTGCATACCTCCTGCCTGTTAGGCACAGGGGAGGGAATTCAGTGGACAAGGCAGACATGGTCCTGTTTTTAGGAACTTAATTTATTGGACAGTAAATGGATTCTGTCTCAGAGTATCATGGTTCCTTTTTATTTTTTTGTGCTCCTCTGAATTTTCAAAAAGTCCTTATCCTGAAAATAAGATTTCAGAGAAAAAAATATGCATTATATTTTAAAAAGTGGCACTAGGATAAGTAAAATCTATCTAAAAATCCCTTTGTTTGCCAAAGTGTCTATTCTTGTTCCTAGTCTGTTTGCTTGCTTTTATTTCCCATCATGAATTTTTCTTTTCTCATTTAACTGCCCAGATTTTCTCTTTTTTTTTTTTTACTTCCTTAACAACTGATCTATGGTTATACACGTCCTGCCTCGAGATTTTGTATGTCCTATGTTTTCCCAGCTTTGCAACTTTCTGGTTCAATGACTATATGTATTTTTAATGTAGTCAACTTGTTTGGGCCTCATTCCTTAAAATGGTCAGTATAGAACACTCAAAAACTCCAACCAACATTTAATGATCTTTTATAATCACATGCTTCATTCTGCCTTTGAAAATTAGGGAGGATTCCGATTGCCTTATTCTCTATTGTGAAAAATGTATGAATGAAAAGGACAGTGTGTTGGTATATTTTTGTATTGACTCTCATTCTCTTAACCAGTAACTATTTTAGAGCTAGCACTTATTGTGTGATTACTATGTGCTTGGCATCCAATACACTATTCTCTCACAGTTCAGGCCAAAAGTCCAAAATCAAGGTGTCGCGAGGGTTTGTTCCTTTCTGGGAGCTCAGAGAGAGAATTGGTTCCATGCCTCTTTCCTAACCTCTGCTGGTTTCTGACAGTCCTTGGCATGCCTCGTCTTGCAGCTACATAATTCCAGTGTCTGTCTCTGTTGTCACATGATTGTCATCCTTCTGTGTTTGTGTCTTCACATGGTGTTTTTCTTTTCTTATATGGACGCTATTCATATTGGATTACGGGCCCATCCTACCGCAGTGTGACTACTTTATTTAACCAGCAACATCTGCAGCAACTCTATTTTCAAAGAATGTCACATCATGAGTTCTGGGTGGAACATGAGTTTCTGAGAGACACTCTTCAACCGTGTGCATGGTATTATTATTCTTCAGCGACTCAGGGCAGTTAAGTAAGTGGCCTAAGGTTACATATTTTGTGGGGAGTTTCAAACTAAGTCTTTTGACGACGTCTATGCTTTTAATCACTCTGCTAGGAAGTTTGAGGAAACTTTCCATCTTCAAGGAAATATATAATCCAATTGGGAAGATAAAATATGACAATTTACATAATAGCAAAAATAAGAAACTATTCAAGATAAGCCACAAGGTATTCCATTACTTTTCCAAACAAAATAGCACACAGATATAACTGAGTTCTATTTTTCCTTTCCTTAACATTGTATAGGGAGAAATACAGACTGTAAAAATACAAGCATGATTATTTCACCTACAGGTGTCATTACTTTTTGCTTCCTTCAGTGAAAGTTAAAATCAAAGTCTTCTGCAAAATCTCTGCCTCTAATAGTTCATCCTATCTTTGCTTATATATAGCTTATATATAATCTGTATCTTAAATTTAATCAGGCCCAGGCCCTCAGAATCTTCCCTTTCCTTCAAATGGAATTTGATATTCTCTATATCTTCTCTTCTGCTTCTGAAAACTCACTCTCACGTTTTGGAACCCCTGGAAACAATTAACTGGGCATGCTAATGACATATATGAAGGTACTACTAGGAACCAACTTTTGGGACCCCAAAATGGTAGAAGTAAATATTAAGTTTGCTTCTGCATCTTAGGCTTAAAGAAGAGCAAACATTATCTGGGTCAAAGTTGGGTCTTGCTTGGATCAAACAAGACTAGGGTGGAAAGGTTGAAGGAACCATCATAATTTACAGTAGTTGGCTGCAAGGATAAAATAGGACTGGCCACAAAGTTGACTTGCTGCTGATTCTTTGAGCTATACTTCTTGGTGTCCTTAAATTTTCTCAAACACCTGATTTATATCAGTCACAAAACTTAGAACAGGAATAAGCTAAGGTCTTGCTGTGTAGTTTTTGCTGTGGTGGTATATAGAAGGTCACAGAGACTCAGTGGTCAGCTCATATTAAATCAGGATTGTTGGACTCTAGAGCCCATTCTTGTAATTATGACCTTCTAATTCCTCCCAGGAAAAGTAGTATTAGCCTTAAATAATATCTGCATAGGTTTTTATTGAGGGTGATAAATAACATTTATTAAGCATCTTAAATGTGTAAGGAATTTTGTTAGGTGTTTAGCATATGTTGTCTAATATAATTTTTACTATTATCTTCTTTTGTTCCTCAAAATAATGCTACCAGAGGATATTATTATCTTTATATTACAACTAGGAAGTATGAGACTTAGAGAGGCTGAGGACCTGGCCAAAGACACTTGGTTAGGAAACTCCATGAAGAGAGGATTATGTCTGGAGGTTTCTGTTAATGGTTTGCTTTTGTTTTTGTTTGAGGTTTTTTATTTCCATCACAGAAAATCCTAGTCTGGAACAATGCATCAGAGGGTATTTTGGAATCAGTGCCGCTGTGTGTTTATCCTAATTTTAGGTAATCTCCTTACCATTTAGAAAATGGAGTAGAGTGAGCTTGTGGTCATCAAATAGCCATGTGCTCCCTGCATCTTTCATACTCTTTATGAAGTTGGGGGCATGTGACTAATTGTAGCCAATGGATACTAGGTGGTAGGTATATATGTCATAGCTGGTCGGTTAAGACCTGATTAACTGATCTCTTCCACCTCTCTCTTTCTTTCCTATGGTGATATTATAGGCCAAGGGTTTTAGGTGACACACCTATAAGATGGAGATTACTCAGATCTTTCAGTTACCACTTGAAGAACAGCCTCACAGAAAAGCATTGCAACCCACACATAACAGTTAAATATAAACTTTCATTGTATTATGTCCTTGAGAATTGGGGATTTCCTTATTACTGTAGCAAAACTTATTTCATCCTTCTAGCAACAATTTTTGTTGATTTTTTTCCAAAACCATCTTCCTTTTTTTTTTAAGTACTGATGCCTAGAAAAAGAATTGTTAGGGGTGGGAGGACTTTATCCGTAAGTATGATCAAGAACTTCTTTCAGTTAAATCACGTTCATTCACAATGAGGATTTCATTAATATTAGACTTAATGACATTGCCAGAAGTCCAGAATTTTATTAGTGAATGCGTCTTACAAATTACCCGGAGTATTGTGCTATTTGGGTATGTTTGATAAAAGTTGATGAGAAGCATGCTATTTGGGATGAAATTCTTCCACTTTATCATTACTGCAGCTCTGTCCAGCATACAAGTGTAAATATGGGCTCATGATCTTGGATTTTTAGAATTGAAAAAAAATGATAATTTGAACTTAATTATTGGATAGACAACCTAAAAGCTTCCATTTTTTGCTTTCGTTGACTCATAGTTTACAGAAAAATTAAATAATGCAGTGTAAACCTACAAGGAGGATTTTCTTTCACTTTTTGCCAGCAGAGAAGTAATAGAGCCAGCAGTTCTGAGGAAAAAAAGTAAGATATTCATTGAGGCTGCCTTCGGTTGCTTGGGCACACAGACCATCTGGCAAGGAGAGGAGATGGGGGCTCAACATGCCCTTTGTTAATAAAGTGATTGCCACTGAGAGGAATAATTCCTCCTTTAATTGTGTACCTATTTGAGACGAGAGAGCAAATAAAGGGTCTCCCTTCTCAGATGAAAATGATGAATGACCTTGAAGACTCAGCACTAGTCATCCTTGGAAAGCTGGATTCTCATCAACTCTGCTCATTATGAATCCAGTCTGAGTGTACACAAAGCACCTATTGACTTCAGTGGGAGTTCTAAGGCACAATCAGTCCTGAGGGAGGTGATGTTTAAATCATGCTTCCTAGCTCACTGAAAGGCTAGAAAATGAAGGCAGAAAACATGGACGACTCAGTTATGAGCCTTAAAATAAGATAAAGCACGCAATATGGGTTTCACATTAGTATCAACAATTAACTGCAACCGCTACTTTCAGCTAGAAGCTTGTGGTGCTTGGTGTTGTTCAGACACTGATATTATGAGAGGGAGAGAGAAAGGTAAAAGGATTTCTTAGAAATAAATATTTAGTTTGCAATTCATCTGACAGTGGTATAAGTAAAAGAGAGCTGCTAGGGTTCATGGAACCTAGACTTTATTAATATGCAGTTATGAGTTAATGATTTTATTTTTTAAACTAACAAATAATAAACCAAACTTTAATTGTGCTCGGTTCAATTTCTGTTGCAGCAGTTATCAAGCAGCTGCTTGATAAATCTGTTTTATTATTGCAGAAGACAAAGATTATGATGGTGATGATAGAAATACAGACAATTATAGAAATACAGAAGGTAATAGGACAAAAGGGAACACTCTGGAATGGGGTCCCCTCTCATAGATTTCTTGGAATATGGATATTGTAGCCTGGTGAACTTAATCACATTTAAGTTGTTTCCTTTTGTTTCATGAGTACAGTTTCAATACCATCTATGCCGTCAAGGAGAGTTGATGTGTTTTAGTGTGTTGATTCATCTCACTGAGGAGGCATGTGGAAGGCAACTGAAGTGAAATGAAGGTTATTTCTACATAAGTTTTTATTTATCGTCAATCAAATCATGTGAAATCTTGAGCTGTAGAAAATGAGTCTGCCACTAAACAGTATCTAAAAATTACTGGGGTAGTATTCACTCTACCTGTTTTATGATCAGAGCATGCCTTAAGCCTTTTATTTTTGTCTCATAAAAACAAATTTTAGAAGTCAGCCTAGGCAGAGTCCCAAAACTCAAAGTTAAAGTAATATTCTGACCATTTGTGACTATATGCTACCACTTAGCACAGTGCAATAGTGATGTTTATAAATCACATTTTTTCTTATTAACATGCTAGGTACCTTGTAAATGAGCAAATGTGTTTTAAATAGTTTCTCACTATGTGTCAGGTAAGCACTGTATAGATACCTGTTCTCCAACAGGTTTCCCTTTTCTTCTGCTTTCTATCTCAAATTATCTTTCCTCACCTCCCCCCATGGCAGAATCTTTTTACAAGTTGCATGCACCTTCCAGCATTCTGTAGTTTTTTTCATAACAGTTAACTCTAATTACTTTGCATAATTGAAGAGTAATTTTCCACAATACAGGTGCACTTACCTAAAATGTATTCTACTACAAAGTACTTAAACAACTCTTCCCCATGTTATTTTTACAAGGAAGCCATGTTTAATAACCTCTTTTTCCTATTTAGAAAGAGAATTGGGCTTTCCTTTCTTTGGAACAGGAAATGTTCTCATAACAGTTTAATCCTGTCGGCACTGTTTGCTCGGATGAAACTGATTCCATTGAGAAAAGCATGGATTTTGTCCAGTTACTACAACTGACTAGTGTTTACTTCAGCAGTAATTATTTACCTTTATTTCTTCTATACAGAGACCATTAATGGTCTTTACTAAGGATCTAAGTACCTCAATTTGGTATCATGGAAAAATTAGCTCTACAAAAGCAAAGCTATCATTTTTTTGTACTCTTTGCAGAGTGAAGACAGACGCGGGACAAAAGGACCTTGAAAGTCCTTTGCGGACTTTCCTCCACAAAGAAAAGTCTTCTTGACTTTTTCTGAAGTCTGATGTAAACAAAATAAAATTTTCTTTGGCACAGTAAATACATAAACACCAACTTCCATCCATTTCCCTAGCCTTTACAAAGTATAGATGTGCAGTTCTGTACACACAATTAAAACATTCTTTACTTGTGAATCTGTTGTTTTCTGTTTAACAACTGTAGCCTCTAGTTTCAAGTAATAGTTAATCTGTTAATGGAACATAAGTAAATAGAAGGAAGAATAAGATAGAAGCGCTGCCTTTTAACTCATAAGTGGTCAGAAATGGCTGCTCCTTGAACAGATGATGTAAGTGATGTCTTCATGCTATCGTACTTCTTATTTTCATGGCTACAATTGGGAAAATTAAATTCCATTATGGAATTCAATGACATTCCAGCTTCGTTACCTCATGTTAACTTCAACTTCATAATTATCCTAATGTTGTTACTGATGTTCTTTAAAGAGGTTTAATTCACTTTCTGGGACAGTCTGAAAGCCTTGTTATTCTTGTAAACAAAATGACAGCAACCAGAAAAAGTTTGGCATTTTACACTGCAACATGCTACGTAACATTTCCTCAACAGCAAGAAGTTTAACACTATAAGTGAAGGCTCTTGAATTCTTTCTCTCTCTCTCTGTCTCTCTGTCTCTCTGTCTCTGTCTCTCTCTGTCTCTCTCTCTCTCTACACACACACACACACACACACACACACACACACACACACACACACACACACACACAGAGTAATAACAGTCTTGTAGTACTTTGCAGGGTAGATTCCATGCCTGGGTTTGCTGATTAATTTGTGTAATTCTTTCACAAGTGTTACACAGTAGGCTTCTTGGGTATACATTAATACAGTAGACTTAAAGTCACATATGCACAACAAAACAAATCATAAATAATGAGATACTAAAAACCAACTGTCACTGAGGTAGCAATTATTGGTGTTTCTTTTTCGCTTCAGTGACTTTTTCCTTTTACCCTGAGACATGCAAACAGAACAAACAATTAGTGAAATAATTGATGATCAGTACCTTCAAAGCTTGTGGTGACCTGGTTTATGCTTTATAAGCTGAATAATGAGAACACCTCTTATTACTGATTAGTGTGCTGCCTGGTGCTCTCTGATGGTGCTCGGGAGGTACATCTGTATTAGACAAAAGGTTTTTATCTGCCCTTTACAGTTAGTTGGTCCCTAATGAACTGAGCTTTTGTCCCTTGCTGTTTTTAGATTCCAATTAAACTTGTTTATAGAATAGGCAAATAATTAAAGATGTACTGTTTTCCTGACTTAATATTGTATTCCAATAGGGTTGTGTTGCAGTTGGTGGCAATTAACATATATAGTTATGTTTTTAATCATTTATGTATTAAAACAACATGTAAAATGTGCCCATGTTTTCTTAGTCTTCTTTGTGCTTGTCAACCCATTCTCTTAACTTGCATTGGATATGCTAATTACCCTCTGTTGAGCTAGGGTAATTCATCTTTCCCAAGAAAAAAAATTCAGTTTTCATTTTATGCTTGAGAAAGTCAAGAATGGCAGTTTATTCTGGAGCTTTCAGAACTAGGAAAAAAATTGCTTTAAGGTTATGACAAACTGATTTTATGTTGTACACAGCAAGAAGTATTAAACAGATAAATAGCATGTCATGTTGGAAATTTTATGTTAAAGTATAACTTCTTTCTTTTTGTTAAATTTTCTGTCAACTTGCATTCTGTATTGATTTTATGCAAAATATCTGTAAAAATATTTCTTGATCACAAAAACATGAGAATGAAATAGAGAAATTTTTGGTAGCCATACCCTCCCCAAACAAATTAAACATTCCAACAATCTCTAGAGCAGGAACTATTCGTTCTTTTGAAATCTGTAGAGAACTATTTAAAGTTATAGTCTCAAAGTTCCATTTTGGTTTTTACTTTTCATTTCATGTATTTATTTATTTATTTAAGTTGGAGTCTCACTCTGTCACCTAGGCTGGAGTGCAGTGGCATGCTCATGGCCACCACAGCCTTGACCTGCTGGGCTCAGGCAATCCTTCCATCCCAGCCTTCCAAGTAGCTGGGACTACAGGCGTGTACCACCACGCCCAGCTAATTTTTTGATTTATTGTTGAGTTGAGGTCTCGCCAAATTACCCAGACTGGTCTCGAACCCCTGGACTCAGGCAGTCCTTTCGCCCCGGCCTCCCAAAGTGCTGGGATTACAGGTTTGAGCCACTGTGCCCAGCCATTTTTATGGTTTTTTATTTTATTTTATTTTTTTATTTTAAAGATGTGGGGTACAATTCAGGGTTAGGTATACAAACGTTGATTATGCAGGTACCCTTGTTGATGAGGTGTACCCCTCCCTCCCCTAGCAGTTTCCCTCAACTGCCAATCCCACCCCCCTCCCCTGGCAGTTTCCCACTACTGCTAATCCCTTTCTTATAGTATTATAATTGTTCAAGGTCTGCTTATGAGTGAAAACTCTGTTCTTTGTTTCTGTGATAGATCACTGAGTATGATTGACTCTAAATCCATCCAAGTTGTTGCGAAGTCCATGTTTGTCCTTTATGGTTGCATAATATTCCATTGTGTGTATGTACCATGTTTTTTTTTTTATCCAGTCCAGCTTCGAAGGGGCAGCATGGTTGGTTCCATGTTTTTGCTATTGTGAATAGAGCTGCAACAAACATATGTGTGCAGGTATCTTTTTTGTAGAATGATTTGAGTTCCTCTGGTGTATTACCAATAGAGAATTGCTGGGTCATATGGAAGGTCAATTTCTAGTTCTTTCAGAAATCGCCATACTGTCTTCCAAAGAGATTGCACTGGTTTGCATTCCTATCAGCAGTGTAGAAGCGTTCCTTTTTCTCCACATCCTCACCAGCATCTGTTGTTGTTTGTTTTATTAATAATGGCCATTCTTACAGGGGTTAGGTGGTATCTCAATGTGGTTTTGGTTTGCATTTTTCTGATGATTAGTGAGGCTGAGCACTTTTTCATGTGTCTGTTGGTTGCCCATATATCTTCTTTTGAGAAGTGTCTATTCATGTCTTCTGCCCACTTTTTAATGGGACTGTTTGTTCCTTTTTATGGTTTTTAAACAAAAGTTTTAAATGTATGTGGTCAAACTTTATGAATGAGATGGGTAACTCTTTTTAAAAAAATAACTTTATTTTATTATAGAGATGTGCATTACAAGTAATCTATGTGCAGGTGAAACTTGGGCCTCCAGCAGGCTCTCCCTTTTCCTGGTTTAGGGCCAGGTACCCTTTATGTTGTTATGTGCCCCAACCCCTAGCCCCTGGCAGTGTACTGAGACTGCCAATCCCTCCCTTGTGCTGTTAGGATTAATGTTTAGGTCCCACTTATGAATGAGAACATGTGGTATTTGGTTCTTTGTTTCTGTGATAGATCACTAAGTATGATTGTCTCCAATTCCATCCAATTTGCTGCATAATATTCCCTCATGTATATGTACCATATTTTTAAAAAAATCCAGTCCACTTTTGGTGGTTAGTAGGGCTGGTTCCTTGTTTTTGCTATTGTGAATAGTGCAGCAATAAACATGCATGTGCAGGCATCTTTTTTGTAGAATGATTTATGTTCCTCTGGACATATTCCCAGAAGAGAGATTGGTGGATCGTATGGAATGTCAATTTCCAGTTCCTTTAGAAATCACCACACTATTTTCCATAGAGGTTGGACTAGTCTGCACTTCCACCAGCAGTATAGAAGCATTCCCCTTATTACACACACCAATGCCAGCATCTGTTGTTTTTTTTATTTATTAATGATGGCCATCCTTGCTGGAGTTAGGTGGTGTCCCAAGTGGTTTTGATTTGTACTTCTCTGATGACTAGTGAAACTGAGCATTTTTTCATGTATCCGTTGACTGTACATCTTCTTTTCAGAAGTGTCTATTCATGTCCTCTGCCCATTTTTAAAAATAGGACTATTTGATTTTTTTCCCTTTCAGCTTGTTTGAGTTCCTTGAGATTGGCAACTCTTTAAAGTGACTGCCTTTAGGATTTTCAGGAAGTGAGTGACATTAGCTAATTCTCCCACATCCCAAACACTATTCCTTCAGAGTGGAAAGCCAGTAAATACCTATTAATGGATTAATTTATCTATTTCTATCCAAAGGATTTATCTGACTTTAAGTTAAGTATTAATGAAAAAGCTATTTCCTGGAATTATGATTGTCTTATATGGACATGTAGACTACCTGAGAGGTATTATTGGAATAAGTGAGATTTTTATCTCCCTGAAATATCCAGTGTGTATTGCATCAATGGTATCATGAAAAGGAAAATTAATACAGTTAGACACTTTTTGAAAGCTATAATGTATTTGTTGTCTTCAACCTATTAGGATGAGTAAAAATAGAAAATGTTCTTTATTCTCTAGAACTGAAGGAAGGATGGAAATATGATTCTGGTTGTGTTAGAACTGGAATACATATATCAATCTTGGACATTTTATCTAAGTTATATTTTGGATGATTAACAATTCTTCAGATGCTAAAACCTGCTACCCTGCTATGTAATATAAACAGTTGGGATGATTCCTAATTTTAAAAAGTGCTTATTTCCAGCTATATTTTGAATCTTTGAGGTTAATACCAGATGGACATGTTTCCCCTTATGCCATTATGGTCAGGGAAAGTGCCAGATAATCAAATTCTACATGACTGAGGGCTTCACAGTAGGTCATATGTACATATAGTCATGATGAGTGAGTCAAGCTGTTGGATTAATCATTTCTTTCTGTTCCTTTTGTAAAACATGCTGACAGATGCCCACAATACACGAAGTGCTGGTGGCCAGTAGGATACTTGCTAGGGATCCCATACTCTGCTGTTTCTGCAAGGTGAGTTGCATGCTTATCAAGAGTTAGCTGTATTTGTTCCCAAGCCCACTGTCTTAGTTCATTGGTGTTGCCATAAAGGAATTTCTGAGACGGTGCAACTTATGAAGAAAAGAGATTTATTTGGCTCACAGTTTTGCAGGCTACACAAAAAGCATGGTGCCAGGATCTGCTTCTGGTCAGGGCTTCAGGTTCTTTCCACTTACGGTAGAAGTGGTGGGGGAGCCAGCAAGTGCATGGTGAATGAGGAGACTAGAGAGAGCAGGAGGTGACAACCTCTTTTCAACAACCAGTTCTCTTAAGAACTTAGAGTGAGAACGCACTCATTTCCTCCAGTGAGAATAGCACCAAACTGTTTTTGAGGGATCCACCCCCATGATCCAAATACCTTCCACCAGGCCCCACCTCTAACAGTGGGGATTAAGTTTCAATGTGAGCCTTGGTGAGGCCAAGCAAACCATATCCAAACCATAGCCCTCGTGCATAATATTTTTACTTGTTATTATAATCATACAAAATTGCTTATAATTTCAATTACATTTTACATTCATGACATCTAAGTGTAAAGAAAAGAAGGTTATGCTTCTGTGACAATTAAATTGATTGCTTGGAAAAAAGCATATTTCCCCAAAACATGTATGGATACTTCTCTCAGATCACTGTATAAGTCTGTATAAGAAGTTTCTTGAAGAAATGCAAACTAGAACTCAGTAGAAAATGCATTATGGATGTAGTTTATGCAAGAAAGATGAAGGGAAATTCCAGTCAGCAGACAAACCCCATATTTAATGAAAAGGCTCACACAGAAATGAAAAATATTTAGTTCCTCACAAAGTATTGGTGAAGTAATGCACAATCATATATTTTAAGTTAAAACTAAATGCTTAGGATGAATATTCTTGTAACTATATCCCTCTTTAACTGCTTTGTTTGGGTTAATTGGACAATATTATTCCCAATTGATTCTTATAAGAGAGCATACTGCTGCAGATAAGTGAAATTTTCTTATGACCAGGTTCCTTGGGTAATTCATTAACTAAACACCTTTGGATGGGAGCCCGGACTCATGCTTATTTTCCTGCGTTTTGTTCCATGGTGATGCTAGAGTGAAATAATTCTAGAGTATGGAAAAATATCATTGTCCCAGCCTAAACCACAGTAAGAAACTGAATTGTGGGTAAATTAAGTAACTCATTCAGGATCAGATTTTTTATATAGTAGCTGTCTAGGTGATCTCTCACAAGTTTACTCCTTAAAACATGAATACTGCACATTTCTGGAAACATAATTTTTTCAAACATTAGCTGTTCTGATTTGCTGAATAGTAGGCTATCTGGATTTTGGCAGCAAGTTCCAGGATTTTTTCCATTTATATGCATATCTAGCACAGAGTGTGTAAGTGAGAACTAGGCCCTGGATAACCAACACATTAGCATGTGTGAAAATAACTCAATTAACACAGGTAGAATGTGAGAATGTCCATTAATTCCTCAGGAAACAATGGCTTGTAGTGCTAGGACCAATGCAGGGTCTTGCAGATGGTGTCAAACCAACTGTGTCTGCAAAGACACAATGCAGCATCTGGAGGGCTGGCAAAATCAAACAACTTCGGAGACAGCAAGTCAAATTTGATCAGAGAGACCAACACTTGACCACATGAGTGTCTCAGCTTCCTGGGATGTGTTCCAAAATCCATCCATCTCATCTAGTGTGACAGTCAAAAAAAGTCACACTTCACATCTCTTCATCAAGTCATATCTCTGACTGTCACACAACTCGGCCTGCCTGACAGAATAAATTTATAGCATCCTCCCATGGCTTCCTCACCTTTTTTTAAATACATAACCTTTTCTTCTCCTTAAGTAAAAGAACATGCGTAATAGACAAACTGAGTTACAAACGCTGTCTTCTGCGGACAAAGGAAGAGTTCAGGGATTTTAATAATTTCATTGATTTTAGAAAATGCCTCCCTCCTCACTAGTTGTGGAAATCAGGAAATCAGGCAGTATGTCCACCTGAGCATGTGTACAGGGGTTAAGAACAAGGGCCCTTGAGTCCAACTTTCTGAATATGAATAGCAATATCTATTACCAGCATGTGCCCTTGGGGAAGATGCTTATTTTTTTAAATATCTTTTTTAAAAACTGGAGGGTAATAATAATGCCTGTCTCAATCAGGGTGTCATGAGACTTTGATGCATATAGACTATTTGGCATATTGTCTAGCATATAATACAAGGTGAATAAACGTTAAGCATATATTATTTTTAAGCCTCAGCTATAAGCTAAGGCCATGTTAAACTCATGAGCGCCAGAGAGAACAGAGTGGGGCCTATACAAAAGGACTAGATGGTGGTTTTCCTGTCCTAGTCCAGGCTTATGGGAGAAGACAGAAAAGAAACCTCCTGTGGATTCTGCCAGGTTTGCCACGGCTGGAGGCTGTTATAAAATGTGCACTTGTTTGAAGATCCCTCTGTGCTGTGTGTTCCTACCATCAAGAATTGATGGCACCAAATGGCAGTTAGTTGAGAATTTGGGGATTCAGGATCCTGGCTGTCTTCCCTTCTGTTGTGACTAATAGTAATAGCAAAAATAAAAATAGCAATACAGGAATAGTAGCCATGTATATAGAGTTTGTTATAGTACTAGACACTATTTTAAGTGCTTTTTATATTCGACTACCCTAAAAGAATTTCTTCCCGTTTTTCAGAGTAGAAACCTGAGGCACTGGTTGAGTAAGTGTAAGAGCTAGAATTCTAACCCAGGCAGTCTAGTTCTGGAAGCTGAGTCATAGACTATGATATGAGGGATAAATAAGTTTTTAATTATATTGGTATCATATTGTGCTATGGCTTTCAATTCTATAGCTTTTATTCACCAAACAAGTAAGAATTCCAGGGACTATTGGAAATCATAAATAATAAATTCATTAGGAGTAGGTATAGTAACATAATTCACTGATACTAGAAGGGCACTTACAGCTTTCATAATTGCTGTAAGTGCCTTTTCTCCTAGGGAAAATAATTAAGAGGAATTCTCTATTGGGGAATGATTTTGTGTTTAATGAATTACACAACTGTTACCACGAAATCAC
Organism: Cephalopachus bancanus; assembly: GCA_027257055.1. NCBI lineage: Eukaryota > Metazoa > Chordata > Mammalia > Primates > Tarsiidae > Cephalopachus > Cephalopachus bancanus. Next base: position 1,762,426 of record JAPVLO010000377.1, on the reverse strand, counting down.
CAAATCACAGCCTGGTATATCAGTCTGAGTTCAGTCAGGAAAACAGAAGCTGTCACAGTATTTTAGTTAGACATTTTTTTTTTTTTACATAGAATTAAAGGATTATACAACTTTTGGAAATTCTGAGAGGGTGAAGTGAGGAGGCTTTTCAAGGAGTACTCCAGGACACCCTGTCATACAGAGCTTACAGGGAAGCTGCAGCCAATGACTTGAGCTGTGTGCAGTACATAGTGGGTGATTCTTAGTAGAAATTCTCAAAAATCAAAGACAGGCCACACCTCAGATTATCTAAGCTTCCTGTTGCAGTTGCCACTGGGAAATGAGCTTCAGTCTATGAGAGTGCCTTTCATAGACCAAGCTGAAAGACTAAGGGCTTGTGAAAAATGTAGTTCCAAACTTCCAACCTACGACACAGAGTTGAACGTAAATACCAGTGCTGCATTCAGTATAGACCTTATACAACACTGAGACCTGACCCAGGAAGTCAGTTCAGTTATTCTTTACTTCTCAATAAGACATCGTCAACCACACCACAACAATTATTTCCCAAATGCATCAGAAGAGATTTCATTTTTTTCTTTGATAGTAAAATAATATTGTATCAAATGTTTACCAATCCAACAGATATTTACTGGCCACTGTCTTTATTCAGAGCTCCTGTATTAGAGCCTCCCTCATTACTAAGGCACAGTCCTTATAAAAGGTGTTCTATGGACTTTTTGAATTAATAATTTAATTGACTGTCATAAATATATTAAAATATTCGTGCCTTATAACAGATATTGTAAGCATTAGTGTCACATGAGTAGGACAGAAAAAAACTAGAGAAATTCAGAAGAGGAATTGACCATTTTTAACTTTTGTGACCAAGGAAGGTTTGTTAAAGAGAAAACAACCAGACACTCTCCTAAGGAATTTAATTACATCAGAAGCTATACTTAGATCTCTGTGAACTAGATCATTTTACTGTTCCCATTATACATTGGTGGTAGCCATGGCACAGAGAGGTTATGTACATTGCCTAAGATCACACAGGCAAAAATGGGCTTTAATCTAGATTAGTGAGATTCTGAAGCCCCATAATGCCTAGAGTCAACTATGTTTTAAGCTCTAAATTTAAACTGAGGTAAACAGATTTCTCAAATGTAAGTTTACATGTATCTCAATAAAGTTACACAGGTGACCTGATTTTTGCAAAGCAAGTTAGACACAAACACATATTAAAATATGTGTATGTCCTGCAAGCCTGGCTGATATCAACAGAGACATACTCTTTAGTACAATTGTGAATTAGGTTGCTAAAAATCCTTTTGCAGTCACTGTTAGTTATCTGGCTATATTATAGTCAATGGTACATTTTAGAAAATTAACTTTTATTCATTCATATATGAGGCAGACTAGCTTTGTGATTTAGAGTGTAGACTCTGGAGATATACTATCCTGGTTTGAATCCTGCTCCTGTCACTCACTAGGTTGGTAACCCTCAGCATTCTTCCCAAAACGGTGTCGGGAATCCAAGTGTGGCTTAGTTGGCTGCCTCCATTACCAGGTCTCTCATGAGGGCTGCATTCAAGGTGTCAGCAAGGGCCGCAGTTTCACCTGAAGTCTTAACCAAGTGAGAATCTGCTTCTAAGCTCACATGGTTTTTAGCAAGATTCAGTTCTTTGTGGACTATTGGATTGAAGACCTCTTCTTTGACTGTTGGCTAGAAGCCTCTCAACTCCTTGGTAGATGGGTGTCTTCATAACACAATTCATGACAAGGCAGCTGGCTGCCTTCAAACAAACAAACAAAGAGGACGCACAAGATGGCAGCCATAGTCTCTTTGTAACCAAACCTCTGAAGTGACATCTCATTACTTTTGCCATATTGTATTCACTAGCATATTGTGTTCAGTCCACACTAAAGAAGAGGTAATTACGGACAGATGTGAATACCAAGAGGCCAGAATCATTGCAAACTAGCTTAGAGGCTGCCTACCACACCTACTATTCTCGGTTTGTTGTTTGGGTTGAGTTGATATATGTAAGAGATCTTGGAACAACGCCTGGCCATACCAAGTCATATATAAATGTTAGCTGTAAGTATTACGATATCCAGTTCATTGGAATGCTTAATAAATAAGACTCAGTTTCTACTTTCAAGAAAATGATGGTCTAACCGTGCACATCAAAAACTTGCCATATTCAAGGCAAAAATAAAGGACTGTGACTATTGTGAGGGGAGAATGAAAATAAAGAGTGGTGAAAGATCAGAAAAGAATTGATTAATGAAGTGATATTTGAGCGGGGGTCCCAGAATATGGGTAAGGTTTTGACAGGGCTGGATAGGGAGAGTGTTGAAGGAGAGAGTGGATGGGGTGTTATTGGTGAAGGTAGCAAAGCAGGGCACTATCCAGTTTTTCAGGGGTAGCTGGGTATTATCCAAGACATCTTGAATGTCCAGGTCAACTGGAATGTCCAAAATGTACCACTAAACTGGGAAATAAGGGTGAAAGAAAGGCTTGATACTTGGTCATCAAGAATATTGAGAGAAAGCCTGATATATTTGGACTTAATTCAGTCAGTAGTGGAATCATCAATGATAATTCTGAACTGCAAGAAGTCTATACAGGTAACTGGAAGTAAGAATAAATTAGGGCAGGGAAATCCTACAGAAGATTTCAATTAGGTCATTATTATAATGGTTAGGGTGATAAGGAAATGAACTAGAGCTGTGCTAGTGATGGGTGAGGAAGGGAATAAATTTACAAAGGGAACAACCTCAGTTCTGATATCTCTAATTAAAGTTTAGTATTAGGCTTACTGGTTTTGAGGACAGATCTAGGGACAGTCTGTCTCTAACAACTGTCACCTGTATCACCTGAGAGAGTCATAAACTCTCTCAACCTTAGTTTTTTGTGTGTCAAAAGAATTAAATGAGCTAATACATAAAATATACGTAAAGGATCTGGCATGGTGACTTGCATAATAATACTATAAAATAAATCACTAAAATAAATACTAGTTTCCTCACTCTGAAAGGGTTAGTATTTATAAATAGAACTATAATTAGAATTCCAGGCCATTGGTTTATGAGTCCTGTTTGTAATGATTTGACTGAACACACACACACATCTATAATAAAAACAATAGCTAACTTTTATTAATTTATGCACAGCACCATACATACATCAACTCATTTAGTCCTGCCATCAGTTATATGAAATATGTGTTTTTATCATCTGTATTTTACAGTTCAGAAAACTGAAGCCTGGAGAAATTCACTTTCTTAAAGCCCAACAGCTGGTAAGTGGCAGAGCCCATGTTTGAACAGGTTCTTGCTGATTCCAAAGTCTTGCTCTTAATTGTTGAACTGCCTTTCTAAAATCGAAATGAGTACACATAAATATTTCTCTTTCCATATTTTTCTCACCTGTTATACCATTTGTATAGCAGGAGTTGCTAAGTCAATACACGCTTCTGATGTGAAAACTCATCACTCATGTTCCAATTGAGATGATGTGGCTGCCATTTTTCTGGCTTCAGACTCGACTGGCACTTCACCTCCGGAGTGATGAATGTAGTTTTACTCCTTACTATTTTGGCACTGTTCAAAAGCTTTAAAATTTTTCCTTCCTGACTTCAAGAGGTGATTTACCAAAATGTCAGTCAGAATTAATTTGAATGATATTCGTTACAGTTCCCCAAAGCCTAGTTACTGGCATGTTGTTTTCGGATGTCATATTTTGATGGAAGATAACATTTTAACTCGAGTGGGAAGGGCACGATTTTGGATGAGTCAAGCAGTAAGTCACCAGGGACTATATTCATAACTGTAATACAGTTCTGCTTTTACAGGAGTTGTCTAATCACTGTGATTCCAAGGCGTTTAAAAGTTCTAGCACCCTATCTTTTTATTTCATCTTGTAAAAATCCTTCTCCTTAAATTATGAAATCTGTGGTTTTCATAAACAGATTTAATGTTTAGTTTACTTTGATAACTCTTTAAATATTATGCTTAAGCCAATTAGATAATTAGGGTCATTCCAGGAGACTGTAGTGCCGGGATTTGGAATTGTTGATATTATAATTCTAACTTTCAGCTCCTTTTATTCAAATGTACTTGGAGAATCTGAAGCTCTTTCTTTCTTTTTGGGGTGAGGAGTAGATTCTTTCTAGGTTCAAAAGCAAGATAACAATGCTTGCTCTCTTCTGGGCTCATTGAGAGCAGGATCTCAGATTCTTTTAATGTGAGAGTTGCAAAAGATTTTAGAAACCATCTAGCGTGCCCTGTCTTTTAGGAACAAGAAAATTAAGATTCAGAGTGGCGAGGTAACTCATCCAAGGTCACACAACTGCTTAGTGATGGAAATAGAAGTGGAATTCAGAACTCTTGGCACCCAACCCAAACTCAAATTTAATGAATCCAGCAGGTGCTTAGCTCTTCAGAGGTGCCTTGTCTAGGTTTTCAATAAAAAGATGAAGTAGTTTAACCATAATCCTTGAGAATACATTACTGTTTACTAAGGAAGATAATATCCACCCTCTTACATATCATCTTTTGATGCTTATTGCTAATTGCAACTTCATTTTGACTTTAGCATAGAGTATTTGCCCACATTTGTTTCCTTACTGTTTTTTTTAGAAGCACATTGATGAAAAGAAATGATTCCATCAAATCAAATGATTTTTCTAAAATATTTTCAAATAGAAACAAATTCTGCTAGTACCAGCACTGGAGATTATTTTAGACATCTATCTATGCCTGATACAGTTTAGGCATCTTATAGACTAAGACAAAAGATACATTTTGATTTTTGTACTTCTGTAGTATGATTTTTGAAGGAAATGGAGTCGATGGAATGACATCCTGTAACAAATTAAATAAAGAACACAAAGCCACATGTACCAAGGGTTACATTACAAAGAGATTAGCAAAGGTCAGGTCAGTTGTTTCGATGGGTAGTTCCCAGACTTTTGAATTTCAGAAATAGGGAAATTTCTTCCCAGAATCTTAAAAATCAAACATAATGAATCCTTGCTTATAGACACATTTTGAGGATAGTCAAATTTTATTTTGACAAGTAATGTAAATTTTTAGAAAGAAATTTTAATTTGCCATTGCCATTATTGTCTAAGAAGTAGGATATTTTAATGTTTTAAAAGTATAAGAACATAATCTCAGAATAAGTGCTAAGCTTTCCCATGGAAAGCTGGTTTTACTTTGTACCTTTATATGATTTTGTTACAGATGGCACAGACTCTGTAACAGCAGTGGTCTAAGGACTGGTATTTTGGAACCATTAGTTTTTATTATGTGGAACCAGTAGTTATTTGCTTTCTGTCTTAAAGCTAGGGAAGGATTCAAGGAAAAGGTAAAATTGAAGAGGTGTTTAAAAAAATTAAGATACCAGAGGTGAGTAACAGGTACATTTTCAAGTATAGGTATAGTTTGGAAGAAGTCTCAGACAGATACAATTATTCAACGAAGAAAGCATTTGGTAACTACATCTGGGAAAAAAAGTGAATCCTGCTTAGAGAATGAGATGGAAAAGAGGTTGAGGAAAACCTTTGATGATTCTAATTAATTTAAATTTATGAGACTTATCACTTTTCTTTTAAGTTTTACTTATGGTCAGAGTAATAATGAACGACATTGGTTCAAGAAGAGAAGAGAAAAGTATTGACAGGTAACTAGAAATTTTTCCTTTTGAAAATGCTCTACTTGAAAGAAATACACACCTGTCAAGCTTCAAGGTAAATGCAGTAACTCTTTTTAAATAGGAGTTTGTCCTTTAAAGACACGCCTTTCCTGCTAAGGAAATGTTATTTAAAAATTCATAATGCAGAAAATAGCGAACAGTTGTTACAAGCTAACCCTGGAACATCTTATCTGGGGACAGCAAGAAACAGAGATCCTCCCTTTATGATAGCAACAAAGTATTTCCAAAATACCTTTCTTCCAATGTGTGGCTGTTAGGGTCTTGGGAAGATTTTTCTTTTGAAATGGCTAATAGCTGCAATCTGTCGGACAAGGTTTTGGAAACTGAGATTGGAGACTCAAGTTTCCTCTTGCTGAGTGGCCTCCACTTCCTTCAGCGATATCGTGGGACACCTGTGCTACCTGTGATTGGAATCCAAATTAAAATTTGGGCACCTACTTTCCCTTAATAAACAATGTTGTTAATGATAGTTTCATCCTAGGATGAAGTATAAGGATCATCTAACATCTTACTGATGGTACAGACTCTGTAATAGCGTCTAACATCTTATGTAACCTAATTAGCCGGCTCTAATTATTTATTGAGCATCTACCAGGTGCCAGTCACAATCTGAATCAGTGATGGATCTTCCCTAACTGTATTTAAACTCTGTGATTGTGACTTGCAACTATTTGTTCTAACTGGCTATGACCTGTTTTTATATTCTCCAGTAAGATACTTCTAAATAGCCTCACTTGTACTCGCATCATGCATGAATGTGATCAATTAGTCATATTTCTGTTTATGAAATAATAATAACTAATAAACACAAATATTTCATAGACCATTGTCAGATTATAGGAGATTCCTATTCAACATAATTTTGCTTTTTTTTTTAGTTGTGCCTTACAATGTTTCCTATAAAGAATTAAAAGACTTCTTTTTTATTTATTTTAAGTAATGAAGCCAGTGATTTATACTATACCCCAAAACACAGTTCATGGATAAGAATTACACTGAAATGTTTACTATTCTGAAAATGGAGATTCTCTATGATTAATAAATGCAAAAGAAGTTGCCTGGGCCAACTATTTCCTCCTCAATAGAAGGTCCTTTATAGCATGATTGATTCCTGTTCTATAGAGATTATTAGAGGGGGCAGTTGGAGAACATTTGGTGAAACTCAAGGAAAACAAAAGGATATGCTCTTCTGTTGTAAAAAGCAACTTAATCTTCTCTCTTTTCATAACTTGTTTTCCATTTTAAAGAGCTATTTTGTTGAACTTAGTGTCATTTAATGTAAGGTAACAGATACTGGAGGCAGAGAAGTGAGAAGGGCAAAGGGTTGAGAGGTTACAAGTGAGGTTTGGAGTGTGGCCAATAAAACGCATTTCTCTGGGTAACATGGAGGTTGAGTCCCCAGACTCTGGGACAAACATTCTGCATTTGTATACCAGCTATACCACTTCCTGGTTGTATGACCTTAAGCAAATCACTGAACTTCTCCAAGTTTCAGATCCTTCATTTGTAAAATGAAGATAATAGTAGTACCTCCTTTAGGGTTGTTATGAGGATCACAGGAGTTAATTATCTAAAATTCTTAGGATGGGAACTGGCACAATAGGTGTTTTTTTATTATTTTAGAGCAGTGTTTTCCAAAGTAGAGTATATTCATCAGAGACTGACAAGTCAAACATCTATGTTATTTTTTCTCTCAGCTTTTAGTTTTCCTATTTGGCCTATGTTCTAACACACATAATATTTTTGAATATGTAGCTTATGTGCATATTTAATAAATTTTACATATACATATATTGTAAGTGTACAATTTTTTCCATCATAAAGATTAGGAGACCAGCGATATAGTGGTCTCCTCATTTTGCTTTAAAATCTAACTCTAGGAGTTGGGTGCAGTGATGTGTGCCTATACTGTACTCAGGAGACTGGGATGAGGCTAAGGATTGCTTGAGCCCAGGAGTTTGAGTCCAGCCTGGACAACATAGTGAGATCTTGTCTCTAGAAAAAAAATGAAATAAAAATAGCTTAATTTTAAATGGCTTTTCTTAGGAATAATCTTTATGTCTAACAAATTATATTTTATATTGAGGCAAACTCATCAGAGTAGGATTTTTAAAGACTAAACTAATTATTAACACTGTTAGGTTTACTCAAAATTTCATTTTTTCCCCTTTAACTAATTTTTTCAAAACATTTCCCACTAGGACATAATTATAAAATTTTGTGAACATTTCTTGAAGATGAGGAACCATTTAAAATTTCATGTCTAGATATAGAAAGACCTCATTTGGGGATTGGTAAACTACTCAACTCCGTTCTACTTCCATTTATTTAGATTATTTTCCTGTGCATTGATATACTAATTCCCTGAATTATCTCCTAAAAATCTAAGGACAGAAATGTAAAAGAATTATTAGCTATGTGATTGTTTTCCTTTGAAAGTTGAATATCTTAAAAACCGAATTCAAAATATGTCTGTTTATGGCCCTAACAATTTTATTACAACTGAAGAACAAAGCTGTGGCAACAAATTTAGACTGAAAATTAGCAGGAAGTTTTTTGAAAATACCACTGTGGCTACAGAACAAATATATGAAGCAATTATTACCTTTAAAAAATTCTAGAGAGACTTGCTTCAAGATGTCATTATATAAATGATCTTTGGAGGGCCTCAGAGCTCATGACAAAATTACCAAATTGCTTATCAGGAGGCAAACAACAGCTCTGCTGAGATAAGTGCAATAGGCTTAGAAAAGCACATCTTTGGTGCAGTCCACCTACACAAATTCAGCTCCTACCGGAACACATAAAACACTTTGGAATTCATTAGCATGCAGTATTTACTCAAAAGCTGCAAAAAACGTTGTGTTTGCATAATTTTATCAATTGTCAATAGCAGTGCTTGCCAACACTCATATCTTTATTGAGATGCAAAATTAAGGGCAGGAAGAAAGTTTGTATCAATATTAACACTGAACTCACTTGAAAAGATGACATTTATTAATATTGCATCTGGCTCAACATTCACAATGGTATTTAAAGACCAGACTCAGTCCTAAGCAAGAAACAAATTTTTTAGCAAATCTTGTTCAACAGCCACCTTACAGTTTTGAAATTTGTAAACCATTTTTCCCATTCTACAAATAGATACTTGCCCCCCAAATTTGATTGCAGTTTGGGATGGGCTGGATGTACTTAGAAAAAGAGTAGTAGCAAGACAAAGATGACAATGCATTAAGCATTTTATGAAGAATTGTGTTGGTTCAAAGCATATTAATTTAAAAAAACTCATATTTGGGGAACAGCTGGTGTGAGCTGAACATGAAAACAACTGTTGTAAAACAAATGTTAAGGAACTGCTATAAACAAGACTTCATTTATTTACAGTATGTTTTAATTCTTTCTTTTTTCTAATCTTTAACTTCTCTATATCCATCCCGACCAATATAAGCATAATGGTGAAAGATTGCAGGTGTGTAGGTGCATAAGAATGTGTGTTTAATGAGCATTATAAGTGTGTATATATATATATACACACACACATATATATGCACCTTCATATGTAATATAAAATACATCAAGGTACTTATTCATATACATGTATTTTCCAGTTTTGACTTTATCTTTTGTGCTCAAAAACGTTAAAAATGCTGTAGTGATGATATTATGGCCATGTTGCAAGCTGTATGTTTTAAACTCAGTATTTGAGGTATCTGGTCCACTATCAGGGAAAGAGAAGGCCAGCTAGAAGCCCAAACTTTACCTGCTGCAACTTTCTTATGTAGTAAATGCTCGCTTGCACCCCGCAACTCTAAAATTTAAAAAAAAAGTAATTTTTAAAAGTCACTATTTTACCCATATTGTTCCTGACCAACTATCATCCCTTTGTTATTTTATTTTTCTGAACTTCAACTTTCACTGTATTATGGAAACATAGGCATGCTGACCTTATTTTGTCAAAACCAGCCACATTTCATATTGACCTAAACTGGAGCCTTGAAAATGAGGTGGATCCTAAGAACACTTGAAATGGGGCAACCACCTTGGACTTCATCACTCTCTGTATAGTCGCTCCTCATGAATTTCTAGCAACATCCAGAGCCTAGCACCTTCTTGCCCTATTTTCAGTTTGCGTCCAACTCACTCCTGTTCAACTGTTTGGTACAAAAGGCACTCATGTAATCAGTGTCATTTTTTTTTCATTTCTCAATATTGTTGCCCATGCATACTTCTCCAAATGATTATGTTTATATGGTTTAATTGAAAGAACATAAAAGGATTATTGGTAATTTAACAGAAAGCTTCTTATACATTTATTCCTCGGAATATAACCTTCCGGATAGTAGGGAGATGTTTAAATGCCATGTTTTCTCCTTCATTTCAGGCTTCAGTAAACACACTCTGTTTCCTAAGACACTAGTATTATCATGTCTTGATTCTTATTAACATTTTATGTCTCTCACAAGCATGGGGATAATGTAGCTTAATGGGCATGACTGCCTGCTATACAAACTTTTCAAACTTAACTTTGATCAGTCAAGGAGCTAGGTGTTTCATATTTGTATGATATGCTTTTATATCATTTTATATTTGCCCTGAATTTGAAATAAACTGTAAGGCTTTAAAATAATTTATTTTACTATCTTCTTTTTTAAAAACTTAATTAAAAATAAATGTAACTGTAGTAAAGGTATCTATCACAACTGCTACTTTTAATTGTTTTTTTTTACTTACTGCAAACGTTTTAAATTTGCAATATTGTTTAAAATAGTACAGTGAAACTAGACTCTAACTAGAAATATTAGACACAGTTTACTTATTTTTTATTCACATACCATCTTCAGGCCATCAGGAATCCTTACTAAATCATGCCATGCGGAAAATTCTGCAACGGTGTTCTAGTTCTAGAGATTAAGAAATACCACTTTTGTTTACATTATAACACAAAATACTATTAAAGAGAGAATACTGACTCTGAGAGAAGTGTGGTTTCTGTTTCAGTTCTCTCTTAACCACTCATTGCCTTCTGTAATTTCAAGGCAAATCATGATTATTCTTCCTACGAAATAAAAATTACTGATATTTAGGAATTGAATAGTTTTTCTGCATTACAGCCCATTATTATTTATCAGCTTTCCCCGTATATGTGGTGAAGTGTGATAAGTCCTAATATTTTTTTTCAATTTTTGGGAAGAAAAACACAGTTGCAGTCTATGGTAATTACTTTTATAATTGCAAGAAATATATCTCATTGACCTTGATTGGATCTTTTGTTTCAACAAATAACATTGAGTGCTTACTATTTGAAAAGTGGTACAGGGTTGAATATCCTTTGTTATCTAAGAGTTTATTTAATGGGGCAGAAGAAATGGATCCCCAGAAGTATGGAAAATTTTGTGTATTTCATAAAAGAAAAGAAGATAGCATTTATTGTGCTACATTCCGTACATAAATCTCATTTAGTCCTCACATTTTGGTTTGCTGCTAAGGAAACTGGGGGTATGATAAGATAAACAGTTAACCAAAGGTCTCAAGGTCAGGTAGTGGGGATTAAGGAAATTGGCTTCATTCCAAAGGCCACATTCCTTTCCTCACAGTGAAAGTATATTCAGAGTTCAGAAAAATAGCGTTAGGAAAAGGTGTCAAAGTAGAAGTTGAGGGAATAGAGCAGGAAGGATTTTAGAAAGATTGGCAGTATTGAGAAAATCCTGTTTTATCCAAATAAGTATTTGTGAATGATCATTTTTAGCCGCTTATCTTGTCCTCTCTGTTTGTTCTTCAATTAAACTAATCCAGAAACTTGAAACAAGATCAGAAAGGATATTTTGATTCAAAGTTAAATCACGACTGGCCGGCATGGTAATTCACATCTGTAATCCGAGCACTTCGGGTGGCAGGAGGATCACTTGAGCCCAGAAGTTTGAGACCAGCCAAGGCAACATAACAAGACCTTGTCTCTAGAAGAAAATACAAACTAAATTAGCCTCATTTTCAGAAAAAATTAAAAAATAGCCCGAGTCCAGGAAGTTGAGACTGCATTTAGTCATAATCATGCCATAGCACTCCAGCCTGTGCAACAGAGAGAAACCTCAACTCAAAAGAAAAAAAGAAAACAAAATTAAATCATTACACATAACTATTGACAATCCTTGTTCTGAATATAATGTATGACTGAAGGGGCTCAGCATTTATAATTACACCAAGCTATCTATATTTCAATATAGTAGTATGTGACGAATTTGTTTATTACAGTTCAAGTGATTGTTACTCACCAGGTCATCTTGCTTGGGTGCTCCAGAGGGGACCTCAGAGCTCTGATGGAGACCTAGAAACAACTGAAGGCCTCAGAATAGCTCTTGGTTACTGCTGTAACAACTTCTAGCAAGCAACATGGACGATGAGGCCCAGAAGAATGCAAGAAAAATGTAAAAATAATGGAGGGCTGCATGCAGAAAACTTCCAACTAGCATGCAATGTCTTTATGAGCAATCTGCACTCATATGGAAATTTTACAGGAAACAACATGCATCAATTTAAACTGAAAATTTAAAATGCAATGCTGAGCTATAATTCTCCCAAGTGAAGACATTGCTAATACTCAACTATATGCAGAGATAATAGGCGGAAGGAGGAGCTTTATTTTAAAGCCTGCATAAATATGAAGGAGGAACCCAAGCAAATGGATTTGGTGGTCTCCAGGGAACCATAATTTGATATAAAACTCACATATATATGTTTGTTTGTAATTATCAGTTTAAAAATTGTTAAAATTGTTTTTAAAGAAACTTAAATTTTTGAACAGCACTCGAGGCTCTAGCACAGGACTTTAATGTTCTAAGGGGCAACACTTGAAAAGTGCTGATTTAAAGCATAATTTTCCTCCTGGAAAGTCTCTAGAACTGTTGAATATAGAGTTAAACTCTTCATTTTACTCTAAGCAAACAGGGGTCATTCTTGCCTGTTCAACTGCTCTTTCCAAATCTTCAGAGGATCTCCTGCTGCTTTTGTTGACATTAGTAATAGCCCACTGGGAAAGAAACTTTGTGGAGAGAAATGTCAGATATTTCCTACTAAACACTAGAAGTGGGAAAATATACAAGAGGGGGCTATGTATGACTAAGTAAAATGCTCTCGAATGATTTAAAATACAAAGTTGTATTTATTAATTTTTCTTTTTTTCACTTCTGAACTCAACCACTCCAAAACTGTTTTGGCTATAACAGAAAGGATTACAATAAAACTGTATTATAATAAATTGCAGCACTTCCAGCTATATCAGTAATACAAGACTTATTGCATTCAATTAGGTGATGATTTAGTCATACATGTCAACATGTCTGTGAATTTCATTTTAAGATTTCACTACATGATAAAAAGAAAAATCATTTTAATAGACCAACCTGAATAGAAAATTAAGTAGAAGAATATGTCCATTTTCAGCTAAATGTTCTATTGTACGTTCTGTCCTACATATTTAACAACATGTCCTTAATATATTAATACAAAATTTTTTTGTTTTCTTCATTTTAACTTTTAAGAGAAAGAAACAAACTATAGAAAACCTGTCAATGGAGGAAATGCATGGAAATAAAATGCTCTCACTATTAGCTGTGTTTACATTCAGCTCTGTCATGTATACTATCTACATCGTTGAACTAGAGTGCACCTTTGCATTTATATGGTGATCTCTGTATTGAAAATGTATGTTTACATCAGTGATCCAAAGATATTTCATGTATTTAACATCCAAGGCAGATTAAAATAAGCTCCCTTATAATGCTTTTACCAAAGAATTCTAGAGTATTTGTCAACAGACATACCTTGAAGATATTGTGGATTGGGTTCCAGACCACTGTAATGAAGCAAACATTGCAATAAAGCAAGAAACACGAATCTTTTGGCTTCCCATTGCACATAAAAGTTATGCTAACATTATATGGTAGTCAGTTAAGTCTGCAATGACATTATGTGTAAAAAATAATGCACATACCTTAGTAGAAGAATACTTCATTGCTTAAAAAAATGCTGACTATCATCTAAGCCTTCAGTGAATCACAATCTTTTTTGTTGGTGGAAGGTCTTGCCTCCATATTAATGACTGCTGACTGATCAGGGTGATGGGTGCTTGTTAAAGGTTGGAGTGGCTGTGGCAAGTTCTTAAAATAAGAGAGTAATGAAGTTTGCCCCATTCGTTGACTCTTCCATTCATGAAAGATTTCTCTGTGTCATGAAATACTGCTTGATAGCATTTTACCCACAGTAGAATGTCTTTTAAAATTGGAGTTAATCCTCCCAAACCCTGCTGCTGCTTTATCAACTAAGTTTATGGAATATTCTAAATCCTTTGTTGTCATTTCAATAGTGTTCACAGCATCTTCACCAGGAGTAGATTCCATGTCAATAAAACACTTTATTTTCTCATCCATAGGAAGCCACTCCTTAACCATTCAAGTTTAATCATGACATGACAGTTCTTTCTTCAGGTTCCACTTTTAGATCTCTTGCTGTTTTCTCATTTCTGCGGTTAATTTCTTCACTGAAGTTTTAAACTCTTGAAAGTCATCCGTGAAGGTTGGAGTCAGCTTCCAAACATTGTGCGTGTTGATACTTTGACCTCCTCCCATGAATCATGAATCTTCTTAATGGCATCTAGAATGGTGAATCCTTTCCAGAAGGTTTTCAAATTGACTTTGTTGAGATCCTTCAGAGGAATCACACAATCTATGAAAGTTATAGCTTTACAAAATAAATTTCTTTAAAAATAATACTTAAAATAGGAAATTACTTCTTGATTAATGACTGCAGAATGGATATTGTGTTAGTAGAAATGAAAACATTAATTTTTCTTGACTACTTCCAAAAGAGCTCTTGGGTAACCAGATGCATTGTCACAGAACAGTAATATTTTGAAAATATACAGTGATTCTCAACAACGGGCTTAAGCTATTCAGAAAACCACACTGTAAAGAGATGTGCTGTCATCCAGCCTTTATTGTTTTATTTCTAGAGCACAGGCCAAGTAAATTTAGCATAATTCAAGGGCCCTAGGATTTTCAGAATGATTAATAAGCATTGGCTTCAACCTAAAGTCACCATTTGCATTAGCCCCAAACAAGTGAGTCATCCTTTCTTTGAAACTGTAAAGCCGGGCACTGACTTCTCCTCTCTTGCTATGAAAATTATAGACAGCATCTTCTTTCAGTAGAAGGCTGTTTCATCTCCATTAACAATCTGTTGTGTAGTACAACCAACTTCATATATGATTTTAGTTAGAGCTTTCTGCTAACTTGCTGCAACTTCTCCATCAGCATTTGCTGCTTCCTTTGTACTTTTATGTTGTGAAGTTGGCTTCTTTCTTTAAACCTCATAAACCTACTTCAGCTAGCTTTCAACTTTTCTTCTGCAGCTTTCTTATCTCTCTCAGCCTTCATAGAACTGAAGAGAGTTAGGGCTTTGCTCTGGATTAGACTTTGTCTTAAGGGAATGTTGTGTCTGGTTTGATCTTCTACTAGTCTCTTCAGTAATAAGCCTGTTTGGCTTTCTTATCATTTGCATGCTCACTGGAGTAGCACTTTTAATTTCCTTTAAAAACTTCATTTGCATTCACAACTTGGCTAACTGTATGGTGCAAGAGGCCTAGCTTTCAGCCTGTCTTGGCTTTTGACATGCCTTCTTCACTAAGCTTTATCAATTTTAGTATTTGATTTAAAGTAAGAGATGTGCAACTCTTCTTTCTACTTGAGCACTTATAGGCTATTGTAGGGTTATTAAACTGGTCTAATTTTAATAGTGTTGTGTCTTAGGAAATAGGGAGGCCCAAGAAGAGGAAGAAATACAGGAGTAGGATCTGTAAAGCCGTCAGAACACACACAACATTTACTAAGTCCACCATCTTGTATTTGTGTGGTTCATGTACTCCAAAACAATTGAAATAATAACATTAAAGTTCACAGATTAAAGAGTACTACAACATATAATAATAATCAAAAAAAGTTTGAAATATTACAAGAATTCTCAAAACATGCCACAGACAGGGAGTGAGAACATGCTTTTGGAAAAATGGTACCAATAGACTTACTTGACACAGGATTGCCACAGACCCTCAATTTGTAAAAAAAAGCACAATATCTGTGAGATCCAATGAAGGGAAGTGTAGTAAAATGAGGTGTGCTGATGTCTATGATGGGAATCCTTTTGTGAAAGGCCAAATCTATATTACAGACTTTGTGTCACCATCATAAATACTCAAAACTACTTTCAAGTTCAAAAACAACCATCGCCAATGAGAAAATGAATGAGTGTGGCTGTAATCCAACTCAATTTTATTTACAAAAATAGGCAGTGGTTCAAATTTGGCCCTTTATCCTTGTCCAAGTCCATCTTTCATAAATTATGTTACATACACAACCAAATCCTATTAAAGGATATTTAGGTTGTTTCCAATTTTTGCTCTTGTAAACAACACTACAGTGAATATCCTTGTGTACATGTCTTTTAGCCTTTTGATTATTTCTTTATAAAAAATTTTTAGAATTTATATTGTTGAGTCACAGTGTACATATTTAAATATCTCAATCATTACAAAATTTTTTACCGGAAGAATTGGACTAATTAATAATAATATGTGCTGAGTATAAGGGTGTTTGTTTTTCCATATCCTTCTGGATATTTGGTATTATCTAACTTTTAATTATTTCCCAATTTGCTTGGTAAAACATCAGTTGCCTATAATTTTTTGTCCACCCTTCCCCCCTTTCTTATTTTTTTTTTTGAGTTGGAGTCTCACTCTGTCACCCAAACTGGAGTGCAGTGGCCGCTCCCAGGCACCGCAGCCTCGACCTGCTGGGCTCCGGGGATCCTTCCGCCTCAGCCTTACGAGTAGCCGGAACTACAGGAGTGCGCTACCACGCCTGGCTGATTTTTGATTTATTGTAGAGATGAGGTCTCGCCAAGTTGCCCAGGCGGGTCTCGAACCCGTGGGCTCAGGCAATCCACTCACCTCAGCCTCTCAAATGCGCGGGATTACAGGCTGAGCCACCAAACCCGGTTTCCCCCCTTTCTTAGTATCCATTGATTTTAACCATCTGGAACATATTTCCATCTTTTTATTACTCACTTATTTGTTATTCTGTGAGTTCTTTTTATGTAATTTGCCCATTGTTATACTAGGTTGTTTGTTAATTTTTTTCTTATCAATTAACAAAGACTCTTTATATAATAAGGAGATTAACATTTTGATTTGGGGACTTCCGGCAAGATGGCGGCAGGGTAGCCTGGTCTATGAAACCCTCTGCAAAGGAGAACGCAGAGGGTCTCTGGCTCTCTCCCCTGGGGCTGCGGATCCCAACGTTGGCAGCCTGCTGTTCACATAGAGCTCGGCCATCACCACTGCTGGGGCATTGCAGCGGCCTGGGGCATTGCAGTGTCACTGCAGCCATAGACCCAGCTGCCAGGGCTGCACTGCGGCCTCCATGGGCTGTAGCGCATCGCACCACCCATGCCTGAGATGATCCACGACTTCAGTCCTTGAAGCCCCTGCAGGCAAGAGCAGCTGGGATCGCTGCCACCTCTGCTGCCACCTTGATGTCCTGCCGGCCATGGGTCTCCTCCCATGTGCCCTGAAGCAGGCTCTCATCTCCGGCCTCTGCCCTACTCCTGTCCGGCTCTACCCTCTCTGGGGTGAGCAGCTGAGATAACACCACCTGCTGGCAATTCAAGGTAACAACACTGAAACAGGAAAAACAAGTTTGAAAACCAGACACAGGCCAGATTTGAGTGGTGAACTGAGGGTGACCTGAACTGTTCTTCACAGCAGGCCAGGGGCAATGGACCCTAACTGCGAACTAATTTACCAGCTTGAAAAGACAGCTAGAAATCACAGCTGAAAGGACATTGGACTTAAACAAAAAGTCTCAGAGTGTGTTCGATTGGTTCTGTTAGTTTAATGACTTAATTCTATTCCTACTGTTTTGTTCCTTTTTTTTCCCTCTTCTTTTTCTTTTCTTTTCTCCTCTCTGTAAACCATACCCTTGTATAGAGGAACAGCACACCAATAAGGTGGTTGGTTAGCTTGTATGTAAGCATCATTGTATATATTTTTTGTGTGTGTGGGAGTTGGTTAGTCTGTAGCTGTGGTCTATTGTTTTTATCTGTTTCAGTTTAGGTCTCTCTGTCCATTTGTTGGTACACTCGTCTCTTTTCCCCCTTACTCCTCTCTCTCTCCACCCCCCACTTCCCCCTACTATCTGCTCCATTCTCTTCCCTCTGCTAACCATTTTATTTGAGGGAGTAAACCTACAGCCCCACTGCATGGACAGAATTCAAGGCAGTGGGAAGTGGGTTTCAGATTAGCCATACACCTGTCAGTGAATACCAGGACCTGCAGATAGATTTTGAATCACAGCTCCCCCTTAAGTGTATCTCAAAACTGCAAAAAGGACCACCCCCAACCTACAGTGCAACTCCATAATTGAACAAAGTAAGAGGGCATACATAAGAAGAATAGGAGATTGAACAAACAGAAGTAAAAGCAATCCCTCTACCCCCGAATAACAGAATTAAAGAAGACGGTGATGTGGAGGGAAGGAAAAAGTAGGGAGGGGGAAAAAAACTGCACAAATGAAGAAAAACCAAAGGGAGAATATAGATCTCACACAGACCCCTGGGAGATCAGACACTGAGAAAACAGATTCCGGAACACAAACAATGAAGAGCCCCCAGAATGACTGGTCACATGCAACAAACCCACACATCAAGACATTAATAGAGAGAATTAAAAAAATTGAGGACAGACAAGAGGAAATTAGGAAGGAGCTGACATCAGAAATAACAGCAGTAAAGAATACTGTGATGGAAACAAATAATAAACTAATAAGCATGGAAAGCAGAATTAACCAAGCAGAAGAAAGAATCACAGAGCTTGAAGACCAAAACACAGAACTAACCCAAACTGTCAAAAGCATAAAAAAGAAGCTCAAAAAGACAGAACAAAACCTGCAAGAGATGAATGATCACTTCAAGAGACTGAACCTAAGAGTAATTGACTTTCCTGAGGCAGAGAGAAAAACAGAGGCCACACTGGAACAAACATTTCATGAAATCATTCAAGAAAACTTCCCTCATCTCATCAAGGATGAAAAAATTCAAACACAAGAGATTCAGAGAACCCCTGCAAGACAACAAATGAGAAGACCAACTCCCAGACATATAATAATTTGCCTAAACAAAGTAGGTATAAAAGAAAAAATCCTAAAGGCTGCAAGATAAAAAGGTCAGACTATGTACCAGGGAAGACCAATTAGAATAGCAGCAGAATTGTCTACAGAAACCCTGCAGGCTAGGAGAGCTTGGAGCCCTATCTTCAAAGTTCTAAAAGATAAACAATTTCAACCGAGAATAACCTACCCAGCCAAGCTAAGCTTCATCAGTGAGGGAGAAGTGAAATCTTTCCCAGGTATCCAATCCCTAAGAACCTACGCTGCCACAAGACCACCTCTACAAGAAACACTTAAGAAAGCATTAAACACAGAAGAAAAGGAAAAAAGAATAACAACGTTCTTCACAAGAGTACAGGCCAAAGATTAAAAACACACATGATCCAACTTAAAACCAAAAGAAAGACAACACACAAACAGGAAGAACAACAACTCTGTAAGAACATTATGATAGGGATCAACTCTCGCATTTTAATAATTAGTTTGAATGTGAACAGACTAAATGCACCACTGAAAAGACATAGAATGGCAAAATGGATAAAATATCACCCGGCAACAATCTATTGCCTTCAAGAGACTCACCTCACTAGAAAGGACACTCACAGACTCAAAGTAAGAGGATGGGAAACAAATTTTCAGGCAAATGGAACACAAAAGAAAGGAGGAGTCATGATCTTAATCTCAGACAAAATACCCTTTAAGCTATCAAAAATTAAAAAAGATACAGAAGGCCACTACATAATGATAAAAGGTTCAATCCATCAACAAGAAGTATACATCCTAAACATATATGCACCGAACACAGGAGCACCAACTTTCATAAAGCAGCTCCTAGGTAAACTAAATAAGGATATTGACTCCAATACCATCATAGCTGGGGACTTTAATACCCCACTCACAACCCTAGACAGATCATTAGGACAAAAAATCTGTAACGAAATCCAAAACCTCAATGTGACTCTTGATCAAATGGACTTAATTGATACCTATAGAACCCTCCATCCAAAGACCACAGAATACACATTCTACTCATCACCACATGGAATGTACTCTAAGATCGACCACATACTTGGCCATAAATCAAGCATAAGCAAAATTAAAAGGACTGAAATTTTACCATGCACCTTCTTGAACCACAGTGGAATAAAAATAAACATTAACACCAACAAGGTCCCCCCAAAACTCACAAAGACATGGACACTAAACAGCATGATGCTAAACAACTCCTGGGTCAATGATGAAATCAAAACAGAGATCAAAAGATACCTGGAAACAAATGAAAATGAAGAAATATCTTACCAAGATCTCTGGGACACCATGAAAGCTGTAGTAAGAGGGGAATTTATATCCCTACAAACGCACATGAGGAAAATGGAAGGATCACAAATTAACAGCCTAAGAAGCCACCTAAAAAAGCTGGAAAAGCAAGACCACAAAAACCCTAATTTCAGCAGAAGAATCCAGATCACCAAAATAAAAGCCCAAATCCAGGACATAGAAGATAAAATGACAATACAAAAAATTAATGAAATAAAAAGCTGATTCTTTGAAAGAATAAACAAGATTGATGGTCCCCTAGCTAGAATGACCAAAAAAAAGAGAGAAAAAGCCCAAATAAACACAATCAGAAACACAAAAGATGAATTCACATCTGATCCTGAAGAAATACAAAAGATCATTAGAGACTACTATGTACACTTGTATGGAAACAAACTTGAAAACCTTTCAGAAGTTGAGGACTTTCTGTCATCACACAACCTGCCTAGGTTGAAACAAGAAGAAATTGAGACCCTAAATAGACCAATAACAATCAAGGAAAGTGACTACATAATAAGAAAACTACGTACCAAAAAAAAGCCCTGGACCAGATGGCTTTCCAGCAGAATTCTACAAGACGTTTAAGGAGGAGCTTATGCCAATCCCACTGAAGGTATTCCAGGAGATTGAGAAAGATGGAACTCTCCCAAAATCATTTTATGAAGCTAACATCACATTGATACCCAAACCAGGTAAAGACTCAACAAAGAAAGAGAACTACAGGTCAATATCTTTGATGAACATAGATGTTAAAATTCTCAACAAGATCCTAGCAAACCAGATTCAACAACACATTTCAAAAATCATCCATCATGACCAAGTAGGCTTCATCCCTGGGATGCGAGACCGGTTCAACATTCATAAAACCATAAATGTAATTAAATACATCAACAGATGTCAAAACAAAAACCACACGATTATATCATTAGATGCAGAAAAAGCTTTTGATAAAATCCAGCACCCCTTCTTGATAAAAACCCTCAAACAGCTAAGCATAGGGGGAACATACCTCATAATAGTAAAAGCCATCTATGAGAAACCCACAGCCAGCATACTCCTAAAGAGACAAAAACTGGAACCTGAAAACTGGAACAAGACAAGGATGCCCACTCTCATCCCTCCTGTTCAATATAGTATTGGAAGTCCTGACTAGAGCAATCAGAGAAGAGAAGGCAATCAGGGGTATTCAGATAGGAAAAGAGGAAGTCAAGCAATCTCTCTTTGCAGATGACATGATTGTGTACCTTGAAAACCCAAGAGAATCTGTCAAAAACCTCCTTACACTGATAAAGGACTTTGGCAAAGTCTCAGGATATAAAATAAATGTGCAAAAGACAATCGTATTTCTTTACACCAATAATAAACAAACAGAAACCTAAATAAAAAGCACAATTCCATTCACAATAGCCACAAAAAAATGAAATATCTTGGCATCATCCTAACCAGAAACGTGAAAGACCTTTACAGTGAAAACTATAAAACACTGCTCAAAGAAATCAAAGATGACACAAACAAGTGGAAAAATATCCTATGCTCATGGATTGGAAGAATCAACATTGTGAAGATGTCCATCTTACCTAAGGCAATCTATAGATTTAATGCAATACCCATCAAATTACCAGCAACATTCTTCTCAGACCTAGAAAAAACAACACTGGAATTCATAGGAAATACAAATGACCAAGAATAGTCAGAACAATCCTCAGCAAAACAAACAAACAAACAAACAAAGCAGGTGGTATCACATTACCAGACTTCAAACTTTACTATAAAGCTACAATCATCAAAACAGCTTGGTATTGGTACAGGAACAGGCATATAGATCAATGGAATAGAATTGAGATTCCAGAAGCAAAACATCAATTTCTCAACCAACTCATCATCGACAAAGCCTCTACCACCTACCACTGGGGAGAGGAGAACCTATTCAGTAAATGGTGCTGGGAAAACTGGCTGACCACATGCAGAAGATTGAAATAGGACCTCTATCTATCCCCACACACAAAAATTAACTCTAAATGTATTAGAGACCTAAATGTAAAACCTCAAACCATAAGAACCCTAGAAAACGAAGGACATACCCTCATGGAAATTGGAACTGGCATCCAATTCCTGAACAAAACTCAAAACCCACAGGCCATAAAAGATAAGATAGACAAGTGGGACCTTATTAAACTGACAAGCTTCTGCAAAGCCAAAGAAACCATCAAGAGAGCAGGGAGACAGCCTACAGACTGGGAAAAAGTATTTGCCAACTCCAGGTCTGACAAAGGCTTAACATCTTGGATCTACAAGGAACTCTAGCATGCTGAAAAGAAAAAAACAAACAACCCCATTATAAAATGGGCAAAAGATATGAACAGACACTTTTCAAAGGAAGACATCCGAGGAGCCAACAGACACATGAAGAAATGTTCAGCCTCACTAATCATCAGGGAGATGCAAATCAAAACCACACTGAGATACCACCTAACCCCAGTCAGAATGGCAATTATCAATAAACTCAAAAAATAACAGTTGCCGGAGGGTGTGGTGAAAAGGGAACACTTCTACACTGTTGGTGGGAGTGCAAACTAGTGCAACCTCTGTGGAAAACAGTATGACGATTCCTAAAAGCTCTAAATATTGACCTCCCATATGACCCCACAATCCCCCTACTGGGAATATACCCTGAAGACCTCAAATCACTCTATAAAAAAGATACCTGCACATGTATGTTCATCGCAGCATTGTTCACAATAGCAAGAACCTGGAAGCAACCATGCTGTCCATCAAAAGAGGACTGGATTAAAAAATATGGTACATATACATGATGGAATACTGCGCAGCCATAAAAAAGAACAAAATCATGAATTTCGCAGCAACCTGGATGGAACTAGAGTCTATAATACTGAGTGATCTCTCACAGAAACAAAGATCTGAGTATCACATGTTCTCACTCATATAGTGGACCTTGAACATCCAACGTAATACTGTAAGAAAATGACTGACAGTGGTGGGAAACTATGGGGGGGCGGGGAAGGGAGATGGGATTAACGGTAGTAAATATCTGTCTGGGGTTGGGGAGACACCTCTTATCAACAAGGGTGCCTGAACAAAGCATATTTGTATACCTAACCCTCAACTGTACCCCTTATGATATTATGTACAGTATCATAATAAAAAATATTTATTAAAAAAAATTAAAAAAAAATTTTTGATCTTTATGTGTGTTACAAAAATAATTCTTGACTTTTTTTGAGTATGGAAAAGCCTTGCTTTTTATAATATTGTAAGCCTTTTATTGCTTCTAAATTTAGAGTCATGCTCATAAAAACATTTACCACCCTAAAACATAAAAATATCCTTCCATATTTACTTGTGATACTTATAGCATTTTACTTTTTACATTTTGAATTTATGATATAGTTTAAAAGAGGTTTTAGATATTTTGAGTATAAATTTTTATGCTCTATATTTTTCCATTTTAATCTCCCATAAATGTTGTTACATTCTTTTTCTTAAACTTATGCATTTATATATTTTCTCTTTTTTCTTTATCAATTTCTTCACCATTTGCACTTGTGCACAAATTATTTTTCTTTTCAAAAAACCAGCTCTTGATTTTTTTTTATATCTACTTGTTCTTTGCTTTCTAACTTACTACTGCTTCTTCCTTTATAAATTTATCCCTCTACTTTCTGTTTATTTTATTTAAGCTTTTTGACTTCTTGAATAGAGTGCTTTATTAATTGATGTCCAGTAGTTTTTTCTTTATAGTAAAGGAGTTGTTTAAGGCTATGGGTTAGATCTCATTGCTTTGCATATGTAAACATGTCATTAAATTTGAATTCCAAATAACCTGTAGTGATTAAGCTCCCACACATCACAATTTTTCAATTGCCTTAGACCAGACCTTGACATCAGGAGATCAAAGACATTAAGAGATCATATCGTTGTTTTTTTTTTTGTGAGTCGAAGTCTTACTCTGTTGCCCAAACTGGAGTGCAGCGGCATGATCACAACCACTGCAGCCTTGAACTGCTGGGCTCAGGCAATCCTTCTGCATCAGCCTTTCAGGTAGCTGGGACTATAGCCAGATGCCACCATCTGGCTAATTTTTAAAAATTTATTGTGGAGACAAGGTCTCTGCCATGTTGCCCAGGCTGGTCTAGAAGTCCTGGATTCGGGCAATCCTCTTGTCTCCGCCTTCCAAAGTGCTGGGATTACAGGCATGAGTCACTGTGCCCAGCACCCACCTCCCCTCTCCTTTTTTAAAATCAAAACTCATCAACATATACTTGAGAGAGGAACATTTTGTCACGTATAAAATATGCTTCAATAAAATCACCATGAAACTAAACTAAACTAAAATAAAATGCAAAATAAAATAAATTAAAAAGGGAGAGCATGGAAGGGGATATTAATGGCACAGCTCCCCCATTTCCTGATTCAACAGAGATGCACTGGAGGACTAGGAGCTTAAGGAGCCTGAAAATCAGTCACTTTGCAAGCCCCTGTTTGTAGGCAAGACACAGGTCATATACATAAACCCAGACAGATACATTTGAATAGGTTCAAGATGTTTGAGAATGCAGCTCTAACATAGCCAACTTATTTTTATCTTTGGCAGAATATTCCTGTGGGGTTTATGATCTGTCATTCCTTCTACACAAACCTCTATTCCCTCTGACCCCAAATTTTCTTACTTTACCCATGAATCACCTGAATCACCTCAATTCTTGCATTTATAGAGGATCTCAATTGTTATTATTGATCTGATTACCTTTTGGGGCCAGGGCCATATAGAAATTCTGTCCCAATAATGCCTAGGAGATTTAGATGTGAAGTTTTAACACCATATTTTATATCTTTGCTTCCTTAGTATACTTGAATTCTGGAAAACAAATTTTAATGTCAATGTAATAATATTATAAATATAACGCAGGAACCTAATTTTTAACAATAATTTGTCTTTTGAAGATGTGTGACAAAGGAAAAGTACAAAAATTTCATGTTCAAACTCTTACAACAAAAGACCACAAGGAAGCAATGTTTCTGAAGTAACTCCCTTAGTCTCTCAGACTTCTGTAGAAACATGCTGATCGGCATAGCCAAGAATGACACTTTCTTTTTTTTTAATTATAAAGATGTGGGTACAATTCAGGGTTAGGTGTACAAACGTTGATTATGCAGGTACCCTTGTTGATGAGGTATGCCCCTCCCTCCCCTAGCAGTTTCCCTCAACTGCCAACCACCTCCCCCACAGCTTCCCACCACTGCCAATCCCTTTCTTATAGTATTATAATTGTTCAAGGTCCACTTATGAGTGAGAGCATATGGTACTCTGTTCTTTGTTTCTGTGATAGATCACTGAGTATGATTGACTCTAAATCCATCCAAATTGCAGTGAAGTCCATATGTTTGTCTTTCTTTATGGCTCCATATTATTCCATTGTGTATATGTACCACATTTTTTTTAACCAGTCCAGCTTCGATTGGCAGCATGGTTGGTTCCATGTTTTTGCTATTGTGAATAGAGCTGCAACAAACATATGTGTGCAGGTATCTTTTTTGTAGAATGGTTTGAGTTCCTCCGGGCATATTCCCAATAGGGGAATTGCTGGGTCATATGGAAGGTCAATTTCTAGTTCTTCCAGAGAGGTTGCACAAGTTTGCATTCTCACCAGCAGTGTAGAAGCGTTCCTTTTTCTCCGCATCCTTGCCAGTATCTGTTGCTTGTTTTATTAATGATGGCCAAGGAATGACACTTTCAAGTGCCCCTTTGTTCTTGTCTGTGAGGCATAAGGATACTTATCAACTTAACAAGTGCATCTTAATTTAGAGCTACAGCACAATCTATGGATCTTATTTTCTGGTTCTGTTAGTTACCAACTGTGATCTTGGACAAGTCATTTAGCTTCTCTTTTCTTCATTATGCTTATCTGTAAAATGAAAACAATACTACTACTTACCTTATAGGGCTATTGTGAAAATAAAATAAGTTGATTCTCAGAGTAGTGCTTAATATAGAGTTAATGCTAATTGCATACTTTAAAAGAAATTCAATTTAACATTATACTCAAAGCCGATAATGCAATCAATCTAGTTATTGTCTTGCTCATGCTTATTGTCCTTGCATTCCTACAGCATGAATCTGTATCTTAGGCACGTTAAGGTTTTCCTTTAGTTTCACAACAAACTGCTTTTTTGAATGATATATTTTACTCAATTTTTACAAACAATAGGAATGTTCTCTTCCCTTGCTAACCTTGCCTATCTGGTACGGGCTGACCTTATCATAGTACTCCATCATTTTGGCCAGAGTCACTGGCCTAGGGGTGGAATCTCAAGTTGAACAGTCAGAAATCTCCCTTGGGATTTTAACAAGCTAGCAGGAAGTCTCCTTGGTTTTTGGGGTTTGAAAGTATTTGGATCCAGAGTAACTATGCTCTCTGCCATGAGGATAAAACCTCTATGCAACAGGAAGGAATTAGTCCAAGATAGTCTTAGAAGCAGAGATTCCTGTTGCTGTTCCAAATCCCTCATTCCAATTATTGCTAAGACCAGTTTCATGTTTGCATTTTCTGTTTGTGTAAGCCTCTAAATTTTGTACTGTTCTTCCACTTTTCTTTATATGTTTTCAGATTTAAAAATCTTTAGAGGGTATCAGGGGAGGGGGGCAGGGAAAAAAAATCTTTAAATATGCTTTTTCTGTTTGTGAAGGATTGTTTAAAAGCCACCTTCACTAATTCCATTTAGGACACAGAACAAGTTTGTCTTATTTTTCACTGTATCCCCAATGTTTACTCTAGTGTCTTATACTATGAATATGATGATAAGGTGGTTGGGTTTCTCCTTCAATGAATGAGATAAAAGCTGCTTACCCTAAAGCATGGACTCAGGGTTTACCAGATGGTTTTCTGATGGGTGGCATAGACAGGACCAAGTTTGTAGGTTGACCTCTCACCAAGTGTGCTAGATAGAAGAGGAGCAGTGATGTTCTAGTGTGTAGGAGTGAATTCTCATCCATTTGGTTCTAACCTGTTGATGGGAACCCTCTATAATTGTCTATTGTGGAAGAGATACACATATTTAGCATGTGGCTATAGACTTTGGTTGAGCTACTTCACTGAGACATTCAACTTAGACTTAGGTGATCATATTGGTTTCAGAAATCAAGGCATATAGTTTATAAATATTATTATCAAAAATTCTTTTGTTATAAGAAATTTAAATACACTAGGAAATCCCAGTCTGTAACAGTTTCACTTATTATGATTTCTAATGTTTATATTTGTCATGTTTTTAATCAACTGAAAAATATGAATTCTTCTAAATCATTCAAGCATTAAATAGCAACTAGCTAAATAAAATGCCATGTGTAAGGTTACGTATACTTTCATTCAAAAATTCATCGTTTATCTTATTTTTTCAGTAGAGAAATAAATGAAAAAAAACAGAGAAGTTTTTAAAAAGAATGGAAATTGAGTGTGCTCTCAAATGCCTGCTATTGGATCATATTTTTAAAACAAAATTTCTTGTAATCTTTTTGAATATTAAGTCACTAAATAAGATCCACTTCAAAGATCATTTTCTATTCCCAGATAATGAAGTCATGTTTCTCCAAGCAAAGCAACCAAAATAAGAGACACCCCCTTTTGCATCAGTCTGCAAGAGTTAAATTTGCTACTAACTGCAATCTTAATGTGTGCACAATTCATTGAGTGTCTTGACACTAAAAAGCAAGGGTCTCCAGTTAGATCTTAATGAGAAGAGAATTCTTAGAGAGGGAGAGAGACAAAGATGAGAGAGAGAGAGAGAAAGAGAGAGAGAGACCCCTTTAAAGAGACTAGAGACTTGACTGTATTTTCGTATTTTCAGACAATTAGGAGAAAAACTTGAGGTTTTGTCAGGATGATAATGGGCACCCTTGGTATAAAATGTGATTACATTGTTGTTTCAGACCAGCTAGCAACTCTCATCTCTGACTGGTACCTAAATGCAAATTAAAGCTGCCTTTTGGAAATTATGGATGCGGGCACTTGTGCTCAATTCTCTCTCTTTCAGTCTCAAAATTCAGTTCAATCACTATTTGTGTTTTCTTTCTATACGAAATCTTTTTGCTTTTACTCCTGCTATCAACTATAGCTTCTTGTATGTTAGCAGCTTTAAGGCTGAATTAGAGCTATCTTTTGATTATACTCAAAAGGAAATCAAAATATACTGAATAATGAATAGAAAGTATAAAAGAGTTTATGCAAAAATGGGTGCTTTTAAGGAGTTAAACTGAGTCTTCTTAAATCAGACTTGATAGATTAAGAAATTAGTTTTTTTCTGAAAAATTATATTGGTCATTATCCCGATGTTCTGTGGGAAATAGACATGTACTCTGTTTGATTAAACACAAACTCCTGGGCTCTCAGCTGGGCTTGTAGCAAAAAAGGGAACTGAACAATAGCTTATGAA
Source organism: Cephalopachus bancanus (assembly GCA_027257055.1). Lineage (NCBI taxonomy): Eukaryota > Metazoa > Chordata > Mammalia > Primates > Tarsiidae > Cephalopachus > Cephalopachus bancanus. The sequence continues at coordinate 1,733,746 of JAPVLO010000377.1, read as the reverse complement.
TTCATTAGAAATGACAGCAATGTTTTTATCAAACATCTCATCTGTTGTATTGATGAGTCACATCAGTAGAATGAAAACTTTCACCACTTTGTATACAAAACTTTGGAAAGCAACATACAGCAGCGATTCATAACATGTGCACACTCATCATCTGGTTTGTAAACCATTAGGCTTGGGCCTGAATACACTGCTCAACAGATGCTTCCAGCCTCTTAGATTTTAAACAACAGTTTTCCTTTGCCAAAATTCTTACTTCATTATTATGAAAATAAAATGAGGTGGTAGCAGCTGGTTCAGGTAAGCTAGTGATTCTCATCCACACAGCAAATCCTAAATTACAAGCCATTTTCTCAGAAAAGGAGAAATACTTAGATTGGTGCTTTGAAATCTTTTTCTGGCTTCAATTTCGAAGCATTGTTCAACACTATTCTTAAATTTTTAAACCACCCAACCACAGAAATACCCAAACTCTGTCAGCTTGTAATTTATTTATTTTGCTATCCTGTTTTACAGAAACCAAAACTTTGCATGTCCAGAAAAATCTACTTAACTATGATGGTATATCTGTGGTTAAGGATAAAACCAGGAAAACCAAGGTCTTAAAACCTGTGGAAGGGGCACACCGTACCAGGAATGGAGTATAAAACCTGTGGAAGGGGCACACCGTACCCTGGAACGTGGCGTGCTAAACAGTCTAGAGAAGACAAGACAAAAGGGTGTCTTCTCATGTACTGCCTTTCCATAAACCAGATTGCTATAGAAAACTTGGCTCAGGTAGCATGCACTGATTTTCTCTTTAACAGAGTTTTAGAATTGGTCTCAGAGAAGGATAGCTAATCATGGTCCACTTAAACCAAAAAGTAAAACAAAATTATCCCAAAAGTATGCTAAAAAGGATAGGTAGACAATTAGAATTTAAGGGGTCCATAATTGGAATTTCAAATACGGTGTGAGTGCTGGGCCCTGGTAGTGGTAGGCTTATCAGTTAGACAACTTCTATTTTCTTCATTTTTAGTTTCTTTCCTGACAGACTTTCTCTTTTTACACTGCAGAATAAAATAGAAACAAGATTTATGCTTCATAGAGTGTAGCTAATTTCATCTGCTAACATGTTGGTGTTTAGTGTGTTTCTGATAGTTACAACATTTTCTTTACTTCTCAGAAGCACTCATGGGGGCACAAAATAATTTGGAAGCAAGCATATTCCTGCCACTCTCTCCCCTGACTCATGTTCTCATGAATGCTACATTTTCCTCATTTGATGGAAACCTTTTTGTCTTTTGTGTGATAATTTTTTCTTCTTCTTTCCTTTTTTTTTTTTTTTTTTTTGAGTTGGAGTCTCACTCTGTTGCCCAGGCTGGAATGCAGTGGTATGCTCCTGGCCACCACAACTCTTACCTGCTGGGCCCAGGTGATCTTTCTGCCTCAGTCTTCGAAGTAGGTTATTTTTTCTTTCCACTTATAGATTTGATCAAGGACTTAGGGTATGGCAGTGGTAAATGAATCACAAAAGCAATGGCAACCTTAAGTCTTCAATATATGAAAAATTGAAAATAAGTTTATTCAGTACAAATAAATATGGTTATTTATTTGATATAAATAAAACTTAAATTCCTTTTAACCATATCTCCCTATATCATGGTTTTCAACTCAAGAAAAATGCTAAGTGTTCTCATAGGTATATGCATGTTAGATTTTCCCAGTGTTATTAAAATACTGCTCCCAGTTCAAGTACTAACTCAAATTGTACACAATCTTTTTCAAATCTCTTTTTCTTCTTCAGGCCTGTGCAGCTTTTTCAGGCTTAATTATTTGTAGAATATGGATAGAAAATAGTAAATACAGTGTTCTATTTTTCCTAATGCAAAGGAACAAGCCATTTAAGGAATTAGAAAAAACAAATGCTATGCATGAAGAGTATTAAGAAGTAAGAAAACATCGCAACAGTATATATACATTTTTTTAGTTGAAGTCTCACTCTCCCCTAGGCTGGAGTGCAGTGGCATGCTCCTGGCCACTGCAGCCTCGCCCTGCTAGGCTCCGGCGATCTTTCAAGTAGCCAGAACTGCAAGCACGCGCCACCACACCTGACTAATTTTTTGGTTTATTGTAGAGATGAGGTCTCGTCAAGTTGCCCAGGCTGGTCTTGAACCCATGGGCTCAGGCAATCCTCTCACTTCGGTCTCCCAAAGTGCTGGGAGTCACCACGCCCAGCCACCATATATGTTTTTTGTTGTTGCCACAGCTTATTTGCTTATAGTTTCAGGTTAATTTATAGAGCATATCTCTACGACTAAGGTCATTTGTGATGTGCAGGGCAGTAAGTCTATAGGTCCTGTCGCTGGTGTTTATCTACATGTATTAATGACAAATGGTCACATAAACAGTACTATGAGCAAGTGCTGACGATCTAATTTGCATGATCATTCTTTCTCTTGCTTGTGTCTTTCATTATACAGCTTGTTATCTAAGCAAGAACACTCAGATTTTTCAGTAATGGGCAATTTAGTCAGACCTTACATGCACTCAGGTTATAAGGATTTAAAAATTAATTTTAAAATATAAATTATAAATTTATTCTATAGTAAAATATCTAGGCTGAAAGTCATGAAAAGTAATTTTAAAGTTTTAATCAATTTTTATATAAAAGCATACTATTAAAGCCATATTGTTAGTCACTGATCACTTTTCAGCATATAAGTGACAATACTACTACCTAATAGATTTTTATTTCAAGATCTATGGGATTTTTAAAATCAAGACTTATCAGTCCTCATTCCAAATTTGCATCACTGACAGTAGCTCCCACTTTGAATTTGTGGTTTCGTGAAAGAGAATGCATTTTTACAGAGCCAAGTAAAATAAACTAAAATTCATATCTTTACTACATAATCAGAAATTAAAGGACATTTCTGAGACTAATATATTTATTCTCAAATTTCAGGGAAACTATGTATTGTCTGAAAATGGAACTTATAGAGCTGAAAGAGTTCAACTTTGAACAGTGTGGAGGTTGGGGTGCTTACATTTATCTACCATATACAGTCAGAAATCTGCATCTAACTTTTTATTTGTCCAAAACTTAACTACTAATAGCCTAATGTTGACTAGAAGACTTACTGATAACATGAACAGTCCATTAGCACATATTTTATGTCATATGTATTATATACTAAATTCTTACAATAAGGTAAGCAAGAGAAAAGAAAGTGTTAGTAACAAAATCATTAAGAAGAGAAAATATATTTACTGTTCATGAAGTGGAAGTGGATTGTCATAAAGGTCTTCATTCTCATCATCGACATGTTGAGTGGGCTGAGGAGGGAAGGAAGAAGGGGGTGATCTTGCTGTCTCAGGGATGATGGAAGAAAATCCACGTATACATGGACCCATGCACTTCAAACCTGTGTTATTCAAATGTCAACTGTATATGATGTTTGAGGATAATAATATTTTAGATAAATATAGGTAGTCTTTAAACATTTTAAAAAGATATTTTTCTATCTATTCTTGAGTTGATGATTTTCAGGAAGCTTTTCTACTCTGTAGATTTGGGCTTTATTAATTAAAAAAATTTTAAGAAAACAAACAATCCTATTAAGAAGTGGGCAAAGGACATGAACAGACATTTCTCAAAGGAACAAACATGACAATGCTCAGCCTCACTAATTATCAGAGAAATTCAGACCCAAACTACTGTGAGATACCACCTAATACTGGTAAGGATGGCTATCATTAAGAAGTCAAAAAAGACCAGGCTCAGGTAGCTCTGCCTGTAATCCCAGCACTTTGTGAGGTTGAGGCAAGTGGACTGCCTGAGCCCACGGATTCGAGACCAGTCCGGGCACCTTGGTGAGACCTCGTCTCTATAATAAATAAAAAAATTAGCCAGGTGTGGTAGCGCGTGCCTGTAGTTCCGGCTACTTGGAAGCCTGAGGCAGAAGGATCACCTGAGCCCAGCAGGTCGAGGCTGAGGTAGCCATGAGTGTGCCACTGCATGCCAGCCTGGGTGATAGAGTGAGACTCCAACTTAAAAAAAAAAAAGTCAAAAAACAATTGATGCTTGTGCAACTGTGGAGAAAATGGGATGCTTCTACACTCTGTTGGTGGCATTGTATGCCAGTTCAACCTTTGTGGAAAGTGGTATAGTGATTTTTCAAAGGACTATAAATTGAGCTTCCTTATGATCCAGAAATGCCTCTTCTGGGAGTATATCCAGAGGAACATAAATCACTCTGCCAAAAAGACACCTGCACACATATGTTCATTGCAGCACTGTTCACAGTAGTGAAAATGTAGAACCAACCCAGATACCCATTGAGAGTAGACCGGATAAAGAAAATGTGGTACATATACACAGTGGAATATTATGCAGCCATAAAGAAGAACAAAATCATGGCCTTCACAGCAACTTGGATGCAGCTCGAGACCATCATACTAAGAGAACTATTACAGAAACAAAGAACTGAATACTGCATGTTCTCACTCATAAGTGGGACCTGATCATTGGTCACATGAGCACAAGGGTGAGATTGGCACACACTGGACACTGCTAGGGGACGGAGGGAAGGAGGGAGGAGGGACAGGCCTCCTGGTGACACACTGGGTGGCTGGTCCACTATCAAGGGGAGAGAGGGCCCACCAGGAGCACAAATTGCACCTGCCTGCAACTTATGTAGTAAATCCTTACTTGTACTCCACAACTCAAATAAAATAAAATAAAATAAAAATTTAAGAGATATTTTCTTCTACCTCGTTTCTCTCTCATTTGTGTTTCTATTATTCCAGTACTTATTATAAACAAGTTGGATAATTAAAATTTTCCTTTCATAGAACTCATCTTTTCTAAAATAATTTTCACTTTTTTATCCTTCACCTCTGGAAAAATTCTGAAACGTTTCTTCTGTTTTGCCAAAGTGAATTTTCTGCAGTATCCAGTCTGCTGTTCATTGCTCCTCCTCAGGTTTTAGCTGAATACTTTTATTTTTTACCTTCATGAAATTTGACTTTTCTTAACTTTTTTTTTTTGATATTTGACATATATTTTTGAGAACCCAAATTAGACATTTTATAAAATGAGCTTTTCTTCTTGCAGAAAATCTATTTTAGGGCAGGCATTTCCTCTGCTTCCTCCAGATGGTCTCCTTTTGACTTACAGTATCTTTTCCATGTCTCTCAGAGGAAGCCCCACTCTGCCAACTCTGTGCATGGGGCCATCTGCTCCAGACGAAAGCTCTCCCACACATATTTTCTATTTGCCTGTGGCTGTCTGCCCCATTCCCTGCCCTCACTCCTCTTAGTTATAAGGTGTCTAGTGGTTTTTGGTCATGGTTGCCTATGAAAGCCTCGAATTGGCCCTCCATATCACTTTCAATACAATAGAAATTCTCAGGTATCTGGTATGTGTTGTTTGCCATCATTCCAAGTGCTGGAATATTAGTCTTATATCCTGTAGTTATTTCCATGGAAATTGGGAGTAGAGATAATTCTCTGGACTCCAGTTTTTCTTTTAGATTCCATGTTATGGACATCTTTGAAGGGCTGGTCCCTCAAATCTTTTCCTTATTTTTACCCCTTTTCTCATCTCTCCTGATTCTGAACTCTCAGTTTCCTACCTACACCAAGCATTTCTCTTGTCTTTTACGCCTTCTCCAAATTTTTCTAACAGCAATAGCACTAGTCTTCTGCCGTCAGTCATTATCTCCCTCTTTAAGTGCTCAGCATTAATATTGTAGTGTTACATTGCTGTGAAGAGGAATGTAGTCATCAGGATGTCTGACTGCATCAAATATGTGTTTAGAAGGCAACTCCTTCACAGTGAGGGAAGATCCTTCTCACTCATTGAGAGAAAAGGTGAACTCCTGATACTGTGAAGAAAACTTCACATGAATATAACCTCATTTTAATCTATCCTATTTGGTTGAATAAACTATGTTGTCAGGACATTTATTCTACTTCTTTATAAAACTCTAAAGTGACTGAAGGACTGAAAATCTAAGGATATAGAAATCTAAGGATATAGAAATCTTGGAAAAGTGGTTGGAGTTTTTAGTCCTTTTTCTTTTGATGCTTTTTTCTTTCTTTTTTTATTTTAAAGATATGGGGTACAATTAAGGAATAGTTACACAAGTTGTCATTGTCCAGGTAAAGTTTGGGCCCCCCTTTGGTCCCCACTTCACCTGGTTTGAGATCAAGTCCCCAAAATCCCTGCCAGGAAAAGGATACATGACAAAGAGAAGCAGGTAGCCTAAGGAGGACCAAGTGGATGTGATTCTAAATGCAACATGTTTGGAGGAAGAACATCTGTGCTAGGTCATGACCCAGCCCAGTGTCCTGATAAGGAAGGCTGGTGATGTGGAAAGTAGATAACTGGCCACAGCAAGAATCATCATATGTTTGATGATTCTGGGGCTGCACAAAGCATTTTTTAAAAAAAGATAAATAAATAAATAAGTAATAAAAATTTTAGAAGCAATCGCACTCGAATTTATTCTGTGATTACTCAATTGGTCTTCTTATGTCTGTATCTTAGCTTCCTGAGAACTCCCTTGCCTCTTAGTTAAAAGTTATCCAAAAGGCTAAGGAATCTGGGTGTTTAAATATGTTTTGTTGTGGATGGACATATCTTTCTCTTAAAGCAGTTGTAAAACCTAGCAAAATCCCTGCCAGGAAAAGGATACATGACAAAGAGAAGCAGGTAGCCAAAGGAGCACAAAGTGGATGTGATTCTAAATGCAACATGTTTGGAGGAAGAACATCTGTGCTAGGTCATGACCCAGCCCAGTGTCCTGATAAGGAAGGCTGGTGATGTGGAAAGTAGATAACTGGCCACAGCAAGAATGCCCTCATATGTTAACGAGGTGCAGCCTTGCGTGCTGATATCCCTCTCACCCTCCAGCTGAAGTACGAGAGCCTGACACTCCAGATTTTATGGTTAAATGAGTTTCTTGTGGAATGTCACGACAAGAGAAGTTCTAGGGAAAGCAAGCTGTGTTCTACCACCATCATCTTCATAGCTGACTCACTTGTACCTTACACCCTTTACAGTTTTTGCCACGACTATTTGTTGATCTGATGGCAAACCAAATGAACAGAACCTTAGCAGAATCTGAATCTATATTCTTAAAAGTCTTTGAACTTGCCTGAGTTTGTGTGGCCTGCTCTGACTCAGTGCCATACAGACAAGGTCAGTATTTAATGGGAACTTTTCATTCTGATTCCTCCACTAGAGATTTTATGAAAAAGGTTTGAGGGCAAAATAAAACACTTTACCAATGTATCAGATTCATCTTTCAAATGTAAACATTATTCATGGTCTGAGATTGACAAGCTTATATCTGCAAAGCTTTAAAGATTGTCATTTTGGGGTAGAAAATATCTCATTAATCAGAATGCTAAATAATCCACAGTACTTATATAATGTGTTATTATTTATCAGTCTTGAGCAGCTCTATTTCCAAAGAGAGAAACAAAATAATTTCAACCAAGTGAGCATAATATTAATGACAGCGGCATTATAAATAAAGCTAAAATGATGCCAGAAAACATGTGACAACAAGAAAAAAAGTCTCTTTTATTTTTTCCCTTTTCAGAGTGCAAAACATGCTGCTATACTTTTATTGACAGACTTTGTTTGAAAATTTCTCAAGACACAAGCCAGCCCCATGTCAACAAAGGATGGGTACTTAGTTTGGTGCAATTAAAAGATTTTTACAATTTCTACAGTGGAAATCTCCAGGAAACCAAAAACTGGCAGTGCATCAGACAATTCAGTTGAAGGGAAAAAAAACAAACAGGGTGTAGATGAAACACTGAAAAGGGTGCTATTCTTCTTTGTGATATTAACATGGCAGTGATTTAGGGCCCTAGGAACATGAATTTCAGGGTTCCTTTCATAAGCTCTCTTTGAATTAGGAATTACCCTAACGTGATGTAAACACCCCTTTACCTATCACATTCTCATCATTTCAGTTGGGAGCCTATGTCCCTAAGTAGCTGTGTTGTCATTCTTCAAATTGGACAGATAGGAACACTGTTAGAAACAGTGATTCTCTATGTGACATCACTCAGTCCTCCTAGGCAAAGAGAATCATGTTTCCAGTTTGAAGTTTGCTATTTGGACACAACTAAGCAGAGTATGTCATTAAGAATGAGCTTTTTTTTTTTTGAGTTGGAGTCTCACTCGGTCGTCCAGACTGGAGTACAGTGGCCGCTGTCGGCCACCGCAGCCTCGATCTGCTGGGCTCCGGCGATCCTTCAGCCTCAGCCTTCCAAGTAACTGGAACTACAGGCGTGCACTACCACGCCCGGCTGATTTTTGATTTATTGTAGAGATGAGGTCTTGCCAAGCTGCCCAGGCGGGTCTTGAACCCGCGGGCTCAGGCAATACACTCACCTCAGCCTCCCAAAGGCGCGGGATTACAGGCTGAGCCACCGAACCCGGCTAGGAATGAGCTATTTTTAAACACCTAGTTATGTTAACTTTGAAGACCTATTCAACTGACTTGTACACCTGAAACCTAAGTTTTGATTTATAATAAAACCTGCCACCAGAGTGTGTTGGGCCAAGAAGTGTGTTTTATAACCTCAGAGTTTTTTCCAATGCTTTATCCAATGGGCACTATTTTCAGAGTGATGTTATAAAACTATCTAATGCTAAGTTCACAAACAGAAATATTATCTTGTGTGGATTGACTCTAGGATGCTTGTAAGATTTTTGCTGTGTTTTGCAGAAGTATGTGTCCTCAAAATTATATACATTTAACACAACATCAATTTAAATTCCAGCAATTTTTTTTGTGTGTGTGTAAATCAGCAAGCTGATTCTAAATTTCACATAAAAAGGCAAAGAAGAAGAATAGCTAAAACAATTTTGAAAAAAAAAGTTGGAGGACTCACACAATCTGATTTAAGACTTACTATAAAGCTGTTGTGACCAAAACAATGTGATACTCATGAAAGGGGAGACACATAGATCAAAAGAACAGAATTGAAAGTCCGAAGTACACCTATGCACATTTGACTAACTGATTTTTGGCAAGAAGTGCAAAGGTAATTTAATGGAGAGAGTATAGCATTTTCATCAAATGATGTTAAAAGAATTGGACATCTATATTTAAAAAGTGACCTTTGATATATACCTCATATGCTATGCAAATATTAACTCAAAATAGATCATAGATTTAAGTGTAAAATCTAAAACTGTCAAATGTTTTAAAAAAAAAAGAAAATTTTTTGTGGCTTTAGGGCAGGCAAATTTCTTACATATGATACCAAAATCACTCCCCCAAAAGAAAATCTGATAAATTCGGTTTTATCAAAATGAAAATTTTCTTTGCAAAAGACATTGCTAAGAGAACGAAAAGCTGCAGATTTCACAAAAATATTTTCAAAACATAAATTTAATAACAAACTATTATCCAGAATAGATGAATAATTCTTAAAACTTGTAAGGCAACAAAGAATTCAATTTTTAAAATGGGGAAAAAATTGTACAAATAAATCACCAAAGAAGATACATGGATCACAAATAAGCACATGAAGTGATGTTCAGCATCATTAGTTATTTGGGAAATGCAAATTAAAACCATAATGAAATATCACTAGACTGTTAGAAGAGAGAAGATAAAAAAATACTGACAATACTTAGTGTGAGCAAGCATTCTGAGCAAATGAAACTCTTGTACATTGCTGATGGGAATATAATATGGTATAGCTACTATGGAAGACATTTTGCTAGTTTCTTTTAAAGTTAAACCTATACTCACTATATAACCCAGTAATCCCGCCCCTAGGTATTTACCCAAGAGAAATAAAACCTTGTGATTAATATTTTCAATAACTTCATCATATCACCAAAAACTGAAAACAACCCAAGTGTCCTTCAATTGGTACATAAATAAACAAACTATGGCACACCCATGCAATGGAATTCTATTAGGCAACAAAAAAGGAATACACTATAAATTTATTTAACAATAAGAATAAATCTTAAATGGATTTTGCTAAGTGAAAGGAGCCAGATCCAAAAGACCACATGATGCATGACTCAATTTATATGACATTTTAGAAAGGCAAAACCATAAAAACGGAAAGCAAATAAATGATTGTCAGGGTTTGGAGTGGGGGACAGGGACTGGGAGAAACGCTTTGGAGATCTGCTATGTATCTTGATTGGTAGTGGTTACACAGCTGTACACATTTGTCAAACTTTACAGATCTATGTACCCCAAAGAGTGAATTTTAGTGTATGCAAGTTTTCGAAAACCGAAAAAGAAAGAAACAGTACTTAAGAGTTTTTTAAAAATTGCTCCTTGAGGGTAAGAATTTCCTTTTTTATCCTAGTCCCATACAGTGAGCATGTGTGTTTAACGCCTACTTAAGTGAATTTCCTCTATATCGGGTCATCGTAAGAGTTGTGTAGTCAGAACACTTCTATATTTTTTAGGACAACTAGATTTATTTTTACAAGATGTTTTTCGAAATGGCACATAGAAAAAAATAAATAAAAGAGATAATTCATTAAAGCATCCCCAAGGCATTCCCTATGATTGTCTTATGTAACTACGATTTTATTTTATGATGTATCTGCATAAATAAGAGCTTTTGCCCAAAATGAACCAAAGATGTGTTTTTTTTAAGACATAGAAATGATAAGAGAAATGTATATGACCCTTCATATTGTTTTTCTTTCCCCTTGTATTTGAAAATGTGACAGCCTCTTGCGTCCAGTGCCTCAGCTGCACAATCAGGATGCGGAAGGATTATTAACGAGAGCACTCCTATTCTGTTTTCAAACCCACATCATGCCGGTTGACAAAATAGCCTTGCTGAAAGAATATTATACATCTACTTTCACACCATACTTGGAGATTTCTGACAGGCAGATCCCAAAAAGTACAACACTCTGCAGTCTATGTCAACCAGAACGACGTCTCTTTACATAGAACCAAGAAGCAGTGCCCCATTTTCCCCAGAGATTCTCTCAGCCTAATATTCCCGAGTCAAATGTGTCAGGGGAAACTACATCTTGCTGTGGGATTCGGATATAGTTAATATAAAGAAATGCTACTGTTGTTGCTGTGCTTATGGTGATGGCAATCTAAAAAGTTCTCCTGACAGCAGAAATGACACTTCTGACATGCTATGTATAGAGACAGAAGTGTACAATTTAGAATCTGCAATGGATCGTGACTCAGTCTGCTTGTTCTCACACTTTGTATTGTTTCTTGGCATCACTGTGTGTCTTCAAGCACACACCAGTTCTGCCAGTAACAGACCTTCTTAGCCCATCCTCATTATCACCGTGGCACAGAACCAACCCCCCATTCAGTTCTCTCTGCTTTTAAGAAAAGTATCTTTTAAGCTTTACGTCAATGTCATGTTAGAGAACTAGAGAGCTCCTTGCTTAGGGATCTGCTCTCGTGAATGGAAAACAAGTAAACCCATAAGCCAATGTGTGTACAGCAAGGAAAGAAAGCCCCTAGCCCTAACATCTACCCCACCAGTCAAACTAACATCAGGGAAAACAATCTTCTGCCTTTGAGGCAATAACCTTCACTAAATTAGGAACATTCGCGTTTTCCATCTTTCTCCACAAACTTCAGTCTTTAACATGAGAGAGTGGAAGGAAACTCTTCCAACTTTACTTTCATCTGAAAGGCCACGCATATTCTGTTTACCATCAGGACTGCTTTTATAGTAATGGAAAGGTTTCTGAGTCATGGAAAACATCCTGAGGCCATGATGGTTTCTGAGAATAAAATAAGCAGAAAATAAAATGGAAGAGAGAAGGCGAGAGAAGACACAGAGACAAGGCAGGAAAGGAAGAGAGGCTAAAGGGAGCCAAGGTGAGGGGCTCAGTGTCTGGGCAGACCTCAGAGCACCAGCTCACAATTTTATCAGGGTGGCAAAACCTTATGTAAACGCTCTTTTCTGCCCAGGCAGTTACCTCTTAGATACACCAGGGTTCTGCTCTTCATCTCCAGCTTCATTACTTACCCCCAAGGCAGTTTCCATAGAGAGAACATTTGTTCCTAATTTTCCATCCCACGTTGTCTGGTACCACTGTTTTCCTACTGCCACCAAGAATCTTCTTTCGCTTGCCTCAGGGTTTGAATGCATAAGCACCCACATACCTCCCCACACAAACACAGACTGAGTGATCTTGTCTGTCAATCCCTGTGTCCCACATTTTAAAAAACTATTAGCTTGTTAAAGAGTGGGAAAACTTAGATGTGTTTTTGTGTTTTCTATCTATCCATTAATGAAGCTGGTTTTTATCAAACATTGTGTATCATAAGATTTGTTCTAAAGGCAAAACTTTTCCATTTTTACAAGAGAAAGAAATTTAATTATTAAAGTTAAAACCGTATTAACATATTCATTTAAAAAATCAGAAAAGGCCAGGTGTGGTGGCTCACCTCTGTAATCCCAACCTTTGAGAGGCTAAGGAAGGAGGATTGCTTGAGACTGGAAGTTTGAGACTAGTCTAGGCAACACAGCAGGAGCTTGTGACATGCTTGCAGTCCCAGCAACTCGAAAGGCTGAGGTGCAAGGATCGCCTGAACCCAGAATGTTGAAGCTGTGGTGAGCCGTGATAGTGCTATTCTACTCCAGCCTCGGTGACAGAGTGAAACCTCAACACACACACACACACACACACACACACACACACACACACACACACACCCCCAAACAAAGAACAAACAAGAAAGATCAGAAGAAACAAAATAAAATACTGTCATTCTGTTGCACAAAAACAGAGTGTGTTACCTTTTTGTATATTGTATTCTTGATACTTCTTTCATTTAATGTGTCATAAATCTTTTCGAAAGTATATTCGATTACTTAGGCTTGGCCAATTTATGCAGCAGTCCAAAAATATCAAATTCTAAGTGGTTTACTGCCACGAAAGTTTATTTCTTGCTCATGTTACAAATCCCAAACAGGTCAATGGAGACCTCTGCACCACACAGTCCTACTCAGGGGCCTAGGCTAGTGGAAGCTCCATCATCTTGCAGCTGCAGTGTTGGAAATGCTCTGCTTCCTTTATTTCTAAGGGAGGAGATTGGAAACCTTGCAAGGACTTTTTATTGCCTCAGTCTGGAAATGGCACCCTGTACGTCCATATTTCATTGACCAGAATTGAGTTACATGGCTTCACTTAACTGCCAAGACGATCAAGAAATGAAAGAAACAAGTGAATCATTTAGTAGACATCACTGCCTCTGTCACATCATGCCGGTAAACACAGAGTTAACTCCTAATTTTTATTGGCTAAATAATTTTTTAAATGGATGCACCATAATGTGTTAATCAGTTCTAGTTGAACATTTAGGTTGTTTGGGTATTTCGCTACTCTAAATGACTCTGTGACAAACATCTTTCTATCTATAACTTTGAATACCTTCTTAATTGCTTTCTTAGGATAAATCTTTTTCATTCAAATTGCTAGGTCAAGGCAATTATACAGTTCCAGGTTTTTATACATAGTGTCAAAATAACCTCCAGAATGAATGCCCAAATTTGTAATGCCTCGGCTACAATGAACATATTCATTTCTTCGCACCTTCATCAATATTATTCATTTTGTACTCTTGCCAGCAAGCTGGGAATGGGGTTATAAGGAACTTCATTGTTTTAGGTTTTAGTTATTTGATTCTTTGACCTGTGTTTTTAAATGATCCATTGCTCTGGAATAAATAACTCAGAACAACTTAGGATTTCAAGTAGACAATTTGTATAAAATTAGAAAAGTAAGTAATTTTCATGTTATTATTATTTTAAAAGTATATATAAAATAATTTTTCTTCTTACAGCCATAGAGAAGATTCAGTTTCTTAAAGTTTTGAAACAGTTATTTTTATAATCTTGGAAGTTTTGCCAGGATTTTTTTACAAAGAGAAAGTAAAATATTGCCAATTCAAAGGGTATAAAGTTGCAGTTATGTAGGATGAATGTCTAGACAGCTAATGTACATGAGGACTACAGTTAATACTGTATTGTATACTAGAAACTTGCTAATAGAGTAGATTTTAGGTGCTCTTACCACTAAATTTAAAAGGTGATTAAGTGAGGTGTTAATATATTAATTTGGTTGACTGTAATAATCACTTCACTATGTATGTATATCAAAACATCACGTTATGTATTTTCAATATATTCTGTAATATACATCAAAGTAATATATGGACATTGTTAGTAATATATGGACATTGTTTTTTCCTAAACAATATTCTCAGTTTGATTCAGCATTTTGGGTGCTCTGTGATACAGAGATTCCAAAGTTCTGTGAATCAATTGTCTGAATTAAAGCATATTGAAATATTTGTAACCTAATCTTTGATAAAGCAATGAAAACATTATAAGCGAAAATCTCACTACGCTAGTTAAATTTTCAGAAAGTATATGATATACAGAAAAATATTGAACACAATAATTGACAAAGTAAACATTCTGGATCAGAAGCTTTGATAAATGAATCTAAATAAGTGTTATTAAATTAACAAGCACAATGGTGGTTTGAAGCGAGAGACACAGAAAGAGAGAAAGAGAGAGAGAGAGAGTTTTGGTCCTCTCTGCTTTTCTTTACTGTTTTCCTACCTCCAATATTCAGTTTTCTCATTAACTTTGTATGGGATGACTTCATGATTATATGCTGAAGAGAAGGATCTACTATATTTTATTGTTTCTGTGGTGTATTTTTGTCCACATTTTAATATTTCTGAAATTGGGATGCATTGTATCGTTGCTGCTAGCTAAGCAGCAGTCATGGTTTATTTTTATTTTAATTTTTTTATTTTTTTAAAGCAGGATTTATTGAGAGGACAGAAGAGCTCCCACAGAGGGAGGGGACTCCAGGGGGTTGCCCAGCAGTCATGACTTTTAGTCACTGTCAGCATATGCATGTCAAAGCTTACAGGGTGGGTAAAGCATTTAAAGAAAGTCTTGGAGGCAACAGAGGAAAGCTCTCAAGAAATGGGTGCCACCAACACTTTTGATAACACAGAGGACAATATTGTGTAGAAAAATAGCAGCAATAATTCTGAGTACATGAAAAGTCAAACTGAAATAAAAACTTTTAATTTTTTTGATATATCAACAGTGATATGTGATGAAAATCTGTGTCTATATCTGAGTGATAACATGTTCTATTCTAGTTCAGTGGCAACTTTTTTCTTCTTCATAACTGCAGGTACCTTAGAGTCAATAAAATAGAGTTACAGGGAGTAAAAGAGGATGAAAGATCAACAACTTGAAGGTGAAGAGGTGAAAGTGGATAAGATAATGGACGCAAGTAGAGGAGTTACCTTGGGAAAGAAGAAATTCTCTGTTGGACGGAAACGAGAAAATGAATTTTTTCCTTTAGTATCTCATTGTTCCTTGCATCCATTTCTCATTCATGCTGCAGCAGAAATCCAAGCCAGTCTTCCAAGAGGAAGTGATTATCCCATTGCACACTGACACAAAGAATTCGATTGTAAAAGTTGGCATTTATTGAACACATGCTGAATTCCAAGCATTACACTGAGTACTTTATATGTAGGTCAGAAGAAGAAATTTGAAAGCGTGCCACATTGAGGGTCCTAACTTCTTTGCAAAAGTTAAGCCATGTGAGGTTTCCGTAGAGAGTTTTGAAGGAGGAGGATAAGGAGGACAAGGAGAGAAGGAAAAGGCAAAGACAAAGTCAAAGGCCTGTAGGTAATTAGATTTTCATTACAGGACAGTTTAATAGACAATTCATATAATCTGTGGCTCTAGTGTTCTACAGAAGATATGGGGTGCATAATAAGATAAGTTCATCTGTGGAAACATATTTAAGTTTAGAGTAAAGTTGAAAAATTTAGAGTAGCCTTTGTGGGAAATAAAAATAATATTTGTACAGTATGTCTATACCAGGCAGTAGGTCAGTGTTTGCTTTCATTCTTTTATTTACTTACAAGGAAAAAAATATTGGGAGCTAGTACTGTGAAGTGCTATAGAGTGTGGGTTTTGGAAGTGTAAGTCCTGGCTCTGTTGTGTTATGGACTTGATCAAGCTAGTTATCGTTTTGATACCTCAGTCTCCTCATCTGTAAAATGGGGGAGGGGGGATGGAGATAATAAAAGTACCTTTCTCATTATGTTATTATGAGGATCAAATAAGTTAGTTCTAAAGGACTCGTAAGAGTGTTATTCATTTTCACCTTTTATGCATAAGAAGATCAAGATGGATAGAAGAATCTGTGTCACACGGTAAGATCCATGTTTCAGATAAGGAAACTGAGGCATGTAGAGGTTGTGGTCAATACATGACAAGGTTGGGACTTTATTTTAGGTCTCTCTGATGCCAAATCTTTTGTCTTCCTGATATGGTAAGCACTAAATCTGAGATAAAAAGCAATTGCTAAGCAACAGATTAGGCCCAGCTGAATAGCAGAGATTTTTAATGAAATCACTCAATGCGTTTGATAACTTAAACTTCTGTAGACTGTTAGAGAAAGTGATAAATATATGGGTAATATCTGTGTGTATACATTTACATATTTTTGTATATTTTATAAAAGTACATATATAATTAAAGATAGTGTATTTTAGATAAAGCACAAAAACCATAATTAACTAAGAAAAAAATTGGTGTATCAACACTGAAAACGTCTGACAAATTACATTAAAGTTATAAGACATATAGCATATGGAGAGAAAATATTTGCAAACAAATATGAGACAGAATAGTAGTTTTCAAACTATATAAAACATTTCTACAAATAAGTATAACAAAAAGACAAACATCTCAAAAGAAAATTGGGTAAAATACATGAAAAGACAATTTTTAAAATAGGACATCAATTATGAAAATCTTCGAACTTGGTAATCATTAAGGAACTCTAGATCAATGTAAGGAAATTTTCTTTTAAACCCATCAAATTGGCAAAAAGTTGACAATATAAGTTGTCAGTGAACGTGTAAAGAGGGAGGAACTAGGCGGGGCGCAATGGCTCACGCCTATAATCCCAACTTTGGGAGGCCGAGGTGAGAGGATTGCCTGAGTCCATGGGTTGGAGACCAGCCTGTGCAATTTGGCGAGACCTCGTATCTGCAATAAATCAAAAAAATTAGCAGGGTGTGGTGGAGCATGCCTGTAGTTCCAGTTACTTGGAAGGCCGAGGTAGAAGGATCGCCTGAGCCCAGCAGGTTGAGGCTGTGGTGGTTACGTGTGTGCCACTGCACTCCAGCCTGGGTAACAGGGTGAGACTTCAACTCAAAAAAAAAAAAAAAAAAAAAGAGGGAGGAACTATTGAACATTGCTGGTGGTAATATGAATTCATATAATCCCTTAGAGAACCAATTGGTGCTATGCAGTAAAGATGAATGTACTGGTACCTACAACCCAGAAATTCCACTCGGAGGAAAAGTTACCCTCAGAGAGTTTTTGCATTTGTGTACAAACTATATACAGGATATATATATGCAGAGATGTACATAGGATATTCATATAGCATTGTGTAAAATCATGAAAAATTTCAAATATCTAATAAGAGAATGGAGAAATATATGATGATATTGTCAGTTATAATAAAATGCTGCATAGCAGTTAAAGTGAACAAACTAGTATGTGTATATTTATATGGACAATGTAAAACACAATGCTGGGTGATAAAAGCAACTTGAGCAATATGTGTACAATAAGAGTGCTCTTAAGAATAATTTGAAAAACATGGAACCAACCATGTTGCCCACCAAAGCTGGACTGGATAAAGAAAATGTGGTACATATATACACAATGGAATATTATGCTGCCATAAAGGACAGATATATGGATTTTGCAGCAACTTGGATGGATTTGGAGTCGATCATACTCAGTGATCTATCACAGAAACAAAGAACAGAGTGCCATATGTTCTCACTCATAAGCAGACCTTGAAGAATTATAATACTGTAAGAAAACGTTTGGCAGTAATGGGAAACTGTTGGGGGGAGGTGGAACTGACAGTTGAGGGAAACTGCTAGGGGAGGGAGGGGCATACCTCATCAACAAGCGTACCTGCATAATCAATGTTTGTATACCTAACCCTGAGTTGTACCCCATATCTTTATTTTTTAAAAAAGAAAAAAGAATAATTTGACCAGGCGCAATGGCTCATGCTTGTAATCTCAACACTTTAGGAGACCAAGATGCGCAGATTGCTTGAGCCCAAGAGTTGG
Organism: Cephalopachus bancanus; assembly: GCA_027257055.1. Taxonomy (NCBI): domain Eukaryota; kingdom Metazoa; phylum Chordata; class Mammalia; order Primates; family Tarsiidae; genus Cephalopachus; species Cephalopachus bancanus. The sequence continues at coordinate 1,715,561 of JAPVLO010000377.1, read as the reverse complement.
AGACCAGCCAGGGCAACATAGTGAAACCTCATCTCTACAAAAATATCGGAAAAATTAGCCAGAAATGGTGATGTGCCTGTAGTCCCAGCTGCTTGGGATGCTAAGGTAGACGAATCGCCTGAGCCTAAGAGGTCGAGGCTGCTGTGGGCCGCAATCATCATGATCATGCCATGGCTCTCCAGTCTGGGTGACAGAGTGAGACCCTGACTTAAAAATAGATAAAAAAGAATAATGAAAGGAATATACAAAGCAATGCAAATAGATGTATTTATTAAATGACTTTGAAGGTTACAAAACAAATAATGATCACCTCTGGAGAGTGAGAGAGGAAAGGGAATAAACAGAATGAGTTGGTACAACAATTGCGGTTTCAAACTTATCTAAAATGCTTTATTTAAAAAAATTTGGACCATAAACTATAAGCATTTGTTAATTCTGGGACGTGAATAGAACATGGATGGAGATGGTAATAATGCATTTGTATTTGCATTTTTACTGTATTTTTAAAGTTACTCCCAAAATATTTAATGAGAGCCAATATTTTCATGAACTCAATGCAATAGGGTGAAGATATTGAGCGAACTATGTGGGTTTCAAAAGATAAGTGACTTGCTCTGAAATATTTCCCTTAACTACTTTCTCTTCTCTCTAGTTTCTTTCACAATGAAATGCAAATGTTAATTTGGAAGGTTAACCTCTTGATCTGGTGGCATAGTAACGTGGATTAATTTTCCAGATTAGCAGAAAGCACTTCATGGCTTCAAGGAAAGGGACAGGGCACAATTAATTTAAATCAGCAGTACTTAGATTGTGATAATCCTCATCAGCTTCTATGTGGGTGCTGTCCAAAATAATTTGTAAATTGTAAGGTTTGAAAGCAAAGGACCAGAGTTTGGGATGTTGGGGTTAAGGGTTGGGCCCAGGTCAAGTTGTCAGGGTAAGTGTGTGTGGAGTGGTCCTAGCAGTGGGATCACCTTGTGTAGCTGGGACAGAGGAAAGCACTGCAACTTGAAGAAGCTGGTGACAGCCCATGTATTGCAACCAGAGCTAGTCCTGATCACCAACATCTGACCTCGCCTGGGGTTCCTGGAAGTGCTTGACTTTCCCCTTGTTTTAGGTACTAGGTTTTTGCATAGATAATCAGTCGACATCTATTGACTCCCCTTCACTATTCACGGGACACTGTTCTCAGGAGAATAGACTCCAAATAAATGGAAATATAAGCCACTTAGAAGAAGCATGGTGTAACTATATTAAAAATCCCTTCAACAACAGGATTAAGAAAAGATAGACCATCACAATTCATAAATCAACAAATAAAATTCCTTTGTGTGTAAACTGTTTTTTTTTTTTCCTTTTATGTTAACCTTCCTCAACGGAGATCATTCATTTCTGGTATGCGGTGACATCTGCTGAAATTTCCTTTGATTTTATACATTTCCCATAAAAGCCAGCTATGAAATATTTTGTGTCTCAATTTCCTTCTTTTTGACTTTTCTTTTTCCCTGAGAGGAATACATTTCCACAATGACACGTAACTGCTGCTTAGGCTCATTTGATCCATCACTCAGAAAACCTTTCTAAGCCTTAGTAACATTTCTACTTCTGTTTGCCATTGCAGTGTATGGTGCTGACACACTTAGAAAGTTTGTGGTCTTTCCCAGCACCTGCTTTTTTCAAATATGCAATTGAATTTTTCACAGTTGAACTCTAACATTTCTCTCCTAACTGAGTGAAGTTTCATAACACATTTGAAATATTTCTGAGGCTGGGCATATGTTCCTGTTTATCCAACACAAAGCTGAGGCCTCTTTGAACTTTCATCTCCTGATAATGTGCCTCATATTTTAACATCATAACACTCTAAATTTGCAACTGTTTGGAGACTTTTATGCTTTCCAGAAGATTTTCTTCTTTTTCTTGCCTGTTTTTTTCCTCCTTCCTTTTAAACAGCTGTCTAAGGCCTCAACAAAAGAACGTATTGATGGTCAATGCTAATAAACTTTTTATACGTGCTTTCTATTTTCAATGGAAGTTTTTCTTAAACTCTGTACATAACACATATTACAAATCCTACAAGACCTTCCCATAAGTTCTAATATATCCTTGCTGTGTCAGAAGGCCAATCTATGTATTTCCAACCTCCTCTCCATCCTGAATGGTGTTGCTTCTCATAGGTCATGAGAGGCTAGCATTAACACAACCTCATCTTCACTAAGAGCTGGAATGATGTGGGTACATGTTAGATATCCTAAAATATTAAAACTCATCTGGAATCCTGTCAGGTTTGACTTTTTATCGTGCGTGTGCGTGTGTGTGTGTGTGTGTGTGTGTGTGTGTGTGTGTATGAATGTTTTTTCTTATCTGGCTGAGAGAAACCTGAAAATGACTTTTCTTTGGCTCTTTAACACCTTCTTCACACACTACAAGAATATTATTCAGGATGTGTTGGCCCCCTATCTGTCATAAAACCTTGGTGAGATGTTTCTCTGGAGTTCCTCCAAAGTGAAAGGAGCCCACATGGCATCCTTTTACACCTCTAGGGAAGAAAAGAGGTATTCAAACTGCATAATTTGCTGGCTGTTTTCTTGATGGGCTCCAAATACCAGCATAACTTGAATATTGTCACCTTAAGCTAGGAAAATATTGCCTTCTCAGTCACTCTTTTTAGATAGGCTTTGATCTACATTCTTCCTCTTCTTCAATCTCCTCTTACCTCTTCTTATGAAAAAAATATAAAACTCTCAAATTGAATTCTAACAGTATGGATACAATTATGAAGCCTTTTAAGATATGGTGATTTGGGTTGCACAAAAGTAAAACTTGAGAATTGTCCAAAGGATCAGAATCTCCAATTTTGCCATAATTTGGAATTGCAGCACCTCATGTGAGTGGATTTCCTTTCAATTTAATGTTGTCTGCACTATTAATTGTCTTTGAGGTTTTCATAAAAAGAACTATTCATAAACCCAAGATGGTATCATAATTATGTTTATCTTTTCCTGGAAATTTAAAGTGATTGAGCAAAAATGAACTTTTTGGTGATTTTGTTTTTGCATCTACATAATATATGTATTTTGTCCATGATTGTGCTTGCAAAGAAGAGAGTATCTCTTAATTTGTTTAGTATAGACATATTAGCTCAATAATTTGGCCTTCTAGAACTTACTTGGGGACCTAAAATATGTGATTGAACTGTCTACACTGGTATTGTTACCTGGATTACTGGATAAGTTCCTGAAAATATTAATTGGAAAGATGACACAGTCAATATTTATTTTATAAGTGACTTATTTCATTTGGGTTGTTACAATAAACAGTCATAGATTGGCTGTTTTATAAATAATAGAAATATATTTCTCACAGTTCTGGAGACTGAGAAGCCCAAGGTCAATGTGCCAGCAAATTCAATGTCTGGTAAGGGTCTGCTTTCTGGTTCCTAGATGATCGTCTTTTCACTGTGTTTCCACATAGTGAAAAGGCCTAGAAAGCTCTCTCACACCTTTTTTTATTTGGACACTAATCCAAGTTATGAGATCTCCACTCTCATGACCTAATCACCTTCCAAAAGCCTCTACTGCCTAAAGCATCTCCTTGAGGGTTAGGATTTTAGCATATGAATTTTAGGAAGGCACAAATATTCAGTTCATAGCACCAAGAGATCAAATTTAGCAGAAATATATAATTCTAAGGAAGTTTTGTCTTTAGTTTCATTGTCTAAAATAATAAAATTTTCTTAATAAAGACTCATATCAACTCAAATAACGCTGAAGTCATATACAAAAAATTTCTCCAGATGTGTAGTCAAGGGACATGTTAGTTATGGAAATCCATTTACTCTTTTCAGTTTTCAGTATATTTTGAATTTCTCACAAGTTTTTATAAAATGAATTATGTTTTACATCAATAATTTTAGAAAAATGTACTTAAATGAATCTGCATTTCTATTTTCTGCATAATTATTTGTGGCTTATTACCTAACTGGTTCTCTTCAACTAATCTTTCTCTTTTCTGATTCATTTTCTACACATTTGTCATGTACTTATTTATTCATTCAACTACTAACCATCTCTGATAAGTCTAAAAATTCTAAGACAAAATAGTCTTTTAAATATCTGTCAACCTCAAAGGACCTGAATAGACATTTCTCAAATGAAGACATACACATGACCACAGTTATATGAAAACATCAGTAAGCACCAGGAAAACGCAGATTAAAAACACAATGAGATATTACCTCACACCTGGGAGAAGAGTTATTATCAAAAAGACAAAAAATAACAAGTGTTGGTAAGAATGTGGAGTAAAGGGAATCCTTGTTCACCATTGATGAGAATGCAAATTATTATAGTCATTATGGAAAATAATACAGAGTTTCCTAAAAAATTCAAAACCAAACTACCATATGATGCAGCCATCTCACTACTGAGTATATATACACATGAAATCCAGAGAATATGAAATCAGTATGCCAAAGAGATATGTGCACTCCCATGTTCATTGCAACATTTTTCGTAATAGCAAAGATACAAAATCAAGTTATCAATGAATAAATGGATAAGGAAAATATAGCATTATATAGTCAATAAAAATATAGTTTAAAAAAATCTTGTCATTTGTGACAACTTGAATGGACCTGGAGGACATTATGTTAAGTGAAATACACGAGGTACAGAAAGACAAATACTACATGGTATCACATATGTAGAATCTAAAAAGTTGAACTCAGACTTTCAGAAGCAGAGAGTAAAATGGTGGTTACCAGAAGCTGTGGGATGGGTTGGTTGGGGAGATGCTGGTTTAAGGACACAAAATTTCATCTAGATGGGAGAAATAAGTTAAAGAGCTCTATTGTATATAATGGTGACTGTAGTTTATTACTGTATTGTATACTTGAACATTGCAAAAAGAGTAGATTTGAAGACTTCTTACCATAAATATGTGAAGTGATCCATATGTTAATTAGCTTGATTTAGACATTCTACAATGTATACATATATCAAAACATCATGTTTTATGTCAGGAGTATATACAATTTTAATTTGCCAATTAAAAAATAAATATTTGCCAAGATGATTGACTTGAAGAGTATTTACCTTTGCCTTTTCCTGTGATTCACATGACTTATGTATCACTGGTACCTTCAAAGAGCTTTCATTATAATAAAATAACTGTAAAACCACTATGTAAGCCATACTGTGGTGCACAGATTTAAAATGTATTTGGAGAAGGGAGTGGAAGAAGATGGTGGAAAAGAATTCTTCAGGAATCATCTCTTCATAGAAATATCAATTTAATCACAATCTATGTACGTAAAAACCAAGTGAGAGATCACATCTTATTCAAGATGTCTTGAATAAGTTAGGAAGTGCAGTTTTACATTACCAGAGTCACCCCTTCTTCAGCCCCAGATAGCACAGTATGGTGAGAAATATGGTATTCTTGGGGAAAGAAGAGGGAAGTATTCATAGGACTTTATCTTGCATTTTATCTTTAATATAGTGATACCAGGCTCACTATAGTAAAACCTGGTAATGGGCAAAGTCTCTTGGCCTCTGACATCAGAATGCTACCTGCAGAAAAGAGCCTCTATAACCACCCTAGTGCCATGCAAGGAACCCACAGGTCTGGCTGGGTGGACTTTTTTTCTGACCTGCATTACCACATACCAACTAAAGTAGCCTTGACCCTGAATAAACCTCAGCAGCAGACAGTTTGTAGCAACTGCAGACCTTAAGTGCACCCTGGTGCTGCACTAGTTTTCAATGGTAATAAGTTTTGGGTGCAGCCCAATGCTGTGTTAGCCTCTGTAGTCACTGGATTGTTCACATTGCCTCTCCCTCAAACCCAGACAATGTAGAGTGAAGAAAGATGTTGTTTGTTTGGGGGAAATAAAAGTAAATAAGTACATGTAAGACTTTACCTTGCAATTCAGTACTGGTACTGCATCAGTGAAAACCAACACAAGGCAAATACCCTTGGCCCCAACACCAGATCAGTACCCATGGATGGAGACTTTAGACCCAACCTGGTACCAGATGGAAACCCACAGCTCCAGCAAGATGAACTCCAGATCTGGACCATGTCACTTCTGGTTGGTTACTGTGCTATCAGGCCCTGAGTGAACCTCAGCATCAAGTAGACCCACCAGCTGTGAGCCTTGGCTACCTCGGTGCTATACTGGTCTTGAGTGGTCTCGGTGCTATACTGGTGGGTTTTGGATGTAACTCAGCACTGTATCAGTCTCAGTGGCCAAAGTGTTGTGTCTGTGGTGTTCACGGTCTTAGAGTACCTCCTAGTACTCCTATATCTGAACTGGTCATGGGCTTATGGTCCTCACCAGTCAACCTATCCAGAGTTTCTGTACAGGCTTACTGCTGAAGAAAGTTCCCAAACAAAATCAGACAAAAGACTGGATGAGTATCCATGACAATGTGCAGACATTGGTGTACAACCACAAAGATACAAATAAATCAGAGAAACGTGACATCATCAAATGGACAAAATTAGGAGCCAGTGACTAATCTTAAAGAGATAGAGATGGAAGAACTGCCTGACAAAGAATTTAGAATAATTGTCTTAAGAAAACTCAACAAACTTCAATAAAATACAGAAACAAAATTCAGAAATGCATCAGGAATTCAAGAGAGACTAAAAAAATTTTAGAAAATTAAACAGGCATTCTGGAGTTGGAAATAAAATGAACAAACTGAAAAATGCAATAGAGAATATCAACAGCAGACTTGATCAAGCAGAGGAAAGAACTGATGAATTCAAAGACAGATTAATTTAAAATATACTTTCAGGGCAGAAAAATTAAAAAGAATGAAAAGAAATGAAGAAAGTTTATAGGATGTATTATATAACAACAAAAGAACAATGTGTAGGTCATTGGTGTTTGTGAGAGTAGAAAAAGAAAGAGAAGTAGACATTGTATTTAAAAATATAAAAACAAAACTCTTTTCAAATCTGGAGAAGGATATAAATGTCCAGGTACAGGGATGTGAAAATATCCTATCAGATTCAATCCAATTAAGACTACCTCATGATATAAAACTGTTAAAGATCAAAGTCAAAGAGAAGATGCTGAAAACAACAAGAGAAATGAAGCATACAGCATAGAAAAGAGTTCAAATACATTTAACAGTAGATGTCTCAACAGAAACCTTACAAGTCAGGAAAAATGGGATGAAGTATTCAAAGTGTTGAAGGAAAAAAAATAAACCCTGCTCACCAAGAATATGGTACCCAGCAAAATTATACTGCAGAGATAAAAGAGAGATACAGACTTTTCTAGACAAAAAAAAAAAAGAGAGAGAGAGAAGAGAATTCATCATCACCAGACCAATCATATAAGAAATGTTAAATGGGGTTCTACAAAATGAAAGAAAAGGATTCTAATGAATAACACAAATACATCTGAAAGTATATAATTTGTTGATAAAAGTAAGTAGAGTCAAATTCTGAAATACTCTAATAATGTAATGTTAGTGTGCAACCACTTATATTTTTAGTGTAAAGGTTAGATAAAAATATTAAAAATTATAACTATAATAATTTGGTAAAAGATATGCAATATAAAAAGATGTATGTGAAATAAAAATTCAGTTGGAGGAGTTAAACAGTATATTTTTCCCTGTTTTTTTCATTTTTCCCCTTTGTTTTGGCAAAAGTTAAATTTTTATTAGCTTAAAATAATCAGTTAAACCTATAAAATGTTTTTTTATAAGCTTCATGGTAACCACAAAGCAAAAACACTTAATATATCTACTAAAAATAAAAAGTAATGAATAAAATATTCGACCAGAGAAAAATCACTTAATCACAAAGGAAGAAAGCAAAAGGTAGAAAAAAGGAAAGAAAGGATCTAGACACTAATTAACAAAGTGGCTATAGTAACATCTATCAATGATTACCGTGACTATAAGATGTCTTAAATTCTCTAAGAAACAGAGTAATTGAATGGATAAAAAACAAGACTCAACTATATGCTGCCTACATGAGACTTATTCCACCTGTGAGGCCACACATAGCCAGAAAGTAAGTGGATGGAAAAAGATACTTCATGCAAATAGTAACCAGAAGAAAGCAGGAATAGCTATTAAAATATACACTTATTATGTATAAATTTTAAAAAAGAAGCATTTGAAAATAAGAAAGTCTATTAATTCAGATAATCTCCCTGAGATAAGTTTACTTTAAAAAGAATTACATAAAACTGAGAAAGGAATCAGAATTTAAGAATTGAAGAATGAAGTAGCCATTTGTTAACATGACATTTGATGAGCATTGTATTCGGTTAAACAAGCAGTGGTACCAAAAAATTACTGTAATTATAATACACAACACAAATGTCAAAGTGATTTTAAAAAAAGTAAAAGTACCAAATATACAAAATGATATTTATTACTAAATGAAATTAAACATTCAGATTATATTAATAAATATAATGAAGGGTAATGGGGAGAAGTTTGAAAAAGTAGAAATTTGCTAAATTTCATCTCTTAAATGAAGAAGGCGTTCAAAAGATGAATTCATTGTTTAACTTTAGATTTTTATTATTTTTTTTCAAGTTATAAGAGTAATTATTTGGGTTGGGTGCAGTGGCTCTTGCCTGTATTACTAGCTCCTTGAGAGGCTGAGGTGAGAGGATCACTTGAGGTGGGAGTTCAAGACCAGCCTGGACAACACAGCAAGACCTCATTCAACAAAAATTAGCCAGGTGTGGTGATGTGCATCTGAAGCTCCAACTACTTAAGAGGCTGAGATGGGAGAATTGCTTGATCCCAGGAGTTTGAGACTGCAATGAGCCATGAACATGCCTCTACTCCTGCCTGGGTGGCAGAGTAAGTAAGACTCCCATCTTTAAAAATTAAAAAAAAGGTAATTATTTGTTATATATTACATAAGAAACAGCTTCTACTGACAGCTCCTACTGACATAAAACTTTTTCTCTTCATATACTTTTTGTTTTCCCAATATTTCTGAAATGAGCCAGTTACATACAGTTATTTCAGAATTCACTTAGATAAATTCTGCAAAAGAAAATTCTCAAAGTGCTTTCTCTAAATATATAAAACTTTGCATTTTTATTCAATCAGAATGCAATGATGAAAATCAAAACCAAAATTTAACTCTTATTTTATTTCCAGAAACTCTTTTGTTGAAGCAGTTGATTGCAGCTTAAATTGCCAAATATATCAAGTAATCAAGAAGGAAAGGAACTAATTCATGGATCAAGGATGAAGATGTATTTCAATTTTGTCTATGATATTATTAAGACTTTAAGAATGTAAGGGGAAATGCATCTCACTAGGGTACAAAGTTATCATTAAACCAGAGGTAGGAGAAGAAAGACTGACAAGTTTCTGTGGAAAGATTCAGTCAGGGTATGTGTGGAAGTAGAAAGGAAAGAATGCCAAGAGAAGGGACACCGGTTGCTAATACTCCCATAAGAGGCCTTGCATGTCTTCTAGAGATTGCCCTAATTCCCCTAGATTCAGTTTAAGTGATTTTAAATTAGTCAGCTTTCTTATATCTACATCACAGAAATTGTAAATGAGTACTGAGCTGGGGGATAAGTGACATGAGCTTCTTTTGAATCATTCTCTTACTAATGACAGGAAGGAGGTGAACTCTACATAGAAAGTATAAAATGAACATAATGGAAAGCAAATTTGCCTCTTATTAAAGCAATAACTTTATTAGAATTTGGGGGAATATTAGAAAAACTTTGGAGAAAAAACATTATCGGTTTCAATAATCATAGATAAGCTAGCAATTCCATGTGTATATTGCCATACTATTTTTAAAGAGACAAGAAAGGTGAAAATGACTTTTGAAATATATGAGGCAGTTGGATTTTCAGTAAAAACCAATTTAGTGTTGTGTTAAAGGAGAGAAGGTTAGCAATTCCCTTGACAAGGATGAAAGAGGCCATCAGGCCTGACAACATGTATACAGTTAAGACATTGCCACCCACTTTGTGGCTTCTAACCATCATTTAAAAAAATCTGTCATGAATGAAGAATAATCAACATATGAATGCAGGTATCCTCCCAGATCCCTGGAAAGATAGTGTATAAGAATACAGACTTTGGAACTCAAACAATGAAGAGTCCCTAGAACAACTGGTCTCAAACCAAAATTCTAGATATCAAGGTATTGATGGAGAGAATGAATTGAAATGATGAAAGACAAGAAGAAAGAATGAAAGAGCTGATAACTGAGACGATGGTGGCTCAGCCTGTAATCCCATGCTTTGGGAGGCTGAGGTGAGTGGATTGCCTGAGCCTGTGGGTTCGAGACCCGCCTGGGCAACTTGGCAAGACCTCATTTCTACAATAAATCAAAAAATTAGCTGGGTGTGGTAGGGCACACCTGTAGTTCCAGTTACTTGGAAGGCTGAGGCGGAAGAATCGCTGGGTCCAGCAGGTTGAGGCTGCGGTGGCTGGGAGTGTGCCACTGCACTCCAGTCTGGGCGACAGAGTGAGATTCCAACTCAAAAAAAAGAAAAAGAAAAGAAAAAAAGAATATAGTAAACAAAATAAATAAACAATAAGCATGGAGAGCAGAATTTGCTAAGCAGAAAAAAGAATCTTAGAGCTTGAAGACCAAAATATGGAACTAACCCATCTGTTAAAAACATAGAAAAGAAGCTTAAAAAGATGGAACAAAGCCTTCAAGAGATGTGTGATTATACTTAGAGACCTAACTCATGCCTAATCAGCATTTCTGAAGCAGAAAAGGAGAATGAGAGCACCCTAGAACACACACTCCATGAGGTCATCCAAGAAAACCTACCACATATCATCAGAGAAGTGACATCCAAATACAAGAGATTCAAAGTGTCTCTAAAAAGCATCAAATGAGAAGACCAACTCCTAGACACATAGTAATTTGCTCACACAAAGTAGGTATAAAATAAAAAAATCCTAAAGGCAGCAAGAGAGGAAGGTCAAACTATCTACTGGAGAAGGCAAATTAGAATAGCAGCAGACTACTGAAACACAACAGGCTAGAAGAGACTGGAGTCCAATCCTCAAAGTTCTCCGGATAATAAATCCAACCAAGAATTTCCTACCCAGCTAAGCTAAGCTTCATCAGTGATGGAGAAGTACAATCCTTCCAAGAAATTCAATTCCTAAGAGTTTATGCTACCTTCAGACCAGCTATATAAGAGGCACTTAAGAAGGAATTAAGCACAAAAGAAAGAAAAAAAATGACTTTGCTCTTCCCAAGAATTCAGGAAGACAATCAACACAGCATGCACCATAACTGCAAAATTGAAAACACACACATATATCAATCCCTAAATCAAAGGAAAACCAACAAACAAATAAACAAATGAAACAAACTTTATAAAAGCCTCATTACAGGGATAAGCTCTCACATCTCAATATCAGCCTGAATATGAATGGACTAATTACACCAATGAAAAGACATAAAATGGCAAACTGGATTAATTAAAAAAAGTTCCAACAATATGCTGCCTCCAGGAAACACATTTTACTAAAAAAGACTCTCACAGACTCAAAGTTAGAGGATGAAAATCAAATTTTCAGGCAAATGGAAGACAAAAGAAGGCAGGAGTCAAAATTTTAATATCAGATGTAACAATGTTTAAGTTATCAAAAATTTAAAAATATACAGAAGGACACTACATAATCAATGATAAATTTTCACCCTAAACGTATATGCATCCAACACAGGTGCACCAGCTTTATAAAGCAGCTACTAAATAGACTAAAAAAAGATATTGACTCTAGCACTATCATAGCTGGGGACTTAAATACCCCACTAACAACCCTAGATAGATCATTGAAGCAAAAAACCAGCAAGAAGATCGAGAATCTCAATTTGACGCTTGACCAAATGACCTTAATAGATACCTACAGAACACTGTACCCAACAACCACAGAATATACATTCTACTCATCACCACATGGAACATACTCCAAGTTTGACCACATCCTTGGTCATAAATAAAGCATAAACAAATTTCATAAGATTGAAATACTGCCATACCCCTTCTCAGACCATAGTGAAATAAAAATAAATATGAACACCAGCAAAAATTCCCCAAATCCCACAAAGACATGGATACTAAAGAGCATAATGCTGAACTACTTCTGGGTCAATGCAGAAGTCAAAACAGAAATTAACAGATTCCTGGAAACAAATGAAAATAAAGACATCTTACTAAAACCTCTGGGATGCTGTGAAAACAGTACTAATAGAGGAATTTATGTCACTACAAACACACATCAGGAAAATAGAAAGAACACAAGTTAGCCTAACAAATCACTTAAGGGATGTGGAAAAATAAGACCACCAAAATCCTAACTTTAGAAGACAAATCCAGATCAACAAAGTAAAAACCCAAATATGGGACATAGAAGACAAAAACATCATAGAAAAAAATCAAGAAATGAAAGCTGGCTTTTTGAAAGGATAAACAAGATTGATTGACCCTTAGCCATATTGACCAAGAAAAAGAGAGAGAAAGCCTGAAAAAACACAATCAGAAATGCAAAAGATCAAGTCCCAACTGACCCCGAAGAAATACAAAAGATTATCAGAGATTACTATTCATGTCTGTATGGAAACAGACTTGAAAACCTAAATGAAATGGAGAATTTTCTGACATCACACAACCTCCCAAGGTTGAAACAAGAAGATTTTGAGATCAATAACAACCCAAGAAATTGACTTCATTATAAGAAAACTACTTACAAAAAAAAAAAAAAGCCCTGGACCAGACAGCTTTCCAGTGGAATTCTACAAAACATACAAGAAGGAGCTGATGCCTATCTTACTGTAAGTATTCTAGACAATTGTGAAAGATGGAACTCTCCCCAAATCATTTTATGAAGTTAACATCACATTGATACCCAAACTGGGTAAAGAGCCAACAAAAAAAATAGAACTACGGGCCAATTTCCCTGACGCACATAGGTGCAAAAATTCTCAGCAAGATCCTAGCAAATTGGATCCAACAAATCTCAAAAATGATACACCATGACCAAGTAGGCTTTATCCTTGGGATGCAGGGCTGGTTCAACATCCACTTGACCATATATGTAACTAAATACATCAACAGATGTAAAGACAAGAAACTCATGATTGTATCATTGGATGCAGAAAAAACTTCTGATAAAATCCAGCTTCCCTTCTTGATAAAAATCCATGAACACTTAGGCATAGAGGGAACATACCTCAAAATAGTAAAAGCCATCAACAATAAACCCACAGCCAACATATTGATAAACGAACAGATTTGGAAGCATTTACCCTGAAAACTTGAACAAGACAAGGCTGCCCACTCTCACCCCTCCTGTTCAACATAGTGTTGGAAGTCCTAGCTACAGTAGTCTGACAAGAGAAAGAAATCAGAGGTATCCAAACAGGAAAAGAGGAAGTCAAGTTATCCCTCTTCACAGATAATACGATTCTATACCTGGAAAACCTAAGAGAATCTGTCAAAAACCTCCTTACACTGATAAAGGACTTTGGCAAAGTCTTAGGGTACAAAATAAATGTGAAAAAGACAGTTGCATTCTTATACACCAACAGCAAGCAGGCAGAGAACACAATCCCATTCACAATAGTCACAAGAAAAAAAAGAGAAATTCTTGGGCATCTTTCTAAACAGAGAAGTGGAGGACCTTTACAGTGAAAACTACAAAACACTGCTCAAAGAAATCAAAGGAGACACAAACAAATGGAAAAATGTTACATGTTCATTGATTGGAAGAATCAACATTGTTAAGATGTCCATCCTACCAAAATCAATCTACAGATTCAATGTAATACCTACTAAATTACCAGTATTATTCTTCCCGACTTGGAAATGAAAATAGAGAAATTCATATGGAAACATAAATGACCACGAATAGCCTAAACCATCCTCAGCAAAATAAATAAAACAGGAGGAATCACATTTCCAGATTTTAAACTTTACTATAAGGCTACAATAATCAAAACAGCCTGGTATTGGTACAAGAAACGGGCATACGGACCAATGGAACAGGATAGAGATTCCAGAAGCAAAACCTCCATTTTTCAGCCAACTTATCTTCGACAAAGCCTCCACCAAGAATCACTAGGGAGAGGAAAACCTATTCAGTAAGTGGTCCTGGGAAAACTGGCTGACCACATGCAGAAGAATGAAACAAGACCCCTGCCTATCATCACACACAAAAACCAACTCTAAGTGGATCAAAGACCTAAACGTAAAACCTCTAACTATAAGAATCTTAGACAATGTAAGAAACACCCTAATGGAAATTTAAGTATACAACCAATTCCCGATCAAAGTCCCCAAAGCCATAAGAGATAAGATAGACAAGTGGACCTCATTAAACTGAGATCTGCAAAGCAAAAGAAACCACCAAGAGAGCAGGGTCAACCCATAGACTGGAAAAAAGTATTTGCCAACTGTATATCTGACAAAGGCCTAACATCCAGCATCTACAAGGAACTCAAATGTGCTGAAACAAACAAACAAACAAACAAACAACAACAAAAAAAACAAGCAACCTCATTAAAACGTGGGCAACACATACATGAAAAAATGCTCAGCCTCACTAATCATCAAAGAAATACAAATCAAAACCACACTGAGATATCACCTAACTCCCAGTCAAGATGGCCATCATTAATAACACAAAAAACAACAGATGTTGGTGAGGATGTGGAGAAAAGGGAATACTTTTACACTATTGGTGGGAGTGTAAACTGGCACAACCTCTGTGGGAAACAGTGCTGCAATTCCTAAAAGATCTAAAAATCAAACTTCCATACGACTCAGCAATCCCCCCTTTCAGGAATATACCTGGAGGAATGCAAATCATTCTACGAAAAAGATACCTGCACACACATGTTTATCACAGAATTATTCACAGTAGCAAAAACATGGAACCAACCGAGCTGCTCATCAAAAGTAAACTGGATTAAAAAAATGTGCTACATATACACTATGGAGTATTATATTGCACAGTCATAAA